>JAEIGP010000394.1:17282500-18482500 GCA_018904095.1 Zaprionus ghesquierei | reverse complement strand
TTTCTTATCTCTCTTCTCTTCCTTGTGTTCGTTGTACGTGCTTATCGTTTTGTTTTACTTTTAACATATGACTCTTTAAATATCCAAAACTATTTTCATTTCTTTTACAATTTTGTTCGTTTTATATTTGGGTTTCCTTCTTCTTCTTCTCCTTCTCCATTTACAGTGGCGACCACAAGCAATAGTCTTTGAAATAGTAACCGATAAGAAATTCGATATAATCATTATGTTATTCATTGGTCTTAACATGTTCACCATGACACTCGATCGTTACGATGCGTCGGACACGTACAACGCGGTCCTTGACTATCTCAATGCGATATTCGTAGTTATTTTCAGTTCCGAATGTCTATTAAAAATATTCGCTTTACGATATCACTATTTTATTGAGCCATGGAATTTATTTGATGTAGTAGTTGTCATTTTATCCATCTTAGGTAAGTAAAAATGCCAAAATTTCTTAAAAGTTATCAAAAACAAAATTTAAAAAAAAAACAATTTACAAAAAAATGCCAAGATGCTTAACCAAATAGCCAAACAAATAAGCAAACTTACCTTCCAATTTCCAATACAAAACGTTCAAATACCCTTCCCACCACATGCTCTCGCTGTATGTGTGTAAAATCTCTCTCTCTATTTCTCTCTCTCTCTCTCTAACTCCGTATCTGTATCTGTATATCTCTACGTATTATTTTTCGTCTAATGCTTTGATATAAAAAAAGACACAGTACGCTCCTTTTCCTTTATAAATACTTTGTACTAAACTTTCTAATAATTGTTATTAACTTGCTGTCCTACCTATGCGTATATCGTATATTCGTAAATTGTCCAAATTGTTAATTGTTGTTGTTCTAAAAAAAAAAAATACCAAATGTACTTAATTAATTTGTTGTATTCCATTTGTGCTCATATAGCACTTGCAGCCCCTTCCTTCCCCACACACTCTAGCAGAATGCATTTCACACATTTGTGTACCAATGGTACATGTACCAATTGTACATTTACGTGTATGTGTACAAATGTAGCTATTGATGTAGATATGGAAGGTGTTGAAAAGTGCTATATGTTGGTAATCTAATGTCGTTGTTGTGCTTAACGTATTCCAAATGATTTATAATTTTCATTTTCCATTGTATGTTATACAAAACTGTTATACACAGTTATAAGAAATCACCTTTTTATTTTGATATTGTGTTGTTTACGCTTCTTAAATGTTGTTAAATAACTGTTCAACTAGAAAATTACATAATGTTTTCAGTTATTTCCCAGAATTAAGTATTACAAATTCAATTGTATCTAAATAACGTTGTTTGTTTGATGTTTTGTGTTCCAATTGCTGTTGTGATTGTTGTTTGAATATTGAAAACAAAAAGAAAAGAATAACTGTAAATCATTCAATTGTTGAATTCTCAATCAATTATCAATAAGAACATTTTGTTAATTTAATTGCATTTTCTTGATTTTCCGTTCAATTTGCTGCAAGTTATTCAATATTTTCAACCGAAGTGAACCTTTTCGATATGTACTTCGATTTCGAGTACATACCGTTATAAAAGAGACATCTGCTACGGCCTGACAATTAATTGCGCATACGTAAGCACAAAAAAAGACGAGTACCCAAAGAAGTTCGTACCAAGTCCAGAGTATAAGGAATAAGAATATATATATGAATATTTTTATTTTTTTTTTTTTTTTTTTCTTCTGACTTCTTCAAAAGTGCCGCCTTCTTTTCCTTGGCTATAAATTTTTACATAACTCTTTATTCGATGTTTGTGTATATCTCGAATTGTTTTTTTTTCCTTGAAAAGAAATGGCTATGTGTGTGAAGCAATCAAATGAGAATGAGAACTGTACAAAAGATGGCTTAAAATATGCTTTACTACATTCATTTTCGCAACAGAGAGCTTCCGTTTTATACTACTTGCCATTTATCGAATGTCTTGTACATAAAAGGGACGCTGTTATTATTTCTGCTGCCGCCTCTCTCCAGCCTCAGTGTGAACCCACCCGATCGACAAGACCTATTGAAAGCTCTTCTCAGAATCGTATTATAAAAAACCCCGCATACCATCCTCGATCAGAATCCAGTTCGTTATTCTTGTTCCCTGTGATAACAAAAAATCGAAAAAAAAACACAAAATAAAACCAAAAAACTTTTCTTTATTGTAAATTTTTCTGTTGAACTCTCCCAAATCGCTTTAAATTCCCGCAGTCAGCTCAGTTTTAAGAAAAAATACTCCAGTTTTTGAATAATGCTTTCGCTTCTTTATGTGAGACACGCGCCAAACGCGTTTCGCAGCGCACTTTTCTACAACAACAAAAAACAGCAAAACATTTTGCAAAACTTGCTGCAATCTTTCTAGCGCCTAAAAGTATGCTTCATTCTTTGGCTTCGATGTTGCCCCCAGTTGCAAAATGCAAAATGCAAAATGCAAAATGCAAAACGCAGAGTGATATCCTTATAGACGAATATATTAATACACGCTTTAACCAAACAAAAAAACAAAGAAAACAACAACAAAACAAAAACTTAACAAAAAAACCGTTCAAAACAAAAAAAAAGCAAAAAACAACGCTTTGTAAATGCAAAAAAAAAAAAAAAAATAGTTCATAAAATGGATAAAACGAATAAGCGAACAGCAATAACTGCTATTTACATAAATCAATAAAATAAAATGCTAATTCACTTACACACACACACACACACACCGACACACTGTTAAAAATGGCTTGCACAGAACGCAATTAAAAATCAATTTGATACACTACACAACAAGATTCAATCAGAGTTAGGTGTCAATGGGCATTCCACAACTCGCTGTGCGATTGTCGGTTGCATAACTCTGTCAGCTACTGCCCGGTATAACAAATCTGACGATTGTCAAAAAAAAAAAAAAAAAAAAAAATCAAATATCAAAGCGCCCCTATCGGCCAGCCAACGCAACGGCCGTGCGGGGTGTTTAGCACACACTCGTGTACGGCAATTGCCTTGGTCCAGTGCGGCCCTCCCCATTTATAGTGCGTAGCATAACCAACCGTACCCGGTTCCATTTATGATTTACGAACCTCCGTACTCCTTAGGTGTTATGCAACATTGGCATACCCATCTATAGTTTTTGCGAGAAAAATTTCCAACCAAGTGTACAAATACCGTGGCACTAGCCTGAATCTTCTTAATGGTTTTGGTCCAATCTGCAATGGAGATTATGTACTTTACTATGAACGTAGTAAAACGCATAGTGAATATCTATATATACTATATGTAAGAGAGTCCCTTAAGTCCCGCTTTTATAAACCATAAATACCCGATCGCGATAGGTACAAATAATAATAAATAAATAAACTCTCATTACTTCTCTAGTTTATAGTGCTTATTGATCGAGCTATATATTTTTTTTCCTTTCTAATATCTCATCCATTTATATAAATATTATGCTGGAGCTGCAAAACTATCGTTTCATTGCGATAGTCAAAATTCTGTTCAACGCAACTTGTTAGTAAAAACAAAAAGTCAAATAAATACTATCGATAGTTTTGCAGCACGGCTATCGAATCTACAATTCTTCTCACCATGCATTCTCTGTTTCACATACCGATTTCTATCTCTTGATTCCTCTCGATTATTTTCTATATATCTTGTTAGCCTCTGCTACCGGCCATGCTCTTCGCTCCACTCAACCCACCCTTCTTCTTCTTCTTCTTCTTTTCAAATATATGTACATCTTTAAATCCCTCAGTTTCCCCACGCAAAAGTTCGTTTGCCCATCCCGCTCCCCGTTCGTGTAGTGCCATGACTCACGATAGTGTCCATATTGTTTCATCTAGAGAATCGCTATAGAAGCCAATGAACAAATTGTTCCAAATTCAAAAGTTGCCATCTCTTTTTCTCTACAAGTCTCTCTCACTTTATCTATCTCTTTCTCTCCGGCTCTGAGCGTAACGGGGGCAGCGAACGAACTTTGCTGATATTTGGCACTCTTAAAATATGCTGCGGATTATCGCTTAAAGAAAAGACGCCCACGTACAGCACACGCATAACTCTTAGCTCAATCCATCAAAAAAATATGATAAAAAATATATATAAAATATAAATAAAAGACTGAATAAAAGTATACCATATCTTCGAGACGATACCCGATGCCAACGCCCCCGCCTTCGCCTCAGCCTTCGCCTTCGGCTTCGCATTTACTGCTGCTGCTTCTAATGCGCCTGCGCCGCTAGCAAAGAATGAAATAAAACTGATAATACAAAATCTGTAAAACCAACATGGATATCAACTACTGAGTGTTGCTGCTTTTACCGTTACCGTTACCGTTACAGTTGCTGTTACCGTTAACCTTCAAGTTAAACTTTCTCTTTCTCTCATTTTCTTTTATTTCACTTTTGATTTTATATTAACATATTAACATACTCATGTACTATGTATGTATTAATGTAACTATGTATCTAGCCTAAGAGTACGTATGTATGTATGTATGAGTCCATGTCGATTTGTGTTACATTACGTTTTCGTTGTGTATCTAAGTTTTGTACATATGTGTATTGTTCCCTCTCCTGTATATACATATATATTCGTAAAGTGTATTATTGTGTTTTTGGTTTGATTTCATTTTTCGTTTGCTGCGAATATCTCTGCCAGTACAGATGATCACAATCTAACAAAAGAGCACTTCTCACAGAGAACAACACTTCAAGTATCTTCAGGGTTTAGTGCGATCACTTAAAGTATATCTCAAACTTTTCTTAATTTCTTCTCTACCCCTAACTCTGCAATCTGCATTTTATGTGCCACTTTCTTCGCTGTGAACTCTTCAACTTGGCAATTTTATTTTAATCTGATTCCAGGCTTACTTTGAAAATGTATAATACCCTTCGATCATTGAAAATGCATAGGTGTGACACAGCAGAAGTAAACGTGGTATACCCCAAATTCTGAAAACCTAGCCCTTGCCTTAAATCGTAATATCTTAAAATCTTATTCAGCTTTAATTAATTCAAATTTGTTACAATATTTACAACGGTTTATGCCAAGGTGTGGCAAAGGGTATATTACTGTCGGGCTTTCTCGACTGTAGCTTTCGTTACTCGTTTTCTTTTCCTACCCAATGTTCTTCACATTCATTTTGGCACTGTACATATGTCTATAGTATATGTATGTATGTGTATATCGTATTGTATTGTAATGCTTTTTGTTGTTTTATTATTTAGACTCCCCCATGATTTGTTGTTGTGTATGAATTGTGTGAAACAAGCGAAGAAACCCAAAAGAAAACTGTCTCTGTATCTCTAACGCTTTAAATATTTCAGCTATGTAAATTGTTTTTTTTTTTCACTTTTGCTACGCCCCCTTTAAGTGTCTTGTTATTGCGCTGAGCCTCGAATACCCCCGAAATCCTTATCCATTCCTATTCCCTAGTCCCGACTTCGAACCTCAATCCATAACTGTACCCAGATCTTCTAGTTTTATGCTAAACGATAGCGACAGAAAATAATTTCTCAACACAATTTCTCATAATCAATCTCTTCACACGTCTGTCATCGATGCCAATTGCAATCGCTATCGCAATCGCAGGTCTCGTACTTAGCGATATTATCGAGAAATACTTCGTCTCGCCGACACTGCTTCGTGTGGTGCGTGTCGCGAAAGTGGGTCGCGTCCTGCGTCTGGTCAAGGGCGCCAAGGGCATACGAACGCTATTGTTCGCGTTGGCGATGTCGCTGCCGGCGCTGTTTAACATTTGCCTGCTGCTCTTCCTGGTGATGTTCATCTTCGCGATCTTCGGCATGTCCTTCTTCATGCACGTCAAGGAGAAGAGCGGCATCAACGATGTCTACAACTTCAAGACGTTTGGCCAGAGTATGATTCTGCTGTTTCAGGTAAGCGCATCAGCCACAATTCCATTAACGGTTTATGTTGTCTATTGTTGTTGTCGTTGGGTGATGTTGCCACGCCACTACCGCCCCCCCAACCACCAATCACACCAATCACACTAAACACACACAAACACACACACACACCTTCAATCAAAATCAAAAAACCAAACCCACCAAATACCGTGCCTAGTCCCAGTTTCTAGCGGTCTGGCAGGTCTGGCAAAGCGCCTCACAGTCATTGGCAACGCAACTGAAACTCATTACAATATTCGGCTATTGTTGATCGATAATCATCGACCGTTCGATATGCCAAGCGTTGCCAGCTGCCGTGTGCGCCCCTTTTTGATTTACATAAGTGGCAACATCACAATGTTGATTCAAGCAGCGGTAGTTGTTGGTAAAAGCTAAATTAGTGCGATTTTTTGAATCACCCATAACTTCCGCTCCCCAATTCATTTTATTCCATTGCCAAATGAAACCTTTGAGGTGCATACTGAACACCTCAGGCTTTCCACATTTATGTTTGTCAATTCACCAATTAAAATCCATTAAATCTGGATGTTTTTTTACCATTTAGTTTTTATCCCACCCTCATATTTAACTGTGCAAAAAACAAATCTAATTCAGCTCTTTCAACAAACACCAAATGAAATGTTCGACTTTCCTCAAGACACACTGCAAATGAATACGATTTCGCGCGTTTTCAACGCCATGGAACACACAACTACGCTACTCTCTCTCTCTATCTCTATCTGTACCTCTCTATTCCCCTCTCTATCTATCTCTCTCTCTCTCTGTCTATCTGTCTAAGTCTGTCCTTAACTATCTATCTTTCACTGTCACACCCTTTCAAACGAACAAAGCTTTCGAGGATCCACAAAGTTTTCAATGCTTTTGATCCCGGCCCACAAACTGTTATACGACTTGAGATGGCCGGGGGATTCTGTTCAATAAGCTCTGTATATACCTACATACATAGACACACATACATACATGTATATATTCGTTGGTCCACACACGGTCCACGCCCACAACTCACAGTCCACAACAAGTAACCACACAAAACACTCTCTCTCTCTCTCTCTGTCTCTCTCGAGAAACTTCGCTTATACGCGTAGAGTGGCTACCTGTATAACACCACTATTAACCCTTGTTCAACACCCCAACTACTACTACTGCCAATACCAATACCAAAACCAATACCACTACCAATACTAACAACTACTACTACAACTCTGTACTACTTCTACAACTATTTGCCAATTTACCTACTACTTAGTTTGCTTAACCAAGTGATCCATTAACCTAACGTTTGACTAATGACTCTTCTTGTTATTGTATCTTCTGTCTTAAACTTCTCTTTCACTGCCCACACACGAAACACACACACGAAACACACACACCACACACACACACACGACGTATGACAACACGACAAATACATTGTACGATCGATTAATTATCGAACTACAAAAACAAAAACCAAAAAAATACCAAAAACGATAACAAAACATTGAAAACCATCCAAACCAACCGCACAACTGCCGTCCGTCTGTCCACATGCGTTTCGTGCCGCATTGATGAATGCAATTCAATTTGGAATCGATATCGCCTATCGACTATCTAACGATAACCGATTAACCGATTTCCACTTTGCATTCTGCGCATACGCTTAACGACTGGCAGATGTCTACCTCAGCCGGTTGGGATGGTGTACTCGACGCCATTATCAATGAGGAAGCATGCGATCCACCCGACAACGACAAAGGCTATCCGGGAAATTGTGGTTCGGCGACCGTTGGAATAACGTTTCTCCTCTCATATCTAGTTATAAGCTTTTTGATAGTTATTAATATGTACATTGCTGTCATTCTTGAGAACTATAGTCAGGCCACCGAAGATGTGCAAGAGGGTCTAACCGACGACGATTACGATATGTACTACGAGATCTGGCAACAGTTCGATCCGGAGGGTACACAATATATACGCTACGATCAGCTATCTGAGTTTCTCGATGTTCTCGAACCGCCGCTGCAGATCCACAAGCCCAACAAGTACAAAATCATATCGATGGATATACCCATCTGTCGCGGCGATCTCATGTATTGTGTGGACATACTGGACGCACTCACCAAAGACTTTTTCGCCCGCAAAGGCAATCCGATCGAGGAGACGGGCGAAATTGGCGAAATTGCGGCACGGCCCGATACCGAGGGCTATGAGCCCGTCTCGTCGACCCTCTGGCGCCAGCGCGAGGAGTATTGTGCCCGGCTCATTCAGCACGCATGGCGCAAGCACAAGGCGCGCGGCGAGGGCGGCGGCGGTGGCAGCGGTGAAGATGATGCGGATATCGAACAGGATGGCGATCCTGATGCAACAGGAGCGGCAGCTCGTGGCGCAGACGATGCGCCCGATGATGCAGCTGGCGGAGCAGCATCTGCAGACCAACAGCATCCGTTAGATGCGGGCGACGATGAGGATCAGCATGCGGCAGCAGCGGATCATGCCGATCTCGGCGACGAGGGCAAGAGCAATGTAAATAGTCCAACGGAAAGTGGTGGCGGCGCCGGCGCCGGCGGTGGTGGTGCCAGCAGCCCCGGTGGCCAGAGTGCTGGCAGCGGCGGCAGCGCCGGTCGCCAGACGGCCGTTCTCGTCGAGAGCGATGGATTTGTGACAAAAAACGGCCACAAGGTTGTAATTCACTCGCGATCGCCGAGCATAACGTCGCGCACGGCAGATGTCTGAGCCAGGCCTCGCCCCCCCCTCCAAGACGCACGCGATTATTAGCAGCGCGGCCGTCAGCAGCAGCAGCAGCAACAACAACTGATGTCTGGCTGAGCAACAACAGCAGCGGCAGCAGCAGCAGCAGCAGCAGCGGCAGCAACAACAACAGTGAGCAACAGGTACAGCGAACAACAAACAGCAACAGCAACAACAACAGCGAACAAGCGTAATTTTCTGCTATACATAAAAGACAACAACTAACAACAACAACAACAACACCAACAACAATGGGAAACCAAACAAATAAAGTACAACAGCAGCAACAACAACCACAACAACAACCACAGCAACACCAACACCAACACACCACAACAACAGCATTCACATCAACACAGACAACAACAACAACCACAAAAACCACATCGACAACATCGACAGCAGCAGCAAGTGTCTACAAATTAAGTTAATTCAGTTCCAGAGAGCACAACAACAACAACAACCGCAACAGCAACAACAAATACAATCATAATTAAGCTAAAACATAATAAAGAAAAGGGAAACGAAAATGTTACAAAAAAACGAAAACCAAAAAGCACCAAGCAAGAAAACCGATAAAACCGAAACAGTTATCGAAAAACGATAAATTTGTAAGCAGGCTCGTAGTTTCAAATATACCTCTAATTACACCAAAAACAAAAAACCAAAAAACAAAAACAAAAAACAAAGCAAAAAAGCAAATGCAAAACACCAAATCACAATTGGCCTATTATTGTATATGTATGTATTACTTATAGAGAGCATCAACTAAGCAAAGGTCGAGAGTATCAAGTGTCAAGTATCGTATAAAGAGTCGACATCTACATCATTATCACATCTGTATCATGCGATAGTGGAGGTGCAACGCAGTAGAGCGCCCTACGGGGGGAGTCCAAATTGAGAATTATATATGTACTATATATATCCCCTCAACTTCCACTTCGCTTTCATTTAGCCCATTGATCGCAGCGCGAGCAGAGCAGAAAACCTTATAACGAAAGCGATAACGATAACGATAACGATAATTAACCTGACTCGAAACGAAGGCAACAATTGATGAAACTAACCTTAAAAGAAAGCAAAGCAAAACAAAACACCAAGTACACTGCATGCAAAGTGCTTTGTACGTTTACAATTAAATAACGTTATTACAAACCGTCTGAACTGCCATAAGAAGCAATACGAAACTCAAATTAATGTCGAGTACGATATCGAGTACATACACTCACACATACATACATGCATACATACATACATATGTACTAGTCTATTGTCATTTGATGTGAAATTGAATGTGCCTATCGCATCGATCACAGACACAGAAAGAGCATTGATTACGTTTATGTCATGAATATCACGATATGCCCATTTCGTGAATTGTCGAACAGCGTGCGGTAATTAGCAACAAGTTTAAAGCAACCACTCACACACACACACACACACGCGCACACACAGGCATACAGCGTCATGCACACCCGCACCTATACAAACACACACATAAACAGTCAACTTGTGGAACCATGTTCATTGACAGACCGCAATATTTGCTCTGTGCTGGCAATGCCGCTCTTTGTGGCAACTGTACCGCGCACTCACACACTGACACCAAGAGGGACACAGACACACACACACACACAAAGACATCCACTGAGAGACATTAACATCGGAGTTGGGGCGCATTGAGCTAAACACAAACGGAACCAAAAACAACAAAGAACCACAAAGTATACAAGAACAATACAACAAAACGGAAGCGGCAACGAAACCGGAAATTGAGAAGAAAGTTGAAGAGAACATTCAATTGATATGTGAACTTCAGTGAAACCTTGCGCAAAGGCAAATGCAGTGAGAAAACAAACAAATGCAAAACAAAATCGAGAAAAGAAAGATATACAAAAAGAAAAAACTGTGAAAACATTATAAGTAAGTGAAGTGAGTAAATGAAGATGAGAAAATTTAAACTGAAGCCGAAAAATCCAAGGCAAAACAAACTATTGCAAGGTCGGGCAAACGAAGCTCCGTATAAACAATAAAATACGAAAAGAATTGAAAGAAAGGCAGAAAACCATCAATCAACACAAAGCGAAAAAGCGAAGTGAAAAAAAAAACAAAATAAAAAAAAAAAAACAAAAACGAATTGAAAAGAAACCTTTAATGGAGCACAAAGAGTGTACAAGCGATAATGTTTTCAGTTAATTGACGAACGTGTTCTCTTTTTTGACTTATTCGTATCGTATTTTTCAATCCTTAACTACAGCAATAGCAACAGCAGCAAAACCGCAACAAAACGCAATTAAAAGTGCAGTGAAAGTCAACAAAATGCAACCAAAGAGCAAATAAAGCAAACATATTGTAAAACTTAATTCAACAAATTGACGAACGAGAGCTACAAATTAATAGGAAATAATTAAAATGTACACGTACATAATGCATAAGTATAAATAGTATTCGATTAAAGAGATTTTCGCTTGACTGCTTCACAATAATAAAAAAAAAAAAACGTTGCATACTTTTGAGCTGCTTTCGCATCGCATTCGCCCTACGTTTTGTTTTCGCTTCGTTTTGTTACTTTCCTTTGAGTTTCGCCTATCTACGCATTAGATGTCGTTCTTAAGAATTTTCATTTTTCTATAGAGTTTTCCATTTGATTTGCGGCCAAACGAAACTCGATTCGTAGCGCAAGTTTCATCGTGTCCTTGGTTCGTTTCATTTTTGATGTTTCTTACCTTTTTTTCCATTTGTTTTCTGTACTATTTAATATCAATGCGATTCTAACGGGTATTTTGTTCCTAACTTAAGCAACTGAAAATGGATGAGTTAACGTGATTCGAGACTACCGTTAATTATTCTGGTATCAACTCTGCATACAAATATGTGAGGTTCCATTGCGCACTAACACACACACACACACACATTCCATGCAAATGCACAATTTACATACACATACACACTCACACATGCTTTACTATTGCTAACGAATGAGATTGTTCGAACTTGGCGCAGAACACGCCATTTGCGCGTGGCCGTACACTCGTGTCCATCTCAATCGATACACCAACTACAGCGCTCAGTCTGTCTCAATCAACACACATGCTTTAAATACACTGCCTTTCTTCAATGTATCTGTAAAATTGTACACACACACACACACACAGAGCATACGGTACATATGTATGTACATCAATCCGATTCACACACACACACACAGACATCCACACACGGGAAGTATACTTGCATACCATTAATAGACACATGCATATTGAATCAACGAAATTGTACAAATTTATAGAACCTAGCTGACATTTTGAATTGAATTGACACCACCACCCCCACTGGAAAGAAAATAGGCAAATAAAAACGTTGAGCTTCAATAGTCGACTTGTATTAGTATATATACTTTATCCCATGCTCAAAATGGAAACACTCTAATTTGCATCCACATGTCTTGGGTTGATTCCCCACGTAGTCCACATTTGAATCCACATCTTAAGCAGTAAAAAAAAAACAGTTATGCGCATATTGGAAGGGTTTTTTTCAGTTATCGATATAATAGTATATCGAAATCACAGTAATCAGTAATAAGTTTTCCGTTTTACACATATTTTCCTGGCCAGAATGCTTCTTTTTTCGGTTATGTGTCCAACTGGTACAAGCATATTTAAGTCTTATTTTCGAGCACCGAAATATGTTATACGCCTTCATGCATACATACATACAATGTGTGTACAAATGCCTATTGCAATAATATAGCATGTACATACATACGTATATTATGGGGACCAGTTTGAGCGTTGCCTTTGTAATAAACACACATTGAGATGCAAAGATTACAACCTTGTTTAACATACCACTACATGCCTACATATTGTACGCAACGTGTGCAAGTACGTGTATATATTTAAATACCCACATATGTATACTCGTTCTCATTACGCCTACTAATCGTATCGAACGTTTTCATGCATTCCAACCACCCTATTATATATAGTATATACAAATATAACTCGCTTGTCTAATTCCGTTTCCGTTTCCGTTTCCGATTCTGATTTCCCGTTATCTTCTTAACAACATATACGAATATGTACATCTATATACCTTATCTCTTGTATATCTGTATTCCTGTATTCCTGTATGACTTGTATCTACCGTTGGCGCCCTTTTTCTTTTCCCAGCTTTGAGCATTAAAAAAATACTTTTCCGCGCTGTGCTCATTACATAATTATTTCTCCTCGAACTTAGTGAAAGCTTGCCAATTGCCAATTTGACTTGAATCTAGCTTCATTATTATACATTTTGTTGGCTGTTTGACAAATAATACAAAACCACAAGATAACAAAATATATATACATATATATATATATGTCTATAAAAACAAAAGCAAAACAAGGAAAAACATAAAACACATGCTAAACAAATAACCGACATACGCTAACTAATAACAGAAAATTAAGTTTGAAATTCCGTACAAATGCATAAGTTATAAAAACAAAAACATATATATATCTACTGAGTGCACTGTTATAAATGAGGGGCGGGGCGAGATTAAATAAAGCAAACAAAAACAAAAACGAAAACGAAAAAACCAAAAAACCGAAAAACCGAAAAACAAAACAAAAGAAAAACCTAAACTAAATGTTATACAATACGATACAAAAGGGACGCGTCGTTTTCAGAGCGTTCACAAATTATGCTTATGCGATTGAAGAACTACGAAAGCAACTTTGCGACAAATGCGAATGCGAGAAGAAGCAAAGCAGAACAAAGCAAAGCAAAAACTGAACATTTATAAAACAAATTGTAAATTTACAATAATAACACGATAATAATCATAAATAACAGAGTCTAGTATTAACTGAATATGACAGAATAACGTAATAAATAATAATCGAATCAAGTAAAAAGGCAAAATGAATGAAATAAACACAAAAAAACAAAAAACAAAGCAAAAAACTGAAAAAAAGAACTAAGTATTTCATATTTTAGCATAAATATTTTTTGTGCCGAGGTTACGTTCGAAGCAACACGCGCATCATTGCCATTAGACGAGAATAAATTTAAATATATATATACACATATATATGTACATATACATATACGTATATATATATATATATTATTATATATATTCGCATACCATATGAATATGCCTAAAACTGAATATGAAGTTACAACTATTTATAACAAAATACTTATTGCATATTTTGTGCTGCTGAATGAGGTCACAACGCAACAACAAAACAAAACCAAAAAAAAAAAACAAACAAACAAAAAAAAAACAATAAAAAAATAAATTTATTATAAATCTAGAGCAATAAAAATCCATCTGCATAAAATTAGATCCTTACATACTTGCATACCATGCGTAAGAGAGTAGTGTGACTAATATTGCGGGCCAGCACTGTGCGACTGCAGCGCGCAGCAGCAGCAGCAGCAACAACACACACACACATACACGCGCTTACATGTATAACACATTTCGATTGAAACTCAGCTCAGTCGACAAGCAGGACGCACAGTGGCGGCGCAATGTATGCGCGCGGTCAAAACTCTTAAAAAAAGGAACAAAAAAAAAAAAAAACGAAAAGAAAACAAAACAAAAAACAAAAAACGGAACATTTTTTTAGGTACACTTAAATCAAAGCGTGGAATATATTATATTAGTTAATTTAAATAAATGCTTTTTTGTCAAGTCACATAGAAAATTGAAGAAGAGGCCGAGAGCAAGGTGTAGCAGAGGAGGCAGAAGAAGAGGAAAACAAATATGAAATGAACAACAACTTTAGCTTTATACTCGTACATTTACATTTGTAATATATTACATAAGTCTAGTTAATTACATTATAAAAAAAAAAAAACAAAAGAAAACAAAACAAAAAATGTAAGAATGAAAATCAAACGAAGCATAGCAAATTAATTCAAAGAAAGTATATAACAAAAATGAAGAAAACGAAACGAACTGTAAAAAACCAAAAGAGAAACATTTAAATGTAATTCAGCCAGTTATTATGCATAGCTAAAAGTAATAAAAGATAACTAATAATAAAAAGAAAGAAAACAAAAAAGAAAATGCAATTAGATATTCTATGTAAACAAATTTTACATTTCTACATTAATTCGGATTTTTTTCCTTTCTTCTGTTGTGTTTGTGGTGTGATTACAAATATGAATACGATTATGACTCTTATTGTGATTAAGTTATGAATATGTTTTAGTTGCTCACACACACACACACACACACACACATACACACAGCCACACGCATGCATACACATACACAGCCGTGAAATAGGATTGTAACCGAAGGAAACCAAGCTAAGCAAAGCGGAAAAAGAAGGGAACACAACACACACACACACACACAAAGAAACATACACACACACACAAAGAACAATTATGAAAGTTGCCATCCAGCGAAGTATTTGCAATCCACATGTACACAGTCGCCCCAGTATGTATGCGCACACCTGTATTGAGTGCGCAAGCAGACGAAACCTTCAATTTGACATGAACATGTTTCAATTAATTGACAGAAATATTAAACCGCACACAATAAAAGCAAAAGCAACCACAAGCGAAGTTATACTTAAAAGTGGAAAAAACCAAAAACAGACTGAAAAAAATAAAACTAAATAAAATTATTTCAAATTTATATAGAAGAGGAGCCGATAGGAGAAGATGAAGAAGGTGGCGGAGCTTTCGCAAACAGCTTTAAAGAAGGAACACCAACAACACACACACACACACACACACACACATACATATACCCACACTCGAGGGCATTTGCCTAGCAGCATTTTTCACAGACAATTTATCGAACCAAGTTAAGCTGGCAAAGAGCAATAGGAGATATATGAAGAAGAAAAAAAAAAAACAAACAAACAATAAGAAAAATGTATTTATATTTATACCGTACGCAAGCAATGAATTATTTCAATTTTAAATAAATACACACACACACATGCATGCAGACAAACATTTGAGGTTAACTTCGAAGCAACCGCAGCAAAAAGACACAAAACGAAACAAATGTTAGAGAGAAAGAGAGTCACAGGCACCGTTAGCATATTTTTTTTATATACAAAATACAACATAAGCAAAGTACATGAGGTAAATTATTAGCGAGAAACAACCGAGATGTCTTTGTAAAGACTTTATATATGCCTGCCATATGCCTACATTCTGCCTAGCTGTCTGACTACTCTACTCAACCAATCACACCCAATTGATATACACACACTCACACACATACAGACTCCAATTCAGGCAGAACTATTAATGGAAAACTTGGATGCGTGCTCGAACCTTTGGAGCAGCATAGATTCCTGCCACATTCGTCCCGCATTTTCCGCGTTAGTTTCCTTTCCTCCCGCCCCGTCGCCATGGCCATCCGGGAAATTCCGCAACGGAGCGCAGTTTTTGAGCAACTCGATTTGATAGCAACTTCCCCGGCTACAAATGATTAGTTGGTTCAGATGACTGTACAGGCGCTCGCGCGAGCGAAACGAAAGTGTTATACTGTTATACATATATTCGTAATACTAGTAGCTAAATTGTATGTATGACACCCGCCACTTTTCTACTAAACCAAATCGACTGTATATATAAGATATAACATGTACGTGTATGAGTATATTTATGTAGCAGTATAACAGCACGCGTATGTGTTGTGCATTTGCTTATCAGACACACACACACACACACACACACACACCGACACACCGACACACGACTTGTACATAGGTCGATGCATTTTCTAGTAGTGATTTTTTTTCTTTCTCAAAAGACTTTAGCAAATACTCTCTCTCAACACGAAACATAGGTAAAACTTAAGAAGCTGTCATACTTACATCTAAATGTTTTCGCTAACTCGAATTAAAGACAAAACCAAGAAAAAGAAACCGCAAGTCGGGAAAACTATTGTTATATCCAATTCTTTTGAATACCCCCCGTCAGGATCATTAAGTTTGAGCGCCACTTTTATAATACAACCACAGAGCAAAAGAGAAGCATATATATATATTTATATATATATACATATATTGTGTATATATTTATATATATATACATATATATACTAGTGTATATACATATATATCAAGTTTGAAACAAAAGCATTGCGACAATTTTGTATGTATTCATTTTTATTAACGACAAAAACCGAAGTAACACAGACACACACAAACACACACACACACACACACACACACAACAACAGAACATAGATTGTTTTTATAAAAGTATATATATACATACATATATATATATACAAATATATATATTAGATATATTATATATATATATAATGCAAAAAATAAAAAAAGGAAAACAAAACTTAAATAAAAGTAAATAAGATACAAAAGACGCCTGAATTAGTTTGTTACGCAAACAAGGATTATATTAATAACTAACTTCTATGTAAAACAAAAGAACCTAAGTACCCAATAAACAAAAACAACCAGAACAACAACAACAACAAACTGCACAATAAAATCTAAATGTAAAAAATATGAATAAATTATAATTAAACCGCAATGCAAAATGCAAACTGAACATACAAATTAAACATTAACAACAAAAGCAAAATACAAAAAAAAAAAAAAAAAACAAAACCAACCAAAAACGATGCCCGCAGAGCTCTAAAAACAAAAAAAAAAAAAAAAAAAAAACAAAATCGAACTATTTTTATTTCCATTATATATAAATAATTAACGCTTTTTTAGTTCTCAACAAGTTGCATTATTTACATTCGTGTATAATTTATTTAACGAAGACCCAGAAAAAACAAAACAATTTACAATAATAATAATGAAATCCAACTTTAAAATGAGAGCAAACAAAAAATATTGTAATGTAATAAAAAAAAAAAACAAAAACCAGCAAAAAAACCAAAACGAAAAACTAAATAATATATTAAATTAAAAGCGAAATTTTTTCACACTTTAGCTTAATAAATTGTAAAAAACAAAAAATACAAAAAAACAAAACTGAAATAAAATGAGATTTAATTGAATTTGTTATGCAAATGAAAATCGATAATTGTTTTATTTTCACACGAACAAAACGGGGGAATACCGTTAATGAAATTTCTAAAAAGGCAGGAAGGATTAAATAACGTTATTCTTATTGATATACCCATTCAAAATTGTCTACAAATCGTCTTGTTTAACAACTTCCGTTTGATTTTATTTATAACATTTACTAAGTAAAAACATAGGACTCGGGCGGGCAATCTATAAATGCTTGCCGAACCACTTGTGGTCCACAGGCGACAACCATCTGTGGCAGCCGTTAAGATTGTTCTGTATTACATATTTCAAGGTGAACGGATTCAGATTGTCACGCTCCAGCTGCTCCTCGGACGCCTTCATCTGGTCGAGCATCTCTTGGGAGACAACGGCTGCCTGGAAGGGCAACTGATTGGCAACCTGCTGCAGGAATCCTTTGCACTCGATAAACTCGCATCTGCCAGCGATTTCGACAATAACACGACCCGCCTTCACCGGCGTAACATAATGATCTATGGCGCCCTTGCCGCCACCCATGCGCTGACCCTGTCCCTTTTTGGTTATCGGCTGCCACGGTGCGGGCACACGCCATGTGGCGAACATTGTGTTTACGTTCATCTTGCGACCGATCGTCAGACGCATCATCTCGTAGTGGCCATAACGCAGTCGACCACCTCCCGTCGCAATTATGCCATATTGTTTGTGCAGCAGCTGATTGTGCACGAGTTCGGGGCCGCGCATATACCGAAGGCGCTTCTGCATTTTAGGCGCCCGCATGTTAGGCGGGTACTGCGGCATACGCTCCATGATGCGCAGTTTGGGCCTCTCGACTTTCTCGATGTCTGAAATTATGTGAGGATTTAGAAATGTTCTATGCAAAGCGTTATAACGATTTACTTTCATATTTGATTGGAGGTGCAAAATACTTGAGACCGGCTATGCTGGTGTAGTTAACATTCGCAGCTAAAAATTGAATAAAATTGATTGAAATACTTATTGTATGTCTGATCAAAATAATGCATTTACCTGTTATGCTAGTTTTAAGTAGCTGTGTGACCGTTTTAAAGCACCACATGTTATTTTAATTACTAATTCTAATTGAGCTGCCCAGCCATTAAGTTGTTATGTTGATGGTTGCATCAGCGCGGCGTTGCCGGATAGTCAAAATGTCAATTTATGGATTAGTTTTCTTGGCATTTTTATGACAATGATTAGAAGCAGTTGTTTTGCAAAGCATGCCATTCGAATTAAACTTTTAATTGTGTTAAGTCATAATTAACCCATTCAAATAAATATTTTATGTTGTGTATATAAAATACAAAATTTTTTTCGTCAATTTCAGTGTGGACACACTGTTTGTTGTGCTGCGTTTCCATTGCTGGCATCTCGTTATCGCGTTTTATAATTCATCGGTAAATTCCGATATATAAATAAAAGCAATAAATGATGTATATTATTCTCAAATACGATATGTTTACTTCACTTTCGTATCTTATATATAAAAACTTTGCATTTGGAAATTAAATTTATATATATATTTACAATTGCACATACAAAGTTTGAACGCATTTCTTATTGCAGTGGAAACCCAGTATTTAAGTGTGGGTGTGTGTATTTATTGTTATCGAAAAATACAACACTGCCAAAGTGTGGTATTTTTCTTCATATATTATCATTGGTTAAAGTTTAGGATACACTGCTGCATACACGAAAATATTTTTTGTCTAAATAGTGTATGTTTTGAAACATTCTCTATATGTACATACAAATAAATCTAATTGTAAATCTAAGTGCATTAGGCATAAATTGCTAGCGATTAAATGTGCTTATACGTTTAGTTTGTTGTTATGAATATATCGAAAGTGACAACATCGCTGGCTGCTGCGGCTGCTGCCGCCGAAAAAGCGAAACCCGAACGTGTAACATCTGCAACCGCAGCACTCAATTTTAATACAATCTCGATACAAAAACGCAGCAGCGTCGACGACACCGATGATCCGAATCGCAAGAAACTAAAAAGGGACATTGTTTTATGCACGCCCACAACCAGTTTACCCGCCAAACAACGTGCAGCTACAGCCACAGCTACAACAACAACCTCATCATCATCAGCAGCGGCAGCAGCAGCATCAGCGTTAATCACTGGCGGTGGTGGTGCATCATCGAAACCAACGCCAGACGATCAAAAGAAAACTTCAATATCATCAACAACAACAACAGTAACAGAAAGTTCCCTTGATGCCTGTTGGAATCAACGGGATGAACAAATCATTGTCTATGAAATGAGCACCATCCAGCCAGAAGATGCATCCGCTAGCAGCACGAGTAACAGCACCATTAATACCAACAGCAACAGCCAAAAGCAAAGTAAGTCTATTAAATACCGTACATGAAACTATGTACATCTACACTGGCCATTTCACTAATATCGCCTCTGAATTTGTACGCAGATTTTGCCAGCTTTACCAAAAAAGAAGTCGTCTCCTCATCGGCATCCTCGTCCTCGTCAACAGCCTCGATTATCTCGATTGAGCCAAGCACGGATCAGCACATCAGCAACAGTGAACAGCAGCAATTGGGCAAAGCCGTTGTCGTTGAGGAGCTTGACTATGTGCTGCTGCCGGCAACAACGACGGCTGAGCTGAAACCTGCACTGCACGATGCACCTCTCACAAACAACAACAATAACAGCAACAGCAGCAATAGCAATAGCAGCAACAATGTTGTCAGCAGCGTCGGCGGAAATGCGAGCAGCAGCATGACAACACAAAAGCTTACGCCGACACCAACTCCACCGCCACTGCCACTGGCGCTGCCGTTGTCCTCACAGTCGCAAGGCAACTATACCATGTTTAGCAGCAGCAGCACAACAACGGCAACGGCAACAGCGACGCCAACAACAACACTGCTCAATCGTGTCAATCTGCATACAAAGCTGATGGTAAACGCCAAGAAGCTAGCCGAAGTGACGCAGTCGACGGCAAAGGTGTCCATTGGCAATAAGATGATATCGGTGCCGCTGCTGAAGCCGCTGGCCAATACACAAATACTTCAGGGCGGGCAGCTGATAAGTGCCAGTGGTGCCACCACTGCCGGAGGAGCAACAATTGTCGAGAGCAAGCAGCTGCAGGGTGGTCAAGTGAGCACAACGTCAACGACGGCCACACAACAGCAGCAGCATCAACAGCAGCAGCAGCACCAACAGCATCTGAGCCTCACCAAGTTGTTAAAGGGAACGCGTAAGAATCCAACAACAATTGTCTCATTCTCTGGCGTCCAGATCAAGCCTGCAAAAATTGTCACCGCCAAGGTCGTTCGAAAACCGTATCAACAGCAACAACAGCCGCTGCAGCTACAACTGCAACAGCAGCAACAGCAACCAACCACGGGCAGCATTGTAACAATTACGCCAACCAACTCAAATCAAACATTTACCATGGTGCAACAACAGGACAAGCAAGGACACGAGGGGGATCAGTCGGATCAGGGCGCAGAGACAGCAACAGCAAGCACAACAACCAATGTTGTTGTTGCACGCCAACAACCGCAACAACAGCAGCAGCAGCAACAACCCAAGACGATCACCTACAGCGAGAACATACAAAAGATATTGCTGAACAAGAGCAAGAGCATGGAGAGCAGCGATGCCAGTGAGTTTGGCAAAATCAACAGCGTCGTCATTAAGCAACTCGACAAAAGTCAACTTCACTGCGCGCCCAGCATCAACATATTCAAGCAGCAGCCCCAACAGCAGCAGCAACAGTTGCCCACGGCACAAGGTGGTGCTGCCGCAAGCGAGTTGGCCAGCGATTCGCTAACCAAGTCCACAACTGGCGCAACAATCTGTGCGCGTCCCATTATCTCCATACAGAAGAACATCTCGTTGGTGGTGTCAAAGACGGCAATGGCACAGTCAAAGCCCAAGATGATAACCACGCCAGCGAACAGTGCGACCAGCATACAAATCCAACAGTTTAATCAGCAGCAGCAGCATCAAGATGTCCAATCAACGGGGGAGACAACAGCGGCAGCAGCAGCAACAGCAACAACAACAACAGTGGGTAAGCTGCAACTAAAGACGCATCCACACACACAACTAACTGCAGTAACTGCGGCCAAACTGAGCGAGGCGCTGGCAGCAAAGCAGCCCGGAGGCGGCGGCGATGCTAGTGATGCGGAGCCCAAGCCAAAAATGAGACCAACGGAGCTGCTGGTGGTGAAGCAAACAAGCATTGACACGAGCAAAGAATTGACGACGGAACAGACCCAGCTAAACGATGAACTTGGCCCAGAGAAACGTATAACTACACCAAGCCGCGTGGATGACTCCAACAATGCGTTGCTCAAGCAATTGTTGCAGAACAGTAGCAACAGCAGTGGCAGCGGCAACAGCAACAGCAGCGCCAATGCCAGCGGCAACAGCAGCAGCAACAACAACAGCCACAATCTGCAGCAAATTTCCATAACATCAGCACCTCTGTCCGCCAGAAAGGTGATCAATGTGCGTGCACCCAGTATGGGATTGGTCAGCTCGTTGGAGGCACAGCTGGCCAGGCCAGTTATACCGCCAGTGCCGGCGGCTGTGAGCAGTGCCAACAGCAGCTGCAATACGACCACAACAACCACAACGGCCACGCCCACTGCGACAGCGGCAACAACAACAACAAGTGAGTCGCAGCAAGAGCCGGCGACAAAGGGGCCAACCGTTGCTGCAGCAGCGGTAGCAGCAGCAGCAGCAGGAGGAGCAGTTGCCACCGCAACAACAGTGACAGCAACAGCATCAACTGTTGCAGCAGCAACAACAACAATCACAACAACAGTTGCAACGGCAGCGGTAGCGCCAGCGGTTGCACCGGTAACGCAACAGGTTAAGCAGGCAGTGCAAATAGTCTCCAAGGAGACATCGTTTATCTCAACACCAGTGGTGCCAGCAGGCGCTGCCAGCTCGACGAGCGGTCTTTCGACAGTTGTGAGCAAGCTGCCCGCACTGATAGTGGAGTCGAACCTCAAGCCTGACCCACTGACACTGCCTCTGCCGCTGCCACCACCGCCATCGTATGAGCTAAGCACCGGCAGCGGTTCGAATGTGACCATCTCCATAACCACCAAACCCAGCAAGGATGTCAAGCAGCAGTTGGTCAAATTGGAGACGGCAGAGGAGCCCGTGGTCAAGGCCGAGCCAGAGAAGCCAGCGACGCAGCCACAGCAAACGCTGGCGGCGAATGCCAACTGTGATAACTGGAAGCTGTCGGAGGCGAATCCCAATGCGAATATTCTTACGGTGGAGACGCAGAAGCGCAAGCAACAGCAGCAGCAACAACAGCAGCAGCAGCAACTGCAACAACAACAGCAACTTCAGCAACAACAATTGGAGGAGAAGCCGCCCACGGAGATTAAAAACGAAATCATCTTGACCAGCAGCAACAGCAACAACGTGGGCCACGACCAGCAGTTGCCATTGATGAAGGCGCCACCCGGCAATGTTGCTGCTGTTGCTGTCGGTGCTCCTGGCTCCTACGAGAAGATGCAGCTGATAACGACCATGAAAAAGTCCTCGCAAGCTGCAACGGCAACGGCAGAGCTGCAAAAGCAGCAAATGCATCAGCAACAATTTGAACACCATCCTCCGCAGCAGCAGCAACAGCAACATCAGCAGCAACAGCAACAACATCAGCAACAGCAGCAGCAGCAGCAACAGCAGCAGCAACATCAGCAGCAAATGCAACAAATGCAACTGCAGCAACAGATACAACAACACAAGCTACAGCAACAGCAACTGCAGGAGCAACAGCTACAACAGCAACAGTTGCAACTACAACAATTGCAACAGCAGCAGCAGCAGCACCAACAGCAGCAGCAACATCAGCAGCACCACCAGCAGCAGTTGATGACTCCAGCGCCACCTGCAGCCATGCCAGAGCCCAAGCCAGGGGAACAGCGTAAGCGAAGAAAACGCGAGGCACAGAAACCGCGACGTAACAACGCCAATGCCGCCGGTGCTGCCGCCGCTAATAACCTGAAGGAAATGACCGGCACACTGCCAGCTGGCGCTGTGGTGCAACTGGCCAACATGTCGTCCAATTCGCCCATGAGTGGTTCACAAGCAACGGGGCAGCACATGACGAGCAGTGGTGCAAGCACGTCGGGCGCAACCATGGGTTCGCCCATGTTGAAGAAGCGCGTGCGAAAGTTCTCCAAAGTGGAGGAGGATTACGATGCATTTACCGAGAAGCTAATGACGCACATACGACAAATGCAGCCGCTGCAGGTGCTCGAACCGTTGCTCGATCGTAATTTTCTCGTTGGCAGCGCTTCGGCATTCGGTGGCGCCGGTGGTGCCAATGGACCTGGTGGCGCCCAGCTGCGTGCCATATCACGTGCCCTGCAATTGCAGCGGCAGCTGGATGACGGCAATGGTGGCATCGATTGCGATCAGCTGGGTACCTTTGGCAATTTACGTCATCCGAGTCTCAAGTCGCTTTACGACAGCGAACGCTTTGGTGGCAGCGGTGAGGCAAGCAGCGGCGGCAGCGGCAGCAACACGCTGGGCAACACAGTCGGCGGTAGTGGATCCTCGCTGTCGTCCATACAGAATGACTTTTATGATCAGGAATTCTCCACACACATACAGCGCAATCCGCGCGAGCGTGTGCAGCGTTTGATCAGCGCTGTGCGGGATTGCAATGTGGAGCCAACGGATCTGGTGGAGAATCCCATGCCGCCAACACCGGCGGGTGCACCAGTGCGTCTCGATGGTCCGGTGGCCTGGTCACGTCTCAGCCGCTTTCCCGGCCTGGTGCTCCTGAACACCAATAGCAATCAGCGTTGTGCACCTGGTCGCATGTCGCCAGTGGCATTGGCAATGGATGCCACCACAATGCGAGTCCCAGTGTCGCCTGTGGTGCGCAGTTGCGGTGAGGAGTTGCGCAAGGGGCAGCAGTTGGAGCTGGGTGCAGCGAGTGGCGGATGCATTCCTAGCGGCAGCAGCAGCAGCAGCACCAGTGGCAACAACAATAACAACAACTACCAACAGAAGAACCAAAATGTGATACTCTCGCTGCACAGCTCGGCAACGGACAACATTGCCGGCGTGTTGCGGGATTTGGCGAATCTGTTGCATCTGACGCCAGCGCTAACCTGCAAACTGATCGATGCATCAACGGCAGCAGCAGCAGCAGCATCCACATCCACAGCGGAGAAAACGGATAAGGATGATGGCGAACAGTCAGGGGCGGAGCCAGAGTCGTCCGCCCAGCAACAGTTCGCGAATGCCGTGGCGGGTAACCTGCGTAAAATACTCACTGGACAGCGAAAGCTTTGTCGATGTTGCGGCAACATTATTCCCGCCTTTGGGCTGCGGGTGCCACATGAGAATTTGCCTGAGGAGCCACCGCTGTCGCCCATGCTGGCCAGGCTGCAAGCCTTGTTGCCACGCCCGATGCCGCCTCCACCCTTCATTTATTTCTGCAATCGCAGCTGCTTTGCCAAGTACAAATACCGTGGCAAAGAGGAACCCGTGTCTGGTGAGGATGCAGCAGCTGGCATGGCAGCGGCAACGACTTCTTCGCAAGCAGCAAGCAGTGGCGATGCTGGCGCAACCGCAACCAGTGGAGCGACACCAACAGTGGTTAAGACCGAGCCGGAAGATGTTGACATGGAGAACCCGAAGCAGGAACAGAAGGAGCAGTTGCCAGAACAAAAGCCGCAGAAGCGCAAGTGCATCATCAAGGTGTACAGCCCCGATTGCTTTGCCTCCGAAACAGCGGCGGCAACACGCAATGCCATCAAGAGCGAAAACGATGCGACGTCCGCAAACAATACAGTCTGGGAGACGGAGTACAGTGGCGGCAATGCGGACACCTTGGTGGACTCGCGTCAGTGTGTGCTGTGCAATCAGCGTGGCGATGGCAAGGCGGATGGTCCCTCACGTCTGCTTAACTTTGATGTGGACAAATGGGTGAGTATTGAATGTGCTTTCTCTTCCATCTCCCTCTTGCATGAATCTCTTTCTATTTGGAGCTTCTAATCACTTATGTCCTATTCCTTGCAGGTTCATCTGAATTGTGCCTTATGGTCTAATGATGTCTACGAGACTGTGTCCGGTGCTCTCATGAATTTCCAAACAGCACTGCAGGCTGGACTTAATCAGGCTTGCGTTGCCTGCCACCAACTGGGCGCCACCATCAAATGCTTTAAGTCGCGCTGCAACAATCTATACCATCTGCCATGCGCCATCAAGGAGGAGTGCGTATTCTATAAGAATAAATCGGTGCATTGCAGTACACACGCATCGAACAGTTCGGCGGGTGTTACCGAAAACGAGCTCAGCTCGTTTGTGGTGCATCGTCGGGTGTTTGTCGATCGCGATGAGAATCGTCAGGTGGCCACAGTCATGCACTACTCGGAGCTAAGCAATCTGCTGCGTGTGGGCAACATGACGTTTCTCAATGTGGGCCAACTGCTGCCGCATCAATTGGAGGCTTTCCACACGCCCAACTACATCTATCCCATTGGCTACAAAGTGGTATGTATATGAAGTGCTACAAGTCGATATATGTATTCATGAATTCTCTTCTCCATCCACCTCCGTGCAGAGTCGCTACTATTGGTGCGTCAGCAAACCGAACAAACGCTGTCGCTATGTCTGCAGCATTGCGGAGGCCGCCTCGCGGCCTGAATTTCGAATACAGGTGCACGAAGGTGGCGAAAAGGAGCCGGATCGTGAGTTCCGTGACAGCACACCCTCGGCCGTATGGCAACAGATCCTGCAACCGATACAGAACATGCGCAAGGAGCACAAGTGGCTGCAACTCTTTCCGCAGCACATTAGTGGCGAGGATCTGTTTGGTCTGACAGAGCCGGCAATTGTGCGCATTTTGGAGAGTTTGCCTGGCATTGAGACACTCACAGATTATCGCTTCAAATACGGACGCAATCCGTTGCTGGAATTCCCGCTGGCCATCAATCCCTCGGGTGCAGCACGCACCGAGCCCAAGCAGCGACAATTGCTGGTGTGGCGCAAACCGCATACCCAACGTACCGCCGGCAGTTGCAGTACACAGCGCATGGCCAATTCGGCGGCCATTGCCGGAGAGGTGGCATGTCCGTATAGCAAACAGTTTGTGCACTCCAAGAGTTCACAGTACAAGAAGATGAAGCAGGAGTGGCGCAACAATGTCTATCTGGCACGGTACGTTCGCCAGCGCGACTGCGACTAATTAGATTGATCATATTAATATTGTATTGTTTTGCAGATCGAAAATCCAAGGATTGGGCTTGTACGCAGCACGTGACATCGAGAAGCACACGATGATTATAGAGTACATTGGCGAGGTGATACGCACTGAAGTATCGGAGATTCGTGAGAAGCAGTACGAGTCTAAGGTAAGCAAGCGACTGAGCTGGCGTAGAGTTCCCTTTGATTACACATTGTTGCCTTGCAGAATCGTGGTATCTATATGTTCCGCTTGGACGAGGATCGTGTGGTGGACGCCACACTCAGCGGCGGCCTGGCACGCTACATCAATCATTCATGCAATCCGAATTGTGTCACTGAGATTGTCGAAGTCGATCGCGATGTACGCATCATTATTTTTGCCAAGCGTAAAATCTTTCGAGGCGAAGAGGTAAAGATTCCCTTGATTTTTCCTATTTACAGTGAATATCATCATATATTGTTTTTGTTATAGCTGTCGTATGACTATAAGTTTGACATTGAGGACGATGCGCATAAGATACCCTGCGCCTGTGGTGCGCCCAATTGTCGTAAATGGATGAACTAGAGAGGAGCATCAGGACCAGCACCTGCACCACCATCACCAACACCAGCAGCACCATCAGCAGCACCATCAGCAGCACCACCACCAGCACCACCACCACCAGCACCATTACCAGCACATACACCATCACAACAATCGTCGGTGGTTCACGATAAATATGTGAGGCCCAGTGAACAGGAGTTGTTGTTGTTATTGATCATAATAGTTGTTGTAGCACATCATTATTAAAATAGCATATTGTCGTAAGCAGTATATATATATACTATATATATATATATTTACATATATATGTGTACATATATATTTATTATATTTATATGTATGCATATAAAAGTTGAAATGGCATAAACAATATAAATATATATGTGTATATATATAAAAAATTGTAAGTTATCTGTATGTGCCCCACCCTTTCCCCCGCGCACACATTGTAGCTAATTTGTATCCTATTGCTCATAAGCCAAACATGTTTTGTAGTATAAATTAAAAATTGTGAAAAGATAAAACAACCAACAAGAAAAAACTTGATGCATAAATAATTTATAGATTAAGCTTAAGCATGTATTTCGTATATGTTACACCACAAACAATGATTCGTATCTACTATGTACATTTTAAAACCCAAAAACCTGGACCCCGAAAGCGAATCGAAATTTTGTTTCCAGAGTGAACAAGATGCAAACGCGAGGGTTATTATTATCAGAGTAATGGGTGTGCCTTCGTTTTTGTTTATTATGATGACGATTATTATTATTAAATAGTTTATTAATTATTACGAGACTGTGCCGGAAGAGACATAGTATGAAAAGAAAGCAGACAACATCTTCCCAAGTGGTGTAGTAATTTATTTGATGTATTTACATCCGATTTGAATGTATTTTTACTTAATTTCATTTCTATTTTTATTATACAATTATCAAAGCAAGTGTATCTCTAACTTTTAAGTAAATGTAAAACACTTTAAAAACCTTACAACAATATGTTTTAACATCTGATCATCTCCTTTAATTGTTGTTTATTTTCATAAAGTAACTATAATTATTATTATTATTTTAATTTTCTTTTTTTTTTTTATTTGTTTTATCTTATCCTCGATAGAGAAACAATTGAACTAAATTCCAACAATTTACATTATGTGTATTTATACAGAATATATTTTGTTTGTATTTTATATAGTCAATATAGCCAGCCATACATTTCAATCTGTATGTAGACGTAGACTATGACAGGGTGCTGTACGGGTTTACACTGTACGCATCTCCTACTACGGCTTTTTCCTAAGTCGGCTTAATGTTTTCTGCACCTGCACTGCGAACGCTAACGTTAGCATATCAAAGTTTTTCAAATACCACGAAATATTGTACATCATATGCATGCGCCTATTTTTATCTAGAAACGATTTGTAGAATACACTCATCTGGTCGGCGCTTATTTCGTCGGTTCCGTTCAATTTGTGTAGACGTATGAAGTCGTCCTTTTCCTGCAAAAAGAACACAATAAACAAAATTCATTAAAATACGCATAGTACTGCAGTACATGGCTTTAATTTGAAACATGAAATAAACAGAGAGAGAAACTCTCAGTTTGAGTGCGAGCGAGAGAGAGAGAGCATTCGTGTGCCGCGTCTCTTGCCAACAAGTGTTAAAAATACCTCAGAGATACCAAATACGAACCTCATAGAACCGTTTGTTATGCTTCGTCCAGAAATCCATGTTCCAATTCTCAACTTCAATGCGTAAGAGTCGCAGTTTCTTGGCCATTTCAGTTTCTGTCTCATCGTAATGCCGCACATATGGGCGCAGATTGGATTTGGGGTCGGGAGGCCCAATGTAATCGGTACTTACAGATTGCGGATCAGGCGGTTGTGTAAGACCGACGTGCACAGGACTTTTTTTTGGCCGTGCCTGTGCGTTTGTTTGCTCTGGCTTGGTTGCACAGTGTCGGTAGCATTGCTAGTGGGCAATAAACATTAGTTCGAGTAACTTTATTTTATTAGTTTATAACTTACTTTTATTAAACTATGATATATCCGAGGCGGGCAGCTTTTGTTCATTTTTATTTGTATTTTATCATGTGTGTGTGTTTGTATGTAAATGTTCGGGGTAGCGGAATATCGATGTCACTATCGATATGTGCATGCATAAAGTAGCTATCGTTGACTCACTTTATCGATTGTTCTACGTTGCTTAAGACCTGCAGCGCGTTTTTAAATAAAAATTAGATACAATTATTGAGAGTTTATTTATTATTTATTTAGGTCACTTTTGTCAATATTCTCTAATCTTGACATTGATGTGAATAAAGTCAAACACATTTTCAAATCAACACGTAAAATGTCTTAAGAAAAATAAAATAATTACTTTAACTAATATTGCCCCACAATGTTGTATAATTTGTTTAATTGTATAATCAATATGAGACATTTGCGAAACACAACAAATTACAATCTTATACTATTCTAGGTTTATGTACAGTCTTATTATTTATCGACAGATATATATAAAAGTACATAAAAATACATTTGCACAACTCAAAGATTCCGAAATATTCGAGATCAGAAATTGATAACCTTTTAAACAATAATGCTGATCCAGTTGCTGGTTATGGCAAAAATTATATATATATAAGATGTAGAAAGTAAAAGATTCAAATGTAAATTGCAAAGAAATGCTGAGATAAAATTAAACCTTCGCAAGTTGAGAAACATCTTTGATTGAACAGATTCAGAGTCCTTACGAGGCCCAGCGAGACTTTTGCATTTCTATTTGGCCCTCTAAAGTTTTTGCCAAATACATAACGAACAATTGCAACAGGGCAATTCCCATGGCAACGCCAGCAATGGTATACAGATTGCGCTCAGCCCAGATCCGCACGACTTCAATGCATCCACTGGGCCATATCAATTTTCCGGCGGCGGCAACCGAATCCTTCTGTACGCCATAGCCGCACATTATATTAACCAGACCGGAGCTAATGTCGGTCGCATTAATACAACAACTGTAGGGCACACCACAGCTCTCCACCGACGGCGATGAACAATTGAAGTACTCGTTCTTCGCCCAATCCTGGTAGCCAGCATTGCTCAGGCCACAGCACATGAACTCTTGCTGGGCAAAGTCAATGAAGTTTTGCAGGTCGGGATCGTCGCGGTACGAGTGAATAATCTTTTCGGTAAACTGATCCTCCAGAAACGAGTTCATATTTTGTGGACAAACGAAGCAGACGATCGCTGGAAAAACAATAAGAATATTTTCATAACAGTAGACTGGATAAATGGATGTTCTACGCACCTATGGCCATTTCCGCGAGAAAGAATAGCAGCAGGCACATAGAATAGCACTTAAGGAGGAAGGTATTTTCCCGCAGTGCACCCAGGCAGCCAGCGAAACTGACTACAAAGACGACTACGCCTGCGATGATCATCACAAGAGACACGTTGAGTACCACATCGTATATGTTCTCCAGCTTCACCCAACCGTTGGCCTCCTTATATTTGTCCATAAAGGCATAGATTCCTATGCCCAGGAGCAGGCCTCCAAACAGCCAGAATATGAAATTCAGCATAAATATCATGTATTTCACGCAGCTGCTGACAAATGTGTAATGTTGTGGATACGGAATGCGTTGGTGCATGCCTCGCACCTCAATTCCATAGTATCCGCGACCTCCTCCACCGCCAACAGCACCAACATCAACACCACCGCCATATCTGTGGCTGCTCATTGTCTCCGCTATCTACTTAAAACGTCTCCTTTGAGCTTTGATATCTATTATTGTTTTGAAAATAATTTCATGTTTGTTTAGTTACACTCGAATGACTGCTGACTCAAACATATCGATATAATTATTACAATAAAACCGACCAAAACTTATCGTGTGACAGTGATGCATTTCGTACTTAATAATTTTGTTTATTTGCATACTCTTTAATTTCATTTTAATATAAGCCTGTATATTTTCTTAATTAACTTGTAATTTTTCGAAAATTGTAAATGTAAATTTACATTGTTATTATTTTCAACCAAGGAATACCATTAATGTATCTGTGTATGGTAATTGCGCTGTAAGTGTAATTATCGATAGTTCTTATCAATACAAATTGGTTTTGCAAAACCTAAAGATCGATTGGCTTTATTGGAGTTTTGATTTGGTTCATTTGTCACAAAACTTGTTCATCTCTGTGCTTTTATTAAGACTTACTGCATTTTGTATGATTCAGCGCGGCAGCTCTAAACTGATTAGCCTTTAAGTTGTTAACAACTGATAATAATAATGACTTCGGGCGTCCAAAGTTTGAACTTCACACCATGCAAATCTGGCAATAGCCATTATCGCCGATAAGCAATCCATTTCATTCCGATTTGAGTATGTACTGTGCCTCAATTACTACAGAGAACATTTAATAGCCGCCGCTCAGTTTGATAACTGACGCTACGTGTTGTAGCCCGACGAGGCGAGGTTCGCAACATGAATTTCCTACTGCGTTTCATAATATTCTGCATCGATCCGCTCGGACTGGGCCGTCGCTTTTTCGTGCGTCCGGCTGTGAATCTAACATTGAACGTCTACGATCGTTTCCGCAGCAAGGCCGATGAAAAGGTGGACACACTGCGCGAGCTCGTCCTTCGTCTGGGACTGATCGCGTTTGCCGTTGTGCTTATCATTTGGCTGGCCGTGTTCATATATGGCGTCTTCTACTATGTCTATATGCCGCCAATCTCGCACACGCGACCCGTGCACATGCAGTTCAAGTGAGTATCTGGATAGATAAATTTATTACTTTGTATTAATTACTGTTTGATTTGCACAGAACCTGCTTGGAGACAAGCACACCCTGCACCTTCCCCCACGCTCATGTTTCGCTCACCGAGAAGCAACAGCTGCTAATGGTGGGTCAAGCGTACAAGGTCATTGTGAATATTGATATGCCAGAGTCGCCGCAAAATTTGGAGCTGGGCATGTTTATGGTTTGCGCTGAGATGCGTGACTACGACTCCATGCTGTGGGGCCATTCATGTCGATCGGCTATGATGCGCTATCGTTCGCCATTGATACGCATGATATCAACATGGGCACTGAGTCCATTGTATGTGCTCGGCTGGCGCGAGGAGTTCCAAAAGGTGCCGGTTGAGATATTCTCACGGTATTTGGAGGAACGACAGCATCCCATTACCGATGTCTATGTCGAAATACAGTCACAAAAGATACAATTCTACACGGTTACGTTGCACATTGAGGCCGACTTTACGGGATTGCGTTACATCATGTTCAATTGGCCAATACTGTCAGCCATTGTGGGTAAGTTCTGATTTAAGTTCGATCTTCGGCTGACAATATCATCTAAACTGCACTCCCTTTTCAGCTATTAGCACCAATCTATTCTTTATATTGGTCGTTTTTCTGCTCAGCTGGCACCACTGGTCCGATGCCACTTGGCTCCGAAATTTGCTGGCCCGATACGCCCGCTTCACCAACCAGCTGCAGACCAAAGCCAGCAGTGTGATACTCTCGAGCACGAGTAGCTTGCGCGATGAGGAGGAGTATAATTTCCTGAACGAGAAGTTCGACATCGCTGATCTTGGGGACGTTGCCGATGATCAATTATTGGCCAAAGCAAGTGACAAGACGTCAGAAACTTCGGATGTCCAAACGCTGCGACAGCGAAAAGTTAAAGAGAGGACGTAGTAACCGCTAACCGTGAACAAATGCTGATCGCTACGGCAGCACAGCAACCTGCCCGCCCCACCCCCCAGTTTCCTGCCCCCGCTCCCGTGAACGCCACCGACACGCTTGTGCCAAAAACTAATAGGTTTAGGATTATTGTAGTTTCGGAGCTGCTGCGGTGCAGCACGCGCATTTTATTGAAGTATTGCTTTAACATTGCAATTTTAACAATAAACTTGAAGGTACTTATTTATGAATGGAACACCTGCAACGCGAGTTATCAATACCCTATCTCTCTTGTAATCCTTTGATAAGGCCATTAAGACCTTTCTAACGCTCGCTCCAAACCCTATTCGATATGTACTCAATACGCAATTCGTTTCGATCGATTGGCAATGGTTTTTAATATGAAAATAATTAAACATACATTACGTATATATAGTAGATAGAAAGATGTAATTGAAACATTACATTAGTCGGAGGATTTCTCTTCCTCTGCGTCTGTGTCAGATGACCAAATGGATTCGACGGGCTCAGGAGAATCTGGCTTGATGGGCGGCGCGCTTTCCTCGACTGCAGCCTCCTCAGATGGCGTCTCCTTGGCAGGTGGTAAGAGAGGATCGCTAAAGTTAAATTCAATTAACAATTGTCCTAATTGTTGGGCAGGCGCATCGACCAGGATGACAACGAGAATGGCAAACAACACAATGCACACCAGCTCCGGCAGATTGATCTGTAGCAAATTGAAGAATAAAGCATCGTCTCGTACACTCTGATCCGCTGCACCTACCAAGTCCATGGCCTGAAACTGATGTGGCTCCTTAACGCTTGCTGTACTCCACAGCACAACAACATAGATTGCCAACTGAAGTGGTATCTCAACGCGTGAGAGCAGCAATACGGCGCGCGAAGCATTTGGGAATCGTTGCACGGCGCTGCTATCCAAGGGAGCCATCAAAATGGACCAGCAGACACCCAGCCCGAGTATCAGTGGACTCCATGCCAAGTAGGCAGCTGCATCCGCCGACTTGTAAACGAATTTGCTGCGCATACTGGCCGCCGGAGACCAGAAGCACCAGCCTATGGCTAGCAGGGCGAGCACCCATCCCGCTCTCTTGAAACGCGGCGGCATGGCGAAGGTACCCGACTCGCTGCGGTGCAACAACCCGGCGCCAATGCCAAGCAGATAGGCAGTGGCTCGTGTAATTGGCGACGTGTAGATCAGGTTGGCGGTACGATAGAATTTGCTGACGCTGTAAGGGAATCGCATGACTGGTAGCACACGAATGAGACGAAAGGGTTAACTCACTGTATGCCGTGAAATAAAGATGCTGCCAGATGCTCGCGATGCGTGCGGGAATAGCGTGCTGCAACGGAGACGGCATGGAAGGCACCGCATAGGAAGAATCCAGCCTCGGGATCAGTGAAATACAGCCAGATGACCAGTGCGCCCAGGAAATATAGTTGCATATCCAAGGACAATTGGACCATGAGGGGCGAGCACTGCAATGAGTCGAGCATTAAAGAGGAATCTATGCAGGAGGCAGGCAGTATAAGGCATGGTGTATGCTTAACTGGACATGCAGCAGAGTGCAGGGTATTTATGAGTCATTCTACTACATTCGCTTGTGATTGTGATTACATATAATATACATATACCATTTCTTCCAGTTCCCCGGTATTCTGTATGCTCAAGGCGCTGCGCCACATGTTCTCCTCGCACAGGCGAGTGTTCTCGCCGACCAGCAGACTCCACAGCGGTCCCGTGCCCAGATGTGGCAACACCCATGTCTGAAAGCCAAGCACCGCTACAATGCTGGGCATGTAGCGACCCAACTTGTTGGCCACATTGCGCAGAAAACTCAAGCGACAAGTCGTTTCCATTTCATGTGACAATTTGTGGGCCAACAGGAAGCCACTGAGCAGGAGCTGCAAGTCGCTGTACAGCAAAGGAACACGATAGGCCAGGCTGCTGTATCCATTCACAGAGTTGACGAACGCATCGCGATTGGTCAGCGGCAAATGACCGGCCATGATGAACTTGAGATTGACATAGATCATGAACGTGGCCAGTATCTTGAGCAAGTGTATCAATGGAAACTCAATGTCAGGCTGCTCCAGCGACACTAGCGCCTGCAGGGTGCGCTGCGGCGAAAAGGCATTCAATATTCGCAAGTAAAGCGCCGGCTCGGTAGCCTCCTCTGTCTTTCCAGATTCTTCAGCCTCGCTCGTTAGTTCAGTTACTTCCTCCGTTCTGTCTGTATCATCTGCTGCCGCAGCATCAGATGCTGTGGCGCCATTGCTCCCGGTACGCAACAGCTTAGCACTTAACCAGTCCCAGTTATCCCATACAATGGCAAGCAGACAGATGAGTCCCAACGTAGCGATGCCAAAACTGTGCGGAGTAACCGTTGGAATCAGAAGGATGCTCGCAATTTATGTTCACTGGCGCTACTCACATGCCCATGGCCAGGTTGTTATCCTTAGATAGACGCTTGGCAAAACTCTTGCGCTGCTTTGTGGTGCAGTGCTCATCCCTCACATCGATGTGGAACTCGATGCCCGTGGAGTTGTACGGACGCAGACTGGTCTCAATGATGCTGTGCACCACGTGGGCGGAGCAGGCGTGCGGCAGGCAGATGCCCCAATTGGCGATGCTGTAGCGTGGCGCATAGTGCTTGGGCTGCCATAGAAAGAGAGAGAAAAGACAGTGTAGTAGAAAATAAGTATTCCGCGCAACCGCTGCCACTCACGTTCTTGAGATGCGCATGCCACAGGCCGCGTCCGTGCAGCAAATGCAACGCCTCCTTGAGATCCGTCTGCGTGGAACGCATCTCAATCTGCGCCAGGCAGTATTTGCCATACACACGTGTCGCTTTGCCCGCTGAGCCCTTTACGCTGGTGGAGACTCCCGTGCATTGAGCAAAGTCACCAAATTGGTTGATGTTGCCGCGCAGCAATCCAGCTCCGATCTTGCCGGTCGCATCGAGCACTGCAAGGGAATGAAAGTGAGATGTGTAAAGGAGAGGGAGGTGGTGGAGCTGATGATGCTTACTCTGCAAGGTCCACAATTTGTGCGCGCGCAGCTGGCGATGCAGCAGTTCCAACTGCTGGTGGCACTCGCCGCTCTTGGCCTCCGACACGTTGCCAAAGAAGGCGGGCAGCGAATGGATCAGCAGCTCTAGATATTCCTCACTCTGACTGGGACTGCGCTTGGTTGACTTGCTGGGCGCTGCGGCCTTGCGGGCTGCACTGCCCTGGGGCGGTGAGCTACGACGCGCTGGCGGTGGCGCCGGTGGCTCTGGGAAGATGCTATTGAAGGGCCACCGCTTCAGATATGTCAACCAATCGACTTCACTTTTCGACACCTTTTGCGCTTTCTGCTTCTCCTTCTCCTTCTTGCTTTTAGGCACAGCGTCTCCAGCTTGTTCGGTGAACGATTGCAGCCAGTCGATTATGTTGGACAACTGAAACGGGCTCTCTTTGGCCTTCTCCGCCTGCGCCTGCTTCTCGCTGGCCCCATCGCTGGTAAAGATGCTCATGATTTTATGCAACAGCGAAGGCTCCTCCTCATCTGCATCGTCGCTATCGGCATCGGTATTTTCATCATTGCCATCGTCGTCATCATCATCATCATCCTCATCATCTTTCTCATCGTTATCGTTATCGTTATCCCCTCCATCGTCATCGTCATCATCACCATCATCATCATCTGCATTCGCATCGTCCTCGTCCTCGTCATCGTCGTCATCGTCATCGCCATCGCCATCATCATCATCATCATCATCATCTTTGTTTGCATTCGCCTTTTTGCTGGACTCATCGTTCTCATCGTCCCCATCAGCCTTATCTGCATCCTCATCGGACCCATTGTCATTGTCATTCTCGTCGCCGTCGCCGTTGCCGTTGTCGTCATCGTCGAGGCGCTGGATTTTATGGAATTTAAATTTAGCTCGTCGTGGCGCAACCCTTCGCCCACTTGCCGCGGCCACCGCTTCGGGGGATTGCGCACAATCGGCCGCATCATCGCCTTCTGACCCCTTGCACAGGTCACGGCTGCGACGCGCCTCGTGTGTGCCCAATGGCAGCAACAATATGACGAATAATAATGCCAGCCAAATGACATGTTTTGTCGTTGTTGTTGTAGTTGCTGTTGCTGCTGCTCTCGTTGCCATCGTCGTCGTTGTCGTCTGACCCGGAAGCATATTGATCCTGTTTTGGGGGCCCCGCCTAGGCCTACCAAATAGTTTACTCAAACTTTTCGCACAGACTAATTGTGCTCATGGGAAAAAATTGCCAGCTGAAAATAATTTGCATATGCCTCATGCCACATGCCCCACGCCGCGCATCCCATGAGGGGGGCTCTCAGCTCTGAGCACGCGTGCTGCACTTGCTCTGGGCCTCGATCCTATTTATAAAACGCCTGAAACGAAGCATTGCATAGTGCATAGACTTGCATATTTTTTATGTGTCGTCTAAATAGACCCTATCAGCGTTTGACAACGACAAAAAAAGAGAAGCCCCTCAACAATGAAGTGCCTCGAATTGGGTATACCCTGGCAAAAATACAAATTGAAAGTCGATAAACTTTATGAAATTTGTCAAAACACAATTGGAACACAGAGGAATCAGATAGATGTATAGTGACTGATCGAAGCAGATCTTATTATATTCAAATTAGGATCTACTGAGTCCCTTTGCCTATACTGATTCTTATATTGTATAAGTCGATCGTCCCTGCCTTTGTGTATTTTAATGTAATTATTCTAAAAATACCTATACGTATTACGTATATGTTTTGAAGCTTTTGGTGATTCAAAAATAATAGTTCTTGCTGTCGGCAGGCGAGATAAAAAATCATAGCTCAGAGCAGGCAAAAAAAGACACACAATGTTGGGTTTTCGTTGGGTTTCTCTCACTTTGACAATGTTAGAAGAACTTTATTTGAAGCAGGCTCCGTGGGGGAGCTGCCTCAAACTCATACGGTAGATATATATTGTAGTACAAATGTATCGAATAAATCACAAAGAGCGTCTTGGTTTTTACACGACTTCAAGCTGAATACCAAATATCAAGACTGGAACATTTTCTATACAAAACAGAAGGGAAGCAAGTCATGCAAAGGAAAGGAAATTAGAAATCATCATCTTCGAAGTCTTCGTTTTTTCTATTTGGAGCTTTTAAAATGCTTTCGAATATAGAACGAATGTCCGGTGAGGAGATTGTGTATGAAAAGAAGAGTTGCTTATGCCTATGCAGCACCTCCAGAATGTGCGTCATGGGATATGTACTGCATGATAGCCAAAAAATTACCAAATGATTTATTGTGCGTCTGAAAGTGCAGAGAAACATGATTGATATGATTTCCCCCTACAAACAAACTTACATACAATGTACGATGTAAGGTACTTACTTAGTGATCGCACCGGGAAAAATTTCGTCAACAATCGAACATATCATCTCGAAATGTTTGTTATCCTCGTTAAAATAAACTCGTGACGGACGATAATCGTTCTTAACCATTTTCCACACATCTGCCTTGAGGCAGGTCTCGACAACCAAATATGCCGCATAGTGCTTCGACTGCAGATCCTGACGATCGCCAATGGTGCAGACACTGGGCGGTTTGAGGATCGCCGTACGATTGGACAGGTCACAGAAACGGGGATCTGTGCTGGTGTACAGCACCGCTGCACCGTTGCGGCACTGGGCCTCGATAAGTGTGTAGATGCTATGCAAACCGGACACATCTAGGTACGCGAAAGGATCGTCCATTAGAATGAGCCCAGTATAGCTAACCATGGAGAGGGCAATGTTCAGACGTTTCAGTATGCCTCGACTGCAGTGTGGCAGCAGATCAAAACGATTCTCATACAGATTAAATATCTTCAATATAAGCATAGCATTTCGCTGTATATGCTTAATGCGCCGTATATGCAGTACGAATTCAATTACCTCCAGTATCGTCAGTGGATCCATTATGGCGTTATCCTGTGCACAATAGCCGATATGCGAGAAATCCTCTTCCACCCAATAATCAGATGTATGGCGGCCAAAGTTAATAATGGTTCCGGTGCTGTGAGACAACCAACCCAAGAGGGTTTTGATAAGCACCGTCTTTCCTGAGCTATTTTCACCCACTAGAGATATGATCTGATGCCTGTAAATGGGTGGATATCGATATATATTTATACACATTTTCTAATAAAGTTTGAAACATACCGTTCGACGAGAAAGTTAATGTGATTTAGCACAATTTTTGGGCCAAAACAGACACTCAGATTCTCAACTTTCAATGCCTTATGCTTTATGAGGGGACGCTCCATAGTTCGCACTTGTATCTTCTCCTTGATCCACGCCCTGTCCGGCTCACTGCGAGTGTTAAAGTGCAGTACGCTTTGGTCGAAGTGACTGTCTGGGCTGTAATAATGATGCCAGTTAAGAGTCTTGATTGATAATGATTTTTATATAATGATCAGTTCATGCCAACTAAGTATTACAATGGCCAGCAAAAGTTGCCTCCTCCGATTTCCTCTCACTCTGTTAATATGTGCAAAGAGGTGGACAGGAGGAAGTGGGTTGAGGTTCTGGTCACAGTTGACAGCTGACAGTTGTGGTTGTAAGGGCGCGACTTGTTTTTGATGGTTCTATGGTTGTACTTACTCGCTGCCTCTGGCAAAATTGTCCCTCCTATTTTGCGGCTTGGATTTTGAAATATGCAGGTAAGGGCGTGCATACAAAAATACCCATATCAGCAGAGTAACAACATACGTGGACCACAAGTGGTCCATAAACAAGTATTGCTCGTCATATGTAGCTAAAAATGAAAATATAATGCCGAACATTTACTTTGATCTCAAGAGTCTGGAACTACAAAAATGTTGTGGGTTATCTATCTACAAGTATGTGGCTAATTCGAATTCTGGCAATGTTCTGCAGAAGAATCGGACGTGTATCTGAGAGTATTTTGTCTATCAATTAATAACATGATCTATCTATTGTTAGTAGCATGATAAATAAGAAGTTCTTACGAACTTCATCTGTCATTCTTCCATGTATATGAATAGGATTCCTAGGTATCTTGTTTCTTACTTCTAATTTTATGAATTCTGGATTTCCTTCTTAATACTTAGTTGTGAATGAACTTTCGCAAATCTTTTGTTGATACTTACAACAACAGTTGGGAGGCATTTCACACTGCTCCAGGTAGACACTTGTTTCATAGGTCTGTGCATCAAGACACACAGTTCGGCACTCCGAACGGTTGTTTTTGTCCATTAGATTTCGTGCCAGTGAAAAGAAGGGGTGTATGGCCAAAACTGTTTTATCGCTATATCTTTTGAAAGCATCTCCCTGCATCTCATAAAGTGCCAGATAGATAATGATGCCCATTGAGAAGATTGTTGTGACTATTATGTAGCCGATGCGTATCTCTGATACCCAATAAGAGATGAGAATGTCTACAGATATTACATAGAGTCCCATAATAAAGAGTATATAGAGGAAAAGGTCTGTAAATAAGAGAAACGTAAAGAGAGACCCCATTCAAGAGTTTCTGTCAAAAAGGCAGTACTTACAATTATCGAACGCACTCCATGGAAAATCATTGTTGAACATCAGGATAATGGCGTTTAACGGTATCAGACTTAGGAGTACCTTAAACATACCATACAAAAAGTTGGCAACGCTTAAAGTACCAAATGGCATACCGGCAATCATCTCTATGCGACTGTACGGTCTATTGCGGCCCAGTCCAAAGTTCAGCAACGGTAGGGCCCAAGCGTAGCAAAAGCCGAGGCTCGTCATTATGGCTAATACCCAGTCAAGGCAGTCGACTCCAATGGATATATAGACGGTGTGCAGAGTCGCAAAGGGCAGAAGTTCCATTCCCACACTTATTCCAGCACTAGAGTTAACGAAGCCACTGAAAGTGTAATACTTATTGAGAATATATTTATTTAATTTATTTATTTATTTAACGTCAACTAATGGCAGTCGACACAAAATTTTAAAAGATTTAATATTAAAAAAAAATTTTTTATTTATTTAAAATGATCCAACATTTGTTGCAAAAGGATTGGGGAAAGCCCAGAAAAACCCAATCAGATCAGAGAAAATTGTTAGGTGTTAGTTGTTAGTGTTAGGTGTTAGTTGTTAGTACGCTACATCGACCGGAGGAAGCGTAAAAGAAAATCCAACATTAGATAGTAAGTAAAGAAATATAGATTCATGGATAGAAAAAAGATAAACGAGGAAAAGAGAAAAATACACTACACTGAGGACTAAATTCTACACAGATGAGAAAGAATTAAAGATTTTAAGTCTACAGAATTTGAATTAGCTATGATAAAATATAAGTTGTTATAGTTCGAACATAATGCCCTAAAGGGCAGAGTTTCTAAAGGGGACAGAGAAGTATAACTGGCTAACCAAGTCTTCACTATCAATATCACCTTGAATAAGGTTATTTATAAACAGTACACCAAGCATGGTTCTACGATTTGCTAAAGACGGAAGATTTAATAAGAGAAGTCTACTAGAGTAAGAAGGTAATCTTAAGTTTGCATCCCAATTAAGGCCTCGTAGGGCAAAAATTAAAAAATTCTTTTGCACAGATACAATGCGGTCCTTGTAAAATGAATACTGAGGATACCAAATACATGAACCATACTCAAGAATAGGACGCACAAGAGAGATATAAAGAGTTTTTGTGACATAAGTGTCGTTGAATTCCTTAGACCACCGCTTTATAAAGCCCAGAACACCCATGGCCTTATTGACCATAGAAATAATGTGTTCAGTAAATTTAAGTTTGCGATCCAAGCGAACGCCCAGATCATCAGCCAAGGTAATTCTATCCAGGGGGCAACCACAAAGAGTGTATGAGGCGTACTTGGGACCGGCCCGAGAGAAAGTCATTAGTTTGCATTTACCCATGTTCAAGTTTAATTGGTTTGCACTGCACCAACTATGAAAACGGTCAAGGTCGTCTTGAAGAGAAGAGTGATAAGATACATCTTTAAATTGATAGCATAGCTTAACATCGTCTGCATACATAAGAGTACACGAGTTACGTATGACCAAAGGTAGATCATTAATGAAAAGAGTGAAAAGAAGGGGACCCAAATGGCTTCCTTGAGGAACACCAGAGGTGACATAAAGACTCTTTGAGTTCGGTCGGTTAGATAACTTACGATCCAACTAAGGAATTTGGGTGTAAAGCCCAGAAGGTTAAGTTTGTGTGCGAGAAACTCTTCGAAGGTAGCGTTCTTTGGAGGACACTTACACTGCCAGTGCATCCATTATCACATTGAGACTGGCTGGCGCTGCGTCCCTTATGTTGCCATTGAACAAGGAAATGATTTTTTCCTCTGTGAAAAGAGCAGCTACAACAAATCTGAGATCAGTAATTTGATAGTGTTCCCTCATGTATCTGCTCATGTATTCCAGGAACTTATCGTTTTCATCGATTTCTATAACCATCTGATCAATCGATTGATTCCTTTTACTAATGTAATGCCTGCTGGCGGTCAGAAGGGGATTCGATGTTAATTTCCTTTGTACCAAAGTAATCGTATTGCCAAATCTATCAGTTGAGAATTCGTGCGAGTTTAGCACCCGGCGTTCCTCGGCCAAATGTGGCATCACCAGTGTCCAGCCGCAAAGTAAGCTGGGTAAAAATATTTGTATCAGCGGCATGGCATAGTCTCTCAAGTCCATGAGAAAACGTTTGCGCAGCACAACAGCCACATGGGTGATAACCGCGCTGATGTGAGACTTTATCCTTCCAAATTTGGTGCGTTCCCTTTCTCTGTTATTGTGTATTTGTTTGGCCAGATCGAACAAAGCTTCTGAGTTGTGGGCTCGCTCATTGTCCCTAGCGGAGCCTAGCATTGCCTTCAGCAGTACGTTATCAATGCCTGGTGTCTTTACCTGATAGCTGTCGAGACCCAAATCTTTTCTCATCAATGACAGCCCCTTCATTAGCGCCAATAAGCGTTTCAGATCAATGTAGTCCACTAGAAATATGGCTGAATCGCCCATTCTCCGTACCAACTCTATACTGGGTATGTGTCTGGCAAAATGGTTGAAGAGCTCTTCAAAATTACACTGTCCTCCGAAATAGCATACCTGAAATACATGCAAACTATTACAAAATGGCGGTGACCTAACGGAATTTTAAGATTCAAATGAACGAGTACACAAGAACGAACGATTTTAAATCGATGTCAAAAAAATAAATTCGAAGAGATCTAACCGTTTCCAGCTCTACGGCCTGGTTCGATAGCTCGATAATTTATCGAAGGAACAAACTCTTTTTATGCTTCAAATCAAGATATTTGCAACTTACCACATGGTAAGCATTCACGTTCACCTTAAGGAGTATCCTCTCTGTGGCACAGAGGAGCAACCTGCCGTTTACAAAAATGGTAATGCGATCGCCCAAATTACTGGCGACAGTGGCAATGTTGGTTGTTATAAAGATTGTACGACGACGCTTCTCCTTCAGGGCAAAGTGATAGAAGAGACGTCGCCGATGCGCGTCGACACCCTCAAGAGGCTTGTCCAGCAGCACGATAGTTGTGCGGCCAGCGAAGGCGCACAAGACCATGACTAGTCGGTGTTGTCCATTAGTTAGGTGTTTAATCGGTTTATCCTTGTACTCTAGGATTTCCACCGCAGCCAGATATGAAAGGGCATCGTCGTTTGCTTGCTCTATGCTTAGGCCACGCAAGCGGCAGAAATAGACGAGTTGCTCGAGGACAGTGAAGTCCTTGAAGCCGAGTAAATTATGCAGGGACACGCCCACATGCTCATACGCCTTCGAGCCCTGTTTGTTCACATCGAATCCGTTAATGGATATCGATCCCGTGGTGGCTGTCACCTTGCCACACAGCATATTTAGCAGCGTCGTCTTGCCGGAGCCATTGTGGCCAAGGATTACCATCATTTCGTTCTGAAAGACTTTCAGAGAAAAATTACGTACGACAAAGAAATTAGTGTATTTCTTCCACACGTTCTCGAACTCAATGACAACTGGGCGTGTTTCATTCGCTGGTTCATTTTCGCCATCGCTATCCCTATCATCTTCTTTCTCGATCTGATAAGACGATTCGAGAAAGAATTTGGTACTAACGTCTCGTTCTTGCTTCTTCCCCTCCAGTTCCTCGTTGCTAAACCACACCATCAGTTCCTTATCGGGAACATTACTTTCCGCCTTTTTCAATGGAACGGTGGTGCTGCTACTGGTTGTACTATAACTACGTCTGCCCGACGATAGCGAGGATGATCGTCTTGATCGAGATAATGATCGCTTTGATATGGTTGTCGAACCAATCGTGGGTGTTTTCTGTTCTTTAAGATTAGGGGTACGTGCTTGTTTTTGTTTCATTGCCTGATTTTTCTCATTGTACAGATATATAGTTTCTGTCAGCGTTTCTTGTTGATCGGTGCTCTCGGATATACGTCGCGATCGGTTTGCGTTTAGCTCGGCTAATTCTTCCTCTTGTTGTTTCATATGCCGCCTCCGTTGTCGATAGATCCACTGCACTCTGGTGAATAGGTAACGACAGGGCAGGCACTTGATGCCCTTGAGAATGCAGGGACACAGATCACCATCCAGAATCATAGCAAGTACCAAGTACACAAGGGTTTGCATGTAAAAATAGCAAAGGAACACTAGCAGCGACGGATCTGTACCCGTTAGCGTTGACATCATATAGTCTTTGGCAGTCAAGCCGCCCACATGGTGCTCAAAGCACAGGATTCGTCGCAATCCCCGACACATGGATACATTGCAGAGCAGCATCGAGGAGATTGTGAAAATCAGATGCGTCCATGACGACTCTAGCGATTGACCTGAGAGTAGCGGCAGAGTTGCCAGCAACCAGTAAATCGGTAATGTTGCCACAACCATTTTGGTCGTTCTAATGAGCACGGCCAGGAGCATTGAGAAGGCAACGCCAGACAGTATGTAAGAGCTGAAGAACGTCAACATAATGTACCACGGACAATGCTCGAACGCCGAATCGAAGCCGACCCAATTAACCTGAGAGCATGAAACAGAGGGAGAGAGAGGGTCAGAGAGTGCCATCGTGTTGTCCTGAACTCATTTGGGTGTTCACTCACCTTGAGCACCACGGTGAATACTACGCAGGCAATGAACATTTGGCACACACCGTCCAGATACCATACAACAAACTGAACCCTTGACGCGCTCCTATTGTTATTCAATGCAAAGTGTGAGCTGAGTTCTCGTTCCTCAACAATTTCCTGTACGAATTCGATTTAGAGATGAGCCACGTCACATTGGAAATTACTCACCTTGGCGAAGACCGTAACTGGGAACATGAAGCCAATCAATAGAACCAACACCGACGTGTCGACACCCTCGGCTATCATTTCATTGACATCAGCTCCCAGCTGGAATTCGTCCAATGCAATTGGAGGAATTGTCGCATTGTTCGAGGCAATTTGCAAATACTCAGCACATAGATAATACTGCAGTGTTATAAAACCCTCGCGCACAAAGTCCGAGTATGTGCTATTCTCAATCTCCACATAGCCGGCAGGATCTGTATCGAATAGGGTATTCACCACCCAGGAGTTGCCTATCCAGGAATCCTCATAGAGGCGCAGCTCCGATGGCATTATTATCGTGAAATTAAAGAAGAGCGGCAGTCCATGCTGCGACTCGTCGATAGTGTGAAAGCATACGCTGGCAATGAAATGCTCCGAATAGGCACGAATACGTAATTCATCGCAATCGGCATAGCTGGAGACCTGCGTCGGCGTCAACGAAATGCTCCGCAAGACGCCTGCGATGAGCTTCTGTATGCCGATCGTGCGATTTGGAGCATAACCCAGCATGATCTTCGGTATGAATACGTTGCTTTTAAAACTGTATGCACATGGGTATGGGTATATATATATGGGTATATGTGGGTATATATGTAAATAAACAGACTTTATATACAAATATTGTCTGGCACAATTCGTTGGCGGAAAGTGGAAACTTACTCTGGTCGCTCTTTGCCCATTCGATCTCGTCTGAGGGTGATCTTAGTGATAAGTCTGGTCCACCATAGGTCATATTCAATAGATCGAAAATCGCTTGGATTATTCTCAATTGATGACTTGTTCACAGATCGTAAGACAACTAAAATAATCGATAACAGCACCGGAGTTAGCACCGCTATCACGTACGTCATTTTGTGTTTCTTGTTCTTCTGAAAGCTCTTCGATACCATCAGTTTGAAAATGCCATAGTTTTTTAATACACAATGCATAGTGTTCTCTTGTCTTTTTTTTGTACTGTTGTTGTTTTTGTTTGTTTTTGTTTTTTCTTTTATTTATAAAATTATGAACTACTAACAAAATGGAAAACTCATAGATTACTGCGTGTGCCTGGTGCGAAATGTTATCGGAAATGTTATCTAAAACGAAAGTAAGAAGGAAATGCCAGGGAAATTCCTATAATTTTATCCAAAAATTTCGTATTCCTGCAGATTGTACAGTCGCCTGACGTAACGCTAAGCTTCGCTGCAGCTTTAGTTGCATCGCAGTGTGCCGCGGCGTTGCATATCGATTGGCAGCCGCTTGCCAAAGTCCAGTGCCGGTTGAGGTCAGCATGTTGCGACATGCCACATAACTCGAGGGCCGTGCGGAAGATGCCTGCATAATGACAGATCAATGTACCCAAGCCTTGGGGGCACACTGAGCAAGACAATCAACATTGTATCAACTCGTTTTAGGGTTAATCGTTCGTCCGAAAAGATTATATACGACTTTCGGATAGGTCGATTACGTTTTCTAACCTTACCTTGCAGAGTTTTCAGCTTCGTTAGTTATCGAAAAGTAATCGAAACGAAATAAGACACCCTTTAAAGTGGGAGAAGTCACCATACCAAGTAAATGAGCTCGACTTATACCATGCTATATAAAGTCTCCAGAGCATGTCAGTTTCGGTACGTTTCACTTTTGTGGGAATGACCTCATGTCAGTGTGTGTGGATATTGGTGCCCTTTAGAAATACTAGCTGCTGGCAAAGACGTGGACTAGTTCCTGACCCGACTTCACAGGCCAATCGTTGTAGGAATTTCTTAAGAAAAGAAATATACCTAGAAAATGAGGTTTCTCCTGCATTGCATACCTCAGGGCGTGGCGCTATCAGTCGCATTAGGGACTTTAATTACTTCACGCGGTGCATTATATATAAATCTATATACATACATGCTATTATCGTTCATAATGTGTACAAATGCCTAGGATATATCATAATTTGTTTGTTCCGTCATTTAAAATACAAATGAGCGCGTGCCGCAGATTTGCGCCTGGGAATACCCTTATGGGGGCTTTGTCAAGAGACATGTGTCATGTCAAGGCCTGTAAAGAACGAGAAGAACCAGCAGGGCGGGCAAGAAGACGGCAGAAGGTAGAAGGTACAAGGCACACGAAGAAGAAGAAGAAGACAAAATGAAAAAGAAAGCAAAAGAGAAATACAAAAAAGGCGGCATCAACTTGAAGATGACAACGCAAGCGCATCTTTGGGTACTCGGCGAGCGCTACGAGTGCTCGCTTGAGTTGCCCCAAAGTGTGCGAGCTGTGTGAGTGTGTGTGTGTGTGAGGTACGGTGTGTGTGTGTGTGTGTCCTTGAATATTGGGATAGAATTCTTATTGTTTTGTGCGCTTTTATTTTGTTTAAACCTCGACTGATTGATACATTTCGTTGGACACCATTTGGGGCACAATCGAGTCGAATTCCCCGACACGCACGCTCCACTGCGTGTGTGTGTGTGTGTATGTACTTGTTACTTATTTACATACACATGTAAGTGCGTGTGCGTGTGCGTGTGCGTGTAGAACCCAAAGATGGAGGCAGATGAAGAGCAAAGCTGCCTTCGCTGCCGTCTTGGGGGTTCAGGCTGCCGCTTCTGCCACTGCCACTGGTGCTGCCACTGCTCCACATCTTAATTATATTTGTGCGCGACTTTGTATGTAAAAGTATCTCAGAAACAGATGTCTGCCCTGTGTGACAAAACACTAAAAATATCTCAAGCATGTGGCATGCTATGCCGAGCAGTTGTTGCCAGCAACAACCGGGCTGGGCACAGTCGCACAGACCGAGCCAGCGACCGACGGACGGACAGACGGACCGACCGACAGACCGACAGAGCGACAGAGCGACCAACCAACCACTTCACCTACTCCTCCAGCCCCTACCCTAGACAGCAGGCAGGGGGGGGAACAATAAACGCAGCACTCCGCCCGCTGCTGTCGCCGTGCTGGCTCCAAGCTCATTCCGGCTGCACAAATAGCAAATGTCAATGCTTATGCTCGCGCAGCGAGACGAAAGAGAGCAAGAGTGAGAGAGCAAAAGAGAGATGGAGAGTGTGAGAGAGAGGTGCATGAAAATGTCCCAACTTGTGGCAACACAATTGAAATTGCAGGAACAACAAAGAGAACAACAAAATATCCCCGGCACATACACAGAGAGCGAGAGAGCGCGAAAGTGTGCGAAAGAGAGCGGTATAAACAGGAGCGACAGTGCTGATTCGGCGCACCAGGCTGGCGCTGCCAGTGCCGAGTGGAGCCGACAACGGATGCTGCTGCTCTGGCAACGGCAACGACTACGGCTACGGCTACGGCTACGGCTCCAGCTGCTGGCCTAGTTATTCAGCGAGAAATAAGGTGTGTGTGTTTATTTAGTGCTCGCGCTCTTTTTCGACCGCAGCAGCCCTCCCCCAAGTCAGAGAGTCGGCGTGCGTGTGCGTGTGTGTGTGTGTAGCGCTGTCGTTGTTTGTGTGGTCTGATTGTGTCACTATGTCAATAGTTGGCGTTGGTCTTCTTGGCAGGTGCTCCACAGCCACTTGCTGAGAGCGGCGAGAGCGCTCTTTGCAGCTGATGTACTCACATAGTCTCCCTCTCTCTCTCCCCTCTCCCCTCTGCCTCTGTCCCTGCCCCGCCCTGTGGAATGGGGAACCAGAGGGAGGCAGCGTAAGGCGCCTCGTTATTATGTTTACAATGTTGTGTAAAGTTGTAAATGAAGCACAAAGACAACACATATGTACACGTTCCCTCTGTGTGCGCGTGTGTGTGTGTGTGAGTCTCTACCCCTCCCCCTCCTCCTTGCTCTATCTGTGTACAGGTGTGTGGTGCGTGTGTGTGTGTGTGGGCACAACAAAAGGCAATGAACGCCAGGCAGCGCCAAGTGACGCCGTGTGGGCGGCTGAGGGCAAAGTTCAACGTGTGTCCGTCAGGCAGTCTGTCAGCTCTGTGCGAGTGCGTGTGTGTGTGTGTGTGTGCGAGTATGTGTGTGTGTGCAGTTGTTGTGCGCCTTTTGATTTCTCATTTGATTGTCCAACCATTTCAGTCCCCTGTCCATTTACAATGGGTATTAATTATGTATGCCCCGAAGGTTTGCCCACACACACACGCACGCACGGTGCACACACACGCACGCATGGTGCACACACACAGCGGCGCCATGAAGTTGCTGGGCTTCTAAACGGCAAACACGCAGCCAAAAAGTGTTGCATAGTTTCGAGCGCACACCAAATTGGCTGCTCGTGTTTGCCTGTGTGTGTGTGTGTGTAGGTGTAGGCGCGGCGAGGGCGGGGTGGCTCGTGGCGCCGAGTGGGCCCTGAACTGTGCACTTAGCTGAGAAGTGGAAGGGCGGGTCGGGGTCGGGGTTGGGGCTGTGTGTAAAGCGTTTAAGGTGTTGCGCCCGCCTGAGCCTGCCTAGCAAGAAAGCGCGGCGAAGGGCCAGGGACAGAGGAAGAAGGACGAAGGAAGGAAGGAGGGAAGGAGGAGCTGGAGGCGTTGTTAGGCTGCTGGAGCCATGATTAGATTGGCAAATCGTATCGCATTGAATTTGACAGCATTCAATGCATGGAAATATTCAATTTGTCAGCACCTTCCTTCCAGCAGGAATTCCGGAATTTATGTAGCAAGCTACGTGGGTGTGTGTGTGCCTGTGTGTGTGCGTGTGTGTGTGCTTGCTGCATTTAGTGCACACACATATTTAACAGGCACACGCTAAGTAGCCTTAGGCACGCAAGAAACGCCAGTGTTGAAAATATTTATTACAATTGCCGAGGTCAGGGTTCAGCCCCCCTTTCACCCCCTGCCGCCGTCCTTCCCGCCTGCTTCGCTGCTCGCAACAAAATCATCACTCGCAGCAAGCTCGCAGAATTAAACATTAAATCGCAGCATTAAATCTCAGCTTTAGTCGTCGCCCTCCCCCCGCTCCCCTCTCCCGCTTCCTGCGCCTTCGCTCGATAAACGTTGTAGGTAAATATCTTGGGGAACTTTTCTAGTCTTCACGCTCCAGTGTCAAGTGATGCTCGCAACGCAGAGCGGAGCGAGGGGGCAGGGGGCAGGGGGGAAGGGCAACTGCCAGCGACACGCTGGAACAATGGCAAGAGAAAACAAGCGAACGCCAAACACCTAACCAATTAAAAGTTTTTCGAAAACTTTTCGAATTAACTCTAAAACAACTTAATTTTTTCGCCTGAATACAATTTTTCAGCATCGCCGAGTGCTGTGCGAGCTGGCAAGCTGGCGAGCAGGCGGGCTGTGCTGCCAAGCCATGCCAAGCTCTGCTGTTCCCCATGTTTTGGGGCAAGTCCCAGTCTACCTCTCTCACACTCCCACGCTCCCTGTGTGAGTTCTCTCGCAGCGTATCTACAAAATATCCCAATTTTCCTAGATAAAGGGGCGTCGATGCTGGCCTACATCGCCAAGGCGCGCGAGAGAGCGCAAGAACAAGAGAGAGAGAGAGAGAGAGAGCGAGCGCTGACTAAGCGAGCTGAATGTCAAATGCAGAGAGAGTGAGCTAGGGAGAGCAAGAGAGCGCGCGCACGCTGTGATGCTGTGGGCTGCCGCCGGCTGCTCCAGCTTCAGCTACGTCTCTGCCTCTGCCTCTGCCTCCGCCTCTGCGTCTGCGTCGTGGTTGGCAACGCGTTGCGCTCGTGCGTCGTGCGTCGTGCGGCAGCTCGTGCGAAGTCGTGGGCTCGTTTTAGGCCGCGCGGCTGATGGACTCGTGCGTTGCGATTTTGTTGGCGGCGCTGTGTGTCGCGTGCTCATGTCCTGCAGCTTGCAGACGTATGCGAGCGCTTTAGAACGTTGTTTGCAATCGCGGAAAGTGGCAACGGGCAAAAACAGCTAACGGTGACGACAGCAAAAACGGCTAAACGGCAACAGCAAGCAGCAAGCAGCAAACAGCAAGCAGTAAACGGCAAACAGCAAACGGCAAACAGCAACGACAACAGCAACGACAGGAGGACAACACGAAAGCGGCAACGACAACGACAACGCATAAACAGACAACCAGTTAGCCAGATAAGCAGATAGTCAGATAGCCAGCACACACAGTGCCACAGAGCAGGCAGCACACAAGGCACGCATCGCAGACCGCACGCTTCAAACACGGTACACACACACACACATACCCACAGACACGCACGGCGTAGCGTAGCACAGCAACAACAACTGTCAACGGCCGCAGCCATCGCCGGAGTCTGAGTCAGCGAGCAGCAGAGGCACAACACACACACACACACCACACACAACACACACCACACACACCACACACACACATACAACACAAACAACACACACTACACACACAAGACACAACAAACACACAGCTACAGCCACAAGCTGAGACACAGTAAAAGCAAACAAATTCAATTAAAAGCCAAGACACACACACACACACACACGCACACACGCACACACACGCACAGCGAGAGAGAGCGCGTCACGCATGCAGCTGGTCCTTGGATAATGCAAAATTTGATATATTAGCACGAGAAGAAAACGTAACGAAGCGTAAGCAAAGAAGCAACGACAAGGAAAATACGAGAAAAAATACAACCGAAAAATGACAAACAGCAGACAGCAAAGATAAAACACACACACACCGACACACCGATACACCAACACACCGACACACACAGCATTGCGATTCGGCGAGCAGGCGCATTCAATCAACGCAACCCGCCAACCCAAGTTGAAACCAAAGCCCCCCCTCAACCTCGCCCCCCCAACAAAAAAACCAACCCAACCAACGAAGCAATCGGGCAAAAGCTGCTGCACCTTTAATACAAAATAGAGATAGAACGAGAGAGGGAGAGAGAGAGAGCGAGAGAGAGCAAAGCCAACAACAAAATAACTGCAAATGCATTAATAGCTAAATAAATAAATAACAAATAAAAAAAAAAAAACCAAACTAGGCGTAAATTAGACGAGAGACAAAACGTTCGTTCTATCGGTGTAGAAAACCAACCAAAAAAAAATACCGTAAAATACCAACAAAAATACGTAGATATTTAAGACAAAAATATGCAATTTTTGTAAAGATTTTTTGCCAATTTTTTTTCCGCTGCCTCCAAAGTTGAAAACAAACAAACAAAATAAAAGTGTTCATTGTAGTTAAGTGTGCCACACAGAGAGCGACAGCGACAGCGAGAGAGAGAGAGAGAAAGAGAGAGAGAGCAAGCAAGAGAGATAAGCAGAGAGCGAGAAAGAGCTGAGGAGCCGAAACGGCATCCCACTCGACGAAATTAACTTGCTGTGCATGCAGTGTGAAATAGAGTTAATCAAATCGAATTCGAATTCGATATCGAAATCAAAAACGAAAACGAAATTTATATGCGAATCTTTACGAATAAATCTCATAAATACATATTACATCAGCGAGGGACGCGCTCAGCAGGCAAGGTAAGCCCGTCTCACCGTTTGTAGTTGTAGTGCTCACACACACACACACACACACACACACACGCACGCACACATACACTCGCACTCACAGTCGGCTGTGTACATACCACGCATGCCGTTGCTCGCTTGTCCGGGTCAACAAACAAATGGGCAAAAAGCGTTGCATGCTTTCAGGCGCCACAGCACGAGATACAACATCATGCGCACACACACACACACACGTAACTGTCTGTTTATTGTTTGTGCGTGTGTGCGCGTGTTTGTGTGCGTGTGTGCTTGTGTCAGTGGCTGCTGCAAAAGTTAAGTTATTAAAAATTGTTGAGTTCAGCGCGTAGAATCGACGCTTGCTACAAGTCGCGATTAGCTATCGCGCAGTCTGGCAACTTTGGCCACTTCTGCCCTAAGCGAGTCTGGCAACTTTGCCCAACTATGCAATCACTCACTCACACATCGCACATCGAGAGCGCGCTGGCTTCGGCGCTGGCTCTGCACGTGCTCTGTGGCTGCATTACGCATACGCCATGTATGACACAACTGCTTGATGTAAGCATTGCGATGCAGTTGTACATGTGTGTGTGTGTGTGTGTTGCGTGAGACGATCACGTCAGACCTTGGCAGTAGCTATGATTTATATGTATGTGTATTATGCATTTTGATATTTCTCTTGTGTTTTTTGTATATATGTGATAAAGGATCAGATTAGTTTAAATTGGCCAACTAAAGTTGATCTTGGAATGGAATGGGGTGTATGTATAATTTTAATGGGGTGTATGTGTGTGCTGTTGTTCTGCTTGAGTTTCTAGATTTTAAGCAACTTAAAATTAATAAATGAATAAAACAAATTAAAATAAATAAAATGCATAAATAAATCTCGTGATAATATGAAAATAAAATACAATAAATTAAATTAATAAACTAATTAAAAATAAAATAAACTTAACAAGTTAATCAAATAAAATAAATTTAAACAATTTATAAACATAATACAATATTGATATAATTAAAACAAAATACTAAATAAAATAAATAGATGACATAAATAAATTAAAATAAATTTAATAAATAAAATAAATAATAAAATGAGCAAAATTATATAAATTAAATTAGTTTAATTGTTTTCAATTAAACTTAAATAATTTATAAATATAATAAAATATTGATATAATTAAAAGAATATAATAAATAAAATAAATAGATGAAACAAATAAATTAAAATAAATTCAATAAATAAAATAAATAATAAAGTGAGCAAAATGTTATAAATTATACAAATGAATTAATCAAAACAAATGCATTAAAAGAAATTTAAATAAAAATATAACTAATTAAATTTTATTTCTTTAATTACTTATATTTTTATTTAAATTTCTAAATAATAAAAAATAATTTTAAAAAAATGTATACGCCTTAATAATAAATATTAAATTAAATAAATGAAATATGCTAACACAATTTAATATACAATAATATTAATAATAATAATAATTATAATTATTAAAACTGCAAATCAAATAATAAACAAAAAATTTAAAGTAAATAAATAGAAAAAGATGATTAAATTTAAAAGAAATGTATATGAAATAAACAAAGTAATAAAAATAAATTTCATAAATAATTAAATTATTTACACTATGTTTACACACACATACGCTTTCATATAGCATATGTACAAGCAAGCATACTTGATACGTATTTCATATGCTTTCATTACTTGTGACACTTTGAATGCATTCACACTGTGCTGCAGGAATTCATACTATGCACATGTATTTGCACTATGTACAATGTATGTATTCATACTATGTACATACATACATACATACCTTGTACATATGCTTCTAATTGTACAAGTGCTCTGCGAAATGCCCGAAAGATTTTCCCATCGTGCCTCGCATCGGCTTCGCCCCAATGGGCCAAGGGAGGCGATGGGGCGGCAAGGAGGGGAGGGATGCTAGGAGAGGGCGGGGTCGGAGGCGACGCACGCTGCGCATGACTGTCAATGGTGATGCGAAAATTGTTTTTCGCCCGTCGGGCCATTTGTCCGTCCGCTATTAGATTAGGGGATTTGGCTGGGTGCATGGGGGACCGCGCGGGGCGCACCACGCAGCGGGCGTGAAGTGGATGAGCCACGCGGGCCAGCACGTTGGCGGCCCAGTGACGAGGGAGAGCGGCAGAGCGGCCGAGGGGGGGCGGGGGGCTCTCTGGCGTTTTAGTTAATTGGATATTGAATGCAGCCGTCCTGCCTCAAAGCCATCAGCATCCGCCGGGCTGGCGAAGACGTAACGGCTTTAAGGTTTGCCTTAGCTGTCGCCGTCGCCGTCACCGTCGCCAATGCTGCTGCCGCTGCTGCTGTCGACGCTGCTGCCGACGCGCTGCCACCGCTGAAGCTGATGCTGGCCAGCTTCCAGTTTTGCCAAGGCCCCCGGTTTGGGCGCGTTTTCGTTCAGCTCGGCTGGGGCATGCGTCGAAGGCAGCTGCAAATGCTATCCGGAGAGAGAGAGAGAGAGAATTAAACTGCGCGAGCGAGACAGCAGTTGGGGGCGAGAGTGCGAGAGCGGGAATATGGGGAAAATACGCGCGCGTTCTCTCTCTCAGCGAACAAGAGAATTCTGTCTCGCTTGTCAGCTGCCCTGTGTGTGCGAGTGTGCGAGTGTGTGTGTGTGTGTGTGTTAGCACATTCGTCACATTTCAAAATGTGCGTGTGTGTGCGTGTGCTCGTCTCAAAGTAATCGGCAAGCGGCAGTCGACGGCGCCTGGCGCACGTCCGGGCCCCTCCGGCAGCTGGGCAGCCTCCGGGCAGCACTGGGGCGTCGGATTCCACAGGGCAACGTCTGCATGCCAAGCCAGAAAGAGAGAGAGGGAGAGAGCGAAGGAGAGAGAGGAGTTTGTTATATGTCCCGCTGTAGCGTGCTGCCTAGTGCGGCCCAGACGCCGCTGCTGTGGCGCTTCTTGTGCGAGTGTGTGCGAGTGTGTGTGTGTGTGTTTTTTGTTTTTGGGCTTCTTCTTCTGCTCAGCGCTTCTCTTGAGTTTCCCTCCACCTCCACCTCCATCCCCGCCCCTCTCTCCCCCGACCCAACACGCACACGCACTTTAAAAGCGGCAAGAAAATTTAAATTAATCATACGCCCGGTGTGCCGTCAAGTCAATACACCGTATACATAGAAACGTAAAACGCATAGAGAGCGAGCAGAGGAGAGTAGAGTAGAGAGATATACACATATCTTCTGCTTCATTATGTGCTTGTAGTATATGTGCTACACATGTAGCTTCATTGTATATAGTAACGCCTCACAAAGAAGATGCCCCCCTACCATCCAGAGTGGGCACTGTCCTTCCCAGCTTTGCCTGCCCCCCTGCCTGCCTGCCTGCCTGCCTGCCCTGCCCTGCAGCCTGAGCCGAGCTGCCACTCGAGGATGCTGCTGCTGTCCATTTTATAATCGCAAAAGGTATTCGAAATGAACTCAATAAGCTCGCCCATTTTGCCAGGTTGGGAACAGGGAAAAGAGACCACCGCATCGCAATAGCGAAGCGTTTGGGGGCTTACGTATAAATCCGACATCGAGCCAGGCATAAATGGCAGGCAAAATCAGCTCGAAGCGATGTCAGAGCAGGCAGCAACAGAAAACTTTTCACAGTCCGAGGTTGGCATAGAGACACACAAACACACAAACACACAAACAGTAGCTGAAGCAGCGCAAACACACTCACACTCTTGCATACACTCAGTGGCACACTCTGGTACATTCACACTTACACACACACACACACACACACACACACATACACATGTACTGGGGAAACAAAGGCGACCCCACGAGTTGGAATTTTTGCGGTTTATTGCGCGTTGGGCCTATGCAAAGCAGATAGATCGCCCCTAGCCGAACCCGAAAAATAAAAAAAAAAAAAAAAATAAAAAAAAAAAAAAAAAAAAAACAATGACCGCTGCAGCACAATGGGGCAGGCAGAACAAGCAAAGAAAGACGCCGAATAGCGTGCATGACGCGCAGATACTCTATATGCTCGGCAGAAATCGACAAACCCCTGAGGTAGCGAAAGCAAAGGGGCGTGTCCTTATACATATATATTTTAAAATTTCAAATATTTCTTAGAGTCGATTATGCTTTGAAGACGCTCACTAAAAAATGAACAGATAATAATTCACCTGAGCCTAGCTTCTTTTGCCAGTCCTACACGCTTCGTTTATACCCGCTGTGTAGGCTTCGCTCAATGGGTGCAGGGTATAAAAATGCTCTGATGCCGTGTGATTATGCAGCCGCATGATTGGAGCTGTGGCAACTTGGCAGTGCTCTGCCCTTCGCACCCCCCGCTTTTTGTCCACCCATCCCCTGCCGCATACCCCATTTTCCGTTTCCCATTTTGCGAGGCTGCGGCTGTCATTAACAGGGTGGTTATGCGATGCCAAATTCGGATTATGTATGTGGCCAGCGCTGGCCACGGGCAAACCACAATCAAACTTTCAACCGCGCGCGCTTGCCACACAGCCAGCAATTTTCCAATTGTTGTGCACCACCGCATCGCATCGCATCGCATCGCATAGCAGCGCATCGAATCGCACGGAACGTAAGCGAAACGTTGGCGGAACCTTTTTTCTTTAGTGTTAGTGTTAGTGTTAGTGTTCCACGTGCGATGACAAGGAGTCTTTTACTAGAGAATAGGGTCAACTTCTGTCGAAAGCAAAGATACTCCAAATATTTGATGGAATAGAATTTTGCCAAGTTGTGTAGTTTGGTTTGGGCGCGCAGAAGTTGCCTGAACTTTATCGAGTATACATTGGGTTAGATGTGGTTTATGTGTGGTACAACTATAAGTTAGTTAGCTATAGAGAGATACAGATATATCTGGGTTCGACCGAAACTACATGAAATATTCAGTGGGATGAACAAAGCTAAGCTTTCATACAGTTATATTCTACTAGAAAGATATATTCGCTAGTAGACATATATATCTTCAGAGCACGTTGAGTAAGGCAGGTATGCATGTGAGGTATATGAGAATGCGAACTTTAGTTTTGATAATTTGTGAAAGATGAGAAATCGATAGTAAGGTAGGTTAAGGTTAAGTTATCGCATAGGTGCGTATATCGATAGTAACTCGTTACTATCTAGCTAAACGCATAAGCAAGTTAAAACGGCTAGATGATTCTGAAAATATATGCTATGTCCTTAGGCTTTCAATCTGTTTGTTTTATAACAAATGCAATATTAAAAAACTCTCTCGCTCCATAGATAGTTATTGCTATATACGCAGTCATACAAACGTTCATAAATTACTCCGATTATCAGCGATTGCATAGGTTGCGACTCGAAAGCAATTAGAGCTATTGGTCACTCTGAGCCATTGCGATGAAAGATAAACTGAGCAATTAATGAAAATGTTTCCATCGATGTCAAACATAATTAAGTCGATATGGTTAAAGGCAAAGTGCCGATTGGCAATGGGGAATTGGCGATAGTCGAATGTCAAATGTCAAACAACTCGCTCACATCATTTAAGCTGTGACATGACCTTAAAGTGAACATAACGAAAGCGTGAACGTGATCGGGAATGGGAATGGGAATGGGAATGGAAATGGGAAGAGCGAAGCTAAACGAGCAGCATCCGCATCCGCAGATGGCGACTCGCAGAACTATTCAGGGACATTCGCATTACACTCTGTTTGCGTATTCACTTGTATTCACTCATTTACCCTTGACTGGGCCCTGTCTGGTCTAGTCGACGCGACGCGACGCGACGCGACGAGGAGGAAGAAGAAGGCAGGGCAGGGCAGGGCTGGGCAGGGCGTGGAGCGGCAGGACGGGATGAGGCTAGTCGGGTTTATCTATTCGCTCGCATGGGGGTTTCCGTAATTAATTATTTAGGCGACCGTTGTTGCTGCTGCCTCTGCGATTTAACTATGACCCCTTTATGCTTGCCCTTGGCTAATTACGGGGCCACACAATGGGTGTAATTAAGACAATTCGCAACATAATTGAGTGCATTGGCAGTGCTCGAACTTTTGCCAGCAACTAGCAAAATCAAATTTCCGATTACATTTCATTGGAAATTTAAGTTGCGTCCACCCGACGCGCTCTCCCTCTCGCTCTCTCGCTCATTTTACGCTCTTACATTTTCTCACTCTCTCCCTCTCTCTCTCTCCTTCGCTCTCTGTCTGTCACTCTCTCGTAACTTGTCCATTTTTTTTTTGTAAACATTTGCACGAGTTTGCTCCACAGTGCTGAGGCTGCTCTGTCAGCCAAAGCGAGCTTCAACGCGCTTCGTGCGGCGTCGATAGCTTAGTCGTGTTGCAGTGATTGGCCGGAACAATCGGAGTGTGTGCTCGCGTGCATAGGTGTACTTCGCATAGGTGTATTTCGCCCTGTTCTACTAGAAACATATGTGCATATGTGTTGTATTTCTAACTGAGTTTATAGCAAATGGCGTTCATAACCTGTAAGTGCAGGCAGTGCTCCACAAATCATACTATATAGACATATACACATCGTATATTATATTAAATTAATGCCTGCTCTTCTCTGTCCGTCTACTTGCAGGTGAATTTTGCAGCGTCTAATCGCCGATGGCCCACGCCGGCGGGCATTTATTTTGAAAGTGAAGTGAAAAAGCTAAAATAGCTTTGGAATAGTGTGTGTGTTCTTTTTTTTCGTTTGATATTGTGAACTGTGGTGCGTGTCGTTTTTTTATGGTTTTTTTGGATACCTATACAAGTAACTAGTGATCGAACCGCCAATCCGCCAAAGTGCCAGTAGTATAAGGGGCGGCGGGGGAAGAGCGCGGGGCAGCAGCAGCAGCAGCGCGAAATGATGCCACAATCGCGTCACTGCGAACTGCAAACCGACGTTAGCCCAGCCACAGCCACAGCCAAAGCCACAACAACAGCAACAGCAACAACAGAAGCAACAACAACAGAAGCAACAGCAACAGTCACAGCCACAGTCCAAGTCACAGTCACAGCAACAACTACAGCCAGTCACGTCTGCCCGCCACTGCCATACAAGAAAAGCTTTGCCTCAGGCGCAGTATTAGCTAAAACAACAACCACAACAACAACAACAACATCGAGAACATCAAGAACATCGGAAACATCAACATCAGCATCGTCCACAACGGCATCATCATCATTAGCTGCCGCCGCCATTAGCTAAGGTTGCTACTAGCTAGCAAGCTGCAAGGAGCACAAGGAGGAATTGCCGATTCCGTATTCCGATTCCGGACTCTAAGCAACCGCATCCGGACCCCTTTTTCGAGCTTCAAAGCAATCGCGACAATCGTATATGTGAGTGAGGGAGCATCGAGCATCGAGCAGCGAGCATCGAGCATAGCGCATCTGGTGCAGCAGCAGCAGGAGAAGCAGCAAGTCATCATTTACAGGGAGTGAATCGAGTTACCTTTCGGTCTACCTGGCCTCACTGTGGTCTGCTCCGATTGCCATTGCGTTAGTCAAGGCCAACGGCAACGGCAACGGCAACGTCAACGCCAACATCAAATCCCACGCAGTGTAAGCCATCAGTGCAAGCAGTGCAAACAGCGCAAACAGAGCAAAGCCGCCGTCATGTGGATAACAGTCGCCTCTCTCTTCGTCATCGTGGCCCAGCTTTGTGAACTGGTCTACTCCGCTGGCGGTAAGTAATTGCCACAGTTTCTATATACCATGTACATAATACCTTTTTCTTTGCCTCCTCCTCCTCCTCCTCCTCCTACCTGCCATTTGCCTCGTCCTCCCGCTCGTTTTGCTGCTCTCTTAAACCGTTCTTTGTGTGAAATATTTCTGCTTAGAGTGAAAAGTATCTTCTTTGAAAGCTTAAGCAACTGTAGAATGTGCATAACAAGTTCGTGGATTGTTCCGTTTTAAGTACAAGTGGAGGCCATTAGAAATATGTTTGTGGAAAATCTTTCAGTTCTTTGTAGTTTCTTGCGCAGTCATCGTGATTTGTAACGCTCATTTTGACTTTCAACACTCACAACTTTGCAATATCATTTTATTTAAAGGTCTCCCCTCCGAATTCATTGGGCATCAATCAATGTTTGCGCTTAGCTTAGTTTGATTTTCAAGTGTAGAGTAAAGTGGAAATTTGAAAATGGTTTTCAAAAGCAGTAAGCCTTAAGAAGTTTCCAAAACTGTAGCCTATTTATAAGCGCTCCATTTGAAATTGTTTTCTTGTCTTAGTCTCTGCATAACTTTAACTAAATTTCAAGTTATCCTACATAGCCCCGAATAAATTTTAAAATTCCCTACATAACCTCAAAAAGTTTTTAAAGGTTACTACATAACCTTAAATAAATTTCAAAATTCTTTGCTCAACCTTAAATAAATTTCAAAATTCCTTAAATAACCTCAAATATATTTGAAAGGTTTCTATACAGTTTTACATTACATTTTACATCAATAGAATTTTAATGTTTCCACATAACCTTAAATACCTTAAAAAACTCCTTTCATAACCTCAAATCTCTTCATAACTTTAAATACATTTTAAAGAAGTATACAACCTCAAATACATTTTATTGCGGCGAATAGTGTTGATAAATACTCGAAGCAGACTTTAAGCAAAAAACCGAGATATTCAATCTCGCTGTAAATTATTCTCATAGTCTCTTTGATACGAGGGTCGTTTGATAAGTCCGTGACTTTTTGAATAAAATATATTTTTTTCGTCAAAGAAGCGTTTTATTTCTCAACATAATCTCCTTTTAGCTCTATACATTTAGTCCAGCGTTTTTCCAATTTTTTTATTCCTTCCAAATAATAGGTTTTCTCAAGGCCCTCAAAATAGTCGTTTGTTTCTGTGATGACCTCTTCATTTGACCCGAATCTCTTACCGCCGAGCCATTTCTTCATGTTTGGAAACAAAAAATAGTCACAGGGGCTAAATCTCGAGAATATGCTGGATGGGGTAGCAGTTCGTAGCCCAATTTATGAAATTTTGCCATGCTGACTACACACGTGTGCACCCGTGCATTGTCCTGATGGAACAGCACTTTTTTTCGCCAAATGCGGTCGTTTCTGCTTCAAATCAATATCGAATCTGTCCAAAAGCTCTGAATAATATTCGCCGGTGATCGTTTTACCCTTTTCAAGGTAATCGATGTGAATGATACCTTGTGCATCCCAAAAACTGTGGCCATGACCTTGTTGGCCGACAGACCCACCTTGGCCTTCTTTGGTGCACGTTCACCCGGAGAAACCCACTGTCTTGATTGTTCTTTGGTCTCTGGTGTGGTGTGGTGGATCCATGTTTCGTCTACGGTAACGAAACGGCGCAAAAATTCGTTTGGATTGCGGTTGAACATCGCCAAACACTCCTTTGAAATGGTCACACGGTTGCGCTTATGGTCGTGTGCGAGCAATCGCGGCACCCATCGCGCGGAAAGCTTTTTCATGTCCAAATATTCATGTAAAATGTGATGTACCCGTTCAGTTGAGATGCCTACAGCCTCAGCTACCTCACGCACTTTCATTCTCCGATCATCCAATATCATTCCATGGATTTTGTCGACGATTTCTGGCATGACGACCTCTTTTGGGCGACCTGAACGTTCGGCATCACTTGTACTGGTACGACCACAACGGAACTCAGTAAACCATTTCTTAACCATTGAAATTGATGGTGCAGAGTCCCCATAATATTTATCAAGTCTTTCCTTGGTTTCGGTGATGGATAATTAGCACACGAAATTCACTTTTTTCCATTTTCGTTAAAATTCACGAGATCGTCTGCTTTCAATGCCTATAAAACGCAAACCAAAAAACGCAGCTTTCTCAAAATTTTACAGTCAGCTGTTAATCGATAACTGCTGACAGGAGCAGTGTTGTATTTAGAGCAGGTGCGCGGCAAATACAAAAAGTCACGGTCTTATCAAACGACCCTCGTAGCTCTGCCTTTGAAAGTCATCAGAAATTCCGAATTAATTTCAGTTACGACGATGAAACTGGCAAAAAGTGTGCTGCAAAAGCAGCCCAATTATTTCCGATAGGGCCGCACCCTTGGGATCACATTGCCGGCACGCCACGCCCCCTTAACAGCCCCTTTGCCACGCACATCGGAGCTTTCGTCATGTTGCAGGCACAATTTGCCTTTGATTGATGCTCATTTTGTGGGATTTGACCCAAATGTGTGGTTAGACAGTTGGGCGGGTTTGCTACCGACCAGGCTGACTGGCTGACTGGCTGACTGGTTGACTGGCGGATAGGGCGAACGGACAGACAGACAGACGGTCAGACGGACAGGCAGCTCGTTCGCTGTTCGCTGTTCGCTGGCAGTGCAACAATGCAGAGCCGCAATATAAACACATTGTGCAAATATAACGCAACGATTTTTTTGCGCTGCCAGCGAAATTCCTGCATTGACAGCAATCGCAGAGCGCGCGCAAAAAAAAAAAAAAAAAAAAAAAAACTTCTGGTCGCCCTGTGGCGTTGCGATTACACAGTTTTTATCCGGGCTTTGGGTTGTTTTTTTGCGCGCGCTCTCCCTTTGGCGTGTTAGGTGTCAACTGCAGATAGATGATAATTTGATATATAAATATCGTGCTTTTTATACAAATAACAGTTAATTGGGATGCAAAGAAAAAAAAAAAAAAAAAGTTGTGCAGACATTTCGAGCGAAAAATTCGATGAAAAAATTGTGAAATAAAACTTTGCGCAAAGTTGGTTAAAAAAGTTGTCTAACGATATCCCCTTTCTGACCTGATTTCCTAAGGATTTTACGGTCGGTCATCCATTCGCTTGCGATTACCGTCAATTAGTCTAATAGTTCCCTTTTTTCCACCCTTTCGACAAATTCCTTAAGCTCTGCTCGTCTCGCTCAGCTTAAGAGCAATCCGTCTTTTTGCCAGCTAACCATAATTAAGATATATCATCTTGATATGTCGCCTTATTGCTTGCTTTTGCTCTCCCTACCTCCCTACCTCCCTCCACCTCACCCTCCCCCAGACCTTGCTTTCTGTCTTTCTCCTTTCTGGCATCGATATTCGTACACATTGCTCGGGGCGCTTGTCTTGTCGAGGCAAAGACATATGAAGCAATTGCTTGACGACAGTTTTTGCTAGTCGCTTTAATATCCTTTCCTTGCTCTTAATGAAGAAATTTCGCTTTTACGACTCTTCCTCCCTCTCTCTCCCTCCTTCTTTCTCTCTCTCTGTCTCTAGCTTGGTCAAATTAACATTGGAGCCAACGTTGGTTCCTTTTGTTCCTTTTGCTCCACTGTGCGCTCTCTTGCTGGCAAATTGCATTACCATTCTGCTTGGTTATTCGTTCTTTATGCTCCTGTTTCGGTACAAACAAAGAGATAGCAGCAAGTACGAACATGGTGAAGAAAGAGAGCAAGGAGGGAGCGGGGAGCACAATATTGTTATGACCTTTTGAAACTGTAAATATCAACTCTGGAGAGCTACAGTTGGTTCGAAATTCATTTGTCCCTTTTTCAAGCTTTGTGCATTATATCGAGTATACGTTTTATTCCCACTCTCTCTCTCTCTCTTCCTCTCCCCGTCTCCCTTTTCCATTATTCACAATTCACTCGGAATTCATTTGGGTTTTGAGTTAGTTGGGCTTTTGCACGTGTTGCATAAGCCCAGACAGTGTATTTTGTGCTTTGTTTGTGGCTGCATGCTACTTGCTGCATTCCTACGTGCTACGCAACAGGATTATCTATTTATCCTTTGTGCACTATATTGTTCAGATCACACTACCCAAAATACGGCTTATGCTTGCCATGCATGCGATACTTCTATTGTCCTTAGTTTCGGGACCCTATAGTCGCTTTGTTAGGGGCTTAGCCGCCTCAGGGCCGCCTTGTCACGTCCTCGCCACAATGGAAAGTCATTTGTGGTAATACGTAAGACGCCGCATCATCAATATGCAGCATTCCCGCCCACTCCACTCCAACCCCACCCATACCAATATCTCTCTCGCGCCGCAAGTGCATAGCCCCATTTAGAGCCGCTAACCGTGCATACATAATTCAAATAGAGTCGGCCACGTTGGGCGCCACGTCTAAGTGCTTTTGATCTTTGCCATGTGCTCCGCGCTGGGTATTTCCCGTTAAGCCTGATATAATATTCAACGGCGTTTAAAGTTGTGCGGGGCTTAGTGCAACACTTGTTGCCCGTCTTGGCACACTTTACTCAGCTAATGAATTTAAAAAATTGCTCGAGTTGGTCTGCGAGTTGAGCAGGAAGTTTTCTTTTGGTCAATGGGTAATGCTTTACGCATCTATAAAAGACTTAGTTTCTTTTTAAGTCGTCTTATTTGTTATGAATGCGGCTGCAGCAGAACTATCGCTAATACTATCGCCTATCAAAAGAATCATTTTACATTCGGTTCTTCATAGAGAGCAAGCCAGAGGCTAGTTAGTAGAGAATACAATGAGCTTTAAAGATTTAAATTGTAATTGGATTTCGAAAGAAAAAGCTCTTATCGATAGTTAAAATACATTACATCAAGCAACTGCTATCGATTACTTTAGATTGTCTCAAGATTTTACCTAATGAATCGACCAAAAATAATTTGTAACTATTAATTTGGATTTCAGTTGCTGCATTATTCTTAAAATAATTAATACGTACATATTTATAGATAATTTCGTGCTATATTTATCGATAGTTATCGACGTAAACAAAGCTGATTAAGTGTCCAGTGCAGCGTTTTAGAATTCCTACGCTTTACCGTCGCATCTGAAACCAGGCAAAGCGTTTGGATTCTGAAACACTGCGTGGTCCCAACAACACAGTCACAGTTGTTTAAGGCCTCAACTCAACGCGAAGAGAATACATACATATACATATATGTATGTTGTATAGTATTTGCTGTACATACATATGTATTTAACCCCAAACAGTACGAAGTATCATTTTGTCGGTGTTTCTTGTGTTTGTATTGTGCATGCTAAAACCGAACCGCAAATGTTGAAGAGTTGTTGCAGTTCTTCAAGTGCCTCTGTGTGTGTGTGTGTGTCCGAGTGTGTGTTTGCCGTGCGAGTGTGTGTGTGTGTGTAGAGGGGGGGGCGTGTCCTTGTGGAATGTACTGCGCATTGGGCAAGAGCACAGTTGCCAATTTGCAGATTGTTAATTGTATCTCCTCCTGGGCCTTTCTCGCCCTTGAATCCGAGTGTCCTTTTGCATTTTAATGAGCTTTTCAGTCTCTCTAGTATTTATAATCCAATTTTCTGAGAAATTCTTACTTTGCATTTACGGGATGCGTTCGAATAGAGCGCAAATTAATATTTATAAAATCGTAATTAGCTTGCGTAAATTATACACAACAAAACCTGCTCGAATTGAACCCGATTAGGGAGTTCTCAAGCTTTTGGGTAAATCCTTAGCTAAGTGCTGCGCTCAAGCTGCCACACAGCTGGAGTTCTTCTTGAAGCCCCGAGGATAAGTTTGTCAAGAAATTGCCTCACCAAAAAAGGGTAGCATGGAAATGGGAATGGGAATGGGAATGGGAGAAAGCGGCATGAAAGGGATAAAGAGACAGGCCTGACCCTGATTAAACTGCATGCCTTATTTATCTTTACGCCACTTTCTGCTTCGTGCTTTGGCAGCCACTTTCGGTTGTGGTTCGGCCACGGGATTAGTCCCTAAGCCAGCTGTCAGTTACTGTTGTCCTAGTGTATAAATCATAATTTACTTGCGAGTGTTCTGATTGAAACGTTTCTCTCTTGCAGAAGCTGATTACACACTCGATGATTCATTTTGGAACGAAGAGAGTCCAGTTGGTGAGTACAGAGAGCGTAAAGACTTTACCAAACTTGTGACTATATATATACTATATATGTTATAAAAAGAAATGATAACAATTACTTACGACTTTCTCTATTCACTTGCAGGCGAGGTGGAACGCCTGCTTAAAGAGTATCGGCAAAATCAGGAGCTTGTGCGTCGCATCGGCGGACATTATTATCAAATAATTTATCCGGTGCAGCTGCGTCATCACGAGAAGATGGGAATCTCGACGCGCGAAGTTAGTCCACCAAAGGTACGCAAAGATTTGCATAAGAGAAATACTAGAAAAATCGAAACAGACACAATGGTATGTTCACTTTTGTTTTCACTCATTCGTGCTATTGTTTGTCCCATTATTTGTACACACACACGCACACACACACACACACACACACACACACACGCACACAGCTCATTATCGTACAGTCAGTCACAAAACATTGCGCACTAAATGGAACAAAAATGCCAGGAAATGCCAAACAAAAACTTTCACATTAAAAAATGATTTTCATTTTCAAATTTTTTTATAATTTTAATTCATTTCTGAAAAACTATCAATGCCAATACAAAAGAAGACAATAAAATACTATGCAATATACTAAGGCATTTCAAATACTCGAATCGATGTGCTAAATTTTTGACTTCCTTCTCGGTCTCTGCTGTCCTTTGTGTTCTGAAAATTAAACGTAATTCCTTAAATGTGTCTCAGCTTGTTGTGTTCGAATCAGTCGAATCATTTAGTATTGTTATTTTTTTTTTTTTTTTGATTTCCCTCTACTTTTAGCCCGGACAGCGACCACGGCCACACGACGACAGTGGGTTCAGCAGAGGCAGAACAAAGGTGAGTATTACCGTCGAGTCGGAAAACCTGTCGATCATATCGAGCTTATACCCGACATTAATTGTGTGTGTAATGTGTGTAATGTCTGTTTTTTTTTTTTCAGAAACATTTTCATCGCACCTCACTTCTTATCAAAGCTTTCAATCATAAATTCCGCCTGGATTTGGAATTAAACTCGTAAGTGGCAAGCAATTTATATACTACATACATATGTACATATGTTTTAAAAAGCTGCTTGTCACTTTGATTAATCCTCTCAATCCTTCTTCCCTGTAGCCAACTACTCTCACCCAACATACAACAGAAACATTACCATGTCGGTGGATATCTGGTCGATGGCAATAGACATGTAAGTATTCTATGATATGGGGGATGGCTCGATAGTTCTTGTTGGCGTATTCCTTGGGATCCGATGTGTTCGGCCTAGCAGCCTTTGATCGAATGTATATAGAGTTTCAAAAAAGAGTCTGTTTAGTAATATTCATTGAAATACTGAAGCGTTTCGTATATAAAAGATAATAAAAAAAACGCCCCCCCACCCTCACAAACGTCGATAGCAACGTGTTATTAACGAAACTACAGCGTAAACTATCCGGATATCCGATTCCACGCGACACGCAACCAGGGACACGCGCACACACCAGAAGAGCTCCACTCGTAGGACCACAGCACAGCGAGCACACGGCGAAGAAGAAGAAGATCTATAGAGTTGGAAACAAGAACGCTGGAGTCATGACGAACATTGCCGAGGCACGCATTAAGCGCGAATTTAAGGAGGCGCTCAGTGGCGAGGATTTCCTACAGTGCCTGATCAAAATGGAGCTGGTCAATGACAGCTGGACAGAGCTGCGCGGCGAGATAACTGGGCCGCGTGGCACACCCTACGAGGGCGGCAAGTTTGTGGTGGAGATCAAGGTGCCGGATAAATATCCGTTCAATCCGCCGGAGGTGCGCTTCAAGACACGCATCTGGCATCCGAATATCTCGTCGGTGACCGGAGCCATACGCATGGATATACTGAAGGATCACTGGGCCGCTGCGATGACGCTGCGCACGGTGCTGTTATCGCTACAGGGGCTACTTATCGCCGCCGAACCGGACGATTGGCAGGACTTTGTTGCTGCGTATCAGTATAAGAAGCGTTACGATCTCTTTCTGCTGACGGCCAAGCATTGGACCAGCGCGTATGCGGGCGGACCGCGCAAGTTTCCCGATTTCGATATGAAAATCGAGCGACTCAAGGACATGGGGATCGATGAGCACGATGCGCGCGCTGTGCTCTCCAAGGAGAATTGGGATCTTGAGCGGGCAGCCGAGTGCCTGTTTATTTAGCATCAAGCAGCGGCAGTGAGACGACAACAACAACAACAACAACATCAAAACACCAAATAAAAACCAGTAAAAAATTTTCGGAACACAAACAACAACAACAATGAACAACCAACAACAAGCAACATCAGCCAAAAAAAAAAAAAAAAAACAAAGACAACAGCAACAACAAAACGACGATAAGAAGACATAAAATATATGAAAGAAACCAACCGAAAGTATCAAAATCAAGAAGCGAAGTGAGCAAGTAATCAAGCAATCAATGAATAACTAACTAGTCAATCGTTCAATCAGTCAATCAAAGAGTCAAAAATTCCCAAACGTATTACCAGCCTGCAATTTTTCCAACCCCGCCAACCTATATGCAAAGTGTTATCTATGGAAGCCGATTCTTCGCAATCCATTTGTTCTCTGGCATTTATACATACTATATATAGATATATATTTATACAACGCCAACATTCGGGCCTATTTCGGCGTTTGGTTTATCTTTCAAATTCACAAGATTTTGATGATTGAAGCCGAAATCTATTGAGTTCGAAACATAAGCTTAACGGCTGCGATATGTGTCGGTTTGTTCAAATTATCGAATGCATTGAACAATTGGAATTGCTTTCGATACTGGTGTATATGGCATTATTTGTAATATGAATAGATCCACAGGTTGTATTTGTGTGTATCCGCATTAATTGTGTTGTCCAAAGCGCTAAATACTTGTACTTTAATAATTAAAAAGTGAGTTGTTTATAACGCTGTGTTTCATTCGATGACAATCGATAACATGTGCGTGATTCGGGAGTGTGGCAATAATTCTTCAATAAATATTTGTCTACATTCACAATAGATACAGTCGATAATGGTATTTTCTTTAACTTCTACACTTGCTTGCAGGACATCGAGCATTGCTACTATCACGGCACAGTCAAGGACTACCCGGGTGCGAGTGCGGCCTTCCACACCTGCAACGGCGTCAGCGGGGTAATACACATTGGCAACGAGACGTTCGTCATACATCCCTTCTACGGCGGTGATCTTTCGGTAAGAGAGTCTATAAGACACCAGAAGCATCGCTTAATAACCTACGGGAATTGCCAATGTTCAAGACATCGTAAGATCTGAGATATAAGATTCAGAAGAACTAGGGTGACCCTTTACTTATATGTAGATACTGACAAGGTCCTATATCAATTTTAAAGAGAATTTATTTTAGTTTGGCTGTTAAGACCTAAGCAACGTGTCATTCCGCCTTAAAATATGTTGGTTATTAACAAAGTCATAAAGGGTATGGAATGATGTTGGGAATCCCATCGAGGTGCTTAGGATGCTTGAAGTGAGGTTAGAAGTCCTATAGAGGTCAACTTGTTACTGAATACTTGTTAAATAGCTAAGCAATCTATGGCCTAGACAATCGATAGTGTTAACTCTGAATGAGTAAATCCCTTGCAGAAACATCCACACGTGATTTTCGAGGCGCGCACCAAGGCCAACAAGGGATGTGCGAATTCGGGCAACCTAGACTCGTGGCGTCTCTCGCGCCGCACCAAGCACCTGTCGGCGGGCGTCGTTGACGAGATACATCCGAACGGAGCAGGTCGCTACAAGCGCGATGTACGCGAGGCGACCAAGTACATCGAGACGGCAATTATTGTGGATAAGGCGATGTTCGAGAAGCGAAACGGTAGCACACGCGCCGAGGTCATCCACGATGCCATACAGGTGGCCAACATAGCCGATCTGGTAGGTATTCATCGAAATCAGAAATGCAAAAAATCTAACGTTTAACTCGCTTAGTATTTCCGCACACTAAACACTCGCGTGTCTGTCGTGTACATCGAGACGTGGGGCAAGAATCAAGCTGCCATCGACGGCAGCAAGGACATCAGCAAGGCCATATCAAACTTCAATGACTACACGTCGCGAAATCTGTTCCAGATCGAGCGAGATACCACACAGCTGTTAACGTAAGTACATCGGAATGTTGAGTTTTGTTTTGTGCTTCACAGAGATTCCATTTACTTCACTCGCATTTCACAGCGGGGAGACCTTTGCGGGTGGTGAAGCTGGCATGGCTGTTCCTGAGACGGTGTGTACCCCCCGTGCAGTTGGCATCAGTGTGGATGTGAATGTATATGAGCCGCACTTGCTGGCAGGAACAATGGCACACATGATTGGTCACAATATCGGAATGGGACACGACGACGGGCGTAAGTGTTGTGCCAAGGCTTTGTCGACTCAGATTAGAGAAGCCTTTGGAATTCCCTTTTTTTCCCCCATTTAAATCGGTCAAAAGACCCAGATAAACCATGCCATTTGCCTAGTGCTGGCAAATTGCTTTTCATATCTGATTTTTTGTCATCGTGTCGCCGCTTTTGTCTAGCCATGCAATAATGAATTTTGGTTCGTCTGGTTCATACAGGTGAGGAATGCTTCTGTCGCGATTGGCATGGATGCATAATGGCGCAGTCTATCGTTGGCCAGGAGAATGTACAGCCATACAAGTTCTCGGAATGCAGCAAAAAGGATTATATTGACGCACTGCGTACGGGCCACGGGCTTTGTTTGCTCAACAAGCCCAATGAGGTGAGAGTTGCAGCCACGCCCACCGCCCACCGCACACTGCTCACTTCCGCTGCCCCTTCTCGCCATGAGCGCTTTGTGCAATGCTCTTGGTGACAGCCCATCCCACAAATCGATACAGAAGGGGAGGGGGGTCGGATGGAGCAGTGCAAAAGAGCAAGCCCGAAACGAGATTTGTTTGCTCTGGCAACAGTGGAGAATTCGTTGGAATTTCCTTGTGCCTCGTCGAGCGCAAATGAATGACTAGTGAATACCTCGTGAAGCTGAACTTAATACGCCTCCTTTTTTTCTCTCTCCCTTATTTTTTTTTTCATTTCGCAGATCGAGCTACGTCGCAATTGCGGCAACAAAGTCATCGAGGAGGACGAGGAGTGCGACTGCGGCACGTTCGAGGAATGCGCACTGGATCCCTGCTGCGACGGCATCACCTGCAAGCTCAAGTCTGAAGCTCAATGCGCCAGCGGTGCCTGCTGTGACCAGTGTCGGGTAAGTGTGCGGGGGCAGGGGGAGAGGTTGGAATGATGAAATGGGCGAAGTGCTGTGGTGCAAAATTGCCAACTCAATTGATGTTTATAGCTGCGACCCAAGGACTATGTGTGCCGCGACTCGCACAACGAGTGCGACTTACCCGAGTATTGTGACGGCGAGGTGGGTCAGTGTCCCATTGATATCTACAAGAAGAACGGCTCGCCATGTGGCACCAGCAAGGCGGGTGTGTCGGGTGAGTGTGTGAGCCAAAGGCCAAAGGCCAACGTAGCTATGTATCTAAGTATCTCCCTCTCTTCCTCTCTCAGGCTATTGCTTCCAGGGCTACTGCCCCACGTTGACATTGCAATGCGAGGCCATTTGGGGCTACGGCGGTTTCGCAGCCGATCGTCAATGTTACGAACAGTTCAATTCGAAGGGTTCCATTAACGGTCACTGCGGACGCGATGCCAACGAACATTACATTAAATGCGAGCCAGAGTGAGTTGCCAGCCGCAGAGCAAAGTCCATCCATAGATTAGAGCTATATACCTGCTTTTATTCAATTGAATATAGTATTTATATTATTTGCATAATCTCGAGAACTAACTAGGCGCACCTAATGAAATTCAAGTATTTGTATTGTCTAGCTGTGATTTTTTACCTCGCTTAAGCTACGTTTTTCCATAAAGCTTAACGCGCTCGGAATATGGCAAAAAACCAAATATGTTTTTATCTAAAATCTCATTTTACTTAAAAGGTTTGTGTGTGATACGCATAACTTTTTGCGGCAAAAGAGTTTCAAATATCCACGCAAATAATTGAACATTTTTATACGGCAATTTATGTATTTATTTTATTTTTTTTTTCAACATGAGAAAATGTATCGGGCGCACTGCAAAAAACTATTGCATGTAAATCAAACTGGATTTACCGTAATGGGATTATCATTTTACTTTCTCCCCCTAACAGGAACGTCCAGTGCGGCACGTTGCAGTGCAAGGAGGGTGAACGGCAGCCGGTGAACGATGGGATTGACCAGCTCTATTCGCGCACAATAATATCCATCAAGGGTCAGGAATACGAATGCAAGTGCGTACAATTGGATCAGGGTGTGGGGGTGGTAGTGGTAGTGGGTTTGCCGGCTACATGCGGCCATTGCGGGTTTTTCACTTAGTTCTATTTCGAAAAAAAAGAGAGAGAAAAAAAAACTTGTTTTTAAACACATTTTGCAGGGCAACCAGTGGCCAAGTGGGATCAAACAGCTACCCAGAGCATGGCCTGGTCAAGGATGGTACGCCGTGTGGCGATAATTTGATTTGCCTCAACCAAACGTGCGTCAGTCTCTTTCCCCATGTGGATCAAACCAAGTGCCCGACGAATAAGCAGGGTCAAGAGTGCTCAGAGCATGGTGTAAGTTTTACAAGTGGAGCAGAAGAGCCTCAGCCTCAGCTGCAACACCCTGTATATATATAGTGCATGTGTAAACACACTCACACACATAGCATACATGTGCCTGTTTTTGCGCATACAAATATCCCCCTTTCTCTTTTTCTCTCTTTCTCTCTCTTTCATTTTTTTGGGGCATTCGCTTTTCACAGTTCTGCACCAACGCCAACCGATGCTTCTGCGACATGGGCTGGGGCGGCACGGACTGCAGCACGGTGGTACTGCTGACCACGCCGATGCCAACGGAGGCATTGCCAACGCCGGAGAATACAATTAAAATGGAGAAGAAAGAAACTCCATATGGTAAGCGGGTTGGGCAATTGGGGGAAGGACTGCCAGAGGTGGCCAGAGGAGGTCAACAACAACGCTAGCCGTTGACTGGCATCCCTGACAGGAGCGTGCAAGAATCGAAATCAAAAATCGAAATCTAATCGCATTAGACCTTATTCTACCGAAACGTAACGTTAATTAACTTGGCCAATCCGGCATGTTATGGAGGAGGGGCAACACTGAAAACAGTAAAACAGAATAACAGTAAATCAGTCAATCATTAAGCAACGGTACAACGGAAGCTGATGCTGACGCTGACGCTGAAGCCGATGCTGATGCTGATGCTGATGCTCCGCTTCCAACTGTATTCACATTGAAATCCAAATCCAAACCCCGTATCCACAGCTAGCGAATAGCGAACTCATACGGTCTCTTTCTCTATCCCTCAACTCAATTGATAATTGATTTGACTGCAAATTCGATATACAATCGATTACTCGTATGACAATGGTAATTACGCCGATTGCTAGTCAATTAGTCCGCGCAACCTATCGAACCATATACATATGTATCTCTGCCTACCCAATATGTTAGTTATGGCGGCACTCATAGCTACAATACAATTCCGATAATCACAACTCAATTCATCGCCGTGACAACCCAACTCGAGATCCATTAGATCGATCATTTATATGCCATTCCCGTTACTTCAGAATCAGATTCACAAAACGTGCATGCTGATTACTTATTAAATAATTATTAACTTATCAATTAGTCTTTTATTCGCCAATGTTCTGGGCTCTAAAATCAAAATGATAACTGCAAATCAATGTCAATGTTTTTTTTACCATATATGTTGTTGCTGTATCCAATTGATTCGCCCTAACCTCAATGCGTGTGTTTAAAATTAAACTACAGTTTAATTCATCTGTGTTTCTGCTTCCTCCGTTCACTTTGCATGCCACATTCGGATTCGACCTCAACTCTCAATACTCATTTCAATCTTTGGCTCTCGAAAAACTTTCCCTAAATCTATGAAAATACAAAAGAGCTTCAATTCGATGTTTTAATGTGTGGAACACCCTGTGTTCTTCTCCTTCGTTTTTACAACACGCTCCTATTTGATGTGTAGGTTTGCTTTCAACAGTTTTTTTTAAAACTGAAAACGATATGTTTTTTGCCATTTCCGTTCGCTATTTTTTTGTTAAACAAAAATTCGGAAAAAATCTCTGATTGATTTAATGCAAAAAACAAAATTCACCATACACGGGTTTCTTTCTTATGCATCGCGATTATCTGCAAACGTACATTTGGTATTTGAGATGGTTTGGTTTTTATTATGTTGGCATTTAACAATACTAACAGAATTCAGAGCATTGCCGCACACTACCACGAAACGAATACGAAATTGTACAATTTGGTAAACGAAAAACAAAAAAAAACAAAAGAAAAAAACATAAAGAAAAAATGAATGAGTGAAAATTGAATTGAAATTAAACGAAAATTATATGCAACCACCATTTGCAGGCACCTCTGACCAAAATAGGATCAGCACATTAACCATGGTCATCATTTTAACAGTTATCGTCAAATGTGTCTTCATTAGTTTTGCAACACTGGCCGTTTGCTACAGGTAGAGTACCAAGCAAGTCAGCGATCGGTTCAGCCGATCCTGCGCGCACACACACACACGCAAACACACACACACAGATACACTGGCACACATACACACAGATGCACTCACGCACACACACACACGCACATGCATACAAAGCTAACGCTGCAGGCGAGCAGGCAGGGTATAAAACATTGGCTTCTGATTTTTGTGGCTTTTGCATGCGCCGCAGTACAAAGGTCAGACAGACTCTAAATCTCTCTATCTATCTCTCTCTCTCTCTCTCTCCCTCTGACTCTTTCTTGCTCGCTATCTCTTTTCCTATCTGCCTTAACGGGGGGCATCCCCCTGCGCGCGTCTTAGACGATCTGTCTGACCAAAGTCCGGCCAAGTTTATTGCTAGCACATACATATCTAAATATTTATATGTATGTGCATCTATGTCGTGGTTGTATGCATGTGCTCGTTTCCTATATACTACATAGAACTTACATACACACCTGCCTCTGTGTGTGTGCGTGTGTGTGTGTGTGTGTGTGTGTGTGTGTGCATACGTATAAGTTAAGCTATGCGAGAGCTTCGTTTTGTTTATGATTTTTCATTCGTTTTAGTTGGTTAGCTTTGTACATAAGCAATGTAGCTATGTTGGTGCCATGGGCGTGGTGAGGGGAGGGAGGGGGTTAGCTTCTCTCTATCCCTCTCTCTCTCGCTCTGCCATACATAGTTACATTTGTACCGATTCCTCAGTTGTTTTTAACGCTGCTTTGCTGTATTTCTTTGTTATTTCATTATTTGTGCGTTGTTGTCCGCGCGTATACTCAATGCACGCACACGTAGCTGGTGTGTGTGTGTGTGTGCGTGTGTGTCGTATGTCAACATATTTAAATGTCTGTAACTGTATCTGTATGTGTTATACTCGTTTGTTGCTAACTACTACTTGATGTACTTGTTTACCTGAACAAAGCTATGCGTATCCATGTTTATTTTTTCGTTGTTGTTCGTTCGTTCGTTCGTTCCTTCGTTCGTTCGTGTTATCCGCCGATGTAATTGTCTCAATAGTCATATTACTATACATATGTATGTATGTGTACGAGGTCAATACATGTGTACAACATGCATCCTCAACTTAGTTGTCATCCATTCACAATAAGTACACACACACTATCACACACATACACCAAACGCAACTCTTCTCACTTCTCACTTCTCATTCACAATCGCCAAGGGCATCCACGACCATCCTCGTACCCCCCGCTTTCCCCGGCTACCACCGTCGCCCACTTCCTGTTCCCGGCATTCAACCCAAACGCGTCGAACACTTCCGGTCTGTGCTGCACACACGCACACCCATCGAAATGTCAATAGACTTGTGTGTGTGTGTGTGCGTGTGTGTGTGTGTGGGTGAGGACGTGTATTTATGTACACATGTATATAAACTATGGGAGTGCGCACAATTTGTAGTTATTTTCCCAGGCTGAGTTCTTGTTTACACAGCCAGGCAAGCATGTCTGGCCATGCAAAAAAAAAAAAAAAAAAAAAAAAAAAAAGCAGGCCCAATAAATAAAAGGGGGGGCTCACGTGTGTGTGTCGCAAAGGTTAACTGTAATTTGTGAAGGAAAACAGACCCAATCAGCACACACACACACACAGACCACACACACGGACTTCAAACAGACTGCAGCCTACACACACACACACAAACATGTGTGTCTGGGTGTGTGCGTGTGCGTGTTATCTCTGAACTTTGTCAACTCTGTTTGAGAGTTCCTCTTGCATATCTTGCTCTGATTACCATTGTCATAAACAGGGTGTTTGCCGATAAATTGAAAGCAAAAATACTGCAAAAATAAATACTAAAATTACAAAGTCCCAAAATCGAATCGAATAACGAAATTGAGGAAACAACTATGAGAAACTATGATGCAAATGCAAATGCAAATACGAATGCTGAGCACAAAGCAAACTTGTGAGAATCGTTTGATTTCGACTTCATTCGACTGCGAGTGTCGAGTGCCAAGTGCACACACACACACACTCGCACACACTATCGAATTGACGTGTGTGTGTGTGTGTGTGTGGCTTATCGCAAAAATGCAGTTGCCATTCTGAAACTGAAACTTTTGTAGCACCTCCAGAAACCCAAAAAAAAAAAAAAAAATCAAAAAAATGAAAACAAAAACGAAACGAAAACTTGAAAAAGAAACCAAAAAAGTTGCAACATAGAAAAAGGTACAAAATGTTATTTGTTTGCTTGTTTTTTTTTTCTTTCGGCTTTCCCCGCCTCCCTGCAACTGCAACAAAAATTGATATCGACGAAACCAACAACTACAACTACTACAACCACCATCAACAACAACAACAACAACTATTGTACCGTATGTGTAAATATATAATGAAAAAAAAAAAAAAACAAACCAAACAACAACAACCAAAAATCCATCTAACCGAAACAACAACAAACGTAATGTATGTAAAACCCGAAACAACAACAACAACTACAAAAACAAAAACAATAACATGCAAAATGTTACCACACTGCGTATGCTTGATATTGCATATACGCATCTCTCTATACACACACACAATCGCAATGCATCCACACACACAAACACAACATTTTACACTGCCTTCCCCCTAACACACACACACACACACACCCACACACATATTAATATCGAAACAAATGGCTAAAATGTCTCGTATAGAGAACTACCACGGCTCAAATACAGTGTTCCTAGTCGGTGTTCTAATGTCAGTTGTAGGGTTCGTTTTTATAACATTCACCTTGATGGCATTGTGCTACAGGTCAGTTGTAGTACATAGAAACTTCTCCCTGTGTCTGAGGTTAGTTGAAAAGAAGTAATGAAAAAGCCAGCTCTAAATACAAATTACAAAATAAACAAAAAAAAAAAAAAAAAAAACACAAAATTTACAACAACAAAAATTATGAAAAAAACAAAAAAAAAATATGATTTCGAAAAAAAAAACTGCAAAAAGTACAAAGAACACTAACAAGAATCGAAAAAAAGAACTCAATATTTTGTTTATATCTTTTGTTTCGAATTTCAATCATTTTTCTCTTTCTCTCTCTCTTTCTATTTCATTATGAGTCGTAGTATTTTAGTACCTGAAGAGCATGTGCATACATATGTGGCACATTGGAGCAAACGTATGTGCCGCTGTCTGGGTATGTGTGAGCGTTGATCAGAATTTCTCATATCTACATATATTGATTCGATTTCTTTTCGAAGTTCTCTCACACATACCAAGACTGTCTACATGGGTGTGCATGCATATGTGTGCGTATGTATGCACTTATCTTCGATTATTGTAAATACGAAACCGATGTACATAGTTACTTACCCTGTACATATGACCGCCATATAACGTACCCTGTATATATGTATATTCTGATTTATCGCTTGTTGGCTTCCATTCTTCACCTATATTATATACTCTCTATATGTATATATATCCAGAATATATACATATATATTCTTGTACATGCCAGTGCACAAACGTACATGCGTATGTATGTGTGTGCCTGGGCGTACGCGATATGCATGAGTCCTGCATGAATATGAATGCGAATATGTACGTGTCTACATACATATGTACCATATGTATATATATATATATGAGTGTATTCACCTCCAGTATATTCCAGAGTATTCACTGACAATCTGATGTATGTAAATATTGTATGTATATCGCTACATATGCATGTCTCGGACGTACATACAGTATGAATATACATATACACGCAGACACTCACATACATATTCACACCCATACAGACAAACACACACACACACACTGACAGACACACTATATCACCTAACTGTACAGTGCACATATCATCCATTATGAAAAGCTACAGCATCCAACAAATACCCTTCGATCCCGAAGCTCCCAAGTTGAGAAGTACCACACCTCGTATATGGTATATGAATTGTAATTTTAGTCGTACATCTAAAAAGCTAGTTAATACCAAAAATATATTTAAATATATAGATATATATTCCTGATCAGTCAGATCTGATATCGCCTTTTCACTGGTTTCACAGCAACCTCTGATGTTCCTAGCGAACTTTTTTCCATACCAGATAGTTAAATTCACTTTGTAGACAAATAGAAGTAATAAGGTATGATCACTATATATGCCTAGCATAAACCCAGAAAGGTTTTCCAATTCATTTCCCGAAGTTGGTTGAACATTCATCCTGGTTTTTCCTGGATAAGCTTCAGCCTAACAACTCAGTTAGTTCCTTATCGGAATCCAAAAGATCTCAGGGATTATATTCGAACAGACTTTCAACGAAAGCCCTTTGCATAAAATAGACTGTATAAAATAGATAGATAATACCTACATATATGTTATATCTGTCTAGCGATATCTGCATGTAATGTATGTTACATACTCTGTGTGTGTGTATGTGTGAACGCATACCGAAGTCTGTCCCCTAATCTAAGGACGTGTTTAGAACACAAGAGCAAATGAGAATACGATATATAATAGTTATAATCAATTTGCGTAGAGATTGATACACATAAGTGCCAGCAACATTATAATACCATGTGCATATTTATGTTTTTCGTTTTCGGAACCTTTGTTTATGTTTACCTTTACCATAGCCTGTTTTGTATTAGCATCGATTATTTTTGATTATTGTTAATGAGTGTAAAATCATACGATTTGAACCAAAATGGCCAAAAAGGTCGATGAAAAAAAAAAAAAAAAAAAAAAAAAAAAAAACCAAAATATAAAAATGAAAACAACAACAAGAACAAACAAGAACAAGAACAACTAAAGAAATGGCGATTGTGGTCATCGCGTCGTGATCGTGATTGTGATCGTGATCGTGAACGTGATCGTGATCGTGATCGTGATCTCGTGGACTATTTTCATTACTACTTTTGTTCAGTTTAGTCAACCTGAAGAATCCGAAATACAAATCCCCCAACCTGATCGAAATATAACTAATGCATATGCCGCAGTACTTACATATTAGCAATGCCACATGATCATTCTTCCGATACTTAGCAACAGTCACAAAGACCAAGACACAGACACAGACACAGACACAGATACAGACACTCACACACAGACACACAACAAGACGTAGTAAGCACTCCAAAAACCAAGTACTAAGTAAAATGGCCCGTCCCGCTTACTTGCAGCCCAAAGCCAAAAGATAGAGATAAAGTTTGAGATAAAAAAAAAAAAAGATAAAAGATACTGTGTGTATATAGGTTGGGAAGCATCTGCCAGAGGCATTTGCCAAGCTCCGTCACGTGCGGAGATCTCCAGTCTTTGTGCTTAGGGCCCAACATAGACGAAACTGACTTTGAGTTATGGTGGTGCTTTCTGCTGAGAGCGAGCCAGATGATGTTCCGATGAGCTACTCTCTTAGCCCATCCAATGCATTCCGTGCAGAAGGCAATGCCAAATTGCCAGATGCGCATCGACCCAGATGAAAATACAATGTACACACAGAAAGCAACTGAATGAACGACACACTCTCTCGACGTGGTTTCTTTGTGTACTATCGTATGTGCAACGATATTCGATATTAACACACACACACCAACACACACCAACATACACACACATACCCCCACACACAAACACTAACATGCATAACAAGCGCACGCGCGCGCATTCATGTGCAATCAGAAGCAAAGCACAGAGAAACGAGTACCCCAAACGAGTACCCTAAACTACAATAGTACCCCAAACGAATACCCTACCAAACCAGTACCAGACACATTATGTCATTATCCTTCCACTCGGTTCCATGTTGCCATCTATCCATTCCAACTCGCCGATTTCTAATCCACTCTGGACCTGCTCGACACGCTCGACACGCTCGACACGGGGTGAACAAAAGAGAGAAAAAGATGTTGATTCATTGCTAGAGATTTGGATCTCTGGTTAATTAAGTCGAGTGCCCGAAGAGAGCAGGTCATCCGTAGGTGACACACACACACACACACACACATGTATACTCAAGATAAGCTTGCATAACCAAATACACTCTCTCACACACACACGTGTAAATAAACCCACAGCCCTGTGCCTCTGTATGTAACTTCCTCTTCCCTTTTCCACTATCTCTATGTCTCTCTCCCTCTCTCTTTCTCTCTTTCTCTCATTTCTGTCTCTGTCTTTACAACTCGTTTCGCAACGCGGGCAAAAACTGCATTCAATCTTGTTAATTAGCATTAAAAAGTGCGTTCTGCAGTTGCCCATCCTCGTATGTAACTGTCTGTGTGAGTGTGTATGCGTGTGTGTGTGTGCGTGAATGCAGGCATGCCACCTGTATGTGTGTGTGAGTGTGTGCGTGTGTGTGTGGTTGCTGAATGAAAATATTACTCAACTAATTGAGATGTTATCCTCCTTCGCGACGCTCCTTCTTACACTCCCACACACACACCCTCCCCCCCTTACCACCGCACACACACACACTCTAACACTTGCATAAGTATGTACAATAAAAATTGAATAACCGTGGAACTATTAGCTGAATACAACGAATCAGATCGACGCATCTGCTGTCACCTTTTGTTTTGTGTGTGTTTTGTGTGTATACGATATACAATTTACGATATTCAATGTGTTAGAGCCCGAAACTGTCGAAAACTTTGAACTTTGTCAACTCTTCTCTTTGCCCTGTCTCTCTCTCCCGCCTTCTCTTCTCTCTCTCTCTCTCTCTCTCTTACTCTCTTTCTCTCTCTCTCTCTCTCTCACTCTCTCTCTGTCACTCTCTTATCATAATCCATTTAAGAATGACGTCATTGTTAATGCATCACCTACTACGATTACATCTCTCTAATATCTGTGTACATAATACTAACTTACATGTTCGTTTCGTTCCATTACGTTTCGTTTCGTTCCCCTTTCATTTCGTTCCGTTTCGTTGCGTTCTGTGCTCTCCTTGTCTAACGGCACACTCGATGTATATTCCTCGCTCGTAATGGCAAATACATGCACACACGAGAAAGACACTTGAAATTGAGTTTCCAAACTTCACATGGCATTTTCAATTTTTAATTTTGAATTTTGAATTTCCAGTCCAATCTTAATTTGAGTTGGAATTTTTAAGTTTTTAATTGCATTTCTCGCAAGTACTTTCTGTGTGTGTACATACATATATGTATATTCCTTCTGCTTGTCTGTCTCTCTCTGTGTGTGTGCGCGCGCGTGCCTGTGTGTGTGTATTTGCCTTTTGTATTTGTCAATGCATTACCAAATTCTTTATGTGGCACTTGATTTTACTTTTCACAAAAACCAAAAAACCAAAAAAAAAAACCAAAAAAAAAAAAACACCGAAACAAAAACAAAAACAATTCTATTGCGAGCATTTTATTAATCAAGTATCTCATCATAACCTTTCGTTTCCCAACAACAACAACAACAACTACTACTACTACTACTACTACTACTCCAACAACAACAACAACAACAATTATGTGTACCAACAACAACAAAACAAAATTAAAAATCTAAAATCAAAATTAAAAATTTAAAACTGAAAACGCAACAACAACAAAAAAAAATGCAAATCTAAATTGAAATCAAATAAACAAACAAATTTCGATATTTCTGTATATATAAAAAACGCACACAATCAACAACTACACACACACACACACACACACACACATCTCTATCTCGCTTTCTCTCTCTGTCTCTCTTTGCCTTGTGCCTTGTGTACACACGCCCACCGTGTGCCTGTCTGTGTGTGTGTGTGTGTGTGTATGCGTGAATGTATGTGTATGGGGTGCGTGTGTGTGCGTGTGTTCGCCTGAATGCATGGGTGGGTGTGTGTATTTGGGGGCCCTTCGTACGCCCCATGCACATCGCAATACAAACAACACACATGTTCTATTTGTATATCTCAATCGTATCTCAATCAACCAAATAATCAACCAATCAATCAACCAATCAACAAACCAACCTGCGACCTGCGACCTACGACCTCTTCGACCTGTTTCAATCGAATCGAATCGATAAACGAATGCAAATGATTTCCACTAACCGCATATATATATATATATATATATATACATAACAATATCAAAATCGAAAATCATGTACGCACCCAACGCTTCAATCGAATCGATTCATACCCAACACCAACACCTACACCAATACCACAACACCTACATATATGTATATACATATATATATATATATTTTCTATATGTACATACACACACATATATATATATAATGCTGTACAAATACCAATCAATTACCGTTACCAATACCAAATATCAATACCAAATACCAATACCAATCTCAATACTAAAACAATCAATCAATCGATCAATCAATCAATCAAACAAACAACAATCGAACAACAAACAAACAACAAAATTAAATTTCAAATATAACGCATATATGAAATAAACAACAATAACAACAACAACAAACAACTCTGACGTCGATATATATGAACAACATATCAACATAGACGCAAGACAACCACGCTTAAGTACGATCCGCCCTTCTCAAAGAAACCCATCCCCAAGGGCTACGGCGGAGCGGCAACGGCGCCCAATCATCATTCCGTCGAAGAGGTCTCCCTAGACGGTTCAAGCAAACTGGTCTACGCCAATCAGGCGGGCTTCAGGTGAGTAAACCATGTGGATATCTTGCCTGACTCACACATTAATCGTATCTCTCTCTCTCTCTCTCTCTCTCTTGCGATTTAGGGACAAGAACCTACACGGACGTCGCTATACGACGGGTGGCGAGGACGATCAATCGCATGCAGGTTAATACCACAGCTCATTTCTCATCGTATCCACATCGCTCATTCAATCTCGTTACTCGATAATACTCTTTAATTAGAATACAATACATACTATCGTAACTATCGCATACGTTTCACATATCGCATATGCTATGTATAGGTATACCAAGTAATTGACGTTCTTAACAAGTACAAGTACTATACCATAGTGTCAGTGCCTTTGCCTTTGACTTTCCCGTTAATCGTATACCGTAACTGTTTACAGTTAACCGATACATACAACATGCTCGATAATAATAAATACACTTACCTACTCTCTCTCTCTCTTATCTCTCTATCTTTCTCCAGTTCATTTGTAGTCCTCAGCTAGTTTGCCCTATATACAATATATACAATATATATACTATACAATATATATTTCTTTAAATCGGCTCCATTCGGGAGCTGAACTTAACTAGGATTGTTAGTTCCTACTTTATATACACCGTACACACATACAACTTATAGACTTATGCGTTTGTCTTTATCGTATTGCAAGAGACACCTTAGAGTATGTATTATTATGTTGTTCATTTTGTTATAAGCTGCTTGAATGCCTTAGCTGATCGAACAGTTTGCTACTTACTCTAGAGAATCCCCCGAATAACGTTTCCGCTAACGAAATCCCTAACGAAATTTCTTTGCTACCAAAGAACCCAAGGCGTTCGACGAGCTTTGTTCGTTGGGTCTGCATACAGAGTCCCAGATTAGGGATGAGTTTCGGAAAGAACACATATAGAAACCTAGATGAGTTAGGTAAGATTTGGTACAGGTTTCAAAAGCAAATAAAGATTAAACTAAGAATTTCAACTAGCAAAGCTGTTGCCGATTAAGTTTAGGATTGAAGAGGAATTTAGCTTTGGCAAGTTAGAAAGAGAAGAAATGGCAGCGTAACGTCGCGGCACTCTCTCTTTTGCTCTAGATCACTCTTTTTCTCTTACTCTCTCTCTCTATATTTCTATCTCTTTCTCTCTCTCTCTCTCTCGCTCTCTGTATACGTTGAGCCGCCTGCTCTCTCTGCTGTCTGACTGTACCACATTTGTATGTTCTTTTGCATGTACACGACGACGACGACGACGACGACGACGACGACGAATCCGCCACACACACAGAAAAGGGCATACTGAAGAAGCATGGCTACGGACTGGTGCATGGCGAGCAGCTGAAGGACAAGTGGTGCGATGACAGCCAGTCGGACACGAACATCGAGCTGATCACCCAGGACGGCACACAGGCCTCGACAATCGGCGGTGCGGCAGCATCGGAGGTGGAGCGCACATTGAAATCCCTCAATGGCTATCACGAGGACATACTCGAGGCGCTGCGCAATGCGGCCTCGCATCGCGGCACTGGCACCGGCAACACGCCCGTCGGCAGCGGCAGCCTTAGCGAGGAGATGCTGCGCAAAACGCTGCAGGACTGCAGCAGCGCCCAGCTGGGCTACTCCGCGGAGCCGCACAAGCGTGTCAGTGGCTCCAAGTCGAGCTCGCGTGAGAATGTCTGCGACAGTGCGACGGCACATGCAATACTCCTGGACGGAGGCGTTGGTGGCGGCTCGGGACTGGGTGGTTTGTCCTTTGGAGCCGACATGGGCAGCGTACGGGGTGTTGCGGGGATGGGCGGTGGTGGTGTTGGTGGTGGCAGCATTGGTGTTGGCGGCGGCGGTGGTGGCGGCGGCGTTGGCGGTGGTGGCGGCATGGGCAGTGCCATGGGTCATGGTGGCGGCGGTGCCATGATGCATCACCATCGATCGCAGCATCAGTTGCATCAGCCGAGCGGGCTGAGTCTGCAGCAGCAGCAACAGCAGCCAACCGACGACGATGATGCCCCATCGACTGGGCCATTGCGTATACGCAATCTGGAGGATCTAATACGCCAGCTGGAGCATCATTCGTCGCGTCACATGAGCCCCAGCGGTTCCGAGGATATACGCATGTCGGAGACGGAGGCCGATCGTCACTATAGATTAGATAGTTCCGCCGCTTGTAGTGAATCCTCGCAAGGGTTAGTTTCCCCAGTGTCATGGAGTCGTCTCGCTGGCGAGAGCTCTAAGTATTGCCAATATACCCGTTACCCGTTCCCTGACCTTTCCTCTCCTATCGCGTCCCGCAGCGACAGATTAATCGATAAGTCGGTTAATTTCGATGAAAGCTTTTTACGCCTAGGAAGTTATGTTTATTTTGCATCTCCAGACAGACACACACACTCTTACACACACACACAGAGTCACAGACAGACACACTCGGAAATGTACCTTGTTTAACCTAGCGTAGGCATTGTACCGTAATCGAACCCATATTCGAACCCGTATTCGAACTCGTATTCGTAATCGTATTCGTATTCGAATTCGTATTCGTGGCGACTGAGCTCTTTGATTTTAATACGAAACTGCTTGACTTTATAGCGCCAGTATCAGTTTTATTTGTACTCGTATCATCACCCAGTTCTATAACCATATAATATATACAATATATATACATATATATAACTATATATCCCGATAACTGTAGCGCAATTGCTTCAATCTTAATGGCCTAACTAGCGTTAACTTGTTTTACGTACTTGTACTCTGGCTTTAACATTCCTCACAACATTTGCAGACACACACACACACACACACACACATGCAGATACACACACACACTGCAGAAGCATGTTAGCCGTGATCCCTTGCCGGGGATTGCGGCGAATTCAAAAGAACTTTCGCCAAAGCAACTTTCTATTCGCATTTCTTGCAGGCTTCAGACTGGAATATCTTGTGTGATAAAGGTTGGTCTCTCTCTCTCTCTCTCTCTCTCTCTGTCTCTCTCGCTCGCTCGCGCTTAGCCCACCCATAAAGAACTACGTTAAACACATACTGTAACATGGGACCATACCAAACTAAAGTTTTTTTTGTTTTTGGTTTATTTATTTCCATTTTAAAAATGAAATTTCGCTCGGTCTCCGTTTCGCTCCCGTTGTCCATGCTCCCCATCCCGAATTGCTTTGGAAAATGTCGATGAGAATCTTTTTAACTCTGTCTCTCTGGCTCTCTTTCTAACAGATCGAATCAGCAGGCAGCTCAATCACAGAAAACCGCTACAATTCACCCGTCTTACAGCAGCCGTTGCCGGCCGCGCCCGGACGAGGATACGCGGTTTGCGTATGGCGGACGCTACCGTCAACCGGCGCCAGCCGGACGCCATACAACGCATCAGTCGCACTCTCCGCACGCATTCGGCCATCATACACACCACTCGCACGCCCATGGACATGCCACACACGGCCCCCATTCGTCGCACCACTCGTCCCACACGCATCTGCACCAGGACGACGAGGGCATCTACGAGAGCGCCGATCATCATGAGCGCGGTGCCCTCGATACGAGACTTGATCCGCAGGAGACACCCGAGAGCGAAAGGTAAGTCTCAGTCTCTTCACACCCACACCAGCGCACATGCACACACACACACACACAGCACACATGCACACATGCACACTCAGCCTTTTACACACAACTTAAATTACTGTGGCTTTCCTTGACCAATTCGTTGCGACTTCCCTGTCAATTCCCTGCAAAGCGCTGCTATCTGTCTCTCTCTCTCTCTCCTCTCTCCCTGTCTATCACTCTCTGTCTCTATATATGTCTGTCTCTCTTTAAACCAAAGTTGCTTCGAAGTTTAAGCTTGTCCTGCAACTCTAGAGCAACCCTATAGACTACACACTAAAGCGTTTAGTGTAGTGTACTCTCCGATTTTGAACCAACTGCCTTATAGCATATATGTATAATCTTCAATATGTCTGTTTTAATATTTGATTTCCTGATAAATCTGCGCTAAGACCCAACCCAACTCTATATATAAAAGTACATTAAAGTACATTAAATTTTTTCGACTCTTCGATCTAGAAATTGAAAAGTTTGTTGGAGATATGATAAGATAAGCGTAGATCCTATATGATTATGGAGCTAGTTCAGCTTAGACTTCCCAAGGATTAAATTTTTTTCAATTTTCTCAGTTCTTATCCCTCGAGAAGAAAGGCCAAACATGAACCAATTTTTTTTTTTTTTTTTTTTTTTGTTTTCTTTCTCTCCCTCTCTCTCTCTCTGTGTCCCTCGGTGTGTCTCTCCTTCGCTTTAACTTGGCCTGCACTATAGTCCTCTAACCCCCTGTCCAAGGTCCTGAGTTCCGATGAGCCCCCCTTGTGTTCTTACCATGTACCGTTGTTCCTGTTACGATTATTATTTTCTAGTGATGACTTTATTCAAGCTCAACAACAGTTAGCCCGGTGGGCGAGTGAGGATGTGGTATCCGTCGTGGTATTGGACCAGCCGCAATCCGGCACAATGTCGGATTCCCAACAATCCAGCGGCGTCGGGCCCATGTCAGCGGGGGCTACAACAGCGAACAGCGTTATCCTCCATCAGCATCCGCACCAGCACCACGGCGATCATCATCAATCCTCCGCAGCGGCAGCAGCGGCGGCGGCGGCGGCGGCAGCACAGTCATCTGTGGCAGCCAACAGCAGCTCTATAATGGGTATGGCAATCGTACCAAATGGTATAAATGTAAGTCAGAGGGACTACTACCCCTCGCCACCCTCAACGGAGACGGAAAGCAGTGGAAGTGTTATCCAGCCAGCTATTCGCCGCACGTTACAGTCGCAATCGGTGGCCGACACGGCGGCCATAAGCCAACAGCAATTGCAGCTACATCAGCTGCAATTGCATCAGCATCAACATCAGCAGCAGCAGCAGCAGCAATATCAGCATCAGCATCAACATCATCAACAGCAGCAGCAGCAGCAGCAACAATCAGTCGATACCAGCAGCAGCAACAACAGTCAGTCCGGTCAAATAACCGAGAATGGTTGTTACCCGGAATATAAGCATTGACAGTTCCAACGGCTCTAGCTCTTCAGTGCGTTCTCATCCTCCATTTTGGCCAGCTGTTTCGGCTACTCTCTCCGTTTGCATCGCCGTTTCCGTTTCCGCTTCCGCTTCCGTTTCCGGTTGCGTTTGCGTTTGCGGTTACGATGCGAGCATTCACTCCCTTTTGGACTACGCGCATAGTTTAATATACATATACGTATGTATACATATACATATACTCACATACATACATACTCTCACCTACATACTCTCGGCTATTAACGTGCATGCATTCATACAGACACACAACTCGTTCCGAATGACGAGCAACAGACACAGACATGTACATACACACGCACACAGAGACACTAACTTATTGGATTTACATGTGAATTAGTCATAAGATTTTTATACTTAAACTTGCATACGAAGGTGTATTTACATAAGTACCTCAGACGTGCCGGCGACGCCTGATAAATCCAACAACAGCAACAGCAACAGAAACAACAACAATATGTAATACTACACTGCATAGAACTATAGCGGCGACCCTCGTCTGTGCATGCATACATGTGTACGTGGGGCATGCATACATCAAACTAGCCACACAGACATCCTACATCATCGTCGTCGTCGTCGTTGTCGTCGTCGTCGTCGTCGTCGTTGTGAGGTGTATGAGTATTATCAAAATTTTTGAATAGAGACAAATCGTAAAATCGAGCATAAGGATCGAATAGATTTATCTTCACTTGAGAACGTAATTCATGTCTGTAGTAGATCACTTTGTACATTAGCGTATCGTGTCGTACTTACATACTATACACGTACTATATATTGTAGTCAGTCCTATTGATAAGTTTTGCCCCGATTTGAGTGGGGTGAAAGTGACGTTAGTTGCATTTAGTCGTATGTGTGTGTGTGTGTGACTGTCTATCTGTGTGCATGCGTGTGTGCGTGTGGGTGTGTGTGCGGCAACATCATTTAGAAAACGTAACCCTCGATGGGGCTAAAGAAATTTATAACGACTGATAGATTTTGGGGCTATGCGACATGCTGCTGCCAATTGAAATTCGAATAATCTTGATAAAATACAAACAAAAAAAAAAAAACCAAAAATATATAATGAATACCGTTAATCGAATACGAGTACACGTGTAAGACAAGAAGCGGACAGGAGTTTTTATTACGATTAGAATAAACCGTTAACAAAGAGAGAGAGGAAGAACAGAGAAAACCTGTTACAATAACAATTATAGGCATATATAGCTAGATACTAAGTAGTTAAAACGATACGATCTGATCCGATACGATCAAATCAGATCAGATCGCAAGATCCAATCGAATGAGATTCATTCACGCATTCACGATCGCAACTGATTGTCGCAAATACTTTTGGGTTCTGGTGTGGGTGCACTGAACAACTTCTTTCGCATTCTCTGCATTCTCTACTGTCAAATTTCTACCAGAAAACTACAATCCGGTCCAATCAAAAATCCACATAATATACAATATATTTCCCATGCTTCCCAACTAATTCGACGCTGATCTAATCTTGGTGTGTACACTAGTTAGTCCATTGATGATTAGTGGCATAGTTAGATTTAGGAGCATACCGATCAGTGTGTTTACCAGACATAACTATCAAATATACAGACAAATAGATATACAACATGCATACATACATACATACAGCATATAGAATCTATATTATAGATGTTTACTCGTAGTTACCAATACCAAATACCGATTGATGCAAAGATGGAACAAAGTTTCATTAGTTAGTACGATGAATGTTGTAGTAACTCAAGTACATACATACTCGAACACACACCCACACACCCACACACACCACACACACACACAGATCACGTGAATAGCTAAAAGATCAAACTAGTACTAGGCTGAAAATCAGATCAAAGATAACAGATAATAGATAAAGTAAACCAAATAGGACTACAACAACAAAAAAGCAAATCAACTGAGAAATTAACAAAAACAACAAACTGAGCAAATAGCTAAATACTGATAGTGTGGCACACAACATGTATGTGTATTTTTGTGTATGGATCAAACTATATACCATATAAGAGATGTCTACCACGCCCACTTAACTGTTTCTTAGTGTCAATTAGAAGTAGGTTAATCGCCGTAAAGCCCGATTTGTAAGATCCGCGTTCACTTGCGAAGATTTTTTTTATGTTTTTTTTTACATTATACATATATAGTAAACTTATAAACATATAAATATATATAAAAACGCGTCGGATTTGTGGGAATTATCTTAACAGATTTGTTGTAATTCTTGTAAGGCATGAGTAGCAAGCCATTATTTGGCCCTGCCCATCGACCAACAGTTGCGTTACTTTCCAATCAATATGTGAAATGCGACAGAGTATATATATAGCTATATATATATATGTATATCCAGAAATATGTACAGAAAGGATATATATGTATGTGTATGTACACGTTTTCTTTCAGATTCTACTACGATTTCAGGCTACACACTAGAAATGATAATGCTTAGCCACGATCGGTCGGCTTCCTTTTTCTACATAGATAGTGTATCGATTTTGTATAAAAAATTGGCTGCCGTTGATATTATAGCGACTTTATCAAAGGTGATAAGGAAAGTGCCTTTGATGGTCTTCTCACAACCATCGTCATCCATCCTGACTATGGCTGAGCTGTCTTCGATGATCCATGTCGATCGATTCGCATCGTCTGTTCCTCCATTTAGATGCCACACACAGATAGACTGAGTCGGTTGGGATGGTGCGGGCGGGGTAGACGGGGGGAGAATTCTCCGCCAAAGCAGACTTGTTTTTAAAGTCATTTCGCAAAACATTTTTTCTAAAAGTTGCCCACACCACAAAGCAGAAGAACAAAAAGAAGAAGATTGTATCAATTCCACAACGATCCCAGGAGGATCGAGATAATGTTGCCGATTTTGCAGCTAGATAGATAGATATATAAACTATATACCATAAACAGATGTGAAGACACAACACCAGATCTTCACCTAGCACACTAACACACACGCTCACCCACACACACACACTGAGACGCATATGTATGCATGCACATGGAGATGTGCGCAAAGAATCCCGAGAGAGAAATTTGTATTCGAATTGTAAGTAAATATATAGTATATAATTATATATATACTGATAAGTCGGAAGCATGTGACTCAAATTGATTCGAGATGTGCGAGACGCATCCAATACACACACACACACACCCGTATTTATATAAAAGTATATATATGTATACACATATTATGTGAAGTGTGTTAGGCTAAGAAAATTTCGATATGATATTGATTGGTTTTTATTGTGACAAGTGCAGAAGCAGAAGCAGACGAAACTGCTGATTATGATATTATCTAAGCTAGATCGATTAAAGCTATTGTTATTTATATGTATACACGCAGACAAACACACACACACACACATAGACACAGACACAGACAGACAAAGACACACACTGGTATTCTATATAGAAATATGCATGAATTTGGAAATGTTAGATGGACATCGTATGTGTGTTTTGAGTGTGGTGTCCCGTGAGTGCATAAGCTAGGTTAAGTACGAACGATGCAAATAAAAGAGTATGCGGAATAAATGAATTAGAGAACTAGAGAACTAAGAAAACGGTACACAGGAGATATGTCAAAAATGTAAGAAAACTGCAAAAAAAAAACAACAAAAGCAAAAAACAAGAAACAAGAAACAAAAGGCGAAAGCAAAAAAAAAAAAAAACAAAAGAGCAACCACTAAATGTTATATCTAGAGATCAAACTTAAAGACACAGTTTGCCAAAACAACAACATCAACAACAACAACAAAAACTACAATAATATGTATTTTGGATATGATTAGTAAGAAGATAAAGAAGAAGAAGGAGCTAACAATGAATTTATCTGCCAATGGATACTCCCAATTACCACACACACACACACACACACACACGCATACATATATACCCTCACACACACAAACACATACACCGACACACGCAACTTATGCAGCCAACCCTCTCTCCCTCACTTTGTCCTACTCTCACACATAACTGCCAAACCAGTCGAAGGGCAATGCAATATTATAAAAAAAAACTTAAAATTTATAAAAAAAAAGTGTATGAAAACTCTCTGATCTCTCACAAATCGCATATCAACAAGTCGAAAAATCCCTCTGAAGGCCCTGAACTTCTGATCCGTGAATGCAAACGAAAAGTAAAAAAATGCAAAAGCCAAAAAAAAGAAAAGAAAAATCATAAAAAAATCAAAAGAAAAAACCACTTGATATTTATATACTATATTACAAAAACCAAAATGATCGGATATACTTACTACGTATGTATGTATGTATGTATGTGTAACATTAGCGAAAACACTTGCGAATATATGTATGTATGTATGTCTTATAGTTAATCTCGATAGAAACAATCACAGCAATATCCCTAGCAAGATCGAACACAATTGTTTTCAGATTAGAAATTTAACAGTACAAACCACAATACTTATGAGAATCTGTGCTTATGCCCGGTATACAAATACATATACATATGTACATATGTATGCGTATGCGTATGCGTATAAGTGCTTTGTTCAAAAGGAATTGAGCATTTCGATGCCATTGGCGATGCGTACTCCAAGCTGTGCATGCACGCGCATGTCCATGCGTGCGTGCGAGTGCAAGCCAGATTCGAGTATGCCTTGTCCTAGATGGAGATGGCAGTGGAAGACGCCCCAAAGTGGCCCATCAGAAGTTCGATATGAGTCTAAATACACACGAGACACGTGCACACTTGCACTCGCACAAACACACACACACACACGCACACACACTCACACTCGCACGCACACAAGTCCCCAAAACACAGGCACACACGCACACACACACACACACACCGTATGTTTGTCAAGGTAAATTAGAAAAGCAAAAATATCGGAGAGAAGAAGAAGCAAAATGTTCATTATAATAAACAATTTTTGAAACAATTTCTAAAGAACTGTTAACTGTTAATACGATTAAATGATAACGATAACGATAACGATAACGTAACAAGTAAAAATACGAAAGCAAACAAAAACAAAGAATTTGAAACGAAGCAAAAAAGGCTAAGCAAAGCAAAAAGAACCGAACAGAACAGCAAAACAAATAACAGAATAGAGAGAAGGCAAAGCAAGCGAAGAAAGCAAATTGTTCTTGGCGCTTCGCAGCGACAAAGAGGAGACGAAGCAGAAGAAGAAGAATATGAAATATGTACATAGATACATACATACACGCACGTGCATATGTATGAGGCTGAGGCTGAGGCGAATTAAATAATAATAATAACTTAGTTCTAAGATGCCAATTGGATAATATGGTCTAAAGTAATGTCTAAGTGAACGTATGATAAAGTAAATCTACAGCTAAGCGTAATACAACAACAACAACAACAACAACAACCAAAAGAAAGGGAAAACCCAAAAAAGCAAAAGCAACAACAAAAAATAAACAACACAGCCACAACATTCAAAAACAAAAAACAAAAAACAAAAAACAAAAACCCAAAAAAAAACCAATTAAAATTTATTACAAAATAAAATATGAAAGCAAAAAAAAAAAAAAAAAAAAAAACCAAAACTATTGCAATTGATTATGCATAGGTAGACACATGTATGTCTACCGTATATGTATGTATGTTTCTATGTTCCTTCGACGTTATCGACATGCGTGCACACACACCTGCGTGTTTGTATGTGTATGTGTGTGTGTGTATGTATGTATGTATGTACACCCGCAGTGAATGTATAGCGTAATATAGAACACCCTCACACACACCCTCACACACACACACTCACACACCTGGCACACCTAGCAACTGCTCCATCTCTTTCATCAGCTCTTCCATCTCTTTCTTTAGTCCAAGCAATGTAAGTATGCGATACAATCGTCATGGGAAGTTAGTTTGAAGAACAGGCATGAGCATGTACACAGGCACACCCACACACCCACACACCCACACAAGCCACACAGATCATACATCCAAGTCTAATGCGTATAGTACATACATACATACACACATACATTCACGCACGCACATTGTCTCATCCCAAGGCGCATTCATGCAAGGTTGCCAGCTGCCAGCGTTGCAACTACAACATACCCTGTACTAACTGAATGCACACAGTCGAAAAATATATATATTCACGTATCGAGGATTTTCGCAAAAAAAAAAAATCTCTTCGCTTTCCAAACATAATTTCACTTTTTCCGGGAAAGGGTTCCAGTTCATCTGGATCAACGGATATCTTGGTTCCTTCCATCTATCGGATCTCATTCCTATGCACAAATTGAATTGGGGTCTAATGCTATATATCATATTATCCATCATATAATCTAACTAATTTGTGATCTCTCGTTATGCCGCACCAGAGCAGAATCGATTCTCTGGAATCCCTCTGGAATTTAGATCAACGAGAACGCACCTCAGACACAGGGCAACTAGCTAAACGATGAATGAGACGATTCAAATTGTTCTTTGCCGCTAATGCCGTGTTTTGTTCTACTTTCAGATACTATCGCTAAGCAAACCCCCATGGGACACCAAGACGAGCGAAAATAGGGAAAATTTCATTCGGTTTTGGTTGAGCAATTTTGGCTTTGATGTGATAAAATGTTGATACAAAAACAAAACAAAAACAAAAACAAAATAACAAAAATAGATGCTATATTTGCTACAACTTTTTCATTGGTTTTCTCAATTGTTGGGCTGAGAGTTCAGGAACTCTGCTGTGAGGCTTTCCAAATTTCATATAGCCAGCAAAAGAAATATCATCTATGTATAACCGATAGAGCGGGAGAAGATTATGCAATGTCTCGGCTCGGCACATTTCTATTATGAAACTTCATATTCTTTTCCATGCTTGGATCTCTGCCTCTCGAACACCATTCGGAATGCTACGACAGCAGATGGGGATATCGTGATGGATATCGAGAAACTTGAAATTTGAATATTACAAACCCTTATGTTGATTACTCGAAGAGCTTATTTAATAAACTGAAAAACCATTTATGTTATGCCAAGAGATGAAAAGATAATTCAGAATTGACTTAATTAATTTGCGGGTGGAAAAGGGAACAATACTTGGTGCAATATTACGGAATCTATTCAAAATTCACTTAAACATACTTAAATTTCGAAATGAATGCATATTCTCAACGGCCACACAGCCAACAAGACGAAGCAACAACAACAGACAAGGATGTAACATACAAAAATGAACAGACGGACAGACGGACGGATGGACGGACGGACAGGCGTACAACCACGAGCAGGTTTGATGGATGCTTTGCGCATGCCAGTTGCATAGACCGCCAGAGGCGACAAAGCCTACCAAAGGCAGCAGCGGCAGCAGCAGCAGAGCCGACTTAGGCTTGTCTCAGGCGCCTTGTCTGGATGCGAACGCCAAGCGGACAAGAACACGGAACACACGCGACGCAGTTACATAGTGACAATCCGAGACGACGCTGATAGTGATGGATTAGTCGAGCTCAGTTGAGTTGCCAGCGTATACCTTGAGCTGTTTCAAAAGTTCAGTTTCAGTTGCTGTTGCAGTTTTAAATTCAGTTTCAACATGCTGAAGCTGATGCTAATTCTCGTGCTAGGAACTTTAGCCGGGTAAGTATTCTGATTACCCCAAGTGACATGAGTGCCCCGCCTTCTCTGCCCGTCCCCCTCAATATGCTTGCCAGGCGAACCCTCCTTATTAGGGCGACAATCGTTCAATATTCTCCTATCGTTTCAAACTGTCAGACGCGGTCAAGTGCTTGGCCAATCGAATCGATGGGCCCACAAAAGAGGAGCAGGGCAACGGAAGACGTTCTTTCCTAAGGCGTCGGGCTGGACTTAGCTTGATTGCCTCTGCTTGCCGCAGCGTCTGTGCCAGATTATTCATCCCCAATTAAGGCATTGCTTTGAGACTTGGGGCCCCAAACATAAGAAACCCAAAACTAAAAGCAAAATTAAATCAAAAATTAAAACTTAAGTTCAAACTGCATTCCAAGCAAAGCCTTTGTGCATTATGGCACATGTGTGTATGTGTGTATGGGTTTATGGAGGCACAAGTGTGTGCATTGGCGTCACACACACACACACACACACAAGCAGTACCCGTGTGTGCTAAACTATTATTTTGCGAATCAAGCATTTTTGTGCTAACAAAGTGTGCGGGGATTGACAAGTGGAAAATGCTAACCGAGACTGCAAATCGCCCAAAACCGACTAGCAGCATACACTACTGCTTAGAGCTGATTAGAATAAGCTAGGGTTTGGCTAAGAAATCTACCAATCTTAGTTAAGTAAGGCTGTTCTTTAAATCAAGGACTGTGCAAAAATCGTTGCATACTTTTTTGGGCAATATGCCATAAGCTTAGTTTCGATTGTGACGGAGCTCAAGCAGCCAATTTAGAGAGTTTTTAATGCTTTCCACTTCAAAATAGAAAAGAATATCCGAAAATTGCAAATCTCAGTCAGTGGAAATAGAGAAAACCGTTGCTATGGCCCCTCCTATTCCAAGTCACTTTAGCCCATAGCGATTGCTGCAGATTTGCAAAGACCACGCATAAACAAGCAAAGATTGCCCCAACAGCGGAGCATTAACGGCAGTTGAAGCGGTTGCAAGGTCGTGAACTGAATAACACGCTTTCTTGTTTTTTTTTCGCTTTTTTTTCTTATTAAGCAGTTCAAAAGCTGAAATAAGGCAAGCGCCCGCGGCCAGTAAACAGTGCTCACACCTGGCTTAGGCACGGGCCCAGGCGGCACAGTGGGGCCAGTTGAGTGTATGCATGCCCGAAAAAAGATAAATGCAGCCTTGTAAAATCATGAAAAATATGTGAAGCTTTTAACAAGTTGAGATAAAACGCTTTATTTTAATTTTTTAAAATTTTTCTAATTTTATGAATATCATTAAAGTTGTAAACATCTATGAAATGGAAATATAACCAACTCATACTTTTATATTTTTTTAGCCACTTTTCAATTTGTACAATTGCAAGCGCAGTCACATTCGCACTCACTCTGGCATTCACATTCACATTCGCACTTGCATTTCTGGTCATACGGTACAAATTATCCGAGCGTTCTTTTGTTTTCCTGTAAACGGCGTTTGTGCTTTTGCCTTGTTGTTGCCATGTTTCATGTTGCCAACGCCGGCGTTTTTCCTTTTGTTCCCAAAAAATGTCACAGTTTTACCCACACAGATTGAAGGTTAGAACCGAACTGAGCAATGGCAGGTGACATGTGTAAGCGGAAAACCTAGTGCAGAGAGAGAGGGAAAAAACTGAATTTTTGAAAGCAATTGATAGCTCACAGCATTCGCACATTTCTTGCTCGACATTTAGGAGATTTTCCCAGAATTTCTCTATTCCAATCCCCTCTCTCCCCCCTTCTCCCTGCGCTGCCTTGCATTTTCCAACTCGAGTGCTTAATTACTGCAGCCACTTCACGGCTTTGGAACAATGCAAGAAAAATACCACGCGAAAAATTATCGTAAAACGCAAATGGTATTCAGCATGTGTGGAAAGGGGAAAGCGGAGGGGGCTGGCTTAAGTGCACTATGAATGTTTGAGTGTTTGATGGGACTCACCCTTGATTATGCAATGAGTCTATAAGATTCTCATCGCTTCTCTGCCCACAGCTTGTTTTCCTCCGTTTGCATGTTGGAGACAGATGCCTCAGTTCCAACTCGCACATCAACTCCAACTCCTCCGAAGATGCCGCTAATAACTAGCGAGTTTAAGGCCAGCCGCATTTACGAATCCTTTCGAGCGACAGGCAAAAGTCGCCTCAATCGACGCTACGTGAACGAGTCGAGCGAAGCGTTTACAGCTGCAGCGCCTGCTGCGCCTGGTCGATTGCTGCGTCCGCGTACCGCATCGGCGGACATGCTTAGTCGGAATATATCAAGCATACTGGAGAATCTGCTTAAGCGTTACGAACAGTCGCAGCTACCCACACACGGACAGGGTCTGCCCACTGTGGTGCGCACCAACATACTCATACGCAGCATGGGCCCCGTCTCGGAGCTGGACATGGACTACTCCATGGATTGCTACTTTCGGCAATATTGGCGAGACAAGCGCCTGAGCTTTCAGGGACCCATCAAGAGTCTTTCGCTCAGTATCAAGATGCTGGACAAGATCTGGCGACCCGATACATACTTCTACAATGGCAAACACTCGCACATACACACGATCACGGTGCCCAACAAGCTGCTGCGTCTGGATCAGGACGGAGGCATACTCTACTCCATGCGGTAAGGAGTTGCTCCTGCTCCCTCTCTTTCACTTTCACTTCCGTTTACTGTGACTGCCTCTGTTTCTTTCATTTCTTCGCTCTCCTGCAGCCTAACCATCAAGGCCACCTGCCCCATGGAGCTTAAGAACTTTCCCATGGATCGACAATCGTGTCCACTCATCATAGGCAGCTGTAGGTACCCACAGAGAGGGGGGGGGATTCCTCTTTGTCTCTTCTCATGCCACCTGCTCTGTCTCTCGCTTCTCCCTCAGATGGCTACACCAATCAGCAGCTAGTTTACGAGTGGCAGAACCACGACGATGCAGTCTCCTTTGTGCCCGGCATGACACTTAATCAGTTCGACCTGATCAGCATGATGCATCGCAACTTCACCTCGACGCGACGCGAGGGCGACTTCTCCGTGCTGCATGTGGCATTCAATCTAAAGCGCCACACGGGCTACTTTCTGATTCAGGTGAGTGAACTGGACTTGTAAATCCTTGCTCCTACATCTTGCTCCCCTCTCCCCTGCAGGTGTATGTGCCCTGCATCCTCATCGTGGTGCTGTCATGGGTCTCCTTCTGGATACACCGCGAGGCAACCAGTGACCGTGTTGGGCTCTGCGTGACGGCTGTGCTGACTCTCTCCACGATAAGCTTAGACTCACGCACCGATTTGCCCAAAGTGAAATATGCCACAGCCCTGGACTGGTTCCTGTTGATGAGCTTCCTCTACTGCATTGCAACGCTGCTGGAGTTCGCTGGCGTGCATTACTTCACCAAGTTGGGCAGCGGCGAGATACCCCGCCTGGAGGAGGAGTGGGAGGACATTGGTGTGGGAGTGGTAGGAATAGGTGGAGAAGGGAGAGCCGGGGGAGTGGGAGTGCTCAACTATGGCAATGCTGGCGAAACTGCTGGCGACACCGCCGAGGCAAGCGATGACAGCGAACAGGTCAACTCGGATGGCAGCGACGTCTTTGACTTTGCCGACCACGATGCGCTGCACTGCGAGCTGTCGCTGCCCGCGGAGCTCAACACGCCAGGAGGCTATGGCAAGCGCAACGCCTTCAGCTGTCCCATTTACAATGTAAGTTCTTATCTCTCTTCCATTTCTCTCCTTTTATTCTGCCATTTTCTCTTCCGCAGAACCAGCCACAGAATCCAGCGCACATCTTTCCCAAGCTACCGTCGCACGCCTCGACCATGGAGCGCACCACGCAGACGGAGCCACCCATTGTCTCGCGCATGCATCAGATGTGGCTGTGCCTCAAGGGGGATCAGAAGTTCAGAAAGCAACGCGAGCGCGACGCGGCCGCTGAGAAGAGCGGCCAGGGACGTGGTATGAGCTATGTGAACTCCATCTCGCTGATCGATCGCGTTGCCCGCGTCGCTTTCCCCATGACCTTTGCTCTGTTCAATCTGCTCTACTGGCTGGCCTATGGCATGTACAAGAAGGAGTTCTCCTGGTCCATGATCAAGGCCTGAGCAGGGGGCTGCATCAGTTACGGGATATGCCACATATATATCAGATATACATATTATACGTAGAGCTTCCAAAGTTTGTTTAGTCTAGTGCTTGAATGAAACGCTGTTTCGTGCACCACAATGTTTGCCATAAATATATATATCAACCTGCTATTAATTGAAAGAGGTCATCGAGGTTATCTCTTTGGGGTTACAAGCTTAAGGAGAGAGAGTGAGAGGAGAAAGAGAGCAAGTAAAAACAAGTAAAGAAAGCTACAGTCGAGCGCGCCCGACAGTAAGATACCATTCGCCTAGTTTCCGAACAAAATTTCACACATTTAATTCCATCAAAAAACTCTGCACAAGTTTATCCGCCACCTATTGTTTAAATTACATCTATCTTTGAATAGCGCCATCTACATGTGAAAACATTATCATAGCAATCAGCTGTACACACGCTACGGCTGACGATGACGTCACGACGCGCAAAACGGAGACATGGATAACTTCAGTGTTTATGATCTGATTGGATTGTAATTTGGGGAATTTATATTGCAATTATTTATGTTCATACCAAAGCAGAACTTCAATGTAACTTCAATACTTCTCCTGATAATCGAAAATGATCGATTTGCATGGGCGGTGGGCGTGGCATCAAAAATTGAAAATAAACTCGATCTACCTATGATATACAGGAACCTTCATGTGAAATTTGGTGTCTCTAGCTTTGTAATAGCTGAGACGTTCAAGCTGGCAGACGGACAGACAGACGGACATGGCTCAATCGACTCAGCTAGTGATCCTGAGTCAGAATATATACACTTTGTGGGGTCTGCCACGCCTTCTTCTGCCTGTTACATACATTTGCACAAACTTAATATACCATATTTGACCATTTCCAATAAAAAAAGATAGTCCACTTAAGTTTTATATTATTTGTTAAAATAAATCCTTAGAAATCTTAAGATAGTTTTTAAGAGCATGGATTTTAAAAAAATACATGGTCTATTGTGTTTGTCGAAATGTGCGTTACAGACAGAAGGAAGCATCTGCGACCCTTTCTGCAGTCCGTCTGTATGAACGCCTATATCTCAGAAACTAAAAAAGCTAGAGCCACCAAATTTGCTGACAACACTCATGTGGGTCATACGCTGTAAAATTTTTATTGAAATTTGGGCCACGCCTACCTCCGCAAATCGATAAACCGAATAGCAAGCGCAATAATAAAACTACAGTATTCAGTTTGGGTGTATAAGATAAATCCATGGTCTTATACAGCCAACACTTGATTGTAGCCGTTCTTACTTGTTTTGATGGGTTTTGAAGGTCGCGACTTTTACACAATTTTCCTTCCATCCGCCCCCAAAAAAAATGCAATTAATGTAAAATATGTAAACCATTTAAATAACATTTCTAGGAAATATACAGTAAATGATATGGATGAAATTGTGAATTACAATGAAAGCACAAATCGAAAGAACGCGACACGCAGCTAGCAATCCGGAAGAGTCTTACGGCTTATCTTTATAGCTCCATCAGCCAGCTGAAGCGATTCTTTTCCCTATATATATATATATTCTTTCTGCCGCATGCAAACCTTCCAATTCCTTGAACAATTTTGGGCCAAAATCGTGTTAACTGCATTAACAAAATCGTAGTAATTATCAAATTACCTAGGGGGAATTTTCTTTTTTTTTACTGTGTGAGTTATCTACCTGAATAGCATACGTTACTTAACTATATATGTATATGCATGTATATATGTATATGTATCTGTATGCGTGTATATATATATATATGTTCGTATGTACTATGTAGCGGGTCTATCATCATTTATATAAATTGGTCGATGTCAATATATATTAGAGTTCATTATCAGATCTGTGGCAGGGCAGCAAGGTGGTATGAGAAGGCAATGATACATTTTCAGGGTGGTTGGATTGGTGTATGGATGGATGGTTGGATGGTTGGATGGTTGGATGGTTGGGTGGTTGGATGGGTGTTACATGTTCTGGCGACGTTGTGGCGACTACTCCAGTATGTAGAAGATCCAGTAGCCAAGGTTGAAAGCACAAAAGCTAATGGGGAATATCAATCGCGAATACTTGTCGATAATGTTGACGTCCTTGATTTTCGGTATGGTCGCCCTAATCGCTGAGGCGCTCTTCTTGATGGCGTGCATCATGCGTGGACGCGTCGAGATTCCCGCTGGAAAGAGTTCAAAAACATTTACTTAGCATAGTAGAAAATAAAAAAATGGGGCTTACTTACCTCGCTGGCCGCGGTGTCGCAGCTGGCTGCGACCGGTGCCATAGTTGCGGGTTATGCGAAAACTTGGCGGAAATTTGGCCAAGTCCATGGTCTCGGTGCCGATGGAGCCGAGGGTCACATTGTAGTTACCCTTGCGCAAAGAAGGTATAGGACTCATGCGCACGTCCTGCAGCTCAATGATATCTTCAGTGGTTGAACACGTTTCGGACTTTTCCAGTTTACCTGAGGTAAGTGTAGAAAGTTTTAAGTGAGCTTTTAGTGAGAAGTAATGTAAGAAGTAAGCAAACCAAAGCTTCAACGAGCTTTCAAAGTTTCTGAAAGCTTTTCATTTGTTCTCTCCCCTTACCTATTTTATGTCGATCACAATCCTTCAGCTTTTTGATTTTCTTCTTGGCCCGCTTGCCCCAATACGTATAATTGACAGCCGCGTACTCGAGTAGCGCAGCAAAGACGAACACAAAGCACATGACCAGATAAATATCGATGGCCTTGACATAGGAGATGCGCGGCAACGAGCTGCGCACTCCCGTGCTGATCGTGGTCATTGTCAGCACGGTGGTAATGCCCAGTGCCACGCGAGCACTGGTCGCCTCGTGGTTTATCCAAAACGAGACCCACGACAGCATCACGATCAGAATGCTGGGCAAATATGTCTGGAACACAAAGTAGCCGATGTTGCGTTGCAGCTTGAACGACAGCGACAGCCGCTGATAGACCCCCGTGGCCAGACGCTCCTTGCGATCGTTCGTCTCGTAGCCTATGATCGTGAACTGTGGCAGTTCGGCGTCCTCCACGCCGCGTACTGGCGTCGGTTTCCAGTACATGACCACATCGCTGACCGTGTAACCATCTGCAGGAGCAGGAAAGAGAAACTGGATGAGAAACTTCATTATTGATAGGGTATAGAGAGTGCAGAAACCCTAGAGTCGCATAGGGGAAGGAAACTCTTAAAGTCCTAATTGAAACTTTTGAAATGTGGAATTTCCAAGAATGTGAAGACCTAAACAAAATCGCCCTGTTTTAGACGGGCTTTACTGCCCTTTGTATAAGAACCTATAGTGCTTACAACTTTCGATTTCCACGGTGCAGTTCTGCGAGTCCAGTGGGTAGTAGTGCAAATCCATCATGCAGGCGAGTGTCGTGGTGAACCGCATGCCGTAGGTGACGGCGCCGTCGCCGCCGAGACGCACCAGCTTGTTTCGCTCGGTGACGTCGTGTAGGAAGCTACGTGATGGGATAAGAACGAAAACATATATATATATATATTTACATTTAAGGAAGGCAACTGGGCTGGCTGACCTGTTTTTGTCGTTAGCAAAGAACGTGTCTGGCACCCAAATCTTCTCGGCAAAGTCGCCCGACAGTGTCAGCACATCGTTGACGCCATCGTCATCGGCATCCGAATCGTAATACGGTCCGTAGATATTAAAAGCCAAGCGCTCGTCGCGCCAATACTGATTCAAGTACATTGTTATTGTATAGTCCTAGCAGAGGCGGAATGAAATGTGCAATTAATATACTAATTCACAGGGTATCTCTCCCTCTCTCTCTCTCTGTTTTCTTGCTCTCACCATATTTACTTCTGAGATCGCATCAAAGCTTGCTATAGTCAAATCCATGCCCACGTGCAATGGCTCGCCACCAAAGTTGGGCCGCAGGCGTATATCGTATCCTTGCAGTATTTTCGAGATCGTTTGCGTTACGTTCTCCAGACGGCCAGCGAGCATCTCTTTTCGCTTGCATCTGGAAGAGGTGTGGGAAGAGATGAAGATTGTGAATAAATACGCGTATAATAGTTTAAATTTGAGTGTTTTACAGTTGGCATGGGAAATACATAAGCTGTAGCACTGTATAACAGTCTGTATAACAGAAGGTATACCAGTTGTTTGTATAACACATAGAAGGACATTGATGTATAATCAATTTGGCTGCATTCATGCTTACTTCGTACGTTCAACGGATTAGGGTGACCATGTCATAAACGTCTGTATAACACTTCGTAGAACAGTATGTATAACAGTCTGTATAACAGTTAGTATAACAGTGTGTAAGCGAGATATTTAAAGCAAATGCATGTTTTCGTTGCCTACTTTTTGGGGTGACCATTGCACTAACTGTTCTACTATGCACTTAACACTATTACACTCACCTCACTAGTGTTAACTGGGCACTCAGCAGCAGCAGCAGCAATAGAAGCAGCGGGAGGCTGCAGCAGGCGCCCAGTTGGCCAAACTTAGTCATAATACTATGTGGGGCAGCGTTGCCGTAGCCGTTGCACTTGCTTTAGCCGTTACCGTTGCCGTGTTGCCGTGTTTGCCGTGTTTGCCGTGTAGCTAACGCTGTCGCTGATGTTCTCCTCTCCGCAAATTCTCAACTGGTTGGCATTGTCTCTGCTGGGGCTTTCACTTTCATACCGGATGCGGATACTCTTGCAGCTAGCGGCTTCCGTTCGACGCAGATGAGGCGCGTGCTTAACGCGCCATTGTGGGCAACGCAACGTCGACGTGGCTGAAGCACATAATATCGCTGCACAAAGAACAGAAAGAAAGAAATGAAGAAGGCGGCAAACAATGCGATATTTTGTTTCAAACAAAATGAAAAAAAAAAAAAAAAAAAAAACGCTGTTATACTGAGTACGATATGCAAGCGAGAGCGAGCGAGACTCTGCTCGGGCAGAGTGACCTGCATATACTGGTTGCATTGCTCGAGCAGCGAGCGAGCAGCATCCGCTCGGAGTTGCGCACTTTCGTAATGCGTTCGCCCCGCCCCCCCTTCCCCTCCCCACCCACACTCGATAATTGCTTTGATTTTTGACATACACACACTGACGCGCGCGCTCGGCTGTATGTGTGCATGTGTGTGTGTGTGTGTGTGTGTGTGTACATATTTGCATTGGGTATCGAAGGCGACGCATTGATTTGATGTTTTGCTTGTTTCCCGTCACCAAACACAGGGTGCTTCAGGGTGCGAACTGATGCGAAATTAATATCGAAAGTAAACACATTTTACATTCACCCCCTGCCCCCCTCAGTCGTCCGCCTGCTCTGTTTGCGATGGCTTTCGCCCGCAGATACAATGTAAATTTCCTTCGAGGCGTCGCATAATGCTTGAGCGGCCTAACACACCCGCCCCCTACTAAACAGATGGCAACTTTTCGCTCGTTAATGTGGCCCTCACAACTACAATGACATTGCACTCACACACACACACACACACGGACACAGACACAGAGGGGGGAGGCTGCCTTTTGTGTGTTTGACCCATTTTAGGCGATTGCAGCAGCAAAATTGCAAAAATGGCCACTGTGCGCTGCAGCAGCGAGACGCAGATTGTGTGTCAGTGTGTGTGTCGGTGTGTGTGTGTGTGCAACTTTGAGGTGACATTGCGTTCGCTTTCCATTTGCGCTAATTGCAACAAATCCGCAGCACAAAATCCAATTGGATTTGCCAATAAGACACGTACTGTGATTGCACTTTCTCAGCCTGCGGTGGCATCAACAAATAGCACAACAACACAGGTCACAACAACAAAAACAACAGCACAAACAGATACAGTGTGCAAGTGTGTGCGTGTGTGTGTGTGGCACGTCAATGTCGAGAGCAACAACAAGAACAGAAACGAGTCGCCTTTTTCCCGCTCCCGTTCTACATATTTATATCGCGCTGCCTTTTCCGTCTATGCTGTGTAACTGTATGTGTAACTGAAGCTGCCACTGTATCTGTATCTGTATCTGTATCTGTAGCTGTATCTCGTGGATACGTATTACGTACACTGCGTGTGCTGCGCGTGTGAAGCGGCTGCCGTGTCTAGCTAACGAATGATTACTGTTGTCGTTCGTCTTCGGCTGCCACTGCTGCCACAGCTACTGCTGCGACTTTTGCTCTAATTGCTGTGCATGGGAGGGTAGCCTCCTTTGTCCCCTCCCCCCCCCCAGCAGCATCCTCCCTGCTGCTGCCCGCCTGTCACTGCCAGGCAGCATCACACACACACAGCTTGAGCCTGCGCATTCCACAGCCCAGCACGCACTGTCAGCTTCATTCAGAATCACGAGGTGCTAATGCTCATTTAGGGTTGTCGCCGTTCCCAAATGCCCGCCTGCCAGCACACACTCATCTCTATCTCTATATACGTGAATGCGAATACGTATGCGAATGCGAGTGCGAGTGCGAATACGTATACGCATACCCCATATGAGTGCTCTGCACACAATGAAAGTGAAAGCACAGAAAACCGTTTCGCAGCCATTAAGCTCTTGAGGCAGCCTTCAAGTTTGACACGGCTCAAGCACGGCTCCAAGAGCTGAGCAAATGACGGAGCAGAGCACAATACAATACAATACAATTCGGTACAATACAATACAATATATGCCATGCATAATACACATAATACATACAATACATATACATATAACATAACATAGCATAACATAAGATATACAGTAGTTGCACATACATACATACTATGTATGTAGCTGGCTAAGCAGTTGAACGGCTAAACGTTTATGCTGCCTCAATGGAATTGCGGCGCACTGCCGCCACCAGCTGTTTCTTCGCACTGTGCGCTCCCACGCTAGCTCTCCCTCTCTCTCTCCTCTTTCCCCCCTTTCTTTCTCCCTCTTTCACGTGCCGCCTCTTCTACGTGCTTCCTTTCTTATGCTTTTTCTCTCCCGCGTCTCCTTTCTCTCATCCAACGCCCGCTTAATGATGAAAGCTCCGCATCCTCTGTTTTGACATGGCCAGTGCAGTCGATTTGGCCTTTTTCCCGTCGAATCTGGCGCTATTTTTTGGAGGCTAGAACGTTGACACACTAACAGCTTCCTGGTTTTGTACTATGAACCTAAAACTTAATGCTTTAGCTTTAGATTGGCTCTTGCAATTCGAGTTTAATTGATTTTAGGGGCAGAAGGAGGCGTGGCTCAATTTTGAAAAAAAAAGTTTGAAGAGTCTAGAAACCACATGGGTGTTGTCACAACATTTGGTTTCTCTAGCTTTTATCGTTTTTGAGATTTTGGCGTTTATACAGACGGACAGAGACGCTTTGGCTAGTGATACTGATTTACAATATATATTATATATATATTGTTTATGTGATCGCATTTTTTTTTTTAAATCTATGGTCAAAAGGATTTTCAAGGTTTTTGGGAAATTACGAGAAGATCTTGGGAGTTTAAATACAATTTGTCTATATATACAATAGCTTAGATTTCAAGACATTCATGTGTCTCATCTTATTAGAGTTAGTCACTTTACCAAGCGAAAAAAGTCACCTTAAGAAGTGAAATAAGTTATCACACCATGCGAAATAACTTTGCCTTGCCAGAGAGATAAGTCACCCAACCTATGCCAAATTAATCACCCATCTAAGCGAAATTTGTTCCCTTATTAAAAAAATTTGTCAGCTTACAGAGCGAATTTAGTTACCTTACCCATTGAAATTAGTCACCTAGCGAGCCTAGTTTTTCTGAATTATCTTGAAAATAGAAATATGGCTTCTTGCGTTTCCGCTAAAAACCGCTGTGTTTGGTATACACAGGCTGCCAACACTGGTCCTGGGTCTGTTTGAGCTTTTAAGCTTTCTCTGGCAAGCTTCGCTCACGCTCTCACTCAGAAGGGAGATGAGCTTTCGCTCACAGCCTCCGTGTTTACGCAACCCGCGTGGCGTTCCCTCTCTCTCTCTCTCTCTGTGTGTGCATGTGTGCATGAGTGTGTATTCGGCATGCTGTGTGTCCGTGTGTGTGTGTGTGTGCTTGTGTGGGTAAGCCACGCTCGCCCATTCAGAAGGCCCATTGAGAAACGCTTTGAATTCGCCCCAGCTCTGCTCTGCTACCGCCTCACACGCACGCACAGCTCAGCTGTGATGGCAAAACAGCACGTCGAGGACGACGTCGCGACGTCGCGCTGCTGCTGCGCTGTCGCTGCGTGCGTTGCTGCCGCTGCTGCTGCTGCTGCTGATGCTGATGCTGCGGCGAATGCTCTCACATTTTGCGTAGTACCGAGCAGGGCGGCAGACGTTGCGAGCTGACGTACAACACGTTCTAACGGTAAAACAACAATTAAATTTGTTTAAATATTGCACAAAAAGGATAAACAAATTGTTAAGGACTTAAACAAAGAACTAAAATGAAAACTAATAGTGAAAGTGAAGCGTTAAGTAAACGGGCCAAGCGAAGCGCGAGTTGGCATCGAAAGCAAATCGCAGGCGGAATCGGAATCGGAATCGCACACACCCACGCAATGCCAGCAACGAGAACAGCAACAACAACAACAGGGAGAACAACAACAACATTAGCTGACGAAAAGTGCTGCCATTTGGCGAGGGGGAATGGGGCGGGTGCGCGTCCATGTCGTGTCGTGTCCTGTCGTTTCGTGTGCGTCGGCAGAACGAGGCGTTTTATATCCGTTTTTTTTCTGGTTTTTTCTGGTTTTTTTTTGCCTGTGGCCGTTGGCCGCCGCCGTCGGCGATGGGGCAAATAATTGCAAAGTGTCGCATTGAAAGTTGGCTGTGTCGCAGCTAAACGGCTTAAATCCGAATCCGAAATGCTCGCACATAATGCGATGCCATGTCGCATGTGTCGCATGTGGCATGTGGCATGTGGCTCGTGGCATGTGTGTTGTGTGTATCCCCACATACAGAGGCCGCATACATTGTGCACTTCCCTCTGCCTCCCCCACTTTGGCCCTTGGTCGTCACCCACTGCGCATGCCTCGCACAGTTGCTGCCAAAATCGCTATCAAATTGTGCCACACAAGCACACACACACACCCCCACACAGGCACACAAATGATAACAACAACAACAACAACGACGGCGACGACGACGACGGCAGCATTAGCTCAATTTAAAACATTTGAAAAAAAAGGCAGTTAAGCAAATGCGAAGCGCCGCGACAGCACAATGCGAAACGAAGTGGGCCAAAGGCGCTCGAAAAAGAGCGCGCACAGTGGGTGTTGCCAGCGCACACACACACACACTGACGAGTTCTGCAAAGTAGTCGCAACTAACGTTGCTAACTAAAGTGTTTAGTACAAATTTCCACTTTGAGGGGGGAAAGGGAAACTTTTCATTCGGCGCCTGAAAGTATGCTATGCTTTTTACACGGCGCCAGTCGCAACAGGCCTTTTTGTCCCGTGCGCTGCCCGCAGCCTCCCCCCCCCCCCCTCGTCACGTTGCGTTGCGAATGCCGAAATTCGTGCGCTAAAACAAAAGAGACAGCGCGTGTGAACGAGCGGCTGCGGCTGCGGTTGTGGTGGGAGTCGCTTTTGGCGGGTGGGGCCGGGGCCGGGGCCGGGGCCGGGGCCGGGGGGTAGACCAAGCTGCCTGTGTGCGTGCAAGCGAGCGCGCGCTATAGAGAGAGAGCGAGGCAAACTATTGTAACTTTCGTACACATCGAATGTCAAATCTGACGAATTTGTTGTTTTTGTGCCGCTGCCTCCGCATTACGCGCTGCCATTGAAAATGTAACAACGCAGTTTGAACGCGGCGGCAGCAGCCGCAATAGATTATTACACAGTCGGAGGCGCTAAGGTGTGCAGGTGTGTGCGCAAGCGAGTGTGTGCGCTTCTGTGTGTGTGAGCAACGGGGGAGAACGCTTCAAGGCACATTTGCTGAGAAAACAAAGCGGAAAAACTGATTTCCTTTACTAATCAAGCAACGATAACACACACAGACACATGTGCTTTGTGTGCGTGCGTGTGTGTGTGTGTGTGTGTGTGGCTTAGCGTGTGTGGGTGTGTGCTGTGCTGTGCGCTGTGGAGGCGTGCGTGGGCAGGCGGTGCAACAGTTAACGGTCAATTAGCTGGCCGCAGTTGTCTAAGCAACACCTACGCAGCGCACCCACACACACACACACACAAGCGCGTGCCCTGGAGGCTGGAGATAATAAAAAAAATAATACATAATTATCGATTAACAGTTTAAACTCGCATCATGGCTCGGCTGGACCTGTGTGCGTGCCAAACTAACCCATAGACAGAAGACAGACAGCAGCGAATATAATGTGAGAGGCAAGCGCGGATAAAGCAGAAGGACAAGTCACAAAGTGTAACAAGTGTTAAGCGCAAAAAGCAAATCGAAACAGGCGGAACAAGCGATAACAACCAAATGCAATTTATGCAATTTTCGCTAACTGCAACACGCCCACACGCAGCAGCAGCAGCAGCAGCAACCACGAAAGCGAGAAAGAGAGAGAGAGAGAGAGGAAGAGGAAGAGGAAGAGAGAGACGAGCGGGGGGGATTCGCTGAAGTGTGCACATATGTGTGGCCCGTGGCACATGCGTTTGTATGTGTCTGTGCATATGTGTGTACACAGGCAACTTTGAATGCGACACCTACGCAACGCGCAGCGCATTAAAGTGCGAACTCAGCAGCAGCAGCAACAGCAGCAACATCCACGGCAGCAACTTTTTCCCAGCGGCAACATCCACGGCATCCCGTTCCATCACCTTTTCTACTCCTCCGACAACACGTCACACGCACGCGCCGAAATCGAATAAAACAAAAAGAGACAACAGCAGCAGCAGCAGCAGCAGCAGCAGCAACTGCGGTAGCAGCAGCAGCAGCAGCAGCAGCAGCAGCAGCAGCAGCAGCAGCAGCCGCAGCATCCACAGCGGCCGCGGCTGCGGCGGCAGCAGCAGGCGCACATTTACGCAGCGCTCAGTGTTGCGTCCGTGCGCGTCTGTTTGCCTGCGTGCCAGCGCGTCTGTGTGCGTGCCTGTACGTGTACTCGTACGTGTCTGTGTGCGTTGCCCTGTACGTGTACGTGTGCCCGCACGGTGGCAATGTATTGGCTAGCCGTGCCGTTTTGCCCTTTGGTGTGCCTGCTATGCTTGTGTAAGTATTTCTCATCTCTGTCACGTAGACACCCACACAAACACACACACAAGCACACACATACATACTGCATACATTAACGTACTTATCAATGAAAATTGGTATTAGCATTAGCATTAGAAATTCTCCCGAGATAAGTACATCAATAAACAGGAAGGAGCCGCAGGAGCAGCAGGCACAAACAAAGCGAAACGACAAAGAGTTGTCACATCTTCTTTATGCAGATTGCAGAGTTGCCATTGCGCCATTGTTTAATTAGCATTTTAATTTCTTTTGTGCGTACGAAAATTCCACAGAATTCAAATTCGCCTCCGCATTCGATAATCCTTTTTTCTGCAGAAATACGAGTGGATAAAATGTGTTGCCTGCTTTTAGGCTGCATGCGAAATCAAAGTGAGGCGAGCGCAAGGCAAGGCAGCAAAGGAATGCGTAATTAATCAGTTAGTCGGGCTTTATAAATATGCAGATGGCAATTACTGTCATCGGTCTTGAGGCGATTACCGCATTATCATATATTACGCGATTATGTAGCATCATGTAACGAGATTTGCAACCACTTGTGGCATTTGTGCTCTGCACAACTTACCTCATCGCGTATTCCCTTTGTGTGTGCGGAAGCTTTATCATATCAAAGCTAGCCGCAGAGTTTGCGGTGCGGCCAAAATGAATTTATGCTAATCAGGCTGACAGGCAGCCAGTCAGGCAGCCAGTCAGGCAGTTAGGCATTCAGGCAGGCAAACAAAGTTAGGTTATGTCACTTGGCTGATTAATTAAATTACTCACTTTTCGGCTTCCATTTTAGTTTTGGCCTTGTGCGACTTGTCGCTCGGATTTGGTGATCAGTATGAACGCGGCATCAACAGTCGCACTGCAGCGGGAGCAAGAGCAGGTGGAGCAGCAGCAGAGAGTACTCAGGAACGTCCACAGGAGAGCTGGTATCAGCCAGCAAGATCAGTGAACGGCAACTCGCAGCGGGACAATGGACAACGCGTGCATGGGGAGGATCTGTCCGATGAACTAGTGCACAAGGATGATGATCATGATTATCTCACCGCCTCCGATTACCCACCACATCATGGACACAAATTCGATCACGGGCATGATTCCGATTCCGAACACGAACACGATCAAGACCATGACCATGACCCTGATCACGACCATGATCACAATGCGGAGCATCATGAGGATAATGTGGAGGGCGATAAGCTCTACGGGCACGTTTTCACCATGGAACCAATGATACCGATGAAACCGAGTGTTGGAGCAGCCGGCGCAGGCGTCGGCACCACCAGCACCGGTGACACGCCAAAGTTTCGTAATGTGGGCGCTCAGGGTGGGCGTGGCGATATGTATGTGGTGCGCGAGTCGGACAGGCAGGCCAGCTCACGGGGTCGCGACGGATTCATTGGCGCCGCCAACAACAAACAGAAGGGTTTCCGCCCGTTTGCCAATCGCGTCGTTGTGCACGATGATCCCCGGCAGTTGGGACAGGGTGGCGACGGCTATGGCGCAGCACCATCGGGTGGCTGCCACAACATCTGCGACGAGTTGCAGTGGCAGTGCGGCAATTGCCAGTGCATTGAGGCGCCGGGACGTTGCAATCGCGAGGTGCAGTGCACCGACGGCACAGACGAGATCGACTGCGACAACATGGACGACATGATGTCCAAGCTGCAGAAGGAGTGCGAACAGAGTGGCCTGCATGTCATGTGCCCCAAGACGTATCGCTGCATCAATAAGGATTGGCTGTGCGACGGCGATGACGACTGCGGCGACTACTCGGACGAGACGCACTGCGGCGCACGCACCAACTGCACCGAGGATCAGTTTGAGTGCCAGAATGGCTTCTGCATTCCGCGCCAGTGGCTGTGCGATGGCGAGAACGACTGCAAGGACTACTCCGATGAGGTGCACTGCAACCGCAGCAGCTGCACCAACGAACACTTCACCTGCAACGATGGCTACTGCATCTCGCTGGCCTTCCGCTGTGACGGCGAACGCGACTGCGACGACAACTCGGATGAGCACAAGTGTCCGGCTGTCATCAATAGCTGCCCCGAGGGCGAGTTCAAGTGCCGTGGCGGCTTGGGCGGCGCCGGTGGTCCGAGTGGGCAGTGCATATTGAATCGCTTCCGTTGCGATGGCGACAACGATTGCGGTGACTGGAGTGACGAGGAGAACTGCCAGCAGAAGCCGTCGCAGTGCATGTCCAGCGAGTACAAATGCGCCGACGGCACCTGCATACCCAAGCGCTGGAAGTGCGACAAGGAGCAGGACTGCGATGGCGGCGAGGACGAGAACGATTGCGGCAACATGAATCCGGAGCATCCTCTGACCTGTGGTCCCGACGAATACACCTGCCACAACGGACGCTGCATTCTGGTGAGCTTGAATTGCAATAAAATATTAACTTTTATTTCAATTCTTCTGCAATTTGAACTGACAGTGTTGCCAGATAGCGTAAAACGCAACCTAGCCCAATTTAAATGGCGCTTTTACGCTAGCGTCGCATAGACAAACAGCTTAGCTACTTAACTATTTTGCCGATCGGCAACACTGTTTTCAGTTATCGATAAGCGTTAACGATATATTTAAACGCAATTGGATGCTCGTTATAATTATTAAAGGAAATTATACTATTTGTCTTTCTCTCTGCACACTTGCAGCGCACCTGGCTCTGCGATGGCTATCCCGACTGCTCCTCGGCAGAGGATGAGGTAGACTGCCTGCTGCAGTGCGATGCCGGCCAATTTCTGTGTCCCGCCAAGAAGAACATTACCAACCTCAAGTGAGTCCAATTGGCATTGTATAAATAAACATACATTACGTGCTTTCTTATTGCTTGCGCAGAATCTGCGTACACCAGAAACACGTGTGCGACGGACAGAACGACTGTCCACTCGGCGAGGATGAGGTCAACTGTCCCGTGGAGCAGAACTGCCCGGAGCCGCGTCAGTGCGAACAGCTGTGCATCAAGTCGGCACGCGGCAGAGACGAATGCGCCTGTCGTCTTGGCTATTTGACCCATCACAACAAGCGCAAGTAAGACAACTAAAACTAGAATCCATGCTAGATTGAAAGCTAATCCAACTTGTCTATAGCTGCACGGACATCGATGAGTGCCAGTTTCTGACCAGTCCGGTGTGCTCTCAGAAGTGTCACAACACACTAGGTTCGTTCTACTGCTCCTGCGAGATGGGGTACATACTGCGCCCGGATCTACGCACCTGCAAAGCGCTGGGCGGAGCAATGACGCTACTGGTGGCCAATCGCTGGGACATACGACGCGTCACGCTGAGCAACAATCGGTACATGGCCATAGTGAAGGGTCTGCACAACGCCATCGCCATGGACTTTCACTATCGCAAGGGAATGATGTTCTGGTCCGACGTGTCTACGGACGTCATCAAAATGGTCTACATCAATGGAACGCGTGTGCGCGACGTTATCAAGTGGGGTCTGGAGTCGCCGGGTGGCATTGCCGTGGACTGGGTCCACGATCTGCTCTTCTGGACTGACTCGGGCACACGGCGCGTTGAGGTATCCAATTTCCAGGGCAATCTGCGCACGGTTATAGCTGCAAGCGATCTCGACAAGCCGCGTGCCATTGTCATACATCCCGGGGAGGCGCTAGCATTTTGGAGCGACTGGGGACCAAATCCGAAAATCGAGCGTGCCCATATGGACGGCTCACAGCGTCAGGTGATCATCTCAAAGGGCGTCACCTGGCCCAATGGCCTAGCCATCGATTATCCCAATAGCAAAATATATTGGGCCGATGCCAAGCAACATGCCATAGAGTGCTCTAATCTGGACGGCAGTGATCGCATCAAAGTGCTTAGCACGCACCTGCCTCATCCGTTCGCGCTGACCATCTTCGAGGACACCATGTATTGGACAGACTGGAACACCAAGACCGTGTCGGCAGCCAATAAGATCACGGGCAAAGGTTTCCGCTCGGTGCACGAGAACTTCCACTTTCCCATGGACATTCATGCCTATCATCCTGCCCGGCAGCCAGACTATCAGGATCGTTGTCAGAAGGATCGACGTGGCATGCGCGGCGGCTGCTCGCACTTGTGTCTGCCCAACAAGACGTCGCGTCGTTGCGGCTGCCCCATTGGGTTATCCCTCAAGGAGGATGGCAAGACCTGCAAGAGTGTGCCGGATAAGCTGGTGCTGGTAGCGCGACGCAAGGACATCCGCTTGCGTCAACTGACTGGCAAACCGGCGGGTCCCAATGAGGTGGATATGATTGTGCCGCTGGACAATCTCAAACATGCCGTTGCCCTGGACTGGTGCAGCGAGACGGACTTCATCTACTGGACCGATGTGGAGCGTAGCTCCATTAACAAGGCCCACCTCAATGGCAGCTACCAACAGCGTGTGGTGCACTCCAATCTGGTGTCGCCTGTGGGTCTGGCACTCGACTGGATAACCGACAAGCTCTACTGGACAGATCCGTCTACGAATCGCATTGAGGTGGCAACCACAAATGGCAAAATGCGCACCCTGCTCGTGTGGGAGAAGCTGGATAAGCCACGGGATATTGTGGTCAATCCAATTGGTAAGTGATGGATACAATTTGATATTTGTTTAGACTTCATCAATCTTCTTCTCTAGACGGTCTTATGTTCTGGTCCGATTGGGGCGAGGAAGCAATGATCGAGCGTGCCAACATGGACGGGACTAGTCGCGTCATAATTGCCTCTAAGAAGCTTATCTGGCCCAACGGACTCGCCATCGACTACGATCAACAGAAACTGTACTTTGTGGACGGCGGCACTAAGACGTTGGAGAACATGAACTTTGATGGCAGCAGCCGCAAAGTTATTATCAGTGAGTAATCTAACCAAGTGGGCAGCCAAATGCTTTGACTACTCCTACTGCATGTTTCCTTCCCTCTTCAGGTGGTCTCGGTCATCCCTTTGGACTGGATGTTAGCGGCGGACGTGTATACTGGACAGATTGGGATACCAAGTCGGCCATGAGCGCCGACAAGTTAACAGGCAAGAACGTCGCTACGGTGATCGCGAACAGCAGCGATCTCATGGATATTCGTGTGTTTCATCGAACGCGCAGGCGCGTCTACAATGCATGCGATAAGCAGAACGGTGGTTGCTCCCATCTCTGTCTACTGAATCCCGTCAGCTACACGTGCGCCTGTGCCGTGGGTGTGCAGCTGAAAGAAGATCGTCGTACCTGCTCCGAGGGACCCACCAAATATATTTTGTTTGCCCATCGCATCGATATACGTCAAATATCGTTGGACTTTGATCATTTGATCGATGTGGTACTGCCGTTGCCACCGATTTCAAATGCCGTTGCCCTCGATGTGGATCAGAAAACGGGCTACATTTTCTGGTCGGACACCATTGAGAATGTGATCATGAGCTCCAGCCCGGATGGGTTGCATGTGAACAAAGTGATTGGTGAGAGCCTGGAGAATCCAGACGGATTGGTTGTCGACTCCATTGGTCGTACGATCTACTGGGCCGACGCAGGTAGACATACCATAGAGGTGGCCACACTCGATGGTAACTATCGCCATGTGATTGCCTACAAAGATCTGGAATCACCGCGTGGCCTTGCGCTTGACTATGAGGCTGGTCTGCTATTTTGGACAGACTGGGGACATTATCGAAAGATCGAGAGGTCTCATCTCGATGGGAACGAGCGCTCTCGCATTGTGACCGCTAACCTTGGCTGGCCCAACGGGCTTTCACTGGACTTGAAGAGCAAGCGCATCTACTGGGTGGACGCTCGCCTAAAGACCATCGACTCTTGCGATTATACGGGCAACCAACGACAGCTTATCATGTCTGCGCTGCACCATCCCTACGCTCTGGCCCTCACGGAGGATTATATATACTGGACCGACTGGAAGTCCAAGGCGTTGCACATGGCCGATCGACGCAATACGAGCGCTAAGCGCGACGTTATGACCAATATCGATGGCCTGATGGACATCAAGGTGATTGTCAAGCATCAACCGATAGCGGAGAACGTCTGTGGCAGCAACAACGGTGGCTGCTCGCATCTCTGCCTGCGCAATCCGGCGGGCTACAGCTGCCAGTGCCCCACGGGCCTAAGGCTGCGTGAGAACAGCACAACCCACTGTCAGAATCTACCGGACGTAAGTAGCAGACGAAAATGATCACAATTCAGTAACCAGTCTAATAAACATATTTCTCTAGGATTACCTATTGATTGCCCTCCGCTCGGGCATCGGCATGATCTCTCTGAATAGCGGAGACTACATGGACGTTGTGCTGCCCATTAACGGTGTCCACGGAGCCGTTGTACTTGACTATCATTACCGCAAAAATTGGCTGTTCTTTGCCGACGTCAATCTGGATATCATACGACGTGTCAACCTGCTGAACTTCACCGATAGCAAGGTGGTCATCAGCACCGAACTGCAGACGCCAAATGGCATTGCAGTCGACTGGGTTGCCGAGAATCTCTACTGGTCCGACACGGATCGCAAGCTCATCGAAGTTGCCCGACTCGATGGCAGCTGCCGCAAGAAACTTATCACAGATGACTTGGGCGATCCCCGCTCAATCATTGTGCATCCATCCAAAGCGTAAGTGCTTGCATTTGTCCATGAATTTATTTAAGGATTACCATTGTTTTTGCTGCTTTACAGTTACCTTTTCTGGTCTGATTGGAATTCACCGTCGAAGATCGAGCGCAGCTTTCTGGACGGTTCCAATCGCTCAGCCATTGTTACGTCGGGAATTGGATTCCCTACTGGACTAACAATTGATTTTAGGTAGGCATAACATCCTCTACTCGTATTCATACATATATCTTATATTGAACGTGTATTCTATGTCAACTTGCAGCAACCGACGCCTGCTTTGGGCAGATGCACTCGAAGATAATATTGGGCAGGTGGACTTCAACGGCAAACGCCGTCAGACCATCGTGCCTTATGCGCCACATCCGTTTGGCTTAACCATGGTAAGCAGCTTAGATACCTCGATTTATATATTACTCTACATCTCATCTCATCTGTCACAGTTTGAAAGCAACATTTATTGGACTGATTGGTACAACAAGTCTGTGTACCGTTCGCAGCGTGTGCCGCGCATGGGTTACAGCTACCCGTTCGAGGTACGTGATGCGCTAAGCGGTGCCCTGGACATACGTGCCGTCTCTATACAACGCCAGGCAAAGAGCTGGAATCAGTGTGCGCAGGACAATGGAGGCTGCTCGCATTTGTGCTTTTACCGTGGAATTGATTATGTTTGTGCCTGCCCAGATCGACTTGCTGGCGTGAATGGACGCGAATGCTCCACTGTGCCAAAGGAGCTAGTGCAAGCACGTCAGGAGAGCGATCAACAGCCCGATTATTCGGACGAACTGACCGACGAAAATACATCGACTGAGAATCTGGATAACAATAATAATAAATATGAGGATGATCTCAAGAACAAGGAGGACAACGAGCGCGAATTCTTTGTGCTAATTGCGCTCGGTGTTGTCATTGTTATGGTTATCATCATAATGCTAGTGATGTTCAGTAAGCCCAGCTCTCTCTCTTTCTCTCTCTTTATATATATAGTTTCCAGTTATCTAACCAATTTTGTTCATTCCCTACTTTTTAGTGCTCGCTCTTAATACAAATCGCAAAAAATCAAAGCGCAATTCGCGCGGCTCCAGCCGCTCTGTACTGACCTTTTCTAATCCTAACTATAATGTGGACGGCACGCCGATGGAGCCGAAAACGAATATTTGGAAACGTTTCAAATACGATAAATCGCACGTAGGTTTTGCAGATCCTATAAACTTTTTAATTTCTATAGACTTAATAAGTCTCATGATGTTAAATAAACCAAACTATTCCTTTATACCCAACTTAGGAACGGGCCGGAGTGTACGAGGAACGGAGTCTAACCACGGAAACCGCTTCATCCAGCCTGTTCGTACCAACGCCCTCCCCCATGGCGTCCCCGTCAACGAAGACTATGCAACTGACAACGCTTTCGACTATCACATAAATAAAAAACGAAACAAAACAAAAAGGAAGATCTCCAATGCAACATAAAACTACCACTGCAACGGCAGCTGCCCAACTGCAACTGCCACTGCAACTTCAACTACAAAAATACGACTACAACTACAAGTGCAGCAACATTAACCCTAACAGTAACAGTAACAGTAACAGCAACTGTAACCGTAACCGTAACCGTAACAAGATCGATAAATAACTGTTAACATTTAGAGAAAACATTTCGTATTAACATATTGCATAATAATTACATATGTATTACAAATTTTGCTACAATGAGAATGTGTATGAGAATGAGATATGAAATATGATATATATGATATGAGATAAGATGAATTAATGATTACGATTACGATAATGATAACGATAACGATGATATTTGATATTAATATTGATATTGAGATTGATATTGATAATGATAACGATAACGATTATGATTATAAATATGATTATGGTTATGATTATGATTATAAATATGATTATTATTATGATTATGGTTATGATTATGATTACATGTACGATTATGAGATATTGATAATGATGTTGTATTGTATAGGGCCACGAAGCTGTTCCCATAAGTCGGCAGCCAGCCACGATGACTTATAAGATGCTTCAGCCACATAATTGTGCTAGGGCAAGATCATACACATATATACATGTATATATATATAAATATATATATGCATATGTATGTGTATATAAACATTAATTATCTGCCTGACTGGCTGTGTAATTTTATTGAAGCTAAGCAAAGACTTAGGCCTGTTATTGAAGTGGATTTAATACAAACAAAAACAAACACACACACACATACATGCACTCATAAATTTGTATGTATATACCCAGATAGGTATGGTATATATGCAGATATATGCGTGCACACTCATGTTCTTAGAGCCAACAGTTTATGCCGTGATCGTACTTGCCAAAACCCCTAGTCGAGATTTGGATGTATGTATGATTGATGGTAGTCAAGTTCCTGTGACTCAGTGAAAAAAGTGTCAACGAATTGGTATTTCTCAACATAAATCGCACACACAGGCAGCATCCCCAGTTTGCACCATCTATATACTTTCTATATATGTATGTGTATGTATCTATGTAACTCGGTTAAACTCTGTACATCAGTGTTATGAACACTGTGCCTAAGTATTTAAAATATCCGTGTATGTGTATATATATATTTATCTGAGAAAACACCCAAATTATTTCCGATTCTTGCATCTCATTTCGGTAACCATGTTTGTGTGCGTTTCAGCAAGAAAGAGAAAGAGAAGAAGAGAGAGTGAGAGGAGTAGAAGAACAAGCCAGTGAAAGTGAGAACAGATTTAAATATTTTATTTTCTTTTGCCAACTTCTTATCAAGCGAACAAGTTGAGTTTTCTTTTCCCTCTCCCCTACCCTACCAATGCCAAGTTGTCTCGCTCTTACCCGTGTATGAGTCTTTTGTTCTATTCCCCCCGCACGCACCTGTTCGCATTTCCATCATACATCAAATCAGCAATATTTGTAGAGGGCAAGTTGAGATTTGTATAGCAACTAAGTAAGTGAACACTGAACGATGAACGATGAACGATGAATTGTAAATGTTAGTAGTACCTAAGCAAGTATTATCACGTTATAAATGTGGCCTAAATCGTTAAAAACACAAATGGAAAAAAAGAGAAAAGAAAAAACCAAAAAAAAAAAAAAAGAAACCGTTTGGGTTGAGAAATTGTAATATAATTCACAATGTTGTTTTCGTATGTGTATTATACATATATATACAATATTATAACATATATAGATATATGTTTTTCGATTGATTGTATTGGATTTTTCTTTGGTTGTGGCCTCTCAAAAGCCTCTCAGTTTCGCCTGATTTTCCTCTTCATTATCCTTTGCATGTTATCGTACAGTTTTCCCTTATGGAAAAATGCGTTTTCCTTTCGCATTCAAAGTGAGTGTAGGCCGACCCGACCCCATGCCAAACTGTGCAATAGCCAACCGAGTCCATAGATTAACCCACAAAAATAAAAAACCCAAAAACAAAAAAAAAAACTCAATTTGACAGCCAACAAACTAGTACAAAATGCATGTACATATACTTATTCTAGTCAGTGTTGCCAGCTGCAGGTGTTTGCCAGACGCATGCATATTTTAAACAAAGCAAAAACGAAACGAAAACGAATAAAAAAACGATTGCCTTTACGTGAATAAAAAAACTACAACAAAATCAAAAATTAAACAACTGATTTTAGGAAACTTTCGGATCTTTATAAGTAACATGTATATTTTACCGGATAACCTTTTGTTATATTCTACAGGCGATTATATTCCGAATCTAAGAATAAGAGGAATGTTCAAAAAAACAAAATAAAACATTCATATAACATATAAAGATGGAAATGGCGACACTGAAACTATACGAAGAACTAACAAAACAAAACGAAAAACCAAAACTAAGAAACATATTAAGAAGAATTATACAAAACAAGTAAAAACCAAAAACAAACGAGAAAAAAAAGCGGAAAACTATAAAAACTGGTTTTAATCTTCCATATTTAGAACATATGGGAATTTTCAATAGTAGCAATCGCGATTTTAATCAAATTCAGTGAATGTGAAATCGATTGGTGTTTCGGTAATCAAAAACGAATAACAAAAGCAAAATACACACACACACACATACACAAAAGAAACGCAAACGCAAACGAAAACGAAAACAAAACCAAAATACAACAAATGCGAAAACGAAAACGAAAACAAAAACACAATAAAAACCAAATAACTTTTTCGATTTGCACAGCTTTGATTGTTAGTCTTAGTGATTAATCGTTTAAATCTTACGTATGCGTAATATATTCTATGTACATATATAAAGAGCGATTATTTCTGTTTGTGTTGATGGCATTATGAAAACAAATAAACAAAAATACAAAATACAAAATACAAAGAAAAAAAAAACAACAACAAACAAAAAACAAAACAACGTTGCGTTCGAGCTGCACTGAAAACTAAACAAACATGTATGTATGTATTGTATGTACTTACTTATTAAAAAACAAAAAATCTAAAAAAAAAAAAAAAGAAAGAGAAAACAGAAAACGAAAAACCGTGAGAAAAAGGTGTGCGAAAATAAAATGAGAAAACGATAAACAAGCAGACGAGAGACAAGAGAATTGTCATCGCAACAACAAGAACTGTCGCAATTGTTTTCGGTTTACACAAACATACATATATATATATATAAAAATATATATATTTTATTGAATGATATGCGAGATTCATAAATTTAGAAACAAGAACATATGATGTATGTAAATCGACGAGTGTGTCAATTTGTAAAATAATTTAACCAAAACTAATCGCACATTTGGGACAGGTCGAGTGCTCAATAAAATAAAAGCATCAAATGGAGTTGATATTATTAAAAATATATATACTAATTTATTGACAATGTTTCTCTGTAAAAAAGTTTATTTTCTTTTTCGTGGCTGGGAGGCAGCCAAGGCGACAGAGACACCCGTCTAAAGAGAGAGAGACAAGTTGAACACTTATGTGTTAGGGTTACTGACGGTATGAACGGACAAGTTTTCTTTAGTCAAGCCTAAAAGTAAACTATTTAGATCTTTTAGAACATTTTAGATAGCTACAAAAAATAATAAAAAAAAAATTGGCGAAATTATGTCAGAAAACCATAGGAAGTAAGACGAATTAATGCCTCATTTTCAGCTGAAATAGATTTACATTTTTATACTCTTCGACCATTGAAAATGCCTAAAAATGGTATACTAAGTTTGTGCAAATGTAAGTAACAGGCAGAATGAGGCGTGACAAACCACAGAAAGTATATATATTCTTGCTTAGGATCACTAGCCGAGTCGATTGAGCCATGTCCGTCTGTCTGTCCGTCAAGCGTCTGTGTGAACACACAGATCTCAGCTATTATATAAGCTAGAGACAACAAATTTGGTATGAAAGTGTGTTAACATCACAAGCTCCTGGAGTTTATTACAAATTTGAGCCACGCCCACCGCCTCTATGAATTGTTAAATAAATATTTGAGTTAGCTTTGTGACGAAAGTATTACAGTTTTAACTGTTTGCTTTAACACACACATAGATATATACTATATGCATATTAAATTAAACGTTTTCCGTATTGAATATTGTGACGTCATTGTCGCGTTGCTTTGATTCAGCCGTAGCGTGTGTAAAGCTGATTGCTACGACGTTTTCATATGTAGATGGCGCTATTCAAAGTTAGATCTAATTTAAACATGGATGGCATATGAACTTGTGCAAAGGAAATAAAAGTATGATAACTCCTTTCGAAACTGGGCGAATGGTATCTTACTGTCGGGTGCGCTCGACGGTAGCTTTTCTTATTTGTTTTTTTTTAATTTGTTTGCTCATTTCGACTTGCTAAAACGTTTTAAAGCAAAAACAACAATTTTAAATTTTTAAAAATATTTTGCAATTTTTTACGGGGCAAGGTATGAAAAAAAGCCAAAATACAAGTATCGATTCAAATTCTTTTCATTTCAATGGCAAATCAAATTGCAGGCAAAGCCCTGAGGAAAATGACAAACGACATGAAAATGTGTTGAGATTTGACGATTTTATAAGTGCCTAAGGTGTAAATCACAACAAATGTTCTGCTACGTGACTATGGCTTTATAAACATTTTTATTACACTGCGCATTCCAAAAAGATTTGATAGTTTTATAGCTAAGACAATTGATAGCTGATTCGACTTGGACTTGTTTGAATTGTGCCTTGGAGAATCGGAAAACACATATAGATATATTAATGTTAGGGGCTCAACTTCATCGGAAAGTACAGTCAACCCGTAGTTGTTCCACTGGGAATTGGAAGCATGTTCGGGTACTCGAATGAATATTGCAACAGTCTCGCCGAGGCGTTTTCTAATTTACGGCCAAATGTGTCAGTTGCAAATTAATGGCTAGAAATTTTTTTGTGTTGTGTCGGGTCTGTGCCCCCCTCTCTCTTCCTGTGCGTGTGTATGTGTGTGCAGCCCGAAAATGGCAACTAGCGTTTTGGCTAAAAATGTCGCACTGATGTCACGCCGCCGACAGTTGTCGCTGCGTTTCTCCAACCAATGCGATCCAATGAGGCGACATGAGGAATAACTAAAGCAATTCGACTATTTTTACGACCCCAACGAGCGTTGACTGCGAGTTTGGGAGCAAGTGTCAAGTCACAAGTCGCCGGGCGAGTCGTCAATGTCAAGTGGCCAAAGTGGCCGAAAGTGGCAGACACTCGTCAGCTAACACACACACACACACACGCACACACACACATAAACAGGCAGAGCAGACACGCCCTGGAGCTGAGCATTTAGTAGGCATAGTTTGCTATGAACAGGGCCAGCTGGAAAATCTCAACTCGCGCCCAACGCGTTCGTCGTCATATGCGGCGTATGCGCGATCGCAGCGCTGCCAACGTTGAGGCAGCGGCAGATGGGGGCGAATGTAAACAAACAAGCAGCGTGGCAACGGCCACAATGGCCTAAATGCGCCTGACTGTGTGCGAGTGTGTGCGTGAGTGTAGCTGTATCTGTATCTGTTGCTGTAGCTGTAGCTCCGCGCGGCCTTTTACACATTTGTTTAATGTAGTTTTTTTTTGCTCTGCTTTATATTTTCGTTGGCTGTGATTCATTCACACCACAGCAGCCGCCACAACAACAAAAGGGAGCAACAACATCGGCAGCAGCCAGAAGAACGACATGTGGTAGAGCAGAACTCTGGAATGGACTTTTGACGTGACCGACAACCATGCGAGACATCCGTCGACGCATGCCAGATGCTCTAACTATGCGATATAGCGATAAAACTTCAACTTATATTTTAGCGGGAAAATTAAGTTTATTATTATCAAATGGTAGCAGAAAATGATAGAGAAGTTATTGAAAAATATTTAAAAAATTTTAGATGAATTTTTTAAATGAAGTGGCAAAGAGAGAGAAAAGAAAGTAAGAAGGAGAGAGGGACAGATAGGTATTAAGAGAGCTGGAGAGATATATCAATCGGAAACCCAATCGAAAACAGCTCAAAGTAATATTTGAAAAGCGATGCCAGCGATGCTTAAAGCATACAAGACAAATATATATAGATCAGTTGTAATACTCTGCCCAGCACAGCAAACTTTGATTACCTGAGCCCTGCTTTAAGTCAATAAATAAAGATTTTCGAGATTTCCCTGCGTTTGTTTTTTCATTTCCCTTGCCGTAGCGCAAGTTACGTTTTGCACTTTGCCGCTGCAGTTTGTGATGCAATTTTCCGGCAATTACTTTGATGCTGTAAACAATTAACGGAATTATAAGATTTGTTTTTATTTGTATATTACGCATACGCCGCGTTGCTTGCATGCTCAGATCATTCTTGCGAGGCTGCTACGCGTTTTTTCATATTTTTTGTGCTTTCATTGAAGCAGCGAAACAACAATGACATGCAGTGCCAGCGAGGTGTGCGGGGGTGTGTGTGTGTGCGTATGTTTTAATTTCATTGCCTAGAGATACATTCACACACACTCGCACACACCGTGACACGCCAACACAGGAACCGAGCGCAGCGGCGGCATTTAATTTCCTTCTTTTTTGTATGTTTATGCTAAGCAACAACAACAACAATAGCAACAACAACAGAGGCAAGAACAACAAAAAGTATAATAATAATAACAAAAGCCACAACAAAAACGGTCAGCCACGTGGGTGGACGTGAATGTGGGGAGTAGCTGCTGCCGCTGCCGCTGCCACTGCCTGTTGCTGTTGTTGCTGCTGCTGCTGCTGTGGCTGTGGCTGCTGCTGCCTCCGTCTCTGCTGCTGCTGCTGCTGCCACCGGCACCGGCAACGTTAGCGTCACCGTCACCGTTTGATGGTCTGTGAGCATCCTCAGCGGAAATAGAAATTCAGTCAGACATCGAACGTCGTGCGCCGAGCTGCGAATTCGCCTAATCGCCAACTGCAATTCGCCATTGCTATCGTTATCGTTATCGATTCGACCGTAAGCAGCAGCAAGTTAACTGGTTAGCTAGGCGATCGCCGTGTTAAGCCTTTAGCATAATAAACATTCTCGAATATAGTACATATATCGTATATAGTATATTATATATATTATATCGTATATTCTATATGGTATACTGTCTATCGAATATCGTATATTGTATATAGTGTAAGATATACAGAACATTGCATATCATATTCCGCATATCGTATATAGTATATCGTATATTGCACATGGTATACTGTATATCGTATAACGTATATCGGACATATATCATGTATTGTATATTGTACATAGTGTATGATATATAGTACATTGCATATCATAGTCCGCATATCGTATATCGTATATAGTATATCGTATATAGCACATGCTATACTATACATCGTATAACGTATATCGGACTTGTATCATACACATATCGTATAATATATCTGATATTTTGTATCGTATAACGGTATATCGTAAAACGTATATCGTTTAAAGTATATCGTATAACATATATACCGTATATTGTAAATAAATTATATGTATATCGTATATGGCATATCGTACATCGTATATCACATCCCAGCGCAATCCCTGCCAGACTCTCATCCCTCTCGTGTTTGCTTTTTGTTCTGTGTTCAGTTTCGCGCCTTGATTTCTGTGCAGATTGAATTGTAGTTGTTGTTCTTCCTCTTCCTCTGCGCCCTCGTGTTGCGTGTCGTGGCATAAACATTGCGCTGTTGCAACAACAACAACAACAACAACACTTACAGCACACTTAGCGCTAAATCGTGTGCGAATCGGAGTCGGAGTTACAAGAAGAAGAAGAAGGAGTCGCAAATCGCTAGCTGGAACGATAACAACAACAACAACAAAGTCGCGCAATGCATTCCACGGCATGCGGCGTTGGCGCCTCGGCCACAAATCTAGCATCGCTGAACACGTAAGTACACTGAGAGAAATGCGTGTGCCGAAGCAGTGAACTGCCAGAGGATCTTTCATTTAGATCTTCCATAATATATGATATATGAGAATGGAGGATTTCTTCTTGAATTTTTCTCTTTATAAATTTTCCTTCACTCCCCTCCATTTTGTCAGTTCGTATACTCTCCCTGCCTACGCAGATATTATATAAAGATTTTTAAAGCACTTTTTTTCGCCATAGTTCTTAGGTCTGTAAAAACATGTGAGTTGCTTAGTTTCTCAGCTAAGTTTTGTTTATTTCAAAAATTGTGGAAAACCAAAGGAAAATGAAAAAGAAATCAAAAAGAGGCAACAAACTCAATTGAACAGCTCGTTGGGTGTGTGTAGTGTGTGTAGTATAAATAGCTAGACTATCAAGGGATTGAATGCTCTCGCTAAAGTAAACATAACACAAGAGTGATCACAAATTATGTGCCCCCTCACCCCTCATTCCCCTACATCCTGAGGCCCTTTGGTAATTGTTTTCCATGGAAAATGTGTAAATAAAACAAGAGTCTGTGGAGCGCAAGACGTGCGTACTTTATGGGGCATTATTTATGCTAGAATTCGCAGATCTTTAAAGAATATTAAAAAAAAGAAAACATTCACGGCCAGCGCAAAGTGTATACCATATATAAAGCACGGATAGACTGCTCAAGGTTCTGAGGGGTTGGGGGTGATTAAAGATGACTACGCCTAGGCATGCATGTTTAAATTGATTGGAAAAGTACTTGCTGGAGTGGGAGGAGGAGTAGTAGGAGAGGGGGAGGGGCAGCAGAGGTTAACCTTGTTTGCTTGCCACTTGCTGGCTAGGGCCTCATAAAGCGTCTTCGTCTTTGGCCAGAAATTCCATGCCAGGGACCGCAGATAATCCATCAAAGTGGGCAAAGACAAACAATCAAGGGGGTGGTGTGGGGCAGCGGGCTAGGTACAGCGAAGGGAAGGCAATGAGGGGGCATGGGGTTGGGTTGTGCTAGTCGTGCGTGGCACGCAGCGATGCCAGAGGAACGTGAAGGAAGATGCGCGCGAAGTGTAAACAAATGCAAAGACATTGCTGCTAGGTGTCTTCCCCTACCCCTAGCTTCTACTCCTCTTCCGGCTTTCCCTATCCCCTTTATCAGCCTCTGCCCCCTCCTCCGTCTCCTCTTCTTCTCTTTATAGTTCCCCACTTCCTAGTATCCTCCTGCTCCTCCTCCAAACTCTCCTCTTGTCTCTCCCCTTTGCACCTCCCTTGGCTCTTCTTTTAGCGATATGTGTCAGGAAGATGACGACGCTGGCAACGAAGACGACGTAGAGCCCGCGGCGATTGAAAAAGGGGCGCGTGCAGGCCACATGAAAGTGCAGCAACAACAACAGCAACAACAACAACCAAAGCAGCCGGCAAAAGTGGAGCACTTCAAAAATGTTTCCTCAACTAATTAATGGGAATTCTAAGTGCGTTGCACAGACAGACAAGCAGACACAGACACACACACACACTCACACAGTGCTGCACATAAATATACCGACACTTACGTATGCGCTGACTGACAGTTGCTGCTGCGGCTGCTGCTGCTGCTGCTGTGTGGGAAAGCGAGCGGGATTAAGCGGGAGAAGGCTACAGAAGAGGTTGGCTAAGGGGCAGAGGCGGGGAAAATGGGGGGAGGGGAGATGATTTAAAAGTCGCAATATGTGTTTATGAAGTGTTCGCAATTTGCCCCAAGAAAGTTGTTGCTGCTGCTGTTGCTGCAACCGTTGCTCAATTAGCTTAGCGACAAGTTCAATTGCCGCTCCCCTCTTGTTAACTCTTCCCTCTCTCTCTCTCTCTCTCTCTGTCTGCCAAATCTGCGCTCTAGGCAAGTCACACACTCAGTTGGCCAAGGACAACTCCCACACTCTCCCTCTCGCCAAACACACTCAGCCGTGACGTCATGGCGTCGGCGTCGGCTTTGTCACTTGCAACGGCAGACGCCAACGCGCAGTTGCAGCCACTGAAAAAGTTGCTCTACAGCTTAGACAATTTGGCATATTATAAAGTTGTTATATCATTTGAACTGTGCAGCCAACTTGATTTGCTGTCGCTGTTCATCCTCATCTTTCTCATCGAAATCTGCTTAAGGTCTAAGCTAATCAAATTTCATTTGGCAGCTCATAAACAAGGTAGCTCTACCTCAATCTCTTCCCGTTGCCCCTCCCCTCTCTCCCCTTGCTCATCTTATCAAGTCAAGCCAAGCCAAGACGCACACGCCCACGCCCCCGTCGACTGGCGCCGCCCACATTGCAAATGGATTAATCGATCTGCTGACAGCGATCGGCGGCAGCGGCGGCGCAGCGCGCTTTAAATGGTAAACAGTAGCGCAGCCGACGCTGCTGCGGGTCAAGGGCCGCGCGAGTTGTGCAGACAAGCAGTTTCCCTTGCCCCTCCCCTTCCTTCTCCAGCTACACCTTTTCAAGTACAAAGCGCATCGCTTCATGCCACAACGCAACGCATTGCATTGCATTGTCAGCTGCTCGGCAATTTGTGGCAATTTGTTGACACACATTTCCATGTGCTGTGCCTGGAGGTTAACCAGATTGACTGACTGACCGAATGACCGACTGACTGACCGATTGACTGACCAAGCCAGCGAGCACGCCATCGACAGCGTCGCTTCAGCTGCGTCTCAGACATGAAGAGCTGCAGCGGAAATCTGAGGACGCCCACCAGCAGCATTGGATGCGACGTTGCCGGATACGCAAACACACGCACACACGGGCACACAGACTGTCACACACACACACTCACACAGTCGCAGCGAGGCGACTTAAAGAATCATTTAAAGTTCGTTCAACAAATTCGCGCGATTTCAAATTCCGAATACGTTGCCTGAGCTCAATTTACCTAGACCTAAATATGTATGTAATATGCTTGCTCAGCGCCTGGCTGTGTGTGGGGTATATATGGTGTGTGTGCACTGAGTACAGAAAACGACTTCAAGGGGGAAAGGAAGGGGGGATATTCCTAACTGTGGGCAATGAAATTTGCAACTTAAGAGAATACCGCTACTTTACAGGGTATCTGCGCGTGTCCTATGCTCTTCGCTGCCCTTTGAACATTTACATAAATTAATCGACTGAAATTAATGGATTCTTGTTTGAATTTCGTGAGTTCGTTACATTTTTTGCATATTTTTTTTGGGGCTCAAAAAGTCTCGGAAAAACTTTGAAATCAAGTTAGTAAAAGCAAAAGAAAAAGTTTGGACAGTATGTTAAAGTGTGAGGGGTAACGCTTTAGGAAGTTCCTAAGTGCTGGAGAAACCTATATAAACGGAAATGGGTAGCGCAGAGAATAAAGATACAATTTCAAAGTAAACCCTGAGGGAACTTTGTCATAAATCAATGAAATGCAAACGAAATCAGTTTCTGGCATTATGAAACCTCTCGAACATTTATCGATAACATCTAGTGCGTAGCCGATAAGTTCGACTTAAATATAAACTATATATAGCTCATACGCACCAACTGCCAAGTCTGGTCTGTGGTCCCTCATAACTATTTAGGGACTGAACTTGACTTAGCTATGAAATCATTATAGAAATCGCTGCAATCGGTTAGAAAATGCGAAGAAATCGTTTAGAAATTAATTGAAATTGATAAACGGCCAAAACAGAAGACAGAGCTGGAGTCAACGTGACGTTTATCGCATCCATTTTGGGGCACATGGACGCGCAGCACGCGAATGTTAATCGTTTCTATGGGCTGGAAATATGTCGATAATGATGAAGATGACGATAATGAAGGCGATGATGATGTCATCGCATAGGGCGGGTACCTTAAGTATGGCACGGGGGGGATTAGGGGGGAGTAACTAGACATGGGCCGGGTCGGTCGTCGTCGTCGTCAGTTTATCAACTTGTCGCTTCGCTTTATGTATCCATTTTTGTGTGTCACTGTCAACAAATTGCTTTTAATGGCCGGGTGGGTGGCGCAGCTCCCGCAGCCCAACACGCCCCCTACGAGGCAAGCCCTCTGCCCCCTGCCCCCTGCCTGCTGCGACGCGACTTGATTCGGCTACATGGCACAATCACGGCCTATGTCCAGTGGGGACGTCTAATTTTCGTGATTTCCGCACGCCAAGCCGAACAGCAGCAACAACAGCAACAACAACAACAACAGCTGCAACAATAGCAGCAATTTGCACTGCAACAGCAACAACAACAACAGCAGCAGCAGCAGCAACAACTACACACACAGTGCGAACAAGTGCCGCAGCCAGACGCGCCGCATAGAGCGCCGTTTGCCTCTGCCGCTGCCGCCGCTGCTGCTGCCGCTGCTGCTGCCGAGCGCCAACGCTGCCGTCACCGCAGTCGCGGCCGCAACGCGTTTCGTTCTTAATTCAGTTGACCAGCAGCCAGCGCTGCGACGAGACACGCGACTAAAAAGAGACACAAGCAAAAGAAAAAAAAAGAGAGAAAAAAAAGAAATGAAAACAAACTGAAGAAAAGTCGACAGAAAATTTTGAAAAAAATTAACGAAAATTATTATTAGCGCAGTCAGAAACAAATCGTGTCTATATAGGCGACTATATAGCGAGAGCGAGACAGAGACAGAGAGAGAGAGCGAAATAAACCAAACAAAAGACTTGACGCGTTTCCTGTGCGTTTCGAAAACGCGCGCGCGTTTTTTGCTGCCGTGAAGAGTTTCTCGCTGCGAGAGAAAGAAAGAAAGGTGACAACAGTGCAAGGCATCTGCCTACTATATACGCTATATACAGCAGATAATTTACTTTATTTATTTACACTTCTATTGCTATTTTTATATACATACAAATTTTGTGGGTATTTTTTGTCGGTTTTTTTATTTTTTTTTTTGAAATATTTTTGTTCTGTTTCGAATCTCGTGCGTGTGCGTATTGAATTGTTGGTGTTGTTGTTGTTGCTGCTGCTGCTGCTGCTGTGTGTTGCGTGTGTGCCGAGTGTGTGCGAGATTATGTTGCCAGGTTTGCTCGGGCGCCAGGTTCGCCCACCCAAAACAACGCAGACAACGCGCGTTCTACGAAAATAGCGACAAACGTTGGCGGGCAAAAGCAACAATGGCAACAAAAGCAACAACAACTACCATGGGGCAACAAGTCCAAGTCCAAGTCGCAAATCAAGAAATACGCAATGCCCATGAGGGCAGCCCATCTGTTGCCCCAACTGCCTGCCTCCCCCCCTTGTCTCCCCCTCTGTCTGCCTCTGAGACGACAAGAAATTGTTTCGCTTTCTGCCAAGAGAGAAGAGGAAGAGAGAAGAAGAAGCAGAGCAACAGAGGAAAACAAACGAGAAAAGTTCAAAATAAAAGCGAATATGAATATATATATATATATAGCTATAGATATGCATATAGATAGATAGCTATATAGCATCTATAATAATGCCAGCAGCGGCAGATGAACACTTGTTGCCAGCGCAAATGCATTGCCAGCGCTCGCAAGATTCGGAATATGAATATATATATATCATATAAAATATCTCAGTGTGTGTGTGTGGCAGACACAATGGGCAAACATCAAAGGGGGACAGAGAAACTAATTAAAATATATTTTTATACAGTGTGTAAAACAGGTAAAAGCACGAGGCAATATTATAGGTCAGATATCAGCAGATCTAGCAGGATCAGGCATACTTGCTAGGAATTTTCAGAAATTTCTTTCAACTATTTTATCATATAAACAGATATCAACAAGATATATATAGAGTAACCACAGTAAATCAAGTTTTCAGTCGGTTCAACTTGCCGGCCGGCTTCGCCTTAGGTGCTAATCAAATTCTCTTCGCTCTTTAAACGAAATGTGCTACTACAGTTTATAGCATAATATATATACATATATATATTGTATATATTTGTACCTTACTCTATAAGTACTGCGCCTGCGCATCCACACTTCAAGCGAAATCTTTGTTCAATTCGGAATTCCACAATTTGCATTATTAAGGCACATTCTATTCCGTCGCAATTCGGTAACCCTAGCTGGGTAATCCCCCAGTCAGTCAGTCAGTCAATCAGTCTTTGTTGCGAATGAGATTAAGTGAATGAATGAATGAATAAAAGAAAAGTGTTGCCCGTTTCTGTCAGGCATATCTCGTTACTCGTTTACTTTGGCCTTCAGCTGAGTTTCGGGAACTATGCAGAGAGAGGGAGAGAAGTTCGGTTCATTGATAGTATATATCATAGGCTATGGTGGCTATAGTTGGGGGAAGTGCATGATAAGCAAGTTGATCTTTCTATGGCCAATTTGTGTGGCTTTTGTTGCTGCTATCACAACGAGTTGCAGTTGCCGCTGCTGCCGCCTCTGTGTCTGCTGCGCTCTGATAAGACGACGCCGCCCTCATGCAGATGCTGCTGCTGCTGCTGCTGCTGCTGCTGTGTCCGACAACAGTTTGCTATCACTGTGTGCACTCTCGCGCCAGCATATTCAATCAGTCTTTATCATGTGCGCCGGTCATTATGGTACAACTTGACAGCGACTTGAGTGTCAATTGTTAGCTCAAATCTCGGAAAACTTTTCGAATGGCAAACAGCTGCAGCGGCAACTAAATCAGGCCTATTTAGTATACATCGCCAGGGATATGGCGGCGGGGGCATCGCTGACAACTTAATCAACGCCCGACTGCGAGTCCGCGTCCGAGTCCGAGTCCGAGTCCGCGTCCAAATGCGACAATCTAAGGCATTCTCTAAATATAACACACAGTCTGACTGCGCTAATAAGCCGCTCAATCTGATCCCCCCTCCCCCACCCTCCACTCAGCCGATCTTGGGCCCCCATAAATCTATATCTATGTGTGTGTGTGGCCAAACGTCCCTGAACTTTGGGCGCGCTCAATTTGCACTGTCACGAAAAGCTACTGCGAATGGGAATGGGAATGGGAATGGGAATACGAAAGGGGAATGTGTCAAATGGCGACACGCAAAGCGTAGAGAGATCAATGCAAGATCTTTGTCTCTGTGTGGGGGGGAACCGCAAAGGGTGCCCTGGGAAGCAGAGTTAAGCCTAATAATCGAGTGCAGTGTATAGTATAGGCATATGTGACAGATCGATTAGCGAATATCAGCTGTATGACAAGATCGTAAGTGATCTATAAACTGTCGATCTATACAGCTCATATTGTACGATCTACTCGGAATTCTACTTAAGTCGAACTATCAATATACTCTGTATTTTATTCAACGATCATGACTGTACGCTCATCTATCTAAGTGAAGATCATAAGATCTTCAGGCACAATTTAGACTAAAAAATTCTTTTAAAATTCCAAATTTTTACGATCTGCCACATAAAAGAAAGCTGCGTTCTTTGTTCTTCTGTGAATTGTCGCAAGATCAAAGTGTTTGGCAACTCTGTTCCATATGTATTTTTGGCACTGTGCACAGTTTTTCTCGCTGTGTATTCGGGTCGAGTCGCCCCTGCCGCTGCCCACAGGGGGGGTTATTCCATTGGCTGATTATTCAATTGCTTTGCAAATCTTGAATTATATTTAGTATGTCAGCTTTTTGATTACTTCTGATTAGGTGTTATATTTGCGTCTGAGATCTACGCCGGAAATAACCTTCACATAGGCCACAGGCGCAAGGGTGCGTGGGTTTAGCCTGATCATACATACATATATATAGAGAATATAACTACTTGAGGTTAGGTTCGGTTAAAATAGAATTACTTTAATTGGGTCAGAGGCAACTTTCTCAACTTGAATGGGCTGGAAAGGGGTAGGGGAGACCTCTTCATAGCTTGGCGTTTGCCGATGTCCGCTGTCCGGTTTTGGTCAGCCTCATTATCGGAACGCAACGCTTCGGTTCGATTTCTTAATTAGTTGTGCAAATATTTGTGGAATACCAAACAATCGAAGGTTGCCCATACAAGCGCCACGACATGCCAATTGAACATAGATCATGCGGCGCCCCTGCCCCCTGCCTTCCGCCCTCTCTTTGTTCCCTCGCATGTTTACTTCCTCTACGGCATTTGGGCAATTAAAGCAACAACAAATTGTGAGAGAGACACGCATTAAAATGCGCGAAGACAAACAAGCGCGCAAATAAATCAAGCCAAGCAAAGGGCAGAGGCGTGCCTCAAGGGGGAGGGGGTGGGGACAGAGGTGTACAAGGTGCGTGCTGTGCGTTGCGTGAGATAGAGATACGCGACGCACACTCGTTGATGACGTGGTGGACCACGTAGCCAAACAAGCAATTGAGCTGCGACCTTCGGCCCAGACGAGGCAAGCCAAACAAAAGGCGACAATAAGCGCAACAAGTGCCAAGCGACAGCAGCAGCAGCAACAACAACAACAACACCAACAACAACAACTGCAATTTGCAGTTTTATTATAGCTGCAGCTATGGCTAAATTTATGCTTAGCGCACGGACGAGCGATCGCCTCCACTGTCCAGAGCTGACCCCATTGTGCTCATGAATAACGGCCACGCCGCCTTCCCCTGTCCCACGCACACACACACACAGCAGACAGTAGCAGCGCAGAGATACCCTGCATGCCGCGTGGCGGAAGGCAGGTGACAAAATCGTGTGCTATAAAAAGTTTATGGCACAATTTCACTTGCCCAGCACGAGCAACCTTTGCTCTGGCCTAGCAGCTGACCCTGGCAGCACCTTTTAAGTGGTCACATAGCCCACTTGCTAGTTCCCTATATAGTGCGGCCCCCTCCCTTCGCTTTCCCATTTTACGATATACTCGTATTACAACTTCCGATCGTTGCTTCACTATCTCCATTGCTCGCTTCCTTCAACACTTGCAGTGCGATATGGAAAACTGCAAAACGAAAAGAAAAACCCCAAGAAGAACTTTCGCGATAGATAAGCAGCGCCGGCAGCGGCGGCAGAGATAAAAGCGTCCGGCTTAGATCGATTTGCTTGCTATAACTGCATAGGACATACTAATTACTCCATAATTAACTGAGCCGACAATGCGCCAAGCGCGCCCAGTCCCTAGGCCCATCGAGCAGGCCGCTCACGTAGGCGCCTAATCGCACAGCCTTATGTCATAATAATGACAGTAAGCCTCTCCAGAGCGGGAGGGGGGCGCAGCAGGTTGCTTATTAACTGAAATTGGAAGCGGCATAGGAATTTGGAATTCGAGGCGACCAAATTTAGTTTGGGGCGCTGCGCACGCGCACGTGTCGTCTGCAGGCAAAGAGGAAGAGGGTGGGAGTGTGTGGGGCAGCGGGTTGGTCTCTCTCTCTCTCTCATTCTGTGTCTCTGCCCTCGTGTGCCATGGCGGCAATTAGTGTATGCCAAACTGACGCCAGCTGCGTGTGCCGCATGCAAATGTGCCACGCCCACTCGCCTGCCTCTTTTCTTTCACCAAGCTTGTCCCTTGAGTAAATTGAAGTCAGATTCACCTGCGTCTCCCTGTCATTTCTATTTGGCTCTTTGCTGTGGTTGCTCCCTCTCACTGCCTACCGTCTTTCGCAACTTCCCTCTTCCGTCTTTTACTTTACACTTTTTATGGCTCAGAAGGCGGCGTCAAACGGGGTCGTAAACCCAAATTGCATTCCATATGCCGCGCAGTAATTCTCGGTAATTGTGGCGAGTGCTTTGCTTCTCTCCCCCTCTCTCTCTCTCTCTGTCGTCACCACTGCCTTCCTTTGGTCTTCTTTGTTGTTGCGTTTTAACGAAAACGAAACGAAACGAAATTAAATGCAGTTGACCTAAAAATAGCAAATAGCCAGGCCGGGCGACCGACCCACTGTGCACGCCACACACACACACGCACACACGCACACACGTACATATATAATTCATAATCTGATTGATCGCGATAAGGCAATTAGCGTTTTTAGTTAGAAATCTAGCAGCTAGATTCTGTGTGCAGATATTGCCAGTTTACAGGGTACAAGCAAGTTGGGTTATACATTTAAATAATATTTGAATTCTTTTTGTGTACAATTTGCACTGATTTAATTAATTGTTGCCAACCACTGCAAATATGTTAAATTCAAATTAGTTATCGCTATGTTAATTGCCTATCGATTACTGGGCTAACTATTTGCACTTATGTTAAGCGTAGACAATGTTAAGCTGCAGCTCAGCTGTTATCTGTTAAATCACAGCTTAGCTTAGCTGTCACCTGTTAACGATCTCTGTTAGAGCACCGCTTAACAGCTTTGAGCGCCATTTTGCATATGTTCAGCACACGCAATGTTAAATCGCAGCTTAGCAGCTTATCTGTTGGGCGTGTAATAACATAACATTTGCATGTTAAAAACTGCTAGCAATTTTAATGGGTATTACATTAATATGCAATTGCTTATTGTTCGAGCACGTTGCAGCAAGCGATGGCTCGCCCTGCCAATAATAACAATGTTGTGCAGGTCATGTGAGGGCAAAAGGTGCGCCGCTGGCGTCGCTGCTGCTGCCGTGTTGTAGCACTGATTTGATGACTCTTGTCCGCCTGCAACTTCTAAACATGCCTGCAATTAACCCAATTTAAAGGCAACAGTCTGGCCACGCCCACACCTTCGCCTCTCTACCCACCACACGGCTGCGACGACGAGGTTGCCAATCACAACATTCAATTATGGTTATGGGCAGCGGCAGAGGCAGCGACAGCGACAGCAGCAACAAAGTGCATTACACGCGAGAAAGTTGCAAGCAACGCTGCGCTGTCCTGTGTAGCGACGTCTGCGTTGGCGTCGCTGTTTGACCCATTTGCGGTGCACGCACACACAATGACGGCGCACAGGAGCGGAGCGGCAGGGGGTGGGGGCTGCAACCACAACGACTACGACAAGCCACATCCTGCCATCAAAGTTGCCGGCGAGACGTCGACGTCGCAGTTGCCGATGACGCAGGCAGCTGACGCCGCGTGGCAACGTGTCCCACTGTCATTGTGCTCAGTTGGCAACGGGACGTGGCGCGTGCGAAATCTGTTGCACACGAGCAGAGTGTGTGTGGCACATAGTACGATATATCTCTCTTTGTGTGTCTGCAACTGTTGCATACTTATTTGGGCACGCGCTGACACATCCTTTTCTCTTCCCTTTCCTATCTGCTTGCAGATCTAGCGGCAGCAGCAGCGCAGCAGCGGCGGCCACAGCGGATGCTCACAAGATGGTGCACCATAGCAACGACGACGCGATGAACAAGATTCCACTCAAGTCCTCCAGCGGACTGGACGATGAGGAGAAGAACGGCGGCGAACTGATGCAGGACACCGCCGCCGCCGAGGAGGCGCGTCGCGAACAAATGTAAGTGGAGAACCATAACTAAACTACCCCGCTCCCCCGCTCGCCCCTGCCCATAAAAACTGTTGCTCGTTTCGCGCTCTATGCAAAAATTTCGACTTGACAGAAACTAAGTTAAAGTTAAGTGTGTGCAAAGAATCCAAAGCAGGTTCTCACTAAGGTAATCTCTATGTGTATGTTAAGCTAGTCTAGTTGGTTTTTTTCTTTTTTTTGAGTGTGTTCACTTCGTATCATCTAAGTTTTGAGTTCTTAAGCCCCGCAGTGAGCTCTGGTTTTTTATTGATTGCGCATGTTTTGCAAGTTTGCGTTGCGTTGCGTTCCTTCAAATCTCTCGCTTTTCCAACGAAGATGCCCTCGCCCCCTACAGTTCTGCGTAAGTATGTGCTGCAGTGCATGTGGCTTGGCTACTTGGCTACACAGGGTATGCACTAGTCGATGTACTGAATTCTCACTTCCCACTTGCAGGCACGCCAATGTATTGATCTGGATGAAGAAGCTCACGATCGGGGTGATCTGCTTCATTGGCATCGCCCTGATCAGCTACGTGTTCTTCAGCTTGTGCTTCAGCGGTAAGTGTGGGGGGACTAGACGATACCCTATGAGTTAACTTACTTCTTGACTATCGCAGACTGGCCCAAGTCGACGCCACTGCGCAGCAGCAACAGCAGCAGTTTGGCTGCAACTGCTAAGACAACAACAACAACAGCAGCGGCAACAACAGAGGCAACGATAACAGGCTTATAGAAGGCACTACCTGTCCCACAAACACAACAACAGCAACAACAACAATAGTATTAACAGCAACAACAACAGCAAATGATAAGTTTTAGAGCCCAAACGGAAACCGACTATAACAAAGAGGTGACTGCATAACTCGATAAATTTCTTATCGATTGTTGCTATAAATTGGCGTGGCAAAAGACTCCTGACGACTGCCAGCATAACGCATGCATGTAAGTGCCATAACTGTTGCCATGTGGCCAACTAATTTGCAATTTCCTCACTGATCTAAACAAATCCCCAAAGATTTGCCGATCGATAATAATCGAACTAATTAGCCTACGTTATGCCAGCGCTAACATTGTTACGTCTAACCTGTGTTCACTTTTGGATGACATAACCGTATGTGGTGAGTCTAAATTTCTGTTATTTTTCAGATGGAAAAACCTATGCCAGTCGAGAGGGAGAAAGGAACTGTGCCGATGTCGCCATTTTGTTTTCTATATGAATTTTTGTAACAATTATGCAAGATTTTGGAAATTTTCGTTTGCAGATGGGTGGGATGTGGATAATTTTGGGCAGTTCCTTCATATTGTCTGTCAGTGTTGCGCCTGTGTGTTTGAAGAAGCTTCTTACTTTTTTTTGGGTCTACGTAGGATTAGAAAGAGAACAATTCGAATTCTGATTGGAATCAGATTGTTTTGATTCGCAGCATATTTTGTAGCATACTTTTCAGAGCTGTGGAAATCGAAGAGCTTTCGCTTTTCCGATGAGCCTAAAAGTATGCTGTCACAGATTTATTTCTATATTTAGTTTTCACACTATACTACATATTTAAGGTACATTTGTTTTGCTAATAATTTGTTAGATTAAGGCTAAAAAAAACTGGTGAGTTGAAGTCGCATCTAAGCAGAGTGTAAATTTTAGGTAAAGTGATCCATTTTATTATTATATTATGCCAACAAAACACTATGATTTCTATGTATGTGCGCTATGTATAACTAAGTTCTACCTCACATAATAAAATCATGAATATTTTCCCAAATTTTCAACTCAATATTTTTCACTTATATTTTGTTCAAGCCAAACCACGGTAAATGGTAAATTTTGTGTGTGTATCGTAAGCTAAGAGAATTAAGACCTAAGTAAGTTTAGTTTTTAAGATTTCATAAGGAATTCCCTTAAGTCTCGAGAAGAGTTTATGCAAGAGGAGAGCAACTGCTAATGATTTGTCGAAATTGAGCGGAAGGAGCAGGAGATATCTTTTCCGATAACTTTCTATCGATCTTAAATTCTACAATGGTTTCTGGTTTTGCAGGCGTGCAAATGTTCTGGCCTGGATGAAGAAGCTCACGATCGGACTGATCTGCTTCATTGGCATCGCCCTGATCTGCTACGTGGTCATCAGCCTGTGCTTTAGCGGTAAGTGGGTAAAGGGTAGGGATTGCAGAGAGCCAGTAGCAGCTCCAGCTCCAGTTCCTGCCTGCTACACACATCTCTCTAACCACTCTCACTCACAACTGGCAACTAACCAAGTACACCCACACGCACACACACACACACACACACACATTGTTATATACATCCCAACACGATGAAATGTTGCACACGAGCTTTGCATGCATCACTTGTCATCCTCGTCACCTTGCAACCACCACCACGCACTGCCTCTGCCACCCAGTCATGCCACAAGCTAAGTCTCTCTCTTCTTGTTGCACCAAATGTAATGACAAACAACTCTTACACCCTAACTCACCTAACAACAACTGCAACTGCAACTGCCCCAGACTGGCCAAAGTCAACGCCCCTGCAACGTTCCAACGGCAACAGCAGCTCAGTTGCAACCACTGTGGCAACTGTAGCAGCAACGGCAGCAGCAGCATCGAGCCCGGCAGCAACAGAGGCAACAACAGAGGTTGCTGCAGCAGACCCAGCACCTTTACTCTCACCAGAAGTTGCAACTGCAACAGCAACTAGCACAACTAGCACACCAACAACAACAACAACAACAATTACAACAGAAAGCACACCAACAACTACAACAACAACAACAACTACTACTACAACAACTCCAAATCCAACAGCAACAACAACAAGCACAAGTCACACATTGATACCGTTTATACCGTCAACAGATGAGCAACCGCTGGCAGCAACGTCCTCGGAGCACAACAGTAACAGCGCCAGCGACAGCATCGAGGCGACAACTCTGGCCAGCGGCGAGAACATCATGCTGGCCGGCCCCGCGGTGGCAGCCTCCACGTTGGCCACAACGCCGCCCACAGCGGCCACAAAGCCGAGCAACTTGTACGACGAAAACTTCGCCTCCAAGTTGGGCGTCTTCGAGCATGCGGCGGTCTGTTCCGATGAATCAACTTGCAGTCAGGTTGGCAGGTACGGCAGCACGGCAAGCTACAGATTGGAATATCCTGGCCTAATTAACTATTCGATTTCCTTTGCTTTCAGCGACATCTTGGCACGCAACGGCAGCGCTGTGGATGCCACAATTGCCACCATGCTGTGCAACGGACTGCTGGCATCGCAGAGCATGGGCATCGGCGGTGGCCTGCTAATGAACATCTACGATCGTGCCACCAAGGAGGGCTACCAGATCGATGCCCACGAGGTGGCGCCCTATGCAGCCGATGCAGCGTTCTACGACAGGAATGCAAACGATACGATCTTTGGTCCGCTAAGCATCGCTGTGCCCGGCGAGGTGATGGGCTACCATCTGGCGCATGAACGTTTTGGCAAACTGCCGTGGTACGATCTGGTGGCACCATCGCTCAAGATCTGTGAGACGGGCTACCACATGTCCAAGCATCAGGAGAATAGTGTGCGCAGAAAGTGGGGCAGCATCAAGGACATTCCTCATTATCGGTGAGTGGGTGGATGTCGTGATCGATATCGATAACATTTTGAGAGTTTAGCAGGGAATTCCAATCTATTGAGTAGCATATACCCGCTAACAGTTAACTTTTCCTTCCTGTCCTGCCAGTGATCTCTTCCTCAACCCCGAAACCGGGGAGCAACATGTGGCGGGCGCCTTTATCAAGGCACCCAAGCAGCTGTGTAATACATATCAATTGCTGGCGGACAACGGACCGATGGACTTCTACAATGGCACCATATCCCAGCTGCTGGCCGAAGATCTCAAGGAGATGGGCAGCATCATAACGCACGATGATCTTGTCGCCTACACGGCGGAGATGCGTTTATCGATCACAATGCCGCTGGCAAACGGCACGCTGTATGTGGTGCCACCAGTGAGCAGTGGCTCTGTGGTTGCCCACGTGCTGAGCATACTCGAGGGATTGAACCTGACGCGCAGCGATCTGCGCGATGATGAATCCTATGCCCTGACCGTGCATCGCATTACGGAGGCTCTGAAGTTTGGCTTTGCACGACGCACCGAGTTGGGTGATCCGCGCTTCAATGAGGTGCGCGAACTGGTCAGTCAACTCAATAATCCCGACTTTGCAGCCGAGCAGCGTGTGAAGATCAACGATAGCCACGTGCTGAGCGGACCGCACGAGTATGGAGCACAATTCTCCTACGAGGCCGACGAGCACGGCACCTCGCACATTTCCGTGCTGGCTCCCAATGGCGATGCCGTCTCCGTGACCAGCTCCATCAACTTGTAGTGAGTAGGAAACAAATGTATATAGAGATACAGAGCAATCACCCTCTCATCCCTTCCAGCTATGGTTCCAATCAGATTGGCTCACGCACGGGCATCATACTGAATGATGGCATGAATGACTTTTCCGTAAAGGATAGCTACTTCGAGTTGCCACAATCGCCGGCGAACACCATCGATGTGCACAAGCGTCCCATGTCGTCGCAGTCACCGCTGCTATTGACCGATCAGGAGGGCAACATACGCCTGGTGCTCGGTGCCGCCGGCGGCAGCAAAATCATTCCCGCTGTAGTTGAGGTTGCCGCACGCTATCTGTGGCAAGGCGATGACCTCAAGGCGGCCATCGATGTGCCGCGCTTCTATCATCAACTGTTGCCCGATGAGCTGCAGTTCGAGAAGGGAGCGTTCTCCGAAACGGTGAAGCAGCTGCTCATCAAACGGGGGCACAAGCTGAAACAGCTCAAGGATCCGCATGCATCGGTTGTCTGCGCCATTGGTCGCAATGCCACAGCGATCTATGCCAATGCCGATTATCGCAAACGTGGCGGCGTTGCCGGCTTCTAGGCACACACTCTCTCTCCCACACGCACAAGCATTCATACACACACACACACACACACACAAAAGAGAGGAGCAACACTAGCGTATCGTCAAGTGAGATTAGTAAGCATCGAGAGGAGGAAAGCAAATCCCAAACGGAAGCGAGAGTTAAAAGTATTTAAGCTAGCTATGTCTTTTATATATACCATATACGCATACGTATGTATGTATGTACAAGTATATCGTATGTTATATAAATTTATATGCTACCTACTATTACCTTATACAATAATAATAATAAAACCATCACAACTTTTTTTTCCACACATTATGCAAGAGTTTTTCTCTCTACTTTCCCCCTGAACTTTTTTTTTTTTTAATTTTATCTTCATTTATTTGGGTTCCAAAAGGAATCGTTCAGTCAATTCCTCTGAACTTAACCTATTGAGTATATAAAGGGTATATGAGACCAAGTGGTTTCTTAATTACTAAGTACAGAAAGGAAAGACTAATCTAGTTATTAATTACAAAGTGTGTTATATTATCCTCCGGGTAGGGAGATTGCTGGGGTGTACCCTCTTCAGCCTTCTGAGGGAGATGGGGTCCCCCTGAACGATTTAGTTAGCCCTTCGATCTTGGCATAGAGTACAAGTTTATTGCATATCCCCCATGCTTAGTACAAGTATAAAAAAAAAGTCTCACCAGGCGATTACAAGTAGTGCAAATAGGATGGAACAAGGAAACTCGAACAGATACACAACAATCGTAAAAAAAGGATGCGAATCCTGACGCGAATGCGGTATCCTTCTACCGCATAGCACGTTGATGCTTGGATAGACACAGCGCATTGGCATATACCGCAATGGCGCGGGGAATTCGCATCTTGACATTGGGCAGCGAGCAGAGAAACGAGATCTCGAACAGCTCTGGCCGACTCTCGTAGATGGTGTCCAACATGCACACGAAACAGAACATCAAATCCTCCAGATGCTCCACACAGCACTGGCAGAGCACGGCCCCGCCCTCATCGCCATGCGGATGCGAGTCGATGAGACCCACAATTCCCGTGTACAGATCAATGCTCACCATGGAGGCGCGACAATCGGCCACAATGGCGGCAAACAGATACCTCGGTCGCTCCCAGCCCACATCTGCCTGCTGAAACACAGCCAATGTGGTGTGGAAAACCATCGTCAGTTCACGTGCAACATATAGGTAATTATTGGGATCCGAGCCGAGATGCGTAAAGAACCATTCCTCGAGATTGAAGTTGCTCTTGTGGTGTGTGCGAATTGTCCACATGGCATCCGGTACACTGATGTTCACATTGGCATGGATCAAGTCGTGATAGACGCGATTGCCCTCGTTGATGGCATCGCCAATCACCACCCAGGCCAGCGGTGGCAGCTCCGACTCGCTCTGACTGAACGTGGGCATCATGCACAGCTTGTTCGCGTAGATCAGTGCGATCAGTGCGCACGAATTGTTGCCACTCTCCTGATAATTCCCAAAGCGCGACTGACAGAAGCTCTTGGGGAACCACCAGATGTGCACGTTATTGTATTTATCATATACCGCCATGCCTCCGCCTATCTTCCCCTTGCCGATCCTGAGACTGAAGACAAGGTGGATAAACTTCAAACAGCTTACAAGTATCCGTATCCCGAGTATCGCTGCTTTCTGCTTGATAATCCCGGAATCGGATGTCAGCTATCGCGTTATCTTCTTTAAAAAAACTAACAGTTTTGGGTTTCTCGAATAAAGTGTCCAAACATTTACGCTTTAAAATTTAAGTTTAATCAAAAGAAAAAAAAAAGAAGATATATATAGAAACAAACAAATACTAAAAACAAAAAATAATTAAGACTGATTCAATTGACAGAGAACCTGACAACAAATGCAAAAACCCTGTCAATTTATTCAAAACACTGTCGGTTCAATATGAATTTGAGTTTATTGATATAGACATATAAATACGTATGTTACATTTGAGAAGGCGAATAGAAAGTAAATCTGCATGGTTTAATAGTAAAATATCATTTCGTTTCTGTTAACCTCCCCATAGCTACAGTGAAGACAAATGGCATAAGATCTACTTTATCTCTGATAGTATATACAGTTTAGAGTTTAAAGAGACGCAAGACTGATATTCATAAGTACACACACATGAATATGAATACGAGTATGAGTGTGAATATTTGCGAATAGGTTTGCTAGTTAAATGCATAAAAGAATCAAAGAGTGACGCGTGAGTGGCTATTCGAAGTGAGAATAGAAAGAGAAATAACTAAACGATGAAAGATCCTGGACGATCTTTGAGTTCGTATCACGATCGATAGTTAAAATCCAAATGTTTTGAATGCATTCCAAGTGTGCTTAAGTCTCGATCTTAACTAGTTTATCTGCAGTATGCATAAATTCCAAATATATCTACAAATTACTAGCTAAACGATATTGCAACTAACAAATAAAAATATCCTTATATATACTACGTAATTAAGATATCAAAAAAAAAAAAAAGGCAGCATAGCTTGGCAATCGTGTGCTTCACTTGAGAATGATCTCCGCTGGGGGTAGTATGTTATCGCCATGAAGACTGTACCAAATGCTCGAGTACCAAATGGTGCGATCAACCCACTCGCTGCCCGCCAGCACGTGCCCAATAAAGGGTGCATCGCGGGATCTACAGGGGAGAGAGAGAGAGAGAGGGAGCATCAGCAAGGAGTTAAAGAGGGTAATCATATCTCTGGGACTACCTCATTATCTGCGCCTGCGTGCGCTCCACAAAGGTGATGGCCCAACTCCAGGGGAAATCCCGCTTTCGTTCACAGCCCAAATACGCCGTGGAGCTTTGTAGAAAGATTTCACGTACTATGGTCGTCTTGTCGTTCTTGTCCTTCTTGGAGACAACAATTTTGCCATCGCGCAGCTCACACTGCAGCGCCTTGAAGGATTTGGTGCGATTGTCCGCAAAGCGCAGCTCCTTGCCAGGCGTCACTGTGGCCAGATTCTTGACGGCTCGTTGCACCTCACGCAACATGTCAATGGGTCGTACCATCAGATAGTTATGCTTGCGATCCTCCTCGGGCCAATAGGACCAGTTCAGTATGACATCGAACACCTTGGTGTCGTGATGCAGCGGTCGTTCCAGGCTGTCATTTAATATCACCTCGTACAATGTCAACTGATGTGTGGGCAGGCGCATCTTCTGCGAATACTCGCGGCATAGCTCGTAGGCAGTCTTTGTGGGCGAAATGGTTGCATTCACCTGCGTCTTCTCCTGCAACAGGTGAGGGATATGTTATTAAACTGCTTAACAGTTCGAGTAGTGAGTCAAGCTTACCTCGGTTGTGTTATCGGGATTGGGATTCAGGCTGATCCAGATCTTTATGTCGCCCGATTGCTTTACCGCATCTTTAAGTGTCTCCGCGGCGGCGTAGTATTTCTGCAGGCACATCAGCATGGCCTGCTCTTTTTTCTGCGAGCAGAATCGAGGAAGAGAGAGGGAGAGAAAGAGTGCATGAGAGATAAGGACAGAAAGATTTAAGGGGTAAGCCCGCAAATCCAACGGAATTGGAACTGACTCTCCAACTGCACTGCTGTCTATCTATTACTATTTAGGTCTTACCATTTCATCGACGCTGCAGGGAAACAGATTCTTATAGAGCACAATCAGATCGCTCAGCACATCGGCCTCCTTCTGTGAGTAGATGAGCTCGTCGCTCTGCGAGTAAGGGAGAAAAAGAGAAGAGAGGGGATTGAAAACCTTTCGAAATTTTAGATGCAGATCACGCACCTTCTTGGCCAGCAGCGTGGGACCCCAGATCATGGTCAGATTCTGCACACTCATCTTGTTCTTGGCCTGCTGCGAGCTTATGAACACCAGATGACCCACAATGCGACGCAGTGTTTCGTGTTCGATGGTGCTCAGGCGGCTAAGTAATTCCCGATAAATGGGTATCTTTTCGGAGACCACAGCCAGTTCGGTGACAAAGACAAAGCTATCGGTGAGTTTGCCCAGCAAACGTTCGGGCAGATCACGCATGAACCGCTTGAGCACATTGGCCACGTCGTGTTCGTTGTACTCGTTGCGTGTGATCTCCACATTGAAGGCATCTGCGCGGAACGCGCTCATCAGCTTGTGCATGGAGTTCTCCGATCCGGACTTGCGGTAAATGCCCTCCGACATGGAGCCGTGTATGTACACAAAGTTGATGCACTTGTCCACTATGACGGGCACATCATAGCGCGTTAGCTGCTGATCCCCAAGAGAGAAGCCATTGTTGTGCGCCACCTCGCGTATGATGTGACGCCAGATCTTTGTTTCGCGCGCCGAGCTCATGATCATGTAGACCGCATACGGCGGACAGTCGATCATCAGCATGGGACCACTCTCCACGTGCAGGTTGTCAATGGAGTCGTCGCTCTCTTTGAGCACTGCATGGGGAAAGCGAGGATTGAGTAAGGATTGAGAGGGAGCAAGGCGTAGCAACTCACCTATGCAACGCGCCTTTCGCAGATCCATTTTCTCCACATTGCCAGTAGCTTCGCTGACGAAGATCAGACGCCGCTGACTCTTACGCAGCACAAGCCATGTGCCGCTCCACTCGGAGGTGATGGAGTTCTGCAAAGCAGAAGAAAGAGACAGTTAATGGATTAGCTGATAAGTGGAGAGGATAAGGGAATTTAAGGGGGAGAAAGGGAAAACAAGGAAGTGTTAGAGAGGAAGGAGTAGGATGGAGAAGAAGGAGAAGCAGGGCTAAGGAAGAAGAAGTGGGGAAAAGAAAGGAGAAGGTGGAGGAAGGATATGACTGAAAGAGAAGGGACAATTCAGGAGAAGAAACAAAGGGTGGGTGAGTCGGGTAAAGGTGGGAGGACAGAGTGAAAATAATAGGGAAAGAGAGAGGCGTGCCTTGTCTCACCTTCAGGTAGCACCAGCCGGCGCGATAGTAGTGACAGGTGTACTTCACCGGGATACTATTGGTGAGACTCTCGAGTATCTTCTGCATCCAGACGCCACGCTCGGATTCCTTGCCGACGCCATAGAGATGCGCAACACGTTGCTGTTTCACATTGCCGCAGTTATTGCTTGTCATCAGCAGATTGGGGTTGGAGGTCATGCCCTCAGCGCCGCCGTTGCCGCCAGAGTTGCCATTCTTGGGCTGCGATGTGGTAAGCTCAAAGCAATAGAAATGCGTTGCGCTATCGGTGACACGACTATTGCTGACGCACTGCAGCGTTGTGATCGTCTCCAGCGGTATCAGCTCCTTGGGTGTCTTCATCTCCTGATCGAGGTAGGTCTGAAACTGTCGATCACGCAGTATCGCCTTGCGATTCTGCATCTCTTTCAGTATGTCCTCAACAACGCCCGAGGGGAAACGCACCAGAGGACCCTCGTAGCGCACCAGCATTGGTGACAGGCTGGGACGTGGAACCATTTGCAGCGCCACCTTTACATCCGATTGACGCTGCGAGGCGCCCTTGAAGCTGGCACGACGCTTCATGGCCTCCATGTGGAACTTGACATTGGAGAAGGCGCTCATCGTTTGCCGCAGACGTGAGCCAAGGGTGTTTTTGGTTTCGGAAGAGGGCGACGAGTTGGCACCTGTTCCTGCTGCTGTTCCCGCCGCCGTCGGCAATGGCTGCCCATCGCCTCCAATGGCCTCTAAGTAGGTGGGCGGGCTGTCACCCTCAATGTGCGCCTTGTCGGCCACAAACCAATTGGTGCGATTCTGCGAAGGCACCGCTAGATCAACTGAAGCGCCTGCTGCTGTCGCTGGCTTCTCGGCAATGCGACTGAGAAAAGGACGCGCGCGCAGCTCGCTGGCATCCTGTGTGTCCGCATCGTCATCCAACATGTTCTCCATGCTGTCACTGAGCAGCTGCGCGTTCTGATGCACAATTTGAGGTTGGCCACGGGCAGCAGCTGTGGCTCCCCCTTCTCCAGTTCCACTTCCAGCTGCTGCTCCTGCTGCTGTTGTTGTTGTTGCTGCATTATCGCTGCGTCCATCCTCCTCGGAGGTGCACATGCTCACATCGTCCTGCTCCCGCTTCAGCGTGCCGTAGGTATCTTCCTCCAGTAGATGTTCGAGCAGCAGCAGCTCGTTGCTCTTGTTGGAGCGTGAGAGTGTCGAGCACTTACTCATCAGCGGATCGAACTCCTTGATCAAGTCCAGCGAGGGAGGTGCAGGAGAGGCTCTGCCTCCCACAGCACCATCGCTGCTGTCCAGCTCTCCGTCCTCACTGATGCAGGGCAACTCCAGCTGCGGCGTCAGCAGCTTGCCGCGACTATTGTTGCTGGTGACCATCTCGAAGAGTTTGCCATAGGTGGCCTCCTGATTGGCGTACAGCGGTTCGGGCGAGGAGCTTGATTCGCCGTCTCCATCACCGTCTGCGCCTTCGGCTTCTCGCTCCGTTTCGCCACTTACCTGAGTCGCCGATGTCTCCGCCTTGTCGCCGTAGAAGTGCCAGGAATCACTGCGCTCCGGTTTGGGTGCACGTGCCTCGTCGGCGGCAATGTTTGCGGAGATTTGCAGCGATTCCTGGCGCTCAGCAGCGGCTGCCTCGCGGTTGAGCTCGTGCAGCTCAGCGGAGTCCACATTGGGTCGTCGCAGCTGTATGTTCTCGTAGTTTTTGCGTCGCTTATGCCGCGCCGGCGGCTGCAGTGCGTCGAGATGCTGGGATAGACGTGGTGCGGGAAACGTGGGCATGGGCAACTCCTCGCCTGTTGAATCTCCACTGCTCGACTGACGCTGCGCCTGTGGATTACGTAGCTGCACTTGCTGCACTGCCTCCTGAGCCAGATTCTTGGCCAACGATGGCGATGAAGTCGACGGCAGCGGTGGCGGCGGCGGTGCTGGACGTGCACGCAATGCTTCGTCGTAGCTGGGCGGTTTCGCTTTGGGTTTGGGCTTCGGTTTCGCCTTGGGCACTTCGTAGGCCATCTCCACGTGCTGCTGCTCCTTGACGTTGCTCAGATCTGTGTGTCCACCGCCGGCGACATTGCGATGCAGCGGACTGCTGAACTGTATTGTATTGAAGACATCCGTGTTGGGCATGGTGCGACGTCGTTCCAGCTCCATTTGCTTCTCCAGCTCCAGTGGAGTCTCACGTGCTGTCGCCTTGTCTCGCCGGCCTAGTGAGAAATTCGATCCGAAACGTTTTCCGGCGTCCTTCAGGCGATGGCTCGCATCCGCACTGAGACTGCTCAACGCATCCGTCGAGCTCTTCAGATTCTTATCCAGGTGCTTCTTGGCGACCTTAGCCTTGAAGGCCACTCGCTCACCAATGGCCTCGCCTAGCAGCTTGGAAGTGTTGCCCAGCGAGCGCAGTAGATTGCTGTGAGTGCGAAAGAGATTGAAGGGAAAGGAGAGAGAAAGAGAATTCAAAGAGAACACATTGGTTAGTTGCAGTGTCGTTCCCGTTTGTGGGTTAGTAGAAAGACACCTGGGATTAGGATTGGTTAGTCCAACGCACAAAACTCGACTAAACGATCGCGCTCAACTCCAACTGGAGTAACCCAGAAGAAACGGAACTAAACCACGGAACAAGAAACGAAACGGAACGTAGCGGAATGGAACATTTGCCATTGATCTTGAATGTGCTGCTATTTTTGGATCACCGCGACAGGGCGATGTTGTGATTAATGCGGCGGCGGAAGTGGAGGTTGAGGTACCCTTCCCTCTCCTCTCCCTCCTTCTACTTCTACTGCTCTGTACGCTCACTATCACCTCTATAAATAAATGTCGAGCGCGCGTAGTTGATCCAGATCAGGCACAAGGCGCCTCGGCCTGGGATTTGTAACAATGATATATGGTATTGCATTGCAATGTACTATATAGAGATACAGCTGCCGCATTGACTCATCTTTCCCCTGTTCGCTCGAGCCAAAGAAAGAAAGATGGTCCATGGAGCGAGGGGAAAATGTTCACTGATAGCACCACCAACGGGATCAATGTCCAATGACAAGGCGAGAAGAGTCAAAGATCGCCGGATTGGCGGTAAACAAGGAATTTATTTCTGCTCTTGGAATTTCAACAAAACGTTGGGAGTTTCCTCCCGATAAAACATTGAAAATACAAGTTTTAGATTGGATCAGTTCAGAATGATGTTAATCAAACGAAGATGAAGCTCTGTAAATCGGGGATTCCCCATTAAATGGAAAGGTTGGGTTTGATTTTAAAAGGAAACGTAGAAAGATAACTGTAGAAGGAGATTCCTACATAAGAATGAAACCAATAATGGAATACTTCCTCCGATTTTGATCAAGGCTGATTGAAAGATCTTCCAGGATTATTATATTATGTACGTGTAATCAATCTGTACATTTGTGTGGATGTGTGTATTTGTTTGTGTACCGTAACCGCTTTAGGGTAGCTGTGTTGTGCACTTAGGTGTACCATATATAGTATTATATGTTTGTCTATATAGTGTATCTACGTGGATTCTACAATACTGCTAAGACTTTCCGATGCCTCTTAACGTGGTTAATTACTACAGGACCGCCTTGATTGGATTAGTTAGGATACCCCTTAGGCTACGATTAAGAGTTTCTTATTAGCTACGACCCAGGGGGAGAAAGAGTTTGGAAAAATAAGGAATAATTTCGGAAAAAGACACCAAGGAATCGTATAGATAAAAGAAACAAATGAGAAATTGTTGCAAATTGTTGATTACTTGTCATCGTCACAGCTCGCGCATTGCTCCGACAGATCGGACAAGGCCTCGGCTTCGGCCTCAGCCTCAGCCTGAGCTTTGGCTTCCGTTTCCATTCCGTACTCGCCCTCAATCACTTGCTGCCCACGTAGCTGACATTCATCATCATCATCATCATCATCATGATCATCACGATCATCACGATCGTCACGATCATCATCATCTTCGTCTCTTACATACCCGGGTGAGGGTGACTTGAATTTGCCACTCTGCGAGCCACTCTCGCTGTAATCGAGCGACGCATTCGATGTGTAACGCGAATCATTGTCGTCCAATTGGCCATTGCTCGCACCCAGGCTGGTCGTGGAGAACTCGCTGGAGATGGAACATCGATCGGGACGTCTCCGTTCCTGTTCCACATTGAACTGCTTGCTCGGCACTTGAGGCGCCGCACGCAGCGCCTTGGGTGACGCTTTGGTCAGTTGCTCCCGCAGCTCAGCAGCCTCGTCTTGCTCCTCCAGCAGCTCGGCAGGTGCTCGCTGTCTTGGCGCTGGCCTGGGCAGGGCATAGACTGGCTCCGGCAGGGCAGGCACATTCTCATTGGCATCGGGCCCATAGATGGGTTGCTCCACATTCTGCTCCTGCAGTATCAGCTTGCTGTGGCTGCTCGACGGCAGCTTCTTCTCCGTGCAGTTGCCGTGCAGGTTCTCCGCGTCGATGTTTAACTTTTTGCCGCCACTGTGATGGTGCGATTTGCTATGGTTCTGTATGTTGTTGTTGTTGTTGTGTATTGTGCTTGTTGCTGTTGCTGCTGGAGGGCACATTAATCTCGATGTTCTCGTAGTTGGCAGCACGCAGCTCCGGATAGAGGCGACGTGGAGCCGGCACGGGACGAGCCTGCGTCCCCGCCTGTTCCATGGCCGAAGACTGCAAGAAGACAAGGAGAAAGGTTTGGCATGAGTATATAGAGTGGATAAGCAGGGTAAACCCAACCTCAGTCAGCCTTGTTGGTAAGTTTGTTACCTGAATGTGGTAAGGGTAACGGGGATATACCTAGAACTTATATAGCCAAAGCAAAGTTACTGCAATCCTTGCCAGCTGACGGAACTGTTAGACCCGCTTTTTATGAGGGGGAAAGTAAAAGCAGGTAACCTTTTGCAGCTGGGCCAAACCCAAGTTAGGCGCTGCCCCGAAGTGTCGCAGGTCACTCCCAGTTCAACTCCTACCTGCTGTGGTATAAAACCAAGTAGTCCTAGCTGACCAGAGCACAGTCAACCCAAGGAGCTTCGGGGCACAACATGCAACATATCGCCAAGGGAAACATCTACGAAATACAGCACAAACTCTGCGAACTACTGATCTTTCTGCTGCTGCAACTGCTCGACACGATCTTCAGCGGCAATCTAAATACTAAAGTGGAAGAAGCTACTACACTGAGCGAAATGAGTCCACAGCAAACCGATGGCAAGGGCAAGCCAGAGAAGGCACAACAGACAACAAGCGCAACGTCGCAGCAGAAGATGCCAACGGACTATGCCAAAGTGGAGCTACTGCATCGCATGCTGGTGGCACAGCAGCTGCAGCAGCTCGAGCAGCGACGTCTGATGCGCTTGGCCCTTGCACGGCGGCGTCTGCACTTCGAGTTGGGCAATTAGAAGCGTCGCCTTATTTCCTTTTTTTTTCTTTTGCTTAATTTAAGTAATTTTTCTTTGTTTAGCATATTTAAGTGGAAATTAGCGTAGAAAGAAATCTGGCAAAGTGACCAATAAAATTGTGTAAAGACAAATGAGTGTGCTCTTCTCTGTATAAGTGTGTGTGGCTTGTGTAGGAAAAGTCAACCGAGCTGGGGCACAAAATGAGGCACACGCGTTTCCTCTTATCTTTCCCCGCTCCCTCTGCGATCTTCGCTTCCTCTTTCACTGGCCAATTACTCAAGCAGAGGCGAAAATCGATAGTCGATAGGCATCATTAATTGCCCATTTGGCTTTCACTTTCCACTTTGATCGCGCACGATCTTTGCGCTTTTTGCTTCCCCCATTTCTTCTTATTGACTTGCTTCACGCTGCTCATCTGTCTCGCTCTCTGCAAGAAAACCAGATGATGCACAAAGAAGAAAGCTGCGAGTGACCATTGAAGACTGAAGATTCATATGCCGCGCACTCGTACGATCTTTATTCGCCATGAATACATGAATTGCACTCAAGTATTCTCGAAGAAAGTCGCCACAGTTTCGAGTGCCATCCCATCGCATACTTCCTATATGTACATATGTATTTCGTCTGATCTTATTGTAGTTTCTTTCTTCTGCAGCTTCTGCGTCGTTTTCCTCTTCGCTTTGTCTAGCGATCTACAAGATTTTATCGCTACTAAATAAGCTATTTAAAGCTAATTTTAGTTCTGTTTGACACCTAAGCCCGTCTTCGATCTACGATAAAAGTTAAACCGGTTTCGGTATTTGATTGATCACTTTTATCCTAAGATATTCTAATAGAAGAATTTCTTTGCTTTTACAACTCTTGTGAGTTGTGTACTTTGCGGAACTAGCAGACTAATTGACGATATGAAATACTTCAACAATGCTTAGATACGATTCTACGATTACACGATATGTTGTTGACTTTGTGACTCAGCAATTTTCCATTTAGTAAAATTGGCTACGCCACATTACTTCTGGATTTGTCCAGCTTATACACTGCGTGAAGCACTTCGAACTTGTCTACACTGTACAACCGGGCTGGGAGTCACAAAACAAACTGTGGCACTTGGGCACTTGCCGCACTGCTCTTCTTTCTGTGCCTCAAGTGGCCCAGCAAAGCGAATGAAAGTTGTTCCGTTTGGCTCGGCTCTCAATGATTTTGTTTACAATACTTAATGAAGTTGTTGTTTCTGTGCCTGTTGTTGTTGCTCTGGATGAATGAACTTGCAGATGGCCGCGCTTTACTTGCAGTTGCGCAGGAGTGAATCATGTGTGCGAAGAGCTGGCGAAATTGTCCCGTCCCATCATGATCATCAGCGATCGTCGATCGACAATAGAAATTATTTCAAATTGCTTACAAACAATCGATTACATGCTTCGTCTCAGCTCGATTAACCAGCTGAAATATACCCTGTAACTAGCATATACCTAAACAAACAAGATATTATCGTATCTAAGTAGAGTTTTCTTTGTTTAACTTCTGTGCTCGTTTTTGCAAACATAATGAAACAAGTAGATTAGATAAAAAACGTAGTAAAACAAGCGCATGTCAAAGTTGAAGTTGCTATTTCGGTAAATTACGTGCGTTATACGGTTTAAATATAGCCCCCCTTTCTACTCTATGCAGGGTATAACAAAGCGTTTTCTTGCGAAGAAAACTCATCTGAAACCCCTTACCCCTCACCCCTCGGTTCAATGTGATGATTAATCGGAAAGCTGCTGCTTCGGGCAATTGTCCCAGTGAATCAATTGTGTGTACATATGTCTGCGTACATGTACGTGATATATATAGCGACACAACATATTGAATCGCGTTGTGGTTACGATAACAACAACAACAGCGCCGATTGCGACAATTATAAATCTAAAATGAGGCATGAATGGGCGTCGTCAAAGTTAGGTGTCTCTGGGCGATCTGCCAAATAATTATGGCAAATGTTATATGAAAGCTTAACCCTCTATTGCACACACTTAGTATCCAATTACGCCATGTATAAGGGAAAGTTAATATTGGTTACAAGGTGACAGTCCAAGTCGAGACTTCCCTAACAATTTGCAATGCGATTGTTCTACAGTTTAAGTGTATATAGGCTATACTATATACACATATCTGGGCATTTAGTTACAGTTCTTTATCTAGCAGTGTCGCTGATCTAATCGCGGTACGGCGTATATATCTTGGGCACAGAATGTTGGAAGTTCATAAGAAATGGGATCAATAGAAGTGTACGAAATATAGTTGTAGTTGAGGAAATAAAATCGGGAATAAAACACACGCACAGACTGGCAGACAGATAAGATACATACCCTATTATTATGAGGTAATAAAATACCATTTGTATGGCTATAAACGGAGTAAATAGATTTTTATTAGTGCCGCTGGGAAATGTTATTGTTCACTTCTGATAAGAGCTATCTATAAAGTATTTTAACTAAATACTTGCTTTATTTATCAAGAATCTAAGAACAAGTTTTCTCCTGTCCTTGTTGAATAACCTTTGCATTCATCAGCCACAATATAGTATATATATACAGCTGTGTTCTTAATAATAGCAGTGCTTATTAGCTGCAACTTTAAACTTAATTTTATATATCAAAAAGTAAATGAATGTTCACAAATGAAATTTTGTTTAAATTTTGTGTTTATTTTAAACAAAAACAAATCAATTTATTATTCAAAGTGTAGTTAATTTTTTTTACATTATTAATTGAAACAAAAAAGTTCTGCTTACAGCTGTTCTTAGGAATAGCAGTGAATAACGAAAACAGTGGAATTAGTTGAAAAAAAACATTGTAGAAATTTTTATATTTGTTTGGTTTACAAAACGAGGATTGCAAGTCCCACGCTCAGCTTGTAGCGATAAGCATACGTATAGTACGTACTTATATAGAGATATGCCACAGAGTCCCCGGGAATGGGTGCTATCAGTTCGCAATGCGGCGCACCAGGCGCTCAGAGAGCTCAGCTCTGTGCGTGTTATCAGTCTCGATTTGCGGGTATAAATAAAACTGCACTGTGCAAAATGAATGCCATAAAAAAAAAGGAAGACAATTATCGAACGCATTGAGAACTTTTGTTAATTGCAAATTCAAATGAACTCACTTGCATGCACTCAGTTTAATTCGAGTGCTTGTGAGTGCACTTGCAATTTAGGTTCAATTGCTTGCAGCGAGTTGACCTCTCTCAAGTGGAGCAGACTCAAAGAGTTAACTTGTTGCTGTGGCTGCATAATCTGTATAATCTCATATGAATAATATGCACTCATTCACTTGCAAGTTATTCATTTACTAGTCGAGTACTTGTACTACTGCATACATTATTTTTGCAGTGTATATCGGCATTAGTCATGCTCGGTCCAAAATTCACACAGTTCCTCCGACAACGATATGATTATTATGACTATTATTGTTATTGTTATTGTCATTGTTATTGTTGCGGGGACTAATTGAGCATAGTTCCGCAAATGGCAGCATTCGATTGATGCACAGCTTTTTTCGGCTTATTCAGTTGGCTGTATACATATGTAACATATGTACGAGTATGTCCATATTCCATTCGCATTTATTGCATCTTTAGTTATCGTTAGGGAATGGAAATGGGAGTGGCAAATGAATCACTTGCCGGGCATATTTGATTGTTTTTCTTGTTTGTGCTCAGTTTGCTGATACAGTTCCTCGCCCAGACTCAGATCTTGGCGGAGTACATTGTACAGCGTGTGTGTTCGGTTAAATTCGCTGATCGCGCAAGAGTTCAGATTACATTCCAAGTAACGAAGCATAAGAATGAAAGACGTAGATTTTGAGTTTATGTTTAGTATGCAAATCAAGCACATGCAGGGGCAATCGATGAGTTCTATCACATAACAAGACTGCGATTATATGTACAATATTTTGTATCAAGTTCTTTGGCTACTTCGGTTTGCCTTTCGATTAATTCTAGAGACGTGCAATGCATTTCAATCGATTTCCAAGTGGTTCGACTGCATTTTTTATGCATGTGATTTACACATGCCTCAGACAACATTTAAATGCAGCGTGCAGAGAGACAGCGAGACAGAGAGAGAGGGGGAGAGTGAGACAGCTGGTGCAGTGCAGCGAGAGTGAGAATGGCTTAGGGTGTGAGGAGAGGGGAGACATGTTTGATTAGCTGACAAAGAACTACAAAGCTCACACACATACATACATACATGTGTGTGTGTGTGTGCAACATGTCGTAAATGGTGACCCATCTGGTTTTTGGGCTTGTCAGTCAGCTGCCATTGTTGCTGTTGTTGTTGTTGTTGTCTGCAATTGCGCTTTGTTTGGACAACAAGCTGAAAAGTTGAGTGAGTCGTCGCAACAGTTTGGGGTCGCTCGCAGCAAAGGGGATCATTTTGCAATGTGCCCTTCAAAAGTGGGACACATTCACATGCTGTTTTGCCAAGGGGTATTTACTAGTCGTGCATGGCCAGAAACATGCGAAAAATCTCAGCTTTTTTTTTGGTTAATACTTGAGAATCCACTTGAAAAACTAACAACAACTTTTATTGACGTTTGCTTAGTTTGTGTGCGCAGGTACCGTTATAATTTACAATATCAATAATCGATTGTCGTGACTGAAGAGAGAGAGAGAGAGAGAGAGAGAATGTGTGTCAGACATCAACGGCAGCATCGAACTTAATATGTTTATAATTGTTTTAATTGCCAAACAATTAAAAACGCTCAAAAATCGCGCCTGCAACACCAACAACAATGGCAACAAAAGAGACAGCAACAACAACAACAATAGTAGCAGAGAACAAGAATGCGAAATGTGCCCCATGGCCAAAGCGTGTCACTTGCGGCGTCGCATTGTGTCCCCCTTTTTGACACCACAGCAGGTGAGCGAGCGAGACGGGGCGAGCGAGACACCGTTTTTCTCTCACTGGCTGCCTGCTCAGAAGTGGAGCGATAAGCAGTTATAACTAACTAACAACAACAACAACAACCTGTGCCAAAATGATAAAGCGAGCAGCAACAACAAAGCAAATGTATGAATGTGTTGGTATCTTGTCTACCTGTATGTGTGTGCGTGTGTGCGTTAAGTGCAGCGGAGGGCCCAGCAAAATGTTTGCTGCAATTTGCGCTGCTTTTTTGGGTTTCCAAATGAAAAGTCACATAAATTAAAAAGTTAGATAATGCATTATCAAATAAGACACACACACACTCGCACACACACGCACACAGACAGCAGCAACTGCATTTTTAAGGCGTGTTTTGTTTGGAAACGATGCGGGCCTAAAGGTTAATGCGCGAGAGAGCGGAGAGCGGAAGACAGAGAGCCACAGCCACAGCCAGAGCGAGAGCGAGAGTGTCTGTGTGTGTGTGTCTGTGTCAATAAGATTGAGAGCGAGAGAGCGCAATCAAACCAAACTCGACGAATGCTGCGTTTTAGTATTTTTCTTATATGTTTGTATTTTTCGCTCTTACCTACGTCTTGTTTTGTTATTGTTTTGCTGTTATCGACGCACGCATATTTAAATAGTCGAAAAAACGCTTAACAATTTATGCAAATCGAAAGAAAAAATGGAAAAGACCAAACAAGTCGTAAAAGAAATAAACTTTTACCTTTCGCTTTTGTCGCTGCTGGACAGCTGTCAGTTTCTTTCTATGCAATTATTATGCGAAACTTTTGTCGTTTTGTTTTTGTTGTTGTTGTTGCTGCTGGTTGGCCCACATTTAACACTAACACACACGCGCGCGGGTTGTAAAATAACATGAACAAAAAAAAAACACTACGGATGCCACTCAAATTGCATTTCGTTGGCCACATTTGTTGCTGTTGTGGGGCCTACGCGCAACTGCAACGGCGACGGGGACGTCGACGGCGACGTCTACTCGGAACAACGCATTTAATTGACGAGGCGAGCGCACATAATGAATGTTTCTGCTGCTGCTCCGTTTATCGTTTCGTTTCGTTAAACTTTTGCTGGCTGGACAGTTTATTTATTTATTTATGATTTGCACTCTCACACTCCTGCTCGCTCGCCGAGCCGGGCAGTACTACTAACGAATGATTCATTTCCATGCCCCATGGCACAAAACTAGCGCAGCGTTTTATCACGACCAAGCAGCAGGTCGCCGCTCTCGTTCCGCTCCCGCTCCCACTCCCGTTCGGCTTGCTAAATGAGTCGCGATCGCGAGCAGAATGAATCTACATACGTACGTGCACACACACACACGCGCACACTGTCACAGCAAATATGCACACATATAGAAATGTAAATGGAATGCGTCTTGCTCTCTGCTTTGCCTGACCGACCGACCGACCCACCGGCAGTAAAGTACGATTAGACAAAATACAAGAAAAAAAAATGAAAACAATAAATAAAGAGAATGACTAAGGACAGTAAGTAATACGCACGAGACGTAGGTAAACTTAACACTTGACACGGTCTCTCGCACAATGATGAGCGAGGCAGAAACTCGAGTCGGTCAGTTCGCTGCGCTCATAATCGCGGCGAGAGTTTAACAGCAACAGCAAACAACTTGATGGAGATACTTTTATTGTGCCGCGCTGCTGTTATTGTTGCTGGTTTATGTTATCGTTTCTGTGATTTACGATAGAGTTACAAGTGATGTTATTGCTCAAATGATCTGTTTGTGCTCAGTTGAGCTGTTCTTTCACTGTTACGCCAAAAGTGATCACAAATTGCTGTTAACGCACTGTAATTTGTGGAATCTGTTAGTTAACAGCAAGCAGTCACCGTTTCTTTGTTCGCGGTTCACAGTAATTGCTGGAAATAACTGTTAACTCATTGTCATATATTGTTAATATTTAATTTTAAACAAATTAATATTTTTAAAATATATTTGCAGAGTCACTTAAAAATTGTTGCATTTTATTTGCTTACATTAAATCAACTTATTAAACAATTGCCGCACAATTTGAATAGTTCGCGCTCTTACAGTGTGCCCGTTTGCTGCGTAGCAATAAATCAGTTGAAACTATCGCACGCTGCATAATAATACCCAAAAGATACCGATATTTAATCGCATTGAAAGTGTAGCCAATTAGCTCGCTTTTTTACAAGCGTTGGCAACGCGAGACAAACGCAAATTGCGCGCTCACATGAAGCTGGCTGCGCCACTGCAGCCGCCACACTGTTCCCACAAGAAGGCAAACACTATTCCCACTGTTATGAAAAGCATTACCAGTTTTTAACTGTTCCACATTGGAACGCATTCGATTCGACGCAACCATGTGGGCGTATAGCCAAACAGCATCCACAGCTGCCATTGGCTCGCAGCTGCCGCAATGCTGCGCACAAGCTCCACGGCGAAAAATGTCGTTGGGCCACGCCCCGCATGGCGTGCCTTGGCGCTGACGCTGGCGTCGTCGTCGTCGCACGACGCGCTGCGACGCTTTGGTCCCCCATTTTGACAGCAGGCGAGTGCGTGTGTGTGCGTGCGTGTGCATGTGTGTGTGTGTGCTGGTTTGTTTGCTTATTTGTTTGTGCTTCGTTTGTCGTATAAGTGATGAGTCAATTAACCCAACATTCCTCGAGGCCACATATTGCTTTAATTAAACAGACAAACAAAATTGCAGCAGCTACAGCAGCAACAACAACAACAACAACAGCTGCAATGGCGCTGCACTACATTTGCTGCGTGTGTGTTGTTGTTGTTGTTGTTGTTGCTGCTGCTGCGGCTTCTTCTCCTATTTGTGACTTCTGCCGCTGTTGTTGTTGTTGTTGTTGCTGGCATTAAATGAAAAACACAGCCGCATCGACAAGTTAAATGCAAACAAATATTTGCATTTATTTTCACACACACACACACGCACACACACGCGCGCAACCTTGAAAGCGCCAGCAACAACAACAACAGCAACAACAACAATTTGCACTCGCCTGTTAATTAAACTTTAATTACTTGTCATTTACAAAGCTGATTGATGCAGCCAAACTTTTTTTCATCGCACACACACACACACACACGCAGGCACACGCACACACAGGCGCACCTGCAGCCGCTGTGTTGCCTACTTTAAGGCGCTCGCATTGAAATTTCGCATTCTTCTTTGCTTTTTGCTGCTTTTTTTCTCTTTTTTTGACTGCAAAATTGTTTTATAATTTTTTAATTGCCAGACTTGAGGTCGATTTAAGCGGCGTGTAGGCAGCGGCAGCGGCAGAGACGCAGGCAGAAGGCAGAAGAAGAAGCAGCGTAAAAGTTCCCAAGGATTTGCTGCGGTAGTTTAACAGTTATAGCGATTAGCGAATGAGTGGAGAAAGGGGGGAGGGGGAAGGTAAGTGAGATAATTATCTCATAAAAGCAAATAGTATGCTCTATTAATTTAGAATTTCTTCTTTTTATCTTATTGAGGTTATGTTTTATAAATATGTATTTCTTTGGAGAAAATATTCACTCTGCAGTTGAGGTTATGCAGCACAGTAAGCTGCAGTTTAAAAAAATAAACAGATTTTATGCCTCAAGCAGATGCCACGATATCGTCTTATATAGCTTGAGAAGCTAAGTAACTTTCATTGCCAGCGACCTTAGCTTGAAACGGGCAAAAAGAAGGTGGAAAAAAAGCTAGTTGAAAGAGAATAGAATAAGAAGAGTTGAGCGGCAGCTAATACTGTATTAGATGAATTATCAAGATAAAGACAGTTTCTTTCAGTTTTTTCTTTCAATTTTAAACAAATCATTCGTTATGGAGTCAAAGTAGAAGACTGAGAGATGCTACTTCATGTTGCTTCACCTAAGTTCTCACATAATTAGAATATATTTCAGAGTAACTCCCACTATAACATATAGACATATGTCTGCAATATCGCTCTATGCAATAACTTAGAGTTTTTTTTTAGCGAACCAAGCGGCCTGGACAGGCAGGCCAGGGTGTGGACTATGGGGAGTTCATTATCAGGGGATCAGGGCAAACACAAACAGAGAAACAGAAACAGAAACAGAAACAAACAGAAACACAAACATGGCTGGACACAAAGACGCAGCAGCAGACAATTTGGTCGATGATTGCCGGACAATGCGAGTGGAAAATGCGAGTGGAAAATGGGTAATGGGAAATGCGGCATGCGGCATGCGGCATGTGGAAAAGCTGAGGAAAACTACCGCATGCAAATTGCAGCAATTGAAAGGAGGCGATGCAAAACAAAGCAACACAGCAACAACGAAACAGGACGCACAACAGCAGAGACAGGCAGGAAGAGAGAGAGGGAGAGCGAGTGAGACAGGGCGCTGAGGTTGAGGACCGTTTGAGATGGAACAAAGCGCACGAACAATGACAGAAAACTGCAAACAAATTTTGCATGCCAAATGCAACAAACAAAATGCAGCGGCAGCGGCAGCGAGTGCAAGCGAGATGGCCAGACTGTGCGAGCGGGAGCGGCAGCTGTGTGGGCGCACAAATCACTCAAAGGACTTCCACTTGAATGTTTTCGAAAACAATTGAGAAAGGGAATCAAAAACACAAAACACGCATAACGAAATACGGAATGCGAAATACGAAATACGCACAACAAAGCAAAGCAAAGCGAAGGGAAGGAGAAGGAGGAGAAGAAGGAGCAGGAGGAGCGGAGGCAAGGCAAAGTCTGCTGCAAGTTGTTGCGCCTTAAGTCCTCGAGCAAACATCAATGGGAAACGCATCCCTCTCGCTCTCTCTCTCTCTCTTTCTCATACCTTGCCGCCGGATGCCGCCACACACACTTGATCGACTTCTGACTCCGCTCCGGCGTTCTTCGAGTGCAATTTAGCGCATCTCGCAAATCCCCTACCCCCAGTTATCCAGTCTCAGTCTCAGTCTCAGTCGCAGTCCCAATTCGAGTTCCTTGTTCATTGTTATTGCTCCTGCTCCGATATTTGATCCAAATCGAAAGCGATAAGCTGGAAACGTCGAGTCGCAAAAGATTCCGACGCCGATCGCAGTGGGGGAAATGGCAAAAGGAAAAACCCCTGGCACCTTCAATTGGCCCCGATCGATTTCAATAATTGAGAATGTTTAGCAGAGCAAATTGAAGAGGTGCCATAGAAAGATGTAGATAGATAGGTTGGGTAGGTTTTTTTGTATGCCTTAGACGGAGTCAAAGAGTTAAGAGTTTGCGGAATAACGAACTGAGATTGGATATCAATGAAAATGTATATAATAAACCAATATGAGATGCGATAAAAAATATACCATAATATACCAAAATACATAGAAATTCTGTAGTATATAAAAAAGTATAGTAATAGCGAAATACCTGACAAGTTCTGTAAGATCTACGATCTGTACTCTATACAAGTCTATCTATTACAGTCCGCAGATACAATAATAAAAAAAATACAAAAAAATATTAAAATATTTTGTAAAAATATCAAAATATTCAGCACGCTCTGTAAGATCTACGATCTTTATTTACTGCCAGTTGATCTTCACAGATTGTAGATCACAGCTGAAAAAGATCTTTATAAAGATCTTCAATAATATCATCAAATATTCTACAAGTCCTACATGCTTGTAATGAACTTAATGAACTACATGATCTACCACAGTTGAAATAATACTCCAATAAATACTGCCATATTGAACAAGATCTTCAAGATCTTTTAACCAAATAAAGACCGCACTTAGATCTTTATAACGATTGTAATATTCTGTAAGATTCACAGTAAAGAAAAACAAAACTTTTACTACAAGATCTACGCAATGTAGAAAAATACCAAAAGAATCACTGAAAAAAAAGTTCAATTCAGTTAAAAAAAATGCTAAAAAATGTGGTATTTTTTTAATTATTTTTATTATATTTTATATATATTTATTATTTTTTTTTTTGTATTTTATAACATTTTAAAAATCGCTCAACCCGCACCACAAAAAAAAACAAACAAACAAAATGAAAACCCGCCACTTTTATTAAATTCAAGCTAAAAAATCGTATGCAAAATTTCGCTTTAAATATCCTTAACTTAGCTAGTCTCTTAGCTGCCCTACTTTCTGGCTAAAATAATTAGCTATAAACTCGCTTTTTCTTTTTTATTTTCCAGAGCTACCCCAGCGCAACTTCCTTTGGCGCGCAAAACATTTTCCATTTCCGCACAAAAAAAATCGAGAAAAAACAACGGGATGCCTGAGGAGGGCAAGGTGAGGGGGAGGAGGAGGACTAGATCCTTTGCTGCAATCGCTGGACCAAATCCGGCATTGGGCACGCATGTGCCTCTGCCTGCACCCGGAACTGGCTGGGCTGCCATTGCGCAGCTGACTCACTCCATGCCACGCCATGCCACGCCACGTCGCGCCACGCCAAGCTGCGCTGCCTTATTGGCCCTCACACAATGTTGTTGTTTTTTGCACGTTCCGCGCCGCCCGCGACGAATCGAGGATGCGGAATGCGGCAACGAAATTGGTACAGGGCAGGGGCAGCGGCAGGGGCAGATTGAGAATGGGAATGGGACAACGACAGCGCAAACTATTTTTTATGCTCGGGCAACTTCCTCTCCCTCTCCCCCTCTCCCTCGCTCTCGCTCTCTCCCTTTGCTCTTCTCTTTTTTATGAGCAACTATAATTGTTTTGGCTAAGGACAAGGAAAGGAGCCGGAGCGGAGCAGGGGGGACGATGTGGACGCGTCGACGACGACGACAGTCAGTCTGGCAGTGCGGCCATCATTTGGGATTAGTGTGCGTGCGTGTGCGTGTGTGCGTGTGTGTGTGTGCGTGCGAGTTGACCTTTTGCATCTGCCAGAGGTCGTACTAATAGACCAGAGGCCAAGCTAGGCTAGGAGTTGGGGGCAGGCTCAGCCGAGGCCAGGCCAGGAAGCCGTGCTCGTTATGGAGTCACGCTCATTGCGTTGCCCAATATAAATTAAGATCCCTAAATGCTGACAAAGGGCCCTAATTCAAAGGCAATAAAACGGATATTAAGCACACATCGAACTGGCTACCGATCGATCCATGGGGCACCCCATGATGATGATCCCTGGCAGCACGATCATTATCATCCACAACAACATCATCATCATCGTCTTCTGCTGCTGCGGCTGCTGCTGCTGCATTAATGAATCGTGGCCATATGGAAAAATGCATTTCTTTCCATACAGTTTTTTATATGTTTCTTTTTTTTTATGAAAGAAATGAATGCTCAAAGAAATCTTCGAGCAGCAGCGAAAGTTGTCGTGCCCCCCTGCCCCTCTCCCTCTCTCTCTCTCTCTGTGCTGTGCCCTGCCCATTACTAATTCATTTTTCTAATTTCCACATTTCTCAGATAACCAACGGTCCAGCTAGTTGCAACCGTGCCAGGTAGGGGGCGCAGGGGAGTAGGGGAAAGGGGCCCCAATTCATTTTGTGAGATAATTTATGTGCCGCTGTCAACTCGAACAATTGCGCGACTGCAACTGGTCTTCAAATGCGGCTCAACGATTGCCCAAAACGGCCAAACGGCGACGATGTCAAAGGTCACTCACACACTCAGGGTCAGCGCTGCGTTGTCAGCTCAGGTGCAGCAGTGGCAGCGTTGGCAGCAGCATCGTAAATTAACAATTACCAAGCAATTATTGAGCACAACAAAGCGACAGGAAGTCGCACAGCGCACTGTCTCCCTCCCTCCTTTATCTTCTGAGTGTAGCAAGTGCAATTCTTCTCTCTCTCTCTCTCTCTCTCACTCTTCCTGCTGCGGTTGCATTGACGCATTTGAGGACACTTGCGGCTCACCTCCAGTTGCGCCCCTGCCTCCCTAGTGCGCCTAGTGCGGCTCACTGACCCCTAACCTGTCCTGTTCTGACCACACCGGATACGCGCACGGACCGTGTGCACTGCTTGAAGGTGGTCCCCGTGGTGGCATCCCCTTTCCGGTTGCCTCTTCCTACCGAATTGAGTTATCAATCGAAGGCAACAATGAGAAATCCCGCACATTGTTTGTCGCCCTCTCGATTGCGCGATGATGACATATAGCAGCCTGATCGGAAGTGCTCGCTGGGTGTCCCTAGTGGGTTGACGCACACAGTGCGGAAATGCAGAGACGTACAGGTACATTGCGGGCTGTGTGGCATATTGTGAATTAAGATTAAAGTAGTGTGAATTTGGAAATTTGAAATATATGCATATATTTTCATATTCCAATCAAAGTCGAGCATTTTGTTAGAGCTAAATTTCTTGAGAAAGTCAATTGATTGCTCGACATTTCTAGAAAAACTAGCGAAATGTGTTTACTAAAAAAAATTCTATGCATATATTTTCTTGTTCAATTTGAAATCGGTTAAGAAATCGGAAAAAAAAGGGAACATGAATTAAGCTCACATAGAGTAGTGAATGAGATCACTTAGCATTTCTAGAACAATGTAGGGCCTGTATATATACTAATATGTGGCGTATATAGTTTCGTATTCAAATCGAAATTGGAAGCATTTGAACATTAGATATTTTCTACCTTATATAGAGAGAAAAATTAATAAAAAATTAATTAAAATATTACAATAGTAAATTAGCTCGAAAATGTTCTAGATATATCTGTATAAATCCTCAAATTCATATGCTTATATTTTCATATTCCAATCAAAGTCGGCCATTGTATAAGTCATGGCATTAAATAACTATCGAAAAACAGCTTAAAACTGGAGCAGAAATTGCGTAAAATGAGCTCGAAGAATTATGAGAAAAACTAGCGTTATATTTGCAAAATCGAAATCTGACTTATATATGTATTATTAGCCGATTTAAAACAAAATAAGTTTTATATACTCTCCTTCTCTGTTGGCATTACAATGCGACAGTTGACATATTAATTTGATGTTCTTTTATAGAATTCCAACTTGAAAAGATTCTGGGAAACCCCATCGAGCACTCGCAGCTCGTTTCCTGCTTTCTCCTCACTCTTCCTTCTCCTGTATCTCTTGCTCTGCTACTTAGCATCTCCTGCCTCTCCTTTCTACAACTCCCTCAATTGTCTAACTCATTTGTCCAATGGGCTGAGCTGGCGACAAGGATTTAACAGGAGGCAGGCCTGGAGCTGCACTTGCCACTTGCTACTTGCCACTTGCTACTTACGGCGCTGCTGGAGTTCGGCTGGGAAAAGAAGTTGCATGTCGTCGCGCCGTGAGCCTGGTGTAATCCATCCATTCCCCCTTGCAGCGCCAAGCGACGCGACATTAGGCAAATCATTAAACAAATCGAACGAACGGACACGGGAAAATCTTTTTGGTTTTTCGCTTGCTCGGCAAATCAATCAAGCGACAGCGATTGGAAAAGCTTCGTTTCCCCTGCTATGCCGCCCCTTCCTTGTCTCTCCTCATAGTGTGTGTGTGCTCCAAGGACCACCCTGGGCGCTGCTTAGGGCTCGAGTCGTTGTGGTTAGTCGCCTGCCTGGTTGCCTGGTCGGATTGTGGATTGGGGATTGGGGGTAGACTGCAACCGGTCTCTGGTACCGGGCAGTCTGCAGCGAATAACTAAAAGGTAGCGAGAGGGGGGGGGGGCTAAGGAGGCGGGTGAGCTGCATCGGTAGTCCAAGTCCAAGTCCAAGTCGTAGCTGGGATGCCACGCTGTGCCGCTTATTAATGACACACAATTTTTGTATCATTTACGGGTCACAATAATGTTCGGTTCGGTTCGGTTCGACTTGGTTCGCCCTGCTGCAGCGATCTGTTAGCCCCTCCCTCTCCCGTTGCCCTTCTCACCTGCCTGCCTCGTTTGTTCGAACTTTCGTGGCGTTGCACAGAAGCTGCATTCTTAAGCTCTGCCCCCAAAACGGCAGCTGCTTCTGCCTTGGCTGCCTCGACGGCTGCACAGTGGGACGGGCAGACAGTGCATGCTGTGGGACAGTGGACAGTCTGGACTGTGGGATAATTTATTATGCGAGAAATTTTATTCACGTGACTTATTTGCTTCTGAATGCCCCCAGCGAACGCAGCGAGCCACACAAGAATCGGAATCGGAATGAGCTCGGGAATCGGGAATCGAAGCTCGCTCCAAGCTTGCCTGGTCAAGTTGGTCACTTTGCTCCGCCGATGACTCATGCGAGAGTGGGAGAGGCAGTGAGCGAGCGAAAGAGACAGCAAGCTGATTGTGGCGGTGCCTTGATGTGGGTCCAGCCTCAATACAAACACAAACACAAAGGCAGAAAACACACCTAGCAAAAGGCGCTGGCGGCATTAGGCCGACTGTCTGTATACCCTGTAAAGCTGATTGTGGCGGTGCCTTGATGTGGGTCCAGCCTCAATACAAACACAAACACAAAGGCAGAAAACACACCTAGCAAAAGGCGCTGGCGGCATTAGGCCGACTGTCTGCATACCCTGTAAATCGAGAAAGTGGGGGTTGCTCAGCTTTAGTATAAGCTATATTATATGACATTTTTTATGGAAATGAACTTAAAGAAATGTGCATTTTAAGCAATTTACACTAAGAAAAATGACAAATTAACTTTATTAAAAATTTCAGTAAAAAGTTCAAATTTTAATTATTTATTTAATATTTATTTTATTTAAAATAATGTAAGAATTTTAATTTAAATTAATTTTTTAATAATTCCCAATGTCTTGTAGTCGTCATAAAAAATTATCTAATAAAAATTATAGTTTTCTATAATTTTAATAATTTTAATAATAATTTTCTCTCAGTGCATGAACTTTGTTTTACACTGTAGAAAGTATGTCTAAGCTGTAATATAAACTCATGCGCTAAACTGCAACACTTGTGCTACTTGCAGGGTATACGCTGGCTTCCCCCTCCCTCTTGCTGCGCCTTATTCAGTTTAGTTAACGCTTTTGCTTTGCTTTTGCTTTGCCTTTGCTTTGCTTTTGCTTTGCTTTAATTTATTTTCATTTGGGCCGCGTGCGATTTTTATGCTCATTTTTGTCGAAGACATTTAATGATCGCATATAATTTGAGAATGCGAATGCGACTGCGTGTCCGCGTCCGTGTCCCTGGGAGCACACCTCACCCACCCCTCCGCCCCCCCCCCACGGCAGCCTCTCATCCTTTGCCCCGTTGTGGCTTGTGTGTTGGCTGCAGTTGCTCATAATTTTATGGGTAGCTGCTCTCGTTGCCCCAACCAAATACACTGACAGAATTTATGCACATTCCTGCCGCCTGCCGCCCCTGCGCCCCTGCCTGATCCGCTCCTGCTTTGCTCCTGCTGTTTTACGCCACTTTCAGCTGTTGTTCTCGCCTCGTTGTTGTTGTTGTTGTTGCAACAACAATTTGCATACCAAAAGGTGCAAGGACGGCGGCAGCAGGTCGACTCCAAAGGAGCCGCTCGCGCTGCTGGAGCTCTTAACAAATTTGTTCGGCCAACACGCCCCAATCTCCAAGTCGCTGCGTCCAAGTCAGAGGCAGAGAGTCTTCGCTGTCTTCCATCTAATTACGGGCGCGTGCAAGGGTCGATTTTGGTTCGGTTTTCGGTCTTCGGTTTTGGGTTATTCTCGGTCTGTGTCTGTCGCGTTGCTTCGATCTGTTTCGTTACGCTTCTGGTTTTTGGTTTCTTTTCACTCTTTGCGCTGCGGTGACAACATGAAAGGCGCAACATCTGAGGGCCAATGCCGCAGCAGCGGACAACGCACAACTGCCCAAGGCTGGTGGCAGGGGGAGGAGTAGGAGGAGTAGGAGGAGCAGGAGGAGGAGGTTCAGTAACAATGCCAATAAGCCGGGTCAATCAGCCAGCGCGCGGGTTACATATGCCAACACACACTCAGCTCGCGACGCGACGCGATGCGAGGTGCGGCTGGGCCGGACTGATGTGGAGCGGGCTCCTCTTGGCGTGGCAAGTACACGAGCTGCGTGCGCGGTAGCTGCCACTACAAATGGGTGTGGCAGAGCGGCCAGGGAGGGGGGCGCAGTGAAGGGGCAAGTGCAGCTACAAGTAACTGCTGTAGAAGAAGAGAATCGGAGGAGGAGAGAGCAGAAGGAAAGGTAAGGAGAGACGGGTAGGAAAGGTTAAGACGCAGAAGCAGAGGGGAAAGAGAACATTCTGAGAACTCCAGCAATGACAACGGTCGCAAGTCGCAAGTGTCGCCTTATCAAGGCAGTCGCAAGTCTTCAAGTCGCCATGGATTCTCTGACAAGTAAAGCGACTAACTGAACTGGGAACATTAATAAATGACTCACTCTAATATATGATTATAATCATATAGAATTATATCAATAATTATTTTTTGATCAATTTTATATTTCAAAATATACATTTAAATTTTCTTAGAATTTTTTAATTATTTATTTTAACTTTTTTTGAAGTTGTTTCACTTTTCGAATCTTTCTTTCGACTAACTGAACTCTGAACTGGGAACATTAATAACTGACTCACTTTAATATATGATTATAATTATATAGAATTATATATCCCTAATTATTTTTTGATCAATTTTATATTTCTTAGAATTTTTTAAATATTTATTTTAACCTTTTTCTAATTATTTTTTGAAATTGTTTTACTTTTCGAATCTTTCTTTCGACTAACTGAACTCTGAACTGGCACTATTAATAAATGAATCACTTTAATATATGATTATAATTATATAGAATTACATATCCCTAATTATTTTTTGATCAATTTTATATTTCAAAATATACATTTTAATTTTCTTAGAATTTTTTAAATATTCATTTTAACTTTCTTCGACTTTTTTTTTAAGTTGTTTCACTTTTCGAATCTTTCTTTCGACTAGCTGAACTCTGAACTGGGAACATTAATACCTGACTCACTTCATTGTATGATTATAATTATATAGAAATATATATCAATAATTATTTTTTGATCAATTTTATATTTCAAAATATACATTTTAATTTTCTTAGAATTTTTTTAATATTTATTTTAACTTTTTTCGACTTTTTTTAAATTGTTTTCGTTTTTGAATCTTTCTTTCGACTAACTGAACTCTGAACTGGGAACATTAATAACTGACTCACTTTAATATATGATTATAATTATATAGAATTATATATCAATAATTATTTTTTGATCAATTTTATATTTCAAAATATACATTTAAATTTTTTTAGAATTTTTTAATTATTTATTTTAACCTTTTTCTAATTTTTTTTTAAAATTGTTTCCCTTTTCGAATCTTAGGATAATTTTTTAAATATAAGTGAAAATTTTTTTATTAATTATTTTTTTATTTAATATTTATTTATTATTTATTTATTATTTATTATATTATTTTTTTTTCAAATCTTGAAATAAACTCGGTAAATCTTTTGTAGATCTTAACTTTTCTTATAATCAATTTATTTCTCCCTTTTTTCCTTATTTTTTTACTAATGTTCTATATGGTCATCGATATCTACCATCACAAGCATCAACTTCATCACCTTGGCATGCTGCTATAGTGAGCATATCACATGATCTTTGACCTCTGGAGGCCAGACAATTATGCAGAGGCGTTGCCTGGCAAAAACTAAGCGCATCAGCCGAGCCGAAAGTGTCGCCTGCAAAATGCGATCGATATCGCATTACAGCTCGAGGCGTGCTCTCTCTCTCTCTCTCTCTCGCACACTCTCTTTCTTTGTCTTTCTTTCTGCCCGCGGGTAATACGAGACGAGCCACTTGGTGTTAAGGTGTCCAATGCGCCCGAAAGAGAGCTACAAATTGGCCTCAAATCGATTGAGCCAGCTGCGCCTAGGGCAATTTGCGAGCGCAATTGAATGCATGAGTCGAGGCGAAATACGAAACAACTATATAAAATATAATCTATATACATATATATACATATGTGTGTGTGTGTGTGTTATGAAATCAAAGGGCCTGGGCCAAGCAGTCCAATTCATCTCAATATGCCAATGTTGCTTTCAACGGGCGCATTGTTTGGACATCAAACTCGGAGCCGGGTGCTCTAAGTAGCCTGAGAGACCAAGCAGAAGACGGCAACGTAGACCGAGAACAAGGTAGACTGTCGGTCGCCAGTCGAGGGAGAGAAAGAGAGAGAGAGAGAGAGAGAGGACTGAGACCGAGACCGAGACCCAATTTCAATTCCAAGTTGTTGCAGCTAAAAAGAAGGATTATCCCGGCAATGATCAATATTGAAAGAATGAAGACATATCAATATGGGCACGTTGTCTCTATGCATGTGCATACAGTAGGCCAATTCACACACACACACACACACACACACAGATACTCAGACACTGTTGGCGTTGGCGGCGTAGCTCAAGAAATTGAAAGGTTAAACAAAACAAAGCCAGGAACGCAGGGATTGAGTAGGAAAATGAAGAGGAACATGCACAGAAAACGTAAAAGAAAGAAGAAGAAAGGGAACAGGGCAACAGGGCAACGGGGGAGGACTGCCAGCGAGCGTGTGAGAGTGCGGGCCAAGTCGAGCATGAAAGAAAGTAAAAATCAATTTGAACTCGAGCACAACAATTACTTTCTCATCGGGTCCATGCGTGGGCCCTGGCTCGGCTCCGGCTCCGGCCCCGGCCGCGGCCTTAGCCTGCTCTGAAATTTGGTTGTCTTCAATCCGCACGTAAATAGTGTCAATCAAAAAAGGTTGCACAACAACAACAACAACAACTACAACAATCGATAACCGCACCAAATCTTCAGAAACCGTTGCAACCATTGTCATGCTGTCTCGCTCGCACTCGCACTCGCTGCCTACTTATCTCTCTCGGTGCGCCTTCCTGGAAGCCTCTAGAGATTCTCTTCGATCTTTGCTGTTGTTGTTGTAGTTGTTGCTGTTGTTGTCATTGTTCATCAACTCGTTTGGGAAATTTTCTCCGCGCTTCGCCAGAAACTTTTCTCAATGCGTGGTACGCCTCGTCGGATCGCTTGGATCGCCTTGGATCGCCTCCATTGTTGATCTTGTCAATGTTTTGTCAGCAGTCGCCCAATAAGCCCCATCAAAGAGCAACAAATTTTTGATTGACATCGCGCATTGTTGTTGAAAAGTTTCAGCCAAACATAGTCGACACACACACACACTCGCACACACACACTCGCACACACACACACACACACACATACACACACATACACGCGCGCACACCTGTTGGGGAATTAGTGAAGCCGCTAGTGGAAAACTTTAATTTCTTTTGCATTCCGCAGCTTAGTCAGTCTCCAATCAGTCGAAAATAAAAGTCAGCTTACACTGCGAGAAAGACGTTGTTCTTTTCTGTTTGAACACACAGATCGGAGCAACTGTAATAGCCAAGAAAAAGGCAAAAATTTTGTAGTTTTTTTTTAAATTTGTTAAGAATCTATAGACTAGAAAGTCCTGTAGAGCTTGCTACATGCCTAATTTTATGTAGATTTTTATATGATTTTTGGCCAAAAACTAAATATTTGTCCAAAACATATTTGAACGTCTATTTTTAACAAATTTGATAACGTCTATTTTCCCGATAGGTTCTATGGCAGCTGTGCGATAAATCGGTGCAATTTTCATCACATTTTCACAGCCTTTAAGGGACATACTTAGACATATGTATATCAGGAGAATTTCATGGCGATATTTTGAAAAATGACAAAATCGGTCGATAGGTTCTATGGCAGCTATACGATATATCGGTTGGATCCGGCTCGTTCCGACTTATCTAACGCATGCAGCAATAGGAAGCATGTATACCAAGTTTCATCAAGATAGCTCTAAAACTGAAACGCAATCTAGCGTTGCAACATACGGACAGACGAACGGACGGATGGATGGACGGACAGACGGACGAACGGACGGACAGACGGACGAACGGGTGGACGGACAGACGGACAGATGGACGGACAGACGGGCGGACAGATGGAAGGACGAACGGACGTACGGACAGACGGACATATGGACGGACGGACGGACAGATGCACGGACAAACGGACGTACGGACGAACGGACGGACAAACGGGTGGACGGACAGACGGACAGATGGACGGACAGACAGACGAACGGACGGACGGACGGTCAAACGGACGGACGGACAGACAGACGAACGGACGGACGGACAGACGGACGGACGAACAGACAGACAGATGAACGGACGGACGGACGGACGGACGGACGGACAGACAGACAGACAGACAGACAGACGGACGGACAGACGGACGGACAGACGGACGGACAGACGGACGGACAGACGGACAGACGGACAGACGGACGGACAGACGGACGGACAGACTAACGGACGGACAGACGAACGGACGGACAGACGAGCGGACGGACAGACGAACGGACGGACAGACGAACGGACGGACGGACGGACAGACGAACGGACGGACAGACGAACGGACGGACAGACGAACCGACGGACAGACGGTCACACGGACATGGCTAGTTCGACTCTCTGATTGATGATTACGAGTAAACATACTTTATAGGGTCTGCTAAGGTGCGTTGCAAACTTCTGGCCAAAATTAATATACCCTCTGCAAGGGTATACAAAAATTATAGGATCCTTACCAGAATTTCAAAAAAGTTCGAAAATTTTCAAAAACTTTTTACAAAAATTTGGGAACATTGGGATTACTAAGGGTATTGCATAAACGTACATAAAACCTGATGTGAAACAAAGCTATGCTGCCTGAAGAGTGAGGTTAGGAGTCCTGGATGGAGGAGGGTATTACTTGCATCTAATGAAAGGCAACTTTGACTGCAAAATTCGATGCATGAAATAATAATGTGAATATTTTAATATTTGAATTATGTTGTACAGCTGTTAAATGCTTTGCAGCAGGCGGGGGCGGAAGGGGGCGTGGAAGGGGGGCCTGGAAGGGGTGTGGGGGAGGGAGAGTAAGCCAAACAAGGTTGCGCTTAACGCGTAACTTTGCGTAAGCTAAGCCAAATGCTGCCATTATCCTGCCAACAACAGGTGACTCAGTAAGGGGGCGTGCCGGGGGGGCGGCGGAGGGTGTGGCCGATGCCGACAACAATGTGCAACAATATGTACACACGGCCCCTTGTCAGCCACGCCCACATGGCAACGCCTGCGCTGGCTGCGCTGCATTTAATTAATGCAATTAAAACGAAGGCAAACCAAACAAAATCCCAAAGGGAGCAGCAACTTTTTGCGCCAGTGGCAGCAACAACAAAGTGTGGCACACGGTGGCAATGGCTGCGCAGCTGGCGTTGGCGTTGCCGTTGCCGTTGCTGCTGGCCTCACCCGCCTTAATCACCGCCATAAGATTGTCCATAAAACGCGCCCAACAACAGCAACAACAACAGCAAGAAAGAAGCAAGGCAAGAAAGAACGCAGCAGCAGCAGCGGCAGCCACAATAGCAACCGTTGCAGGTTCCCAAACGCGCAGACAATAAACCAAGGTAGCAGCAGCAGCAGCAGCTCCAACTGCAGCTCCGTCTCCAGCTCCGTCTCCAGCTACGTCTTCAGAGCTGCAGCTACGTCTCGTCTCGCAGTTGCTGTGGAGCTTGGTCAGTTGCTCGCGCACGAATCGGTAGCCTAATCCCCTGTTGTACGACTAATAACATTGTTACGATTAATGCTTCTTGTTGTTGTATACCCTGCACACACACACACAGCTCTCTCTCTGTGTGTGTGTGTGTGTGTGTGTGGTTTTTTGTCGACTTTTCTGCTGCCTTTTTATTTATTTATGCTCTCGCATGCTGCCTGCGCTGCTGCCTTCGCTTTTCTTATAAGAATTGCTCAGCATTGGCTCTGCCAGTCAGAGCAGCCTCCCCCCCCCTGAGCCCCCCCTGAGTCCTCCCCTCTCTGGGTAGGCAATGCAGCTACCGTGGCTGGGCTTGAAATCAAGTTTTGGTTGAACTCAACTCAAAAGATGCTCACAGCGCAACTTTGCCTGCATCTCTTTCACGCTGCCCGCCGCTGTCGCTGTCGCTGTCGCTATCTCTGTCTCTTCGTCTCTGTCTCTGTCTGTTTTTTTTTATCTTGAAAAGAATTCGTTTGATATTAGCGCGCTGTAGCGCGTTTGCGCTGCTTCATATATCAAAAATTATTATGACGATTTTATGCGTTCGAAATGTCGTCTCATTATTAAACAAAAAGCCCAAAGCAAAGCACGAAAAAACGAAAAACGAAAAATACGAAAGAAACGAAGCGAAAAGAAGGCAGCAGAGGAATAAAAATAAAGTAGGGGAGCAGCAGAGGGAGGCGTTGTGGGGGGGGGGAACAAAATCTACATGCATATAAAACCGAAACGGCAGCAGGCAGTTTTGTAGTCACAGCGCGAAGATCGCTCGGATCGAAAGATCTTTTGTATTATTGATTTCTGTTGCTGCTGCTGCTGCTGCCGCTGTTGTTGTTGTTGTTGTTGTCGCTGCATAGCTGACATAAGAAAAAAAAGAAAAAAATTAATTATGAGGCGTCGATCATGTTTAATATATGCACAAAGCGTCTGGCCCCGTCGAGACAAGCGAGCCAATTTGTAGGCCCATTGCCAAAAAAAAAAAAAACGAAGAAGATGACAAAAAACCAAAATAATAATAATTATAATAATAATAATAATCATCATATAATGCCAGGCGGGCTCTCAACTCTAAATAGCAAGTGTTGTCATTATGCTGGGGCCTTGCCCAGTCTCCCCCCTCCACCTCACTCCTTTCCCCTCTGACATGTTGAGAAAGCGTCGCCGCGTTTGGCAGCTTTTGGTCATTTTGTTTTTATCATTCTTATGATTTCAGTTTTATTTTTCATCTCTTTCTTTCTTTTTTGATATTTTTTTTATTGCTTTCTATGCGAAACAAAGGGCAGGGGGAAGCGGTAGAGAGAGAGGATAAAGATGAAAAACTTTGCAGCTGAAACTGCTTTGAGGGCGCAGCTACCTGACCAGCGCTGCCTTTGTGTGCTGCCCCCCTGCCCCTTTCGCTTGTTGACGTCATAAAAATTTCCTTTAGCAGCCACCGGAAATGCCACACAATGGCACACACACACACACAGCAAGTAGCTGCCTTGGCACTGTATGCTATTTACAGTTGCACGCGGCGTATACGCAACGCGTTGTTGAATTCTATTTGATTGCTTTGCCTCTGCATTGTCGCTGGCATTTACGATGCGCGCTGCCATCAATAGAACCATAAATATTACTACACGCAGTAGATCTATGTAAACCAAGCGTAGCGGGGAGGGAACTGAAGCTACGATTGAGACGCACAAATCAAAAATCTGAAATGGCAGCTAAGCCTTGGAGTCTACAGTGCATCAATGGAATTTGTAGAGACTGCTTGAAGCTTAAAAAAATATTTAGCTATGCATATAGAAAAATATTATGTATTTTCTTATATTATTTTATATTTTATTTTAAATTTTCTTTTGACAATTTTAAGATGCAAGTCAAAGGATTTTTTACAACCAGTGCAAAATATTCCCCTAATATGCCATCTGCGCAGCTAAGCTTATGCAATCATCTTCGAGCAGAAAGCAAGCCAAAAGAAAAGCTAGAAAAACAAATTCAAATTCTTTCACTAAAAGAATTATTGCAGTTCATACGAACAAAAATCAAAGCTTTGTAACTGAGCGAAACAAATTGGAAATGTGTTAAGAGGCAGCTCGAAAAATTTTAAATAATTATTTGAATATATTTTTGCTTTGGCATTGCATAATAATCTGCTTTGCAAGGCAAATGGCTTGCTGAGAGGAGAGTAGTGGAAAAGCAGGAGGGGGGGGGGGGGGGAGAAGCATCTTGTGACGAGTGCAAAGTGAGCTGCATTCTTTGATTACAGCTAAAAGGAGAGTCAAGCATCCTTTTCAGCTACCTCCACTTCATTCTGCTTATCTTACGTGCCCCATTTCCCCCCTCTCTTTCTTCCCCTCTGCCTTACCCGCACAATTGCCATTATGGCTGATTACGTCAAAGGGAAGAAAGTATTAAAAAGGCAACAACAACCACAACAACAACAAAATGCATATAATAAGTAATAAATGATGAAAAATGCATAACCAAATTGAAGGCAGCAGCAGAAAGCAGTAGAAAAGCAGAAGGAACAACAACAACAACAACAACAACTGCAAAGTTTTTTGTGACAACAACAAATGCGAGAGTGCCATGCGTGTGTGTGTGTGTGTGTGCGAGTGCGTGTGTGTGTGTGTGTGTGTGTTTGAGCTGGTGTGCTTAAAACCGGAAAAATGGAAATTGGTAAGCAAACGAAGCAAACTGAGCATGGGCTGGAAAACGTACAGAGGCTAGAGAGAGAGAGAGAGAGAGAGAGGGAGAGCGAGAGCGAGAGAGAGCACTAACAGGGGGCAAGTGGTAGAGGGATAGACGACGGGGGACATTGAGTTGCGTGTTGTGTGGATTGGTGAGGTTTCCTGTTATGCCCCTCAAACCCAAACACACGCATACCCTGCCACAAGAAAGTGCAGAGAGCAATGCGCAATGCAAATGGATTCTCATTAGGAAGTTTTTTTTGCACTGCTCAAATAAGTTTGAACTTGAGTGAAATTACATAACAGGCTTAGTGATAATTCGGTGCGAGTTTTAGTTTTCCACAAAGTTTCGAGAATCTTTAGAAAACATTAGTCAAAATATTTTCATAAACACTTAAACAAATTTCTTGAAATCTTTGCAAAAACATGCAAGGAAAAAAGGATAATTTAAGGTAATATAATATAACATAATAATATAATATAATTAAATTTATTATGCAGTATTCTCAGTACTTATTTTGAAGTTCTTAGCAATTTAAAAAATTTCAAAAAGATTTCTAGTATATTTTTTCTAATTTTCTTATATAATAATATATAAAAATATATAACTAAAGCTTTCTAAGTTTTTATACCATTCGACCATTGAAAATGGTTTAAAATGGTATACTAAGTTTGTGCAAATGTATGGAACAGGCAGAAGTCGATTGAGCTATGTCCGTCTGTCTTTCCGTCTGTCCGTCTGTCCGTTTGAACGTCTAGATCTCACCTATTACAAAAGCTAGAGACACCAAATTTCACATGAAGGTTTCTGTATACCATAGGTAGATCGAGTTTATTTTAAATTTTTGGGGCCACGCCCACCTCCCACGAAAATCGATAATTTAAGATTTTCCTTGGTACGAACATAAATAAGTGCAATATAAATCTATTCCCCAAATTACAATCCTATCGGACAATAAGCACAGAAGTTTTTTGATGGAAGTAAAAGTGTGATAACTTTTTTTTTCGACTGTAGCTTTCCTTACTTGTTTTTTATCTTAGAACTTACTCAAATATTTTGCTGAAACCTTTTCCCAAAATTTTTTTTAAAATAAAAAACGAATAATATACTAATATACTAATACATATATGGTAAGACATTAAACAAGAAATGTTAAATTTTTTTAAATAAGATAATCTTTAATACTAAAGCCCAAACCGAACAGGTAAGAAGGTTTTCATTTTTCAAAGTTTAGTTTTCTATATAGAGTAGCGTATTGTTGCTTCGCATATGCCCCACGCACAATGTGCTGCTGCCTGGCGTTGTTGTTTTCAGCTCTCCTGCACTCCTCACTCCCCAGTAGCCACTCCTCGTTGCTCTCTAAGGAGGTAAAAGTATTTTCACCTTTTACGCTGAAATGCATTCAATTAAAAACTCGGCAAGGCACCGCGTTGTCTACGTCGGTGTCTACCCCTGCCTGCGGGGCACTAAGAAGGGCTCCTCACCCTCTACCTATCTCCCTCTCTCTCTCTCTCTCTCTCTCTCTGCTTCTGGCTCTGTGCATTACCCCAACCCGGAGAGCACTCTCAAGCCTAAAACCCCTTTCCATGCCCTCCTTCCAATTCCCATTACCGGGCCAACTACTTTTCAGCTCGAACTCGTGTTAATTGCGCATGCTTGCACCCGATCTGCCTGTGTGCGTGTCTCTCTGTGCGTGTGTGTGTGCTTATCGTTAGGCTCTATCTGCAATGCTCCCTCTCTCCCTCCTGTGGTAACCCGATGTGCAAATAGCCTGCAGCGCGCACCGCAAGCAGCAAATGCAAAAAAGGAGCAACAAACGCTGCAGGCAAGGATCGATAAGGTCTCCTCTAAGTGTGTGTGTGTGTGTGTGTGTGTGTGTGCTTGTGTGCGTGCGTGTGAGTGTGCAATTATTTGGCAATTACTTTGAGAGCGCCTCCTGTTGTTGCTCACTTTCGGAGCCGCCCAATCGATCTGCCAGATCAATCGATCATTGCGGTTCTCTCTCTTCTGCTTTCTGTCTCCCTCTACCTATCAGCCATAGGCGTTGACACCGCTAACGTCTCAGTTCCTGCCCCTTCTTGCTTTGTTTCTTTTTTCAATTTTGGTTTCTATTCCGGTTTTGGGTTCCCTCTTCTGCTCGGGTGTGTGTGCGTGCGTTTCTCAAGGGGCGTTTGCCTGTTTGCGGCCACTTCGCAAGTTGCAAGTTGCGCGTTGCGGCATTGCAAAGCCGAAGGAGTCGTGTGGGGTAATTCGATGCTACTGTTTAGAGGGGCGTTAACATCAAATTAGGCGGCGCCACTTGTTAGGGGAATTTCCACACTTTACGAATTTTTTTGGCTGAAAATTTCTGTAGAATGTGTTGCGTGTCTTTTTATACCCTTGCAGAGGGTGTGTGCAACGCACCTAAAGAGATATCTCCGTCTCTTAAAGTATATATATTCTTAATCAGCATCAATAAGGGGACGAATTAGATATGTCCGTCCGTCGGACTGTCCGTCTGTCTCTTGCAAAGCAAAGAAGTCTTTTAGTTTTAGAGCTAACTTAATGAAAATTGGTATACATGCTTCTTATTGTTGCACGCTGTAAATAAGTCGGAACGAGCCGGATTGGGCCGATATATCGTATAGCTGCCATAGAACCTATCGGTCGACTTTCTTCATTTTGCAAGATATTGCTATGAAACTTTCCCGCTATATGTCTAAGTATGTCCTCAAAAGGCTGTTAAAATTTTATCGAAATTATACCGATATATCGTATAGCTGCCATAGAACCTATCGGCCGACTTTAATCATTTTTCAAGATATCGCTGTAAGACTTTCCTGATATATGTCTAAGTATGTCCCTTAAAGGCTGTTAAAATTTGATCGAAATTAGACCGATATATCGTATAGCTGCCATAGAACCTATCGGCCGACTTTCTTCACTTTGCAAGATATCGCTGTGAAACTTTCCCGATATATGTCTAATTAGGTTCTTTAAATGCTATGCAAGTTTTACTAAAATCGAACAGATATATCGTTAAGCTGTCGTAGAATCTATCGGCCGATGTAATATGTGAAGTAACTGCAATGGTATAACACCTTCGGCGTGTTGAGGTTAGCTTTTCTTTCTTGTTTCGGATGTTACTATGAAACTTTTGCTATCTTTAGCAATCAGAAATTGTCAAAGGAAGTGAAACCCTTCCTTTCTTGTTTTTAGTCGGCTTTGACATAATTTGTGGCCAACAGGTAATTATTATATAGAAAAAGTTCTTAGTCCTTAATCTGTAAAGGGTAAAAACACTCGTTAAAAATCTTTTGATAAAAAAGTGTTCAAAATATGTAGAAAAAATGCCAAACATTTTAAAGCATTTTATATTGCAGTTGTGAAAGGTTCAAAGAGATAAATGGTAAAAAGCGGGATTGAAAGTCCTCTGAATGCCTCTCTCTCTCTCCATATATTTCTGTCTCTTCTTCCCCCTGTCCCTATCTCTTTTGTTGCCTCTCTCTCTCTCTCTTTCTTTTTCCCCCTCTATCTCTGTTGCACTCCTATGCTCCCTTTCTGCCTCTTGCCACTGGCACTTTCACTCCTCACCTCACCCATTGCTGCAGTTCTTCACGAAGCTACCCCTTCTCCGCGCGCCCCTGCTTCCCCTTGTCCAGTAACTGCACTGCACCTGCTGCTCATGTGGCTGCTGCAATTCGCTGCTTTAGTTTTTCATATTGATTGTTTTGCTTTCCAACTAATTTGCTGCTGTTGCTGTGGATTCGAAAGCGAACAACGAAAACGAAATGAAGAAAAAATATATTGCTTATGGATTTTTCAGATATGTTTTACAGATTGCGTTTTTTTCCCCTCGCTCTCCCTCTCTCTCCCTCTCTCTTTCTGTGTCTGCAGCCTCTTTTTTTCGATGTGTTGTTGCTGTTGCTTTTTTTCGGCTACTCATCGACGATCGCGTCGCAGGCGCATCCCGGCCATAAACTGCTTATGGCATCTCTCTCTCTCTCTGTCTCTCTCTCCATGTCGGACTCCAACAAGTCCAACAAATTGACAACTCAGGAAATGAAGCATGACATTGCACTGTCGCTGTCGCTGTCGGCATCGCTGCCGCAGTCGCAGTCGCAGTCGCAGTCAATGTTGGCAACGGCAACGGCAACGGATTGTTGCATACATTTTTTTAATGATTGACACGGCCAGCAGAATTGGCAGGGGCAGCGTACCGGGGGCAGGGTACAGGGGGCAGGGGGAAGCGAACGGCAGCTAACCAAACTAATTTGTGGCAAGATCATGCCAGAGATATAGTCATACATATCACAGCAAGCGATCTCGGGGCCGAACCTCGTCGACTCAGTTGCTACACACACTCGAATTGGCTGCGTGTGAGTTCAAGCAGAAGCTGAGAGAGTCGCGGCTCGAATCGAGCGATGCAGAGACCAGGGACGGACTGTCAGTCAGTCAGTCAGGCAGACAGATATATATGCGATATATATACGATATATGTGCGTGCGTGTGTGCGTGCGTGTGTGTGTGTGCACGGCATACTTTGTCTAAGCGTTGGTCGCCAGCAGCGCACGCTGAAATAAATCAACTCGCTGGCTCCGACTCCGACTCCGTCTCCGATTGCGTCTTCGGTGCTGGAGGCCGCGTGAGGCACATGGAAAAAAAATTAGTTTCATCAAGGCAGGATTAGTGTCAGAAACGTGTTAAATGGACTGAAGGGTATATGATGAACGGCTGTGCAACAACTCACTGGAGGAGACGCTGCGACGACCACAAAATCTCTGTCAGGCACTCCAAGCCCCCGACTGCCTCTCTCTCTCTCTCTCGCTCTCTCCCTCTCACACAGCGCATGTGGACAGTCGATCAAGCGAGAGGAGCTCGACTTGTTGTTGTTGTTGCTGTTGCGAGTTGATCCACAAGTTGGCAGGTTTCTTCCTCTTCGATGGCTTTTTACTGCTCGCTGTGCGCTCGTTTCTTCCCTCCCCCCTCCCCTCTCCCTCCCCCGATGCTCTCAGCGAACTGATTTATTTGTTTTTGTAATTTAAGTCAGTTTTATTAATGAAAATCGCTGCGGTTTCATAGTGAGCGACGTCGTGGGTAGAGGAAGGGGGCGTGGGGATCTTGGGAAACGCTTTGGAAAATGATATCAAAATTGAAATTTTCAACTGCGGAAGCGGAAAATGAGACGCGCGCTGGGGAGGGGGCAGAAGGGGCGGTTGGGGGTGGCCGAAAGATTAATTGAGATTGTACAACATTTGCATGTGATTAGCTTCAGGTGGAATTAATTAACATGTTACGCATTGTAGAAAAAAAAATTGTTGACTGCTTTTTTATGAAATCCAAAATTGTTCATTAAACTATTGTTAATGTTCAAAATATTTTTTTATATTTTTATACACTATAAATTTTTGGTTATTTTTAATGCAATAAATTTAAGTATTTTTTTTTGAAAATAAAGTGTACAATAGGTTTTTAAATGTATTATAAACAGTTTATTGATACCAAAAAATGTTATATGATTTTTATTATATATCAAATTAAGCGGCTAACGGACATGGCTAGTTCGACTCCTCTTATATATAATAACCTCATTATACCATTGCATATATATTAATTTTGTCCAGAAGTTTGCAACGCACCTTAGGAAACATCTCCGACCCTATAAAACCCTATATATTCCTAATTAGCATCAATAGAGGAGTCAAACTAGCCATGTCCGTCCGTCCGTCCGTCTGTTGCAACGCAAATTAGTCTCTCAGTTTTAGAGCTATCTTAATGAAACTTGGTATATATACTTCTCATTGCTGCACGCTGTAAATAAGTCGGAACAAGCCGGATCAGACCGACATATCGTATAGCTGCCATAGAACCTATCGGTCGAGCTGTGTTATTTTTTAAGATATTACTATAAAACTTTCCCGATATATGTCTAAGTATGCCCTTAAAAGGCTGTTAAAATTTGATCCAAATTAGATTGATATATCGTATAGCTGCTATGGAACCTATCGGCCGACTTTCTTCATTTTGCAATATGTCGCTGTGAAACTTTCCTAAAATATGTCTAAGTATGTCCATTAAATGCTATGTAAGTTTTACTTAAATCGAATAGATATATCGTTAAGCTGCCGTAGAATCTAACGGCCGATTTTATGTGTGGAGTAACTGCAATGGTATAAAACCTTCGGCGTGTCGAAGGTAGCATTGCTTTCTTGGTTTATTATGGTTTATAGCTGTAAGCTATTGTACAATTTTATTCTCATATTAAAATACTTTAAATTAAGCATTAAAAACTGTTTATAGGATATTTTTAATTTAAAATTATTTTTCTAGTCTTTCAAATCTTGAGTTACATGAATTTATAGATGTATTATAATTATTAAACAGTTTATAGCCCTTATGCAATGTTATATTTATCTATTGCATTATAAACGAGCAATGTATACTTTTTAATAGGTATTATAATTGAAAAACACTTCACAGGTACTGCAACATTTTTTATGATTTTTTAGATCAAGTTTTTTATAGTTTTATGTGGGTATTATATATGAAGGGTTTATAATACCAACATAAACCAATAAAATAAAAAGTTTAATAAAATTTGCACAATTTTAATATTATTATTAATATTATCCAAAAATATTTAATATTTTTCCAACCTTTATTAAGTAATAGATCATTTTATATAATTTATATATACTTTCAAGTCGAGCGTTAAATTGCTTTACAGGCATTATAAACATGTTTTTAAATAATCATTCAAATCAATCTCTATAATTAACTAATTAAATTCTTATCTGCTTAGTTTTTGACTTTCTTCTCTAAAAGATATCCGCTTATGGGCTACAAATTCTTTTACAGCGAATCCAACCCATCCTCGATGGCAACCCCCTTTTTGGGTTCACACACAAATTAACAGCTCGTTAATCCTTTCGATTTATTGCTCATAATCTTTCGATGCACCTTGACTTCCGCGTGTGCTTTGGGGTTATGCGAAAGTGTCAACACACGACTCAAGATACACACACCACCCACCCAGCAAAGCATCCACCCACCCATCCACTCTGCTTCCGTCGAAGTGCGGAAACCACCCGAAAAGCAAACAAGGAATCTCAGTTTCCCCCCATGCCTGGCATATGGCAAGTGGATTGACATAACTTAATTGCCGGGCCCGGCAGTAGTGGCAACTGGAACCGCCCTTAAAGCGAGTAGTGAGTGGGAGGAGAGGGAGCAGGAGCAGGAGCAGAGAAAAAAGTTGCTGCTGCTGCTGCTGCAAGGGGTAAATCATAAAACGAAATCTCATTATCGAAAACGTGATAATCGCTGATAATCGTCAATGTTGTTTGCCCCGAAAGGCTGCACGACGCGTCCGTGTGGTTTCAATTACCAAAAACTCGTAAATCCGTGAGCTCAAGTAGCTGCTACGTTTTTGGGGGCAGCTTTATTAAGTCAGCCTGGATTTGGCCCGAAGGCGTAAAGCCGTCGAGCAATGCGAGTTGCCGCAGCCGCAGCCGTTGCTGCTTCTGTTTCCAGTTAAAATTGCAACAGCTACCTGACACGCAGAGTCCGCTCTCTCTTCCTCTCTCGCTCTACACCCTCTCCCTCTCTCACTCTCTTAGTCTGCCGACTTGTCTCGCAAGATCATAAACTCATAATCACCTTGGTCTTCAGGTAATTATTAGGGCTCGCAATTGGACTGCTTATGCAGCAGAGAGAGAGAGAGCGCGCTAGAGAGCGAGAGGGAGAGTGAGATTAATGCGCTCGCATTTTTATTGTTTCCGCATGCTTCGCCTTATGCCGTTTCGCGTCCTGCGACCTGCGACCTGCGTTGAAACAATGAGCGCGATTAAGGCGTTTATCCTGCTAACCGCAGCCGCTGCCGCAGCCGCTGTCCGTGGCAAGTGGCAAGTCGCAAGAGTTCCGTCAAGCCGAAACGGAATGCGGTTAATCCTTTTGCTATTTTCTATGTCGCACTGTCTCTCTCTCTCTCTCGCTCACTTGGACTTGTCATTGCTGTGCGGCAGGTAGCTGCCTCTTGCCCTTAGCGCGACCCGACCCCGACCCCGATCCGACCCTGTCTTGATTCGGCATTACCGAAACTTGTGCAGCTTACGCGATGCTGTTCGAGTGCCCAAGCCGCTACCTCCTTATCCGTCCGTCCGTCCGTCCGTCCGCCCGGCCGTCTGTCCCTGCTTTCCTTTGTCTTCGCTGCGCTCTCTGCGCTGGTCGCGCGCGCCGGCCACTTTGCGGTTTTGGCCGCTTAACCGCATCATAAAACCATCACGAAATATAAAAGTAAACCATTATCATCATCACGAACGCACGACGGGGTGGTCGCCGCACCAGTCCAGTCGGGACAGACAAGTTAGGGTATACACCCGCTAACCGCTAACCGCTGCCCGCTGCGCTGTCCCTCGGTGCGGCTGCTCGGCTGCATTGATCCTGTGCAACCTTTTAATGAGTCGGACTGCAATTTTTTTCCCACTTGTCGCCATGTTTCATTCAGCCGATTTGCCAGATTGCCATTGCTGCCCCAACTTGTGGCAAGTGGCTAATTAGTTCGTCACTCTGAGTTGCCATGGCAAGTCTGCCTCTCTCTCTCTCTCTCTCCCTCTCTCTCTGTCGATGGAAATCAAAGCTATCAAATATTACTCATACGCCAGCGCGTGCAACGGTTCAATTTGATGGCATTTGCAGCTGTCACACATTTCACACTTGCCGTCGCTTGTTATATGCAACTTAATCATGATATTTATGCCACGCCCCCCAAACAGCAATGGGGGCGCACCCCCTTCCCCCTGCGCTGGCAGACAATAAAAGACAACGGCTCAGGCGCTAATGAAATTTACTGGCCTAGCCTAGCAAGGGAGCGGAGGGGAAAGGGGGAAGGGGGGAGGCAGTCTGGACACGCGCCTACGACAGCGCCTAATGAATGTGCAACAGCAGCAGTGGCATGTTGCACGTTGCTGGCAATAAAAAATCAGGCAAACGAATTGTCGTTAATCAGCGCTGCAGCGAATGACGAAGCTAAAGTCCGCAACCGCGTCCAAGTCGAAGTTGAGTTCCAGTAAAAGTTGTGAACACACACACGCGCACAGCAGTTGTGCAGTAGCTAAGCACCCACACACGCACACACGCACACACTGTGCGCACAAATCTCCACCTTGCCCCATGTTCTGCAACTGCAACTCCATCTCTGCCGCCTTTCGCGCCTCGCGCAATCAAAACTGTCGCCTATGAAAAATGTGCAGGGCAATGGCGTCGCCAGCCTGCTGCACATATGCAACAACAACAACAACAGCAAGCAGAACCTTACTTACACACACAGACAGGCGCAACTATGCCACTCACAACACCCACACAGTAAAAACTTCTCGACTTGTTCAGTTTTTTTTTTTTTTGCTTTTCGAAACGCTGCAACTTTTTTGCTTCTCTCTCTCTCTCTATGAAAAAACAATGTTTATTTTGCAAAACTGTAGTTAAAGTATCGCAGACATAAATATAAATGCACACACACACACGCACACACACACGCACACAGACAGATGCAATGGCAGGTACAGGTGTGCGCAGCGCGAGCGCTTCTTCTGGCCATCTGTCAATAGTTTCATTGCATTTATTTCGCTATTTTATTTTTCAAATACCTTGTAAATTAGTGAGCTATTCGGGAAGGTTGATAAAAGTCAGTTGAAGGTGTTTATAATTGGAATAGATTTATTAGTTAATTAATTAATTTTATATACTTATGTGAGTTAACATAGAACAAAAGAACTTTGGTATAAATAATAAAATAATAAATATAAATTATAAAATAAAAAATATTATAGAGAAAATATGCTTAAAATAAAATGCAGAAAAATAATTTTAAAATTTATAATTTAACATTTTAATAAAGCGCTTTATTTATAATTTTTTTGTTTAAATTTAAGCTTCAAATATTATGTTTAAAAACACTTAAAGTCAGTCGACTCGAATATGCTAAAATAAAGTTTGAAAAAAAAAATTTTAAAAAAATGTTGAGATTAATATTTAAACAAAAATAATGCATAAAAAATATATAAATATTTATATATTAGTAAATTCATTATATTATTGTATTATATATGTATTCATATTTATCTGCATATTTTAATTATCAACAAATTTCTTAATTTAAATAATGTTCTCAGGCTCATCCCAACTACTGAGTAACTACACGTCGCGCAAATGCCCAACCCCTTTCCTCCCCTCCCCTCCCCCTTTCCAAGTTCATTCGCAGCATTCTTTTTTTAGCAGCACACCATATCATAGATACCTATACTATGTGTGTGTGTGTAATGCAAATCTAGAATCCCATCGAGATACATTGTTTATAGATAAGTCTCTGTAGGGACTATTAGACTAACACGGCGCATTTTGGGGGAGGTTCAGCTCAATTGATCTATTCAAAATGCGCTTAAAAATAATACGCAAGTTGCAACGGTTGGTGTAACTGACGGTGAGCGCAAGAAATATCGCAATAGCTATGGAATCGATGGCATTTCAATTAGCTACGAAATCAGTTGAATAATCCACAGCTCTCCCCCTCTCTCTCTCTCTCTCTCTCTGTCGCTGCCTGCTTGTCTGAGCTCGTTTTCGGTATCCTTAAAGTTGCATGCGAAATTAATTTGAATTTCTTCTTGGTAATTTTGCACCTCTCTCTCCCTCTCTCTCTCTCTCTCTCTCTCGCTCTACTTTCCTTAAATATCTTTGGGGTCGCCCCAAATTGTATGCTAAGCTGCCATAACTGTAATTGTGTCTGTGACGCAGGCAGTGGCTTGGGGAGAGGGAGCCGGGGGAGGGCGAGGGGTCTGGGGCTGGGCAGTTCAAATATTTACGCCATGTTTGATATACACATCAATTAGCCGCAACAATTTAATTTTCCGCCCAGCCAAATGAGAAAATTTACAAGAAAAATCCATAAAAAAAATGTCTGTGCAACTTTCGTTTGCCTCAACTTGTGTGCGTGTGTGTGTGTGTGAGCACAGAAAAAAACTGTCGTCAGCTATTTGAAATTGTCATAAAAATTTGATAAGGTTTTTCTCTACTCGCTTTTTTTCCACTACGTCAGCTACAGCAACAATAAAATACTGAAAATGAAGCAAAAAGAAAATGAAAATAAATATGAGAGACAGAAAGGCAAAGAGAGAGAGCAGAAGAGAGAGAGACAGAGAGTGGGAGAAAAAGTCATCGACGGAGGGGCCCATGTCAACCATTTTGTTGCTGGAGTAGGCTAACTATCATGCACACCGAGGGCGCAATTAGGTTTTAACAGCAGCCTATCGAGAAATGAATGGCAAATGAGCATTCAGAGCACTCAAATTGAGTGCTATATCTGTATAACTACTGTTTTTTGATATATAGAAAGATATAGCTACAATAAATTATATAATATGTGACTATTATAAGTATGAAACTTTCTGCACAAACTTCTTCAACTAAATTTGAATTTGAATTGCAAAAAAAATTAATAATAATAAAAACTAATGAGTTTACATATTCTTTTTTTTTAATTTTCTGTATACAAAAAAATCAAAAGAAAATATTTGTATTGCTTATTATATAAGTTACCTATATATATGTTTAAAAAAAATAATTAAATAAATCTTTGTTTCTTTTCCTATGAAATATTTCAAGTTAATGGACGAAAACAAGCTTTTTCTATTATTTTTTCCAACACTATATATCTTATACTAAATATTTATTAATATTTTTTTTTTTTTTGATAAGAGCAGTCCTGGCATATTTAAAATATTGGATATAATTGATAAATAAGTTTAAGTAAAATTGGTTACAGAAGGCAATTAAATAAATATATATAGTTTAAAATATTTAAAAAAATTAATAAATAATTTAAACCAAGGTCCAAATAAGCAAACAAAATTTTAAAATATTTCCTATAGTAAAAAAATTTTAATTTTAAATAATTTTAAATATATCAATTTCTTTTTTTCTATTTTATTTTCTGGCTTATCATTTAGCCTGCATGAAATATAAAATTCCATTTCTATAAAATATAATATGTTACCTTGTTCTCTTTTCTACTTTCTTTCGTCTTTGCTTATCTTTTCTGCTTTGAATATGTATATAAAAATGCCATTTCTCTATAGCGTCATGCGTTGCGTATCCTTTCTTTGTGTCCTTTACGCCTCAACGCAATTGTGAATGATTTGCCAGCTACGACAGGACTAAGGCTAACCGTGCTGGGGGCGTGCTTTGCGTCTACGGCTGCGCCTCCAGGCTCCCTTCCGCCCCAACTTTAGCTACTACTACAGCCACCATGGCCCAGCTCCATTAACGTATCGCAGTTGTTTTTGTTGTCGTTGTTGTTGTTGTTGTTATGTTGCCCGTGCATGACAATTTTCGTGTCGACGAGCCACGTAGGTGGGGCGGGGGGGGCAGCTGCTGCTGCCATCCTGACCCGCAAGTGAGACAGAGCAAGCGAGCAGAAGAGAGCTGTATGTGTGAGCGAGCTAGCGCACAGTCTGCAAGTTTTTCCTCCTCCGCACGTTCGTTATTTATTTTATTATTTATTTTTATTCCTGCTAACTAACAATTTTTGCGTTGCTTTAGTTGAGTTTTGCGTGTGTTGTTTGGGCTGCTGTCATTTTCATTAAAATTTCATTGCGCGCGCAAAACACACCAGCAACAGCAGCAGCAGCGGCAACAACAACAAGGGAATCAAACAATTTGGGCAAACAACAACAGCAACAACAACAAAAAATAGGCAAAAATACTAGAAAAAAAGCAAAGTTGGCGCTCTGCTTGGTTGTTGAACCGAGTGCGAAGAAGCGACAGGCAGCAGCAACAGCAGCAGCGGCAGCGGCAGAGGCAGCGGCAGCGGCAGCAGCAACAACTACGTGCAGTGTTTTTGGGGGTGTGGTTCAACGTACACGTACAGCAACAACACATAGGTAAATACAGCTGCCAAGTGCAGCGCACTCGTTCGCACAACACACGCAGCGCGTGCAGTGTGTGTGCGCCAGAGCGAGAGCGCGTGTGTGTGTATGCGCTGCAGAGCAACGATAAATCCACTCACTGTCAACCAGCCACACACTCGCTGTGTGCTGCACACTAGTGTGCGCCCGCTCTAACGCATGCAGAGCGCAGCCTGCGACTCGCGTCAGCCATTGCTAAAGCCTTGCGCGCTCTCTCTTGCTCTCGCGCTCGCGTGCTCTCTCAGCGTGTGGAAAAAGGAAGTTGCTTGACTTGTTGTTGTTGCTGCTGCGAAGCGACGACGATTCACGAGGGCTGAGCGAGCAGCACAGGCGGCAGCAACAACAGCAACAACAACAAGAGCTCGGACTGGTCGAACGACTTCTGCTGCCTTCGCTGCCGTCGCTGTCGTCGCTGCCGTTGGCGCTGCTTCGCTGCCGCTGCTGTTCGCATCGAAGGTGTCACGACGAAAATCAGTTCCAAAGTAACATTCGTGCCGCTCGGGTTGTGCGTTCGTCGCTCCGCTCGCTCGTTTCGTTGTTGGTTCACACACAGCGTTTTAACCGTTCACCGTTATATATATATACATTTCGCCGCGTTTTGCTGATCGCCGTGTCACACACATACACACAGTAACACACCCACACACACACATCCACAACACAATATACACGCGCTCGCGCTTCAATTCGCATCGCATCGCATCGCATCGAATATCAATATCAAAACAGACGTGCAACAACAACAACAACAGCAGCAACAAACATTTGTTTACGTGCGTGTGCAACAAGAAGAAGAAGAAGAAGAAGAAGTAGAGAAGAAGAATCAGTAGCAAAGTTCTTGAAGATACTCCGTTCATCCACCCACACGGCGAAGTGCATTGTTTTTTTTCGTGTCTGCCGCAAGTGATTCGCATTATCAACGTGTCTCTCTCTCTCTCTCTCACTCTCTCTATCACTCTATCAATAACTCAGCCCAATAACTGAATACAGTCCAGTGTGCAAACAAACATATATATACGTATATATATATACATACAGCAATAGTATATCACGTGCAGTCAAAGCAAAACAATCGGATCTATACAACCTTTCTCTCTGTAGAAAGATACAACTAAAAACTCAATCTATATATCAAAACGATCATCAACTTATATCGTCTACGTATTCATTGGAATATTCGCATCGAGATTCGTTCGAAAAACTATTCGAAATTGGTTTTTTTTCGGTGAGTGTTTTTTTTTTCCCCCTTCTTTGTATACCAACTAACCAACTGAAGCAGCTAATATAATGTATGAAGAACTAACAAGCTAAAACGATCAACGCAAGCAAAGGATTATATCTTATAGCATCTTGTAGGTTTAGCTATAAGTCTGAATATTGTTGGGGAAACTCTACTATATTGTCTTAATCAAGTCTACTGGGAGGTTCGTCTAGATCTCGACGATCAACATTGCCGTCGGGCTTGTCGTTGTGCTGTCAACTCTAGAGTTTTCTGGCATGAGGCAATATGCTATAGACTTAGCAAGGGGAACATCTTATATATATGATATAATCCTATGAAATTTTAAACATCAGTAGTTTAACTTTTTTACCAGTTTAGAAAACCCTTAGTTCTGTAGATCACTTGAAAATGCACCAGAAAAGTTGAAAAATCTCTCTAACTAATCAGGGAAGAAACTTATAAACCTATAAAGTAGCCTATAACAAACTAATAAAGGTCTAAAACACCAAGGATCACTTCATATATCGATCCACCAAGCATAGTCAAATCTTAGGCTGTTCATACAGACGGCACCCATCAAAAAAGTGGAAAAATCTCTCTAGCTGAGCAAGGAAGAAACTTATAAACCTATAAAGTAGCCTATTACAAACTAATAACGTTCTAAAACACCAAGGATCACTTCATATATCCATCCACCAAGCATAGTCAAATCTAACGCAGTTCATACAGACGAATATACAAGAAGTTTTTACGCTACATAGCGCACAGGAAATTCCAGATGAGTAACTCCTTAAGCAATTCAAGCAGGCGACGGAAGGGGAAGACAAAAACAAAAACAAAAACAGAAACAAAAATAGAAAAAAACTCAACGCGATCGCAACGAATCAAAAATAGATTTTCATAATTTTAATGGGCATATTAAAGCCGCCCCTTTTGGACTGTTAATTAGGCAAGGGCGCAAAGCAACTAACTAACTATAGAGCCGACACAAAGCCGTAGCATAATCAGAGGGAGGGAGAGCGGGGGTGCAGGGGGGAGGGGGGAGAGGGGAATCCCGAACTGCGGCTTCTACGGACTGCGGGCTACCTGACCCCAAACTACTGTGCAGCAGTTCACAGTGGGGCAGCACAGCTTGGCGAGGCGACGGACCCGGTTCGGGTCACATTATTCACACATTTTGATAAGTTTTTTACGTTGTTGTTGTTGCTGCTGCTGCTGCTTGTCATTTGTTGTAGTAGCCGCCGCGCTTTATTAGCTAATTTCAAAGCGGTTGGGCTATAAATTAAAACATCGCAGCAGCAGCATCGCATCTTCTCCCAGTTTCTATCTTTCTTTCTTTCTTTCATATTTATATGCGGCGTTTTATTGGAATTATTAATTTGCATATATAGCCAGATATCTGTGTGCGCGTGTGCGTGTGTGTGTGTACGCATTAATATGCAAGGCAATTTGTTTTTGGCCACAACTCGCAGCGAACGCGGCTAGCAACGAGCGAGCGAGATTCTTTCTCACTCTCCCGCTCTCTCTCTCCCGCTCTCTGTCTTCCTGTCTCTTTCTCGACTCCCACGCAGCTAGCAATTTCAATTTCAATCGCAGCTCATTCATTCATTCATCTAGCCACATAGATCCCCAACTCGCGCCACATCCGTTACTTACGCTTGATTCATGAATCGCGCCACGGATTGGGGTAGCCAAGATCGCGTCGCGACACTGCGATAGCTTATCTTGGGCCACAGAGCAAGGGAGAGGAGCAGACAGAGAGAGAGAGAGAGAGAGAGTTGCCATTGCCATTGTTGCTAGTGTCAACCTGGCTAGATCCATCGAAGCACGCCCAATCTGCCGCCGCAGCCCACACACAACAACAGCAACAACAACAACAGCAACAAGGCTCGACTCGTTTCCTACTTTGGCGTCATGTCTGGCCAAGTCTTTGTCAATTTGTGACGCCTCGCCTTGCCTTGTGCCCCCTTTAAGTGTGTGGTTTCATTTCATTTCATTTCATTTCTATTTTCAATTTTTTTTTTCTTCGATTTTTTTCAATTATTTGTATTATTAATTTTTATCTCTCTTCACTCTTTGCTCATTACGCGCAACTTTTTAGTTGTTTTTGCTTCTCGAATTTCGTTGACAAAGCCATTTAAATAGAAATCACTCAGAGACGCAGACGCAGGCGGAGACGCAGGCGGAGATGGAGACGGAGACGGAGACCCTAACCCGAGACCGAGACCGAAACCGAGACCGAACCGTGCCCGTAGCCAGTTATCAAGATCACATTGACAATGCGTCAAATTGTTGTTATTGTTGTTGGTTGCGCTGTCAGGGCTCTTTACTCTATTATTGATTTCTGACTGTTCCACTGTAGCCCCCCCCCCTCTCTCTCTCTCACTTTGTTCCACTGTGCCTCATTCTCTGCGTGTTTGTTTGTTCGATTTATTATTTTACTGTGATGCAATCATTTGTAGTTCGAAGGCAACAAGCACACACACACACACACCCGCACACACACACGCATGTATATATATATAGATATAGGGTATATATAGCTGGCAAATCTGGCATGTCATGTCGCACAAAGTTCATCTAAACCGGATCAATTGCGAATGCAATTTTAGTCGCATTTAATGCTGACCCGATGAGTTGGCAAGTGGACTAAGCCATGGACTAGGTGTGCCCCTGTATGCATGTGTGTGTGTGTGTGTGTATCTATGTGCGATTGCCTCAGCTGATAATGCGCGTGGCAACTCGTTTTAGCCGCCCCTCTCTCCCCTCTCTCTCTCTCTCTCTCTGGGACCAATTGCAACTGCAACTGGAAATTGCTCAAGTGTCAATTTAATTAAATGTCTTGATTAACTAGCCTGAGTAGATATACTAACTCGCTGTTTGTGCGTGTGTGTGTGTGCGTAATTAAAACGGCGCGTTGTCGCCATCGCTGAGGCAGGCTTAGTTAGCGGTTTCTAGGCCACGTTTTCGCGTCTTCAACTTGTCAAATCTTCACACTTTTTCAATTATTTGGCACGTTTGTTAATTAAACTTCAACGTCAGAGCGTGTCACTCACTCACAACTCGCAACTGGCTGCAGCAGCAACAACAGTTGCCACTTGTTGCAAGGTTGCATTTTCCCCAGCGAAAAAAATATGAATATAATTTTATGCGAAAATTGCAAATTTAAATGTCAAAATGCATTTGCTTGAAAAATGGCCACGGCTACCTGGTTGACTCCAGCTTCAGCTCCGCTTCCAACTTGCAACTGCATCCCGGAACGTGCCGCTGCAGGCGCAGCGTCTGCTTTGTTGTTGCCTTTTATTAAGTTGCATTATTTTCGACAGACAGCTTATTATGCTAGGCCAGTTGCAGTTGCTGCCGTTGCAGTTGCAGTTGCGATTCCAGTAGCTGCCGCAGCGGCAGAGGCAGAGGCTACGGCTGCAACATGCAAATGAGCCTGAGAAATCTGCGCACTCGCCTCGTCTGCCACAACGCGTTATTCACACTTTTACACTGCGCTGCATAGAAAGCAAACCTGACTGCAGTCAAATTTTACGACTGCAACGAGTGGGGGCAGCAGGGGGAGACTAGGCGTTGCAAGGTATCTTGTTGCGCACTGTAAATGCGGCTGGACATATTAAGTTGTTATAGAGCTTGTTAAGGCAACTAATAGCTACAACTGCAGCAGCAACAGCAACAGCAGCAACAGCCACAGCAGCAACAGCTACGGCAGCAACAGCCACGGCAACGGCAGCAACAACTGTGACAAGTGAGCACTTTTGACAGCTGGTTGCACTCGCTGTAACACACACACAGACAGACAGGTGTGTGTGTGTGTGTGCGTGAATACCAGCATGAATATGCATATGAATACGAGACTGAGTCTGAGTCTGAGTCCGCGTCTACGAGTCAGCTTCAGCTTCCACTTTAGCTTCAATCTCAACTTCAACTTCAGCTTTAGCCGCAACTTGTGTCTTGGCTTTAATTGCAAAACTCAACTTCAACTTCGGCAGCGTATTTGGCTACTGTTTCAATCTGACTTTAGCTACAATTTAGCTGGCTAACTTTGCTGTTTACATTTGCAGCCTTAGCTAGTTTCAGTTTTAGTTTCATTTTTCATTGAACAGTTTTGCTTTGTTAGCTCTAAATTTAGCTGCAATTTTAGCTATAATTTTGTCGCAGTTTCATCTTCAATTTCAGTTGCTTCTTTTAACTGCAGTTTTAGCCTTATTTTTAGCCTTAAGTTTAGCCCTTTTTAACTTCGATTTGAAACCGAAGTTTCAACTGCGATTTTAAACTCAATTTCAAATTCATCTGCAATTTATTTCTCACTTTTAGCTTGAAGTTTTACTTCAATTTCCGCCAGATCTTTAGCCTTAATTTTTAGCAATTTTAGCATCAGTTACAGCCTCAACTTTAGCTTCAATTTTAGTTTTAACTTTAGCTACTTTTTTAGTCAGTTTTACTGTCAACTTCAGATTCAACTTCAGCCACATTTCTAGCTAATTTTAGCTTCAGTTTTAATCTCAACTTCAGCCACAACTCTAGCTATTTTTGCGTTCAGTTTTATAGCAAACTTTAGCTTCAATTTCAGACTCAATTCAGCCTCAATTTTGGTCTTAAACCTGTAACATTTTTAGCTTCTGTTTTAAACTCTTAGTAAACTCTCAGTCAACTTCAAATTCCTTGCACCTCAATCTCATTTCTAGCCACAACTTTGTCTATAATTTCATAGTTTCCTGCCTTATGTCATATCTGACCAATCTCTGCCCACATAAAATTTGCAAAATCTAGCCTCTGTTTTCGGTTTTTCATCTTCTGCAGCTGCGCTTTCTAAATCGACAAAAGAGAATTGTGAAAAACAAAACTAACGATCAACTTGAGTCATTAATCAATCACAACTCGAACAACATAAACAAAACTTGCTAAAAAGCCAAAGACAACAACAACGAACGAAGAAAAAAAGCCTCGAAGAAGTTTGTTTTTTGGCAACAAAACAGAAAAAATGAAACAAATATTCCCATGGCACAAATTAACAGTAGCCCGATCCGAGCTCGACTCGATGATGGAGCTAAAGCCGAGGCTGTTGCGCAGGCACTTTCCCAGGGTACCGTCAGAAATGAAAACAGTTCACGGCGAGACGAGATGTACGGCGGTTTCGGGCTACCGTTTCGGTAGTTCGTTTCGGGCCGAGGTGCGGGCGAGTTGCTCATCTGTGTTTGTCACTCACTCAGTCAGTCAGTCAGTCAGGCAGTCACTCAGTCTATCAGTCACTGCGGTACGGTTCAGTTCGGTTTGCGTTACACACGGATTTGTTTATTTTCCTAAGGCTGTTTACCCTCAGCCCTCGCGCACTTATCGACGGTAGTTCGAAAATATTATTTTGACCGTAATTACGAGCAGAGAGCAAGAGGCTCTCGGACACCATTAGAAGCGAACAGCAAGCCAGGCAGGATTGATCGGAAACTCAGTAAAAAAAAAGGTAGTGCGAGTGAGTGAGAGAGAGAGAGAGCAACATTCCGGAAACCGAAATTGAAAGTGAAAATCAGAATGCCGAATGAATTTTTAATGAAAGTGCGTGTACGTGATATATGTCGAGCCGAAATGATTTCCAGCTCGGTTCGCTCTCCCCCTCAGGGCACACACACAATCATCGACACACAGCAGGGCCTCGGGGGCCTCTGTTCTTCGTTTTTTTGCCATGATTTTTCATAATCAGTGAAGGCGTCAGCGAATGACAAGAAAATCACGTAGCTCTCTTATTTTGTTATTGTTTTGTTTTCTATGTGGCAAAAAATATATGTGTATGGTATAAACGAACTGGAAATAGGCATAAAATATGCCGAAATGGATCGCTTGAAAGAACTAAAGTTGCTCGGGTTGAGAGTAAAGAAAAAATAGAGAAACAGTTCCCCACGCGGTTCATTATCATCGTCAAAAGAATCATGGAATGTAATTTCCATTGATATGCATGAGTTTCTAGACGATCGAAAAGAGAGCGAGACGGGCAGTTGAAGGGAGATAGGTAGCGCGCCGCGTCTAGAATTTTAGCCTGGTTAGCCGCAATTTTTCGTCTTCTTTTTCTTTGCCTGCCTAAGCCGAGCTTCTCCGCTGCGTTTCGGGCTGGCTCAAGATTACCCAACATTGTCAATCCGTACGCACTGTCTCTGGTAGGTCTGGTCCGGGGTAACGGCAAGGGTCGTGGCTTGCGGTTTATGGATCTTTGATCTGTGCTTAGGCGCTGGATTAGCTCAGACACTTACTAAAAGGACAAAATGGGATGTGCTGGGCCAGTTGGTTGCACTGAGGTAGCGGGACACACACACACACACATGCGCACACACACATGCAGGCAGGCAGGCAGGCAGGCACACATGTTGGGACAATGGGTCGAGCATTAAGATTAGGCCCGACAAGCTCAGCCTTAACCTCACAACCTGAACCTGAGCCTGGATTAAGCCTCATATGCTCAGGCGACGACGAGTTCGAAACTCTTTTGTGCTCGCCTTTCTCTCTCTCTCTCTCTCTTGCCTCTTTTTCCTTTTGCTGCTTTCGTGCGAAAAACATTAGAGTGAGAGAGAGAGCGAGAGAGAGCGAGAGAGAGCCGCACAGATCGTAATGAGAGGCCGAGCAATTGCGGGATTAGCACGGACACCTCGAGGTTCTTGCATTGTTTTGAAATTGGCAAAGACATGCCAAACTATTTGTCACATATATCCACACTATATATGTATACGCATACAGGGTGCCACACACGCACACATAGGGAGACAAAAACCAACAAATTTGTTTTGTTTTGTCATGTCGTTTTCATGGCTCAATGCATCCAAATGCAGCGCGACTTCGCTGGGCGAAATGGAAACCGGCAAAGCCAAAAACCAAAACCAAAACCAAAAACCCAAAACCCAAAAGCAACCCAGAGCAGGCAAATACATTGCCAGCCACTCGACAGGCAACCCAAATACATCAGCGCAGTCGCAGTAGGCGTCGCAGTTGGCGTCGCCGTCGCCGTCGCTGTCGCCGTGGCAAATTACATGCTCACGCGCACACGCAAATTAATATCACATCTGGACCGAAATCTCAAGAGCGCAGCCCCCGAGAGCGACCCGAAAGCGAGCCGAACGAACGACCGACTTACCGACCGACCGGGAAAGTCTGGCAACGCTGCGGCAAGAGAGTGAGAGAAATTCCGAAAGGTGTTTCAAATATTTTCGAAGACAATGCGTAGTCTTTCTCGAGCAGTTCTTGACTGAAGTTCGCTAGCTGCAAAGTTAAAGATCATTATTATTATAATTATAATTATTAATATACCAATTATACTATATATTGTTACCTAAGGGTGCAATAAGTGTTTGAGGTTCGTCTGAAATTCTTAGAAAATTTTTAGCAAATTTTAATCCACAAGATTTGCAACTCATTAGCCTAGGTAGAAATTCGCAAATTTCGAAAAATTCACAAAATATTAAGAAATATTTTTACATTTATCTCAGTCTGAAAATATCCTAAACTCTTCATGTTTATCTCTATTGACTACATATATATTCAAGTTACTAAGCTGAAAATCTTTCTAATTTACGTGGTATTTTACCCTACTTATATGACATTTTATGCACTATATTATGCTTTACATTCCAATCAAAACACTTGCTAATCTCATACATATCTCCCTCTCCCTCTCTCTCTCTCTCTTCTCATTGCAGCTTGAACATTCTTGCATATTGTGAGCAGTAACGAATCTCTGCTCGCTCTACGATCACACCGATCTCCATCGAATCTCAGCGATCTCACCGATCTCTCGCAGACGCAGCTAGCAAAATAAACAGCATCAACGTGGCGCTGCACTCAACGGAAGCCTTAATGGCGGCGGGCTTTCTCAAATCCGGCGATTTGGGCCCACATCCGCACAGCTATGGCGGTCCGCATCCGCATCACTCGGTGCCGCACGGTCCGCTGCCGCCGGGTATGCCGATGCCATCGTTGGGTCCCTTCGGCCTGCCACACGGACTGGAGGCTGTTGGGTTCTCCCAAGGTATGTGGGGTAAATATCGAACAAAAAAAATTAATAAACAATTTTGGTAACACGTAAGCAAATCAGTTTCCCCCTTGAAAAACAAATGTGCTGAAAGTCGCAACGAATCGCGACGAGTCAAGTCGGGCGAAAGTCAAGCCGAAGATGATAAATGATAAGCCCAAATGCGTATGATATATGATGTATACCCAGTTATATGGGGCGCGACGCTGATAACTCAATTTGCATGCAAGAAGCAATCGAAATGGGGAATGGGAATGGAGAATGGGAATGCGGAATGGGAATGACCCAAAGAATTGGCCTGGGGGGAATGGGAATGTGCAGTCGCAGTTGTGTCGCACAAAATGCTTTTCAATGCCGTTTCGCATCGATTGCATCATTATCAGTTAAATTGTCAAAATGAATAATGAGCCCAAGTCCATCCAGATGAGGCTAAAGAGACGCGAGTCTGCGCTCGGTTCGCATGAGTCGAGTTTTGGGTTCCAGTTTTCAGTATTCAGTATTCGGGTGACGCTGCAAATGACAAAAACCTGACAAAAATGCTACAAAATGCTGCCAAAAAAAGCAGAAAAAAGCAGCCAAAGTAGAAGCAAAAGCCAAATAACAACATCAACTTAAAAGCCAACAAAAGAGCGAGCCCAAAAGCCAAGCAGAGGCAGCACAAAACGCACAAGAGAGAATACCATATACTATATGGTATATTAAACAGCAACGTGTGGAACAGACCCGATTGGAAGCATGTAATCAATTTATTTGCGCGCTTGTAATGAGCCCAAACAGAGACAGAAAGAGAGAGAATATTGTATCGATATTGCGTCGTTGTTAACAATATTGTCAGGTTATATAAGGCAATCTGAGCGATTTCATAAGCAAACAGAGCAGAGAAAATGTGCAGAAAGAAAGAAAAGAATAAATGAAATTACATTTGACGCTTTGCAGCGTGTAAAGATTCAGGCTGAAAAATCAATTATATCATTTCTAAAATAATTTTTCTTTGAGTTGATTTTTTTTTAGTTTTTTTATAATAATTTTTTAAGACTTGAGTTCAATTTAAAAAACATATGTAAATTTAGGCAGCTTCAGAATTTTCTTTATATAAAATCTCCTCTATAGCTTTTCAGACCTTTTGCCTAATTAACATCTTATCGCAGTTCTCTAGCTCAAAGAGACTTGCTGCTAAACAACTCTATATATAGCGCCGTTTGAGTGCCGACTTCAAGGAAAATCTCTTTTTAACTTTGCTAAGTTGTTTTCCATATTACACTCTAAGTGGCTGTTAACAAACTATTTTAGCTATTTTTACGCTATACTTTTCCTTGGCCCACTTAAGTTGCTTTTCCCTGCGAATAGAAAGCTTAGCTCGCGGGGTATTGGCAGATTTTATACGGGAAAACAACGCTATATATAGCAAGCGACCTCGACGCTGAGTTTGCGTTTCCAGGAAAGCGTTGCTCAGTCAATAAAACTAACTATAAAAAATACAGAAAAAATACAGAAAAAATACAGAAAAATCAACAACAAGGCGCAGATAAAATAGAAATAAAAACAGAAATGAGCAATAAGAGCGCGAATAGGTGCAGTTATTTAACTGAGTTCGCCTCAAGGTTTTTTTTTTTTATACGGACACTAAAAAAAGATTTTTATATAAATACAAAAATTGTTGTTGTTGTTGTTGTTTGTTTATGCTTTGCTGTTGGCCAAAAAGGCAAACGACGTGCCAAACTACAAATTGCAATTAATTTTGTTTTAAAGCAGCAACGGCAACGGCAACTGGCGTCCATTTTGAAAGCCAGCGAAGAGTCGAAAATACAAAAATAAAAAGAAGAAAAAAAATAACCCGAGCCAAACGAAAAGCGGCAGCTGCAAAGGCAAAGGCAACGCGACTCGAGTCGAGTCGAGTCGAGCCAAGTGAAGTGAAGTTTTTATTCAATTTATAAATTCATGACCAAAATGACTAACTCATTAATTTTTGATAGAGCTGCGCGTGGAGCTGCGTGTGCGAGGGAGAGAGAGAGAGAGAGAGAGAGAGGGAGAGGGACAGAGCAGGCAGCAGGCAGCAGGGGTTCGCATTGAAAAGGCATTTGGCTCAGCTCGCCAAAAAGGGGTGCTCTCTCTGAATATTTGGGACATCGCACGGTAGACACGCACCAACGTCAACGGCTGCCCCGGCGAAAACAAACAATGCTGCGGCTTAGCACACACACGCACACGCACACACACACGCACGCAGCTATTATATAGCCACAGCTATGTATAGCATAGTATATAGAACTTTGGGTTACTCGGGGCGGCTCTGCTGCGCCTGTGGGTTGTGGCTGCGCGGGGTTGGTTCAGGCTTTTTAGGGGTTGGCATTTTTCCACGGGGGTTGCTCTGCCAGTTTGACGGAATAACGGTTTTGCCAAAGAAGATGGCAAAGCGTAGCCGAAAAAGTGCCGAAAACACGCACACACTGAAACACTGGGAAAATTTCGAGCGATTCGTACATGCAAAATTAAAGTTAGCGCGTCCCATGCGGCGTATGCGCAACGCACAACTCATAGAACTTTCAGCACATTTGGTGTTAGGCAAACCCCACACTGTGGAGCAATTTAACTAACTAATTTTTTCCCCTCCCCCTCTCCCACTACTCCCTGCAGGCGTCAACACAAGAAAACAGCGACGCGAACGAACCACATTCACACGCGCCCAGCTCGATGTGCTGGAGGCGCTCTTTGGCAAGACACGCTACCCGGACATATTCATGCGCGAGGAGGTCGCACTCAAGATCAATCTGCCCGAATCCAGAGTACAGGTAAGATCAGCTCTATATACCTTTTATATATATAATTGATAAGCTTTGAGTTGACATGGCACAAAATGGAAAAGGAAACTGAAATTGCAAGTGCAGCTAGCTTGAGGGCATTTAGAAACTAGCTAGTAAGCAGCTAAATTTTCTAGCTATTTTTTAATGACTTATGCCACATTTTTAGCTACATTTTAGCATATTTCTTTGTGCATAGTCTTCAGTTTTTATAGCAGGAATTTTCTTATGCTAAAATCAGCTTTCATATTTTTTTCAATTCATTTCGAACCACAACAAAGTTTCATAATATTTTTTTAGCAGTTCCTTGGGTTTATAAATTTTTCAAAATTTATACTTAATTCCTCATGAAGTTGAAAGATAAATTTATAATAGAAAACGACTCTTTCAACAATTTAAAATATTTTTTAAATTATTTGAAAAATTTTGTTTAACTTTTTTCTGCACATTGCAAGTCGTTGAACTTGCTTCGCAGTTGTTGTAAACAGTTTAAGCTGCAGCATCTTCTACTAGCATAGTATCTATATAGTATTTGGCAGCATTATGTGCTCTACTTGCATCTGAAATTCCCCACTAATTGCCTTGCTTGAGCTGCCTTAGCTCCACTACAATCTTACCAATTAGGCCACTTAAGCAACTAATCCCAGTGCCTACTACCCGCTACTTGGCCATAAACTGTTGCCAGCCAAAACTATTCAGCGCATTGCCTGCACTTGAAGGAGTTCGCTTTGGCGATTATGGCTAAATCGGGGGGCGCATAATGCGACCTTCTTTGTTCGATCTGTGTATAGTTTTCAATGCATGCAATGCGATGTCAATCGATGCAGCGAAACGAGTCAATTATCTTGACCCGGCTTAATTGACACCTGCCACATGCCTATTAACCATGTGTGTGAGTGTATGCCTGTGTGTGTGTGTGTGTGTGTGTGTATCTGCTTAGCTAAGTCATGTTTGCAGTGTGCCAAGACTCGCCTGGGCAATTGTTTAATTAGGCATATGTCGTAGCTGTAGCTGTGGCAGGAGCAGGAGCAGGAGTCGTGCCAGAGTTGCCAAATCCATAAAGCAAACAAATTACAAGCAGCCGCCAGATTGTCAGTATGTGTGTGTACGTGTGTGCGTGTGTGCTTAGCGGGTGTGGGCGTGGCATATGTGAGGCGGTAAGGCATCTGAAATCATGACTGACTTTTGCCAAGGAAAATCGCTATGCAAATAATGTGAAAAGCAAAGCGAGGGCGAGTGACAGTGAAAGAGAGAGGGAGGTGAAGGCGGTAGAGTGAGTAAGAGGGAAGAGGGGGGGGAGGGGGCAGTACAACTTGGCATATATATTTTAATGGCAAATGCGCCCAAAAAAGCGATGAGTGTCGCCTTCTGCTGCTGCTGCTGCTCCTGTATTTGCACAAGGCATTTGTCGCGCTCGAGGGTTGCTCGACAGGCACAAAGGGACGGTTGAAAGGGGGGTGCAGGGGGGGTGAAGGGGCACAGGACACACAAGGACACATTGAGTTTACATTTCGCATTAGCTGCGCATAATTTGCGCTAATTTTTCTCGGCCAACAACTGCGGCAACATGCGGACAACTCAATTTCAGTGCGCAGAACTCGCGCCTGTTTGTTTAGGTGCCCCGATGCATCCTGTGCCTGCTCCTGCTCCTGTGCCTGCTCCTGCTCCTGTGTCTGTGTTGACAGCCCGAACGGAGCCTAAGCAAACAAGTTGCTAGCGCCGACGGCAGCCGAAAACTGCCAAATGGCCAAAATGCGCTATGCGGGAAAATGGCAAAAGATGTGAATGGAAAGGAAACTGTGAACACAACCAGCGACATTCACCCCTCCCCCTCTCCCCTCTCTGCCACGTCGAGGATCATTGCCGATTGTCACCTAATGTCTTGGGCAAACACAGCCGTGCAGCTCGATACACAAACACATATATCGATCAGTTGCCGTGTTTGCTTTGCTTTCGCTTGTAATTTAAGGACGCAACGTGACATTGCAATGGGCTGCGGGTCGTTGGCCCAGCGTCAACGTTTTTGGGAAGCCCCTGCAGTGGTCGGGCAAGTGAAAAACGACACGTAGCGCACAACAAGGCACAGCAGCAGAGCAGGACAACTTGCATATGGCAAATGCTGAAAGCAGAAGCAGGGAAAATGCACTCGGTTTTCCTTGCACGTTTTTTACACAATTGTTTCACGTAATGCATACCCTGTACACGGGGTGGCGAGGGGCAGATGGGGCGCATTGACAATTTGTATAGATTTTTTTTTTTAGTCGCGCTTTTTGCTCTGCTTTTCGCCTTTTATTTTGTAAGTCATCCTGCGCGTTACTTTTGCGCCTTGTTTAGTGCGATTGGCAGAACTAGCGCGCACAGTGGGCGGCAAAGGGCAAAATTATAGCAAAAAAATGTGTATATATTTTAAAAATATTTTTAAAGAATTTAATGTGAATCTAGAAAGAGTTATTTTTAAAAGACGTAAATGTTAATTGCATTTATAGCACATTTTATAGCAAGTTTATAGCAAACTAGATTTCCAAATATTTTTAAAGTATTTTAAACAACTCCAGCGAGAGTTAATATTAATATTTGATGCGTCTATTAAAATTTAAGCTGCATTTATAGCACTTTTTATAGCACAATTATAGCTAAAAAGACTCACAAATATTTTGCAAGTAACTCCAAAAATTGCACATGGTTTCACCTAAAATATATAAAACTGCCATTTCATTTAAGCTATATTTTTAACGTTTATAGCATTTTTATGGCACAATTATGGCGTCAATAGATTTCTAACAATTTAACAATATTTTGCTGCCTGATTTGCCCCACTGTGCACTACGTGACGCATATTGAATTACAGCGTCGTCGGCGGCAGCTAGAAAAGTGCCGCCCCCTCCCGAGGCGCGAATAGAAACGCGCGGCTGCCGCATGAGAATGTCGAGTGAGTGTTGCATGCAACACTGTCTGCTGGAAGCCCCAAGGGGGAAGCCAAGCAACTCAATTAGCAGCTAGGCAGGCACAGCCACAGCCACAGTCGAAGCAAGCCAAACTAGTTGGCCGGCCATGCCAAGGCTCCACCTACCACACACACACACACACACACACATACTCTGGCGGCGCCCACGCAGTGGCAGTGGCAGGGGAGGAGGAGCTGCGACAGCGCACATAAATAATAATTTTTCACAAATGGCAAAAATTAACGACGCGCCTCGCCTCGTCTCGGCATATTAATTGAATGATAGGCATCTTTATGGCAGCGCACAGTAGTGCGCCCCCCTCCGCCCCTCTTCTCGCCCTACACCCCTGGGCCGGGTGGGCGTTGATTGCAACCAATACAAATAACGTAATAATTTTACGCAGCTTATCTGGACCAGAACAGAGCAAACATTTACGCCCTAATGTTTTCATTCGCACAGTTACGTGGCAGGCAGCGAAGGGACAGGGACAGGGGAGGGAGCAGTAGCTGTGGCAGGGTTGCAGACAAGGGCGAAGGCAAAGCACTACGTTATGCTGTGTGCTGTGAGCGCTGCCATCGCCGCACATAAATCACAAGCGACGGCAGCCTCCCCGCTTCCCGCTCTCCCCTTCCCCCTCTCTCTCTGGGCCCATTGTCACCTCTTGTCGCCGCCGCCGCCGCGTTCAGCTGTTCGATTTCGCCGTCGGGGGTTGCAACAAAAATACAACAAAAGGCAGCCATTTTTAGCTTAGCCCGAGCACCTAGAGGGGGGTGAGAGATGAGAGGCAGCCAGGCAGCCAGGCAGCGATCTCCCTCTCATAACTCTTTGCCTAGGATATATTTTCCCCCACCCCATCCCCTTCCGCTGTGCCCTCGCTACGCTTCGCTTTCTATGCCGTTGTAAAGGGATTTGTCTCGTTGTCGCATGATAGCGCAATGCAGCGCGGCACAGGATATGCCACAGGACACAGCCGAAAAGTTTACTTTCTGTTTGCGACAATCTCTCTGCCTCTCTCCTTTTCCCTCTTTCTCTCTTTCTCTGTGTAGCACGCACAGCTGTTTTATAAAATTAATTTTCCCATTGCGGATTAACATTTCCAGTCGCTTTTCCCCTCAACGATTGCCTGCACCGTTAGATCTGCAGCGCACAGCGATATACTACACCATATACCATATACCATATACCATATACCATATACCACATCTACTATGCCATTCTGGCCCAGCAACTTTTGCGCTATTTGTTATGCAAAGTTGCTGCACATCAAGTGGAAAGCGAGTTAAAGGGGGAGGATTATCAAAATGATTTGAAATGATCTTTCGCCGCGTAGGGATCGCTATAAGTTTGTGTATTGTATTTATTCTCTCCGTTTAGCTTTTAGTTATGCTTTGTGAGATTTATAAAAAATTTTAGAAATAATCTTTCGGCTTATTTTGATCTTCGAAACCAGCTAAACAGTCTCCATGCTATCAAAAATATTTAAAAATTGATTTCTCACTAGAACCTCCCATACAATCTCCACTTAAGCTCTTCTCTACTCACTCTGCCAGTTTTAGGAAATCTTCTCACTCTATCATTGCCCCGCCCCGTATCCACTTCAGTGAAAATCAGCCTACTGAAGCGCTCTTCATTAAGCTTACAATTACAACGTGAGATTTGCCTTTGATGTTGATTAGAGTCGCCAAAATCGAATCGAATTGAATCGTTTTCGATTTTGATTTATCTTTTTCTTCTTTTGATTTTTCAAATTTTCTGATTTTCTGCTAAAATTTGCAAAAAAATTCCCAGACTTAATGCGGCATATTACGAAATTTGTGCAGGGCTCATTAAACGATTTCAAAAGCAAAGCAGCACAAGGAGGGGAAGAGGGGGAGAGAGTGCGCTCTCGTCAAAGTCAAATCACAAAGCAGATTTTCTCAAAAAATGCAAAATTCAATTGGATATTGAAAATTGAATTTTAAACAGGGCAAGTTGGGAAAGGGAAAGGAGCAGGAGCAGAAGCAGGGTACGTAGACGGGGGCGTGCGCTGACAAATAATGAAATTTGATACGCCTTGTTTAATGCTCTTTTTTCGTCAAGTGCGTGCGCCCCGCCCCGCTCCACCCTGCGCGCCCCGTGCTGCCACTGAACCGCCCCTGACTTGTGTCACTTGTTACGATGTTGCGTTACGACTGCAATGAAACGCTCGAGTGGCCACAGCCGCCACTGCTGCCGCGTGGCAAGTGTTAACTTCAACCGGGGGGGGCGGACTGAGAAGTTGTGGGAGATTGGAGGGGGGGGCGCAACGGTAATAAATTCTGCTGTTTACCAAAGCACAAGCCATTAGCAAGCAACACCAACCCCAAACAACAAATCACTGAAACAACAATTCGCAGCGAGGGTTGCCCCCCTCCATCCCTCCCCCTTCGTCTTGGAGTCGGCAATCGGAACTGAAGTCGCTGCTCCGGGAAGTTGCAAGTGTGTGCGTGAGTGTGGAGCAGGAAGCGAGGCAAGTTCGAGTTCGGGCTCGGGCTGCACTTAGCGGATTGTTTGCAGCCCCTTAAGCATAACAAACAAGGCTAAGTGAATTCCTTGCGCTCGAATGTGCCGCTTTATGGCCTGTTTATTGTTGTGTCTTCGGGCTCTGCGGCATGTGCTCGCTTCCGAAGGGTGGCACGCTGGCTGCAAGGCAGCGGGGGCGGCGTGGCGTGCCACACACATAATCGAGTCAATTTTCGGACTTGTCCGACGGCGGCGGCGGCTGTTGATGTAACTTTATTTTGTGCCGCCGGCGAAGCGCGTGACTTTTTGCACTTGTTGTGCCGCCCCGCCCCGCGCCAGCGCCCCCTTTTGGCGCAGCTTGTGCCTCCGGCGACGATGCGCCTGCCTTGTCCAAACAACTCGCATAATTTATTCATTGCCAGCCCCGGAAAACTAATTGATGTGGGAAAATTGCAGCCGTCGGCCACAGGCAGCCAAAACACACACACACACACGCACACACACTTGACAAAGCAAATACTTGTGGCCAACACGTGACAAATTTGGCCCGCCTTAGCTATTGATTTTTAATGCAAATTGCGAAAAATTGTTATGGGAACTTTTGGAAAAATATTTGAAAATTTTCAAAAAAAAGCTTTAAATATTAAAAGAATATTTTGAATATTTTAAATTTGTTTTGAGATGTTTGTGGCAACTGAAAATTTAGTTGAACGAAGAATTAACAATAACTGCTAAGAATAATTGGAAAATTTGGGACTGAAATATTTTTTAAAAAATTTCAAAAATAATTTAAAAATATTGTGAATATTTTATCAAATTTTTGAAATATTTTTGTTGAATTGAAAACGTATAGAAAAAGGAAACAGGCAATAACTGCTTTAAGAAATTGCTTAAATTTAATTTGAAAATTTTTCAGAAAATTTTAAAAATTATAAAAAAATTACAAAATAATTTTCTTTCCTTAAAACTAAAAATCCGCCTTGCTTTTGTCTTCCTTTCCAGGTTTGGTTCAAAAATCGACGCGCCAAATGCCGCCAGCAATTGCAGCAGCAGCAGCAATCGAACAGTTTGAGCAGCTCGAAAAATGCCAGCGGCGCCAGCGGCAGTTGCAGCGGCTCCGCCAATGGGGGACGCAACAACAACAACAGCAGCAGTGGCAACAACAACAACAACTCGGGCAACAACAACAGCAGCGGCAACAAATCGAATCAAAAGAATCAGAGCGGCCAAAGCAGCTCGAGCAATGCCAGCGGCTCCGGCAGCAGCTCAGCGGCAGCTGCAGCCAGCGCTGCCGCCGTAGCAGCGGCGCAATCGATCAAGTCACATCACAGTTCCTTCCTCAATGCCGGCGCCGTGGGTGCCAACAACAACAACAGCCAGAACAACAACAACAATAACAGCGGCTCAACGCCGAACAGCAGCGGCAGCGGCAGCCACGGCGGTGGCGGCGGCGGCGGCGCTGGCAATGCACACGCCCACATCTCCGCAGCAGCAGCAGCAGCCGCCCTCAATGTAACCGCAGCGCATCAGAACTCATCGCCGCTGCTGCCGACGCCGGCCACATCGGTCAGTCCCGTTAGCATTGTCTGCAAGAAGGAGCATCTTTCCGGCGGCTATGGCGGCGGCGTAGGCGGTGGCAACGGCGTTGGTGTTGGCGGCGGCGGCGGCGGTGGCGGCGGTGTTGGCGGCGTCGGCGTCGGTGTTGGCGTTGGCGGTGTAGCTGGCGATGCTCTGCGCTCACCCTACGACACACTGAAGGATGCGGGCGGCGATATTGGCGCCGGAGCGCATCATCATCACAGCATCTACGGCACAGCTGCGGCCAGCAATCCGCGCCTGCTGCAACCCGGCGGCAACATTACGCCCATGGACAGCAGCAGCAGCATTACCACGCCCTCTCCGCCCATTACGCCCATGTCACCGCAATCGGCAGCGGCCGCAGCGCATGCCGCCCAATCGGCTCAATCGGCATCGGCGCATCATTCGGCCCACTCGGCCTACATGTCCAACCACGACTCGTACAACTTCTGGCACAATCAGTACCAACAGTATCCGAATAACTATGCCCAGGCGCCCAGCTACTACTCACAGATGGAGTACTTTAGCAATCAGAATCAGGTCAACTACAACATGGGCCATTCCGGCTACAGTGCCTCGAACTTTGGCCTCTCGCCATCGCCATCGTTCACCGGCACCGTGTCCGCCCAGGCCTTCTCGCAGAACAGCCTGGACTACATGTCGCCGCAGGATAAATACGCGAACATGGTGTAGAATCTGCTGTTCCAGTACTGCAGCAGCGGCAGCGGCGGCAGTGGGGGCAGCAGCAGCGCCAGCAGCGGACGCTCACCGCAGCCGCAGTCACAGCAACAGTTGCAGTCGTATCAACAGCAACAGGAACAGCAGCAACATTCGCTACACCAGCAGCAGCAACAGCAGCAGCAGCAGCAACAGCAGCAGCAGCAACAGCAGCAGCAGCAGGATCTGGCACAGGAGCACGCCTCCTATGGCTAGTCGCCTCTCCCGCATACATATCTCTCGCTGTCCCCTGCACCCACGCCCCACTGCCCCCTCCTGCGCCTGCGCCTGCTGCCTCGCGCTGCACACAGACAAACTTAAAGGAATTTATAAATAGTTTTTTTTTTCTTTTTTTTTCACTAGTTAATAATGATTTTTTTTTTTTTGGCATAAATATTGCTATGTGTGTTTTAGATGGCCGCACGCAATATTATATATATATATATATAAATATTTATCTGTATATGTATGCTATATATATATAGTAGAGGAGTAACTTAAGCCGCCAGGATCAACGAAGAAAATGAGTGATAAAACAGAACAAAAAGTCGAAACCGAAACAGAAACAGAAACAGAAATTTGTTACAACTCGTAAAATGATATTAGCAAGAAAGAGAGGGAAAGAGAGAAAGAGAAGAAGAGACATTTGCAATATGTGGGGCGGGGGTTCTAGCAAAAGGAAACCTGAAAAAGGAAAAAGAACGAGACGAGAAATACTTAGATCTTTAGCTCTCTGGACTGCTGGCTGCAATGGGAGGGAGGTTACGGGGGGAATCGGGTAAAAATCCTTTTTAGTTTTAACTTGTAAAATAATTCAAAAACATTTCCAAAACTCCAACCCGCTTCCCTCTCAACCAAGCCAGCCAGCGCATCATATCATAACTAAAAAAAAAAAAAAAAATCTTTTTAATATACAACACATAAATATAAAGCATAAAAAAATTAACAACTAATTCACAGCTCTCTCAAAAAAAAAGTATATAGATATACAAAAAAAAAAAAAAAAACTTGAAGAAAAACTTATATAAATCGAGATCCAATTCAAAGTTCAAAGCATCATTTTGTCGTCTTTATATAACAACTATTTATACATACGATATATAGAGTGAATACGCATATAGGAAGATGCAGAAAACGAGCAAGAAGAGCGGGCAGAAAGAACAGGATCGAATGAATTCACATTTCAGACTTTCAAAGCAAAGCAAAAACAGAAAAAAAAGTGTTAGAATTTAAGTGTCAAAATTCAGAATAAAAACAAAAACTAAAACAAAAACGAAAACGAAAAAACATCGCTAAACTTATATAGTGAATTTTATTGCAAATATATACATATATATATAATGAATAGGTGTATATGCATATATGGTTAATGCAACCACAACCACAACATGCCACAATCCAAAACGAAAATTATATTTATAGATCATAATTTTAAAAGTGTACAAAAAATAAAATAAAGAAAAAAACTCAAATATATCGCAAAGTAAATTGAAACGAAAAAAAATTCTTTGGAAAATCGAGAAAAGCAAAATGCAAAAAAAAAAAAACAAACATAAACAAAATACCAACTAAGGCGTTCGCATATATGCGTATATATGTGTGTCTGTGTGCGACTGTCGATATGTGTGTATGTATTAGTGTGTGTGTGTGCGTGTATATGTTCGTTTCGATCTACTACAGCTATAGCTATGGTCAGCAGTTGCTGATGTTATACACTCTCACACTCACACACACTCACACAAACACACACATATATATACTATATATAGTACATATGATTAGTTCAATGAGATTTTTTTTTCTAATTTAAATTTTTGTTTAGTTCTAAGTTCAATTTAATTGTAATTTAAGTGTATTTTGTTTGAAAAACACTCACTCACACACACACCACACACCACACACACACACGAAGACATGAACAACATTACGCTATATATATATAGAAGAACCGAAACCGATCTAGCTACTAGTTACAGAGATAAGTGCATTTTTTTTGTCTTAGCTTCTAAGGTGAAAAGAAAATGAAAGGAAAGGAGAAGCAAGGAAAGAAAGTAAGCAAAGGATAACGAAATGAAGAGCAAAGTCGAGCAAATTAGTTGATAATATTTAAGTGAATATATATACTATATATATTTATGTATGTGTATAGTAAGCGTATACATATATATATACTCAGCATATATGATGAATATATATGTGTGCATATAAATGAATATATATGTATATATATAAAACGATATATATATATGCGCATATATCGAGCATATATACACACACACACACATAAACTGTATGCTATAACGTTTAAGCAAACTGGTTAATTCTTTTTTTTAATTATAAACTAAAATAATTGTAAAAAGTTCACAAAAATATGATCAGATGAATAATATATATATAAAAACAACACACGTTGATCTTTTCATTAAAAAAAATCACAAATTTTACTCAATTTGAACTTGTTTTCAGCTGTAGAAAGAAGAAGAAGAAGGGGGCATTTGGTACCTACCAAACCATTTCTATGTTAGGGAACTTGATGTTGTTTCTTGTATTACGCTGGTTCTATCTATCCGATCGCTATGAAATTTTCAGCTATAATCCAAAATAAACTAAGTTATTTATATGCCAAAGATCTAAGCTATATCTTAGCTAGCAAGCATGGAAACCCCAAAACAACTCGTACTAAGTTACTGCCTGAAATTTGTCTTTGAACTCGCTGCCTTGTTGTGTTTTTATGCCCAATCAAAACCTGATGCCACTCAATTCTGTCCCTTAAAACGTACTTTCAGAGCGCAAAGATTTATCTAACGACTGCTAAAATGGAATTCAGACTCTCAAATGAACCGTTACTAAACATATTACATGCGATAGTCTGGCTATAATACAGCTAGATAATATATAGTATATACTATCGTAAGACGTGATAAGCTTGCAGCTTGCAGCACGCAGCACGCAGTAATAACAGGACATCAAAAGGTGATTAAAGTGCGCGCGCTGCAACGGGGCACTTTAAGCGCAATTCCGAAAGTGCTTAAGTATCTTTTGCTTAGGCAGATACAGTATCTGCAGGCGGCATGAGATACGCGCTAACTGTCGCCAGACACAGACGCAGCTCCCTCTACCCCTCTCCCCCTTTCTCTGTCTCTGTGTATGTCGAGCTATTCGTGGGCACGCGTCGCTGCCTCTGTGAGCTGCTGTGGATCCCCCTCGCTCCCCCCCCTCGCTCTTCCCTGCTGCGATCATTCGATTGCAACTCCTGGGCGAGGCGCGTCAGCGCGTCCGCCGGCGGCCATCATCATCATAAACCATTAATTCAGCTCATAAACAGACGCTGCCGCTGCCGCTGCCTCAGTCGACGTCGCAGTTGCCACGCCTCGCCTCGCAAGGCATTTTTCTGTTCACTTTGCATTTCTTTTAATGAACCCCTTTATTTCTTTTAATGAACCCCGACGCCGCTGCCCAGTTAAGCTGACCAAGCGAAATTCCTTGCGAGCTCTCTGTATGTGTGTGCGAGCTGTGTGTGTATGTGTGCGTGTGTGGGTTAAGAGAACTTTCATCTTTCTATTAATAATGAAGAAATGAAAATTCATTTGCCATTTGCGGCTAATTGTCACCCGCCCCCTGCCACCGGCCTCTTCGTGCCCCATGCGGCACGTGCCGCCTATCGACGTGCGGCAATCGGCAGCTATAGGATGCGAATCTATCTGACGGATGCGCTCTGTGTGTGTATCTCACGGATACAATTTGCTGCCTGTGCCTGCTTCTGCTTTTCCTCTTTCTTTCGTTTTTTTTTGTTATCTAGCACGCGTTCACATGAAGCCAGCCGAGACGAAGACACCAGTCGAGGGGGGGCAGGGGCAGGGGCAGGGGTAGAGGGCGCAGGCGTGGCAAGCAGCCAATCCATCAATGGGCGCGTGTTGCTTATAGAATTACCAACTAATTCGGTATTTATGAGGCTTCGTCGTCGTCGTCGTCGAGTGCACTGCGAGGCACGAGAAGGCAGAGGCGTGCGGGAAAAGGGGGGGAACAGGGGTCGCGTCTCTAGCAATAGGAAGCCTGCAAATTGAGATGCTAGCCTAGCCGGCAGAAATTGTTTTTAATCTGCAAGCGGCGACGACTTTGTTGCGCCTTTTAGCGGCGCATAACCCCAAAAAAAAAGTGGCAAGGAGGAAGGAGGAAGACGGGAGAAGGAGAAGGGGCAGCCATCAAAGCGCAAACCATACTCAATTCCCAGGCACACGCCCTGCTCATTATTTTGATTTCATCTATTTGTGGGCGTCGTCGTCGTCGTCGCCGTCGTCGTTATCCGGATCGGGGCATGCGGATAGCGCGCTGACTTTGGCGCAAGGCACAACTCGCTGCAAAGTTAATAATGAGCGGATCGAGTGGAAAACCCGATTGTTAATTTAGAAATTGAAAAGTTGAGAGGCAGATAGCAAGAGTGACAGAGAGAGAGGGAGAGATTAAAAGGTAAATGCCAGGCTAGATAAGGTGAAAAACGTGCATAAACTTTGTTAATCTTGTGGTAGATCGCTTGAGGTTTATGCTAAATACTTTGGGTCTGATCTTATGTTATCTATGCGATATTATCGCAGCTATGGTACATAAGCATATATGAATTTTTTTTGGTTTTTTGAAGTACCTAAACTAGTTCATTGATATGGTATGATATGTACTTTATATTGCTTTATTTACATTTTATTTAGTATTATTTTTAAACATTTTTATGATATATAGAAATATATATACTACAATTTACAAACATTTAACATTTAAGAAATAATTAAATAATATATTTTTTTTTTTTTTCAAATCAACTTTTATGATATATGATATAACTGACTTCTATAAATTTTCTTAAATATTTAATAAAATTTTAATAATTATTTTTAAATAATTTTGCAAATTTATTAAAAACTTCCATCTAGTCAAAGTATAATACATAAATAAATGAGCAATTTCTAACATATTTAGAGAAATATTTAACACAATTTTTTAATATATCCTTGATAAAAATTATATAAATTTGTAAAAATATTTAATAAAATTGTAATAATTATTTTTAAATAATTTTGCAAATTAATTAAAAATTTGTGTATATCTAGTCAAAGTATAATACATAAATGAATGAGTTTTCTTAGCTTTTTTGATATAAAAAAATATGTGCAAATATTATAAAATATTTTTTTGATTACCTAAATAATGTATAACTTTATTTATTATAATTTCTAATATATCATATTTAGAAAAATATTTAACACAATTCTTTAAATATTTCCTTGATATAACTGATTACAATTATTTTTTAATATAAAATTAAATTAAAATATTTTTAATATATTTAACACAATTCTTAAATATTTAACACAATTCTTAATTATTTTCTTGATATATCTGACTTAATATATTTTTTTATAATATAAAATTAAATTAAAATATTTTTAATATATTTAACACAATTCTTAAATATTTCCTTGATATAACTGACTTAATTTATTTTTTTAATATAAAGTAAAATTAAAATATTTTTAATATATTTAACACAATTTTTAAATATTTCCTTGTTATAACTGACTTCATTTTTTTTTTTAATATAAAATAAATTAAAATATGTTTAATATATTTAACACAATTTTTAAATATTTCCTTGATATAACTTATTACAATTATGTTTTTTTAATATAAAATTAAATTAATATATTTGTAATATATTTTTTAATTTTTTGTTAGAGTCAGCTTCCCGTTTTATCCGCCCTGCAGAGTATGCAGGTTTCTGCCTTGGGCTAATTTGAATCTTAGTGCGCTCTGCTCCTTGTTGTTGTTGTTGCTGTTGTTGTTGTTGTTGGTGGTGCTGGCGGTTGCCACTCGCCGATTTGACTGGCGACACGTGCGCTGCGGCGGCAGCGGCAGCGACTACGACTGGTGCTGCTGCCTCTCGACTTGCAGGCTCGTGTTGCCCCCCCTCGACTTCCCCCTTCAAGCCACTTTGATGCTGCTGCCTCGGCTCGGTTTTCATCTTTCACGCTGGGCTGCCTTTTTGGCATTTTATTTATCAACTTAATTTTTCGGCTTGCTCTGCTCGTGCCTCCGCTCCTGCTTGGGCTAATGGACACCCCATTGGCTTGCCGCTGCACTTTGCTGATAATGTGCGGCGTGTGTGTGTGTTTATTATGATTTCCAGCACGCCAACTTAAACAGTCAGGCTGCACGTTCCGTTCCCCCCGTGCTCCGCCCCAAAAACTGTTGTCGAATGATTTCCGTAGGCGATTTCCATGCTTCACTTCACTCTACGCTTTGATTAATTAATGACTAATGGAAATTTTGGCAAATCAAGAATTTGCGCTACTCTAGCATTCGACTGTCTTCTACACTATCTCTCTCGCTCCCTCTCTTTGTCTCTCTGTCTAAGCATTGATCTCTTTGTTTGTTCCGCTGTCGTTCAGCCTGATAAATTTGACACGCATTCGCAGCGCGTCGCAGGTCAAAGAGCAGACAAATCGAAGTCTCCCCCTCTCCTCTCCCCCCAGCGACTTGACTTGAGCTATAGCTTTCAAATCGGTATATGTATATGTATGCATAAAGTCAGAGCGAGAGGGCAATACAACAAAAGTAACCGCCGCACAAAAGGCCGAGCTTAATTTGATTAATTAGTATAAGAAATGTTTTCAAAAATGCCCATTTAATCTACGCTGTGTGTGTGTGCGGTGTGTGCGTGTGTGTTGGGGCCACAAAATGTAGCATTAAGTTGGTGGAATGTGCTACTTGTATTGAAAAATGGCCACGACAAAGGGGAATCGTTAACGAAATTCGCGTAAATAATGCCAAAGAGATATGCATATAATATACACGAATATATATACATATATCTACATACGATAAGCAGGCATATAAAGCGTGAGATTTAAGTTGAAATATTTATGCGATGCTCTGCTACTTTTGCAACAACAACAACAATAACACGCTATGTCGCATTATTGTTTTTTAAATACATATTTAAATGACTCGTCGATAAATGCGATAAATAATGCAGTTACCCCCCCCCTCCTTCTCCTCCTACTGCATATAAATTTGAGTTTTTAACACACGCAGTCGACAAAGAAAATGAGTTGACAAGCGACAGCGACAAAAAGCCGCAACGATGCGTCGCATCGCAAGCAAAACAAAACAAAAATACGCTGAGTGAGTGAACTGCAAAAACTGTTCCCACAGCGCGTTGCGTTCCACATGCGTTCCCCAATGCGTTCCACACAAGTGCCACGCACAGCTGCACAGTACAGCACGCTCGCACTCGCACACAGGCTGTCTCGCTTGCGCTGGCAGCGCTTTCGGGGGAGGGCGTTGCCAGCTGCGTCGTTTTCGTTGCTCGCGACGCTAGCGTTAAATTGTCGCCATTGCAGTTGTTGTTGCGGCCGTGCTGAGCGTGCGTGCGAGCGAGACAAACATAGTATCATGGGCACACACACACACACACGCGCGCGTGTAGCGTACATACATGCGCAGCAGCGTCTGCTTGTGGTGCCTTCGCGTTGCTTACATTAATGTCGAGTGCGACCCCCCCCCACCTTTGCTACGTCTCTGCCCTATGTGCCCACTTTAACCCCCCTCTTCCCTCTCTCCGCCCCTGCACCTACAACGTTTCGCCTCGCACTTCAAAGTCACAAAATTTTCTTCTTTAACTTTGTTGTTGTTGTTGTTGTTGTTGCGGCTGCCTTTGCCACAGTGTGTGTGTGTGTGCGTGTGTGTGTGTGTGGGGGGGCGGCCAAAAACCAAGGATACTTCGTTTCCCCCCTGCCACTCCCTTGCGCCCCGCTCTGTTTCTTTTACTTTTCTTTATATTTTTTCTTTTTGCCCAAGCATTTTTCTTTGGCATGTGCACGCTTTTCCCGCCCCCTCCCCTATCCTCTGCTGCCGCCTTTCCTCCTTCATTTTCTTTTTCCTTTTTTTTTTTGTGTCGTTTCACTTTTTGTGCTTTGTTTTTTTTTTCCTCCTTTTTTTCTTCATTTGCTGGCAATTTTTCTTTTCATTTACCCAAGCAACGCCAATCAAGCCAACCAGACCCACCTAACCCCAGCGAGCGCGCGAGTGGGCGCCCTCTCTCTCTCTCTCTCTTTCGCTCGCTCGCTCGCTCGCTTACATAGGCAGCCCAAATATTATACATAAGCAGGGAGAGAGAGAGAGGGCGGGGGCAAGGGGAACGACATGGGGCCGCAGAGATAACGAACTAACTAACTAACAAGCCTTGCCTTGGCTATCAATGCTGTTGGGATCACACACACACACGCACACACACACACAGAGGGAGCAACCTGCTGGTATATCCCATATCTCTCGCTCTCTCTCTGTCTCCGTCACTTGCCATCCCTAGTGTGACTCCTACATATCTCTATCCCTATCTCTGCGGCAGTAACTGTAATCGTATCTGCATGCTGGCGCTGTAACCAGGGCTACCAAACTCCATCGAATGTTGCACTGCGTGTGCCGTGTGCGTTTCCATTGCACAAGATTAATCTCAACGAACTTTACGCCTACACCACCTCCCCCCCTACCCCCTCCTGTCCCCCTCTTCTGGCCGGAACAACAAATTGTTTATGGCATTCAAAATTGCCAAGCTTAGTTCGAGCGTGGCCTGGCTTAATACTATCTCCTGCCCTAACCCGACCTAACCTGGCCTGACCTGACCTGACCCGACCATATGCTGCAAATTAACCATGGCAATTATTGACGAGCCAAGTGGAATGGAACATTAAGAACGATTTAACGCTCGTTGATTGAGTGACGAAAGCGACCTAATTAATTGCTGTTCAACATCTTAAGATTTCCAAAACTTACATGTAATTAATACATACATACATATACATACATACATGCATGTGTGTGTGTGTGTGTGTGTGTGAATGCATTGAGCTACAGCGTGCACTGAGGTAATTCTTCAGTAGACAATAGAAAGATTATTAGCTCTAATCACTGCTATAGCAACACACACACACACACACACACACATTTGCATACAACAGTAAATTTGCATATGTATAGGAATTTTCAGGAATTTGTTAACTACCAGAGTGCAGAAATTACAGAGAAATTAAACATATTACAACCTTTTTTTTTTGCAGAGATACAACTCGTTTGAAATTAAAATCTAAAGATTAAATAGAAAAACAAAAGATTTTAATATTCTTTGTTAATAATTTAATTTAATGAATCTAAAATTAATTGAATGAAATAAAAAGAAAATTGCAAATTAATTTTGTATAACGTTTCACTTTTATTTTGTAAGCACTTTATAATTTTATATAAATTATAATTTTCAAAAATTTTACATTTATTGATTATATATTTATTTATTTATATTAAATGTCGACCAAGAGTAGAAAAAGTATAAAACAACTGAAAATTTTAAATTAAATTATATTAAGTTTTAAAATTATTTTAAAGTTTAAATTTAATTTTTCATAAAGGAAATTACATATTAAATTTACTTTAAAACTTAACTTTTATTTTGTAAGCCCTTTATATTTATTATAATATTCTGATATTCAACATTTATTGATTATGATAATAATTAATAATAATAATATGATTTTTTTTTAATTTATCTATTATTTTGTAAACCGTAGAAACTGCTTTAAAATTCTCACGTTTTATTTTTGATTTCAATATTTAGCAACCTTTTCAAAGTAAAATTGATTAAATAAACTCTTTATTTATTTTTCAGATTTTTACTATATTTCAATACAATATCATAAACTCAAAATCTAAGATATTTGCACTAGTTCAGATAGCTAAAATCTATTTCTTGAATTTAAATAAATAATTTAAAGCAATAAAAAAAGTTTGTAAAAGATAAAAAAACTAAGGCAAAAACTGAAGATTTTAAAAAGCAAAATAAAAATTTTAAAAAATTCACTTAACATTTTTACAACAAATTATTTTTAAATTTTTTTTTAAATTTTAATTCATTTTTGATAAAGTTGTGACAGCTTGACAAAGGAAGTTACAGAAAACTTGCATTGCTTGCCCAGAGCTAACACCCCCGTCCCAGTCATTTTACAGGGTATGCATATTCTGCAATTTCCAGCTTAATAGTACAAAGTAAATTGAAATGAATAAATAGAATTATGTTGATTCCTGAAAAACTTTCGTGTAATAAATAAATTGTTGTAATTGCTGGGAATTTCAATTGAAATTCATGCCAAAATCTAATGCAATTTTCACCGACAATTTTTCGCAGTCGGATGCGTTTTGTGTTTTGACATTTAAGGCTGGCCAAGACGCACAGAGAGAGAGACAGCGAGAGAGAGAGCGAGAGTGAGAGGGAGAGGGAGAGAGGCAAGCGGAGCCAACTGGTTGGTGGATTTGCACGCTTAGCTAAGGTCTTGCGGATTCTCAACTAAGCTACTTAGCTGGCGAGCAACGTACATACATATACATACACAGATATACACAGATAAACATACATATATATACTATATATACACACACAACTACTAAGACATATCTGTTGTCAAATCGCTTCAGACAGTGCGAAATGCGTCTCCGAAACGGAAAATATGATGAGAAGGTTTTTTATTTGCTTTCGTTGTTGTTGTTGTTATTGTTGTTGTTGTTATAAATAATCTGCTGCTAAACTGTTGTTTGTTTGTTGTTGTTGATTTAATTTTTGTAATTTGCTGATTAAAGCAACAGGGCGAGGCAAGTCGAGAGGGAGAGAGAGAGAGACGTAGCCATCGTCCTCGCTGGCCACCTGTCAGTCAATTTAAGTAGTTGTTTCTGCTGCTGCTGCTGCTGTTGTTGTTGTTGCTGTGGCTGTTGTTATGTTTGCTTTTAAGTATTAACATTTTGAGTTTTCAATTCATTTGACTTTTCATTGCAAATGCCAGGGTATTATCCACACGCTTTTAAATTAATTAAATGCACAAGAAGAGGACAGGCAGGCAGGCAGGCAGCAGCCGAAGGCAACCCGGCAGAAGCGGAGGAAAAAAGCAACAGCAGGCAACAACAACAACAAAAACTGTGGAAATTAAGCACAGCAAGCGCGTGTGTGTGTGTGTGTGTGTGCGTGTGTGTGTGCGTGCATGGCGAGTGGAAACCAAGCCCGGTAGTCAAGCATTCTCGGTCGCAGTTTATAATCAGGCGACGACGTCGGGACCAGTTGAGCAGATCAGCCCGCCCGCGGGGGTAGTTCAAAATCCACACTCACACACGCACACACACGCACGCACACACACGCACACATACCCAGCAGCTCAGGAGCCACAAGAGCGCGGGCGCATAGCCCGTTGCATGTCGATAATGATGTTGATAATGTTTACATTCAACTGGCTAATGACCAGTTAGCTCTGCCATCCCCTCCACCCCAGCCCTGCTGCAGTAACTTCCTTGTCACTGTATGTGGCGTGCGTGTGTGTGTGTGTTATGCTAATTGGCATATGCTCAATTAGGCGCAGTGGCAACCCTGGGCAACGCACAGAGAGCGCCGCGCAGTAGAGCTGAAGCGCTGCCAGGTTTGCCGGCTGATTAGATCGGGGTAACCAATTCAAGAGGTGAGACGACGACGACGACGACGACGACGTTGCGCAAGCTGGCGCCCGGATTTGGTAATGGCAAGCGCAGTTGCTAGGCGCTGGCATTAGCCACAGCCGCAGAGGGAAGAGGGTAACCAGGCCAAACTCATTTCAAGAAGGCAACTGGAACTGAATTAGTTGAGGAGTTAAGCACAGTGGGCAGGGGCGGGGGCTGCGTGCTGCGTGCTGCAGGGTTGCATATGTCAGCATTTTACAGTTGTGGGCAGGGGGCGTGGCATATCACCTTTGATGATCGACAGAGATAATTTTGGCTAATTGACAGCTTAAGCGGCCAGCGGCAACTCCACGTTTTTTTTCCCCTTAAGCTTCATTTCACAAATCAAACGATTTTGCGCTTTCAATTAAAATAATGTTTACCTTATTATAGCAGCTTTATAGCATAGCAATATTATAATATTTATAGCAATTTAATATCTCCCCCCGATCAGTCTGCACTCAGGCCAAAGCTCACTAACCAATCGCAAAGAGACGCGCCTAAAGCGAAGGCGTTCGCCATTTTGTGCGCAGCAAAGAGCGCAAAGAAGAAACAAACAAAGAGAGAGGGAGAGAGAGAGAGAGAGTAAGCGATCGTAGCGCATATTAAATTACCCGATATTACCTAATTGAAATGTTTGCCCCATTTCGTGAGCCTTTTTTTGTTTTGAGCCAACGCTTCTCGTATTCGCCACAGGCCGAGGGTGATCGAGAACGCGATCGCGATCGCTTATCGCGCCCAAGTGAGAAATGTCAATGTGAGGCTCGGACAACGCTGTCTCAGATTTTGGGTTTACCTCCAAAGACACAAACAAAGGCACAGCGTACACCTATTAAACAGGGCCCAAGCGACTATCGTCGCATGGCGATCAGCGATCGGCAGCGATCGTGTCGCCATCAGAGGCAGCAGACTACAACAACAAACACACAAAACAATGGGCAACGGGCAACGGGCAGATGAGTTGAGTGCATTTTTGTGAAAGCCGATCGCATGATTGACAGCCCAGCGATCCTCGCTCTGATCCTCAGTCACTACGTCAACGCAGGCGCAATGGAAATTGGAACTATCAGCAGCAGAGGCAGCAGGCAAATGCCTAAGCTAAGGCAAGATCAGTTGATCTGTGCAGCCAAAACTTCAGTGATCGAGGTGTTGATTGTCGAGCGAGAGAGAGAAGGAGAGAAAGAGAGAGTTGAAAATTGATCGTGTTGCCAGGGGGCGGGGGAAGGAGCAAGGTTTGAGCGTTAGCTGTCTAATCAAGCAGGGATCCATTAGGCTTGCACCCAGATCCAGAAAGGGTAATGCGATCGCAAATGATGGAGAGCTATTAGTGAAACCCCCCGTCCCCTCCTTCTCCCCCGCATTCACTTGTTATCCTCACACTCAGGGAAGCTACTTCATATATGCACTTATCTGATAAATGGTTTTGTGGGAAGCACAGCAAACAGAAGCCTAATTAGTGAAGTGCAAGGGGAATCTTTATAATTTAAGGGGAATTTTAGCAGGCAGGAGTTATCATAGAGGCCTTATCTGGGAATTGGGTAAAACTTAAGCCAATAGGCAACATTTTCATTTTCATTTTACTTAAGTAATTCTTGTACAAGCAACTTTTAACGGTTTAAGGCAGCATTATTTATCGCTTTCCACTTCGATAACTTTTCGATAAATCAGTCAAAAAACTATTCAGTGTCCTCCAGTCTCCACCCACCAGTTTTGGCACCAACTACTGCATTTTAAGAAGCAATATCGTTTGATTATTACTTCGATAACTTATCGATAAATCAGTCTGAAAATAAACTATTCAATGTCCTTCTGCAGTCTCCTCCCTCCACTTTTGGCACTAACTACTGCATTTTTAGAAGCAATATCCTTTGATTATTACTTCGATAACTTATCGATAAATCAGTCTGAAAATAAACTATTCAGTGTCCTCCAGTCTCTACCCTCCAGTTTTGGCACCAACTACTGCATTTTAAGAAGTAATATCCTTTGATTATTACTTCGATAACTTATCGATAAATCGGTCTTCAACTCACTACTTAATTTCCTTCTCCTTTGCAGTCTCCCTGAATAGTTTTGACACAATTTAAGGCATTTTAAGCTGCATTATCCTTCGATGTCTACCCCGATAACTTATCGATAAGTCTGTTATTAACTATCTGTTCAATTTCCCACTCCTTCTCAGTCTTCCTCGCAAGTTTCGGCACAAATTAATGCATAATTATCAACTATGCCACGTTTAAGTTTCATAAATTTAAACGCCTCCAGTGGAACCCGTGGGGCATACGTGGGGGAGGAGCTGCGTCGACTTTTCCGGCCACCATTTTGTTGCCTTCGCTTGGCTTTCGATTCTGTGCACGAGAGGCGCGTGCAAGCTGCAAGCCGTCCAATTAGCTGCGGGGGTTCCTCCAGGCAGCTGCACCTGCTGCAACTGCACTCGCTACTCCCCCCTCCCCCTCCCGGATCCACGCCCACTCCATGCCTTGCAAGTTGTTTGGCAACAGCAACTGAAGCACTTGCAGCTTTAACATTCGCGCCCAGACCGGGCCACGGGTATCTGGTGACAACGCAGGGCTAACTATGAGATACAGATACAAATGTATCTGTAGCAGCGCAGGCCAAAGGGAGGCGAGGCAGTGCGGGGTAGTGCGGCTGGGGAGGCTTGTAATAATGTTGGTGTAACTACGGCCAAGAAAAACGCCAACATAAGCGGCCAAGGTATTATTTTTAAGCTCTTCCTTCCATTGTCTACCCGCAGACGCAGAGCGAATGAGCGAGAGAGAGGGAGGGAGGGAGGGAGGAGAGGGTAGAGAAAGACGAAGACGAAGACGCAGAGGAAGATGTTAACGTTGACGTTGCTTGGGTTGTGCTCGGGTTGTTGGCAGATCGAACTAAATAAATGTGTATTTACTTGTGTTGCCTCAGCGTGGGGAAGGGGGGAGGGGGAGGGGTTTGCGAGGGCAGCTTGCAATGTAATTGAAAACCTGCGTTATCTGAATTAAAAGTAACGAAAGCGAACGCAACAAAAATCAAATAAATATATAAGATCTATATACATATTAAAGAGATATATATAGGTATATATGTATGTGTGTGTGTGTGTGTGTGTGTGTGCGTGCGTGTGTGTGGCAACGAAATAAAAGAAATATGTCAATGAATTCCAAATGCTTGACGACGTTGTCCAGCGACTTAGTGTGGTCCAGCGTGGAGAAGAAGAAGGAGGAAGAGGAGGAGGAGGAGCAGCAAAAGGAGGTGGGGGGGGGAGCTGAAGAGGCTGAGACCAGACCCGGCATGCAACGTGGGACGCCATTGCCGTCAGCGTCACATTGACGGACAGAAGCTTAAGTTTGCCTCAGTCTGGCACTGGCCACGTCTCTCTACGGGCCCAGGGCACGGCCACACAGTCTACTCTCCCCACTCTCCCCTCCTTGCGTCTCTCCCCGTCCCGCTCCAGCTACGTCCCGCGTTTTGATGAGGAAAAATGTGTGCTCTAATTGACAGTTTTTAGATTTTAATCTTTGGCGCAGCAGAGGCGTAGATAGCGGCGCGGAGCGGGGAGGGGAGGTTGGGTAGACAGGCCAATCGAGCCAAAGGTGGAGCCCCTGGTGAATTTGACTCCTTGTGTCGCGCTTTGCTTAATGCATTTTCAGCGTTTCGAACGCCCATGCGTGCTCCGTCTCCAGTTCCAGTTCCAGTCGCAGCAGCAACGGAGGCAGCTTATGGCCACCAACAATGACAGGCGAATGTGTGTGTGTGTTTGTGTGTGTGTGTGTGTGTGTGTGTGTGCATTCATACTCGCTTATTCATTCATGCATCGCATATGCTCTTTGTCAATTAAGCAATCAGCAGGAAGTTTGCCGCGCACTTTGCCTTATCACACTGCCAGCTCAGAGAGCTGGACAGCAGCAGGGGCGGGGCAGAGGGGGAGGGGGAGCAGCAGATTGCAGATGGAGCGAACGCTTCTCTCACTCTTTGTGTGCCTTCTGGACAAATCATATCATCAAAAGCCGACTCTAAGCGCTGCCGACGCTGCCCCCCTGCCCCCCCCTGCCCCTGCCCCTGCCACTTTTGCCTCTTTGACACTTGACGTTGTCGTCGAGCGTTTTTCATTTTTCGCAGCCCTTTTGCGATTTTCCCTTTTTTTTGCCACTTTTTGTTGCATCGCGAATCAAAGAGAGGAGAGCAGAGAAAAAAAAAGAAATTCGAAATAAAACTTAAAACGCAACGAAATGAAAAGAAAAGAATTTTGAGCCGCATATTAAATACCACCGCCTGAGCTCAAGTGTCAACAGTGGCAGCGAGTGGCCCGCTCTACCTACCTACCACCCCCTCCCTCTCTCTCTATACCGGGCAGGCAATAAACAGCAGCAGCAGCAGCAGGACCCGCACCCGTAAATCGTAACCCGTAAGCGGCGACCGCCCGCGGCGTAATTGAATATTTGGAGTGTAAAAACCGCACCCGATTTGCCGCTGCCGCTGCCGCTGCGTCTGTCCGTGTGTGTGTGTGTGTGTGCGGCCATAAGGACATTCCAGTCACACATCGCACAATGGATGCAAATCATCGAAAAAGTGACGCATCAAATTAGCCAAAGAAAGCATAATTTCAAGAAATTTCTAGAAAGGGAAATGCAAAGAAAATTGACAGAACTGAAGAGAAGGTAGAATGGAAATTTTGATAGCATGAAATTATTAATTATTACTATATATTATTACGCTAACTATAGATTTCAAAATATATCAAATATTTTCAACAAATCTAGAGTAATATTTTTTGGCTTATTATTTAGTATGTCACAACATAAACAAAATGTTAATCCTTGAAAAATTGCTTGGTTTTTAACGAAGTTTTAATGGGGTGCAAAGTGAGGTTAGGAATTCTGTCTAGTTACCTGTACATTTTTTGAGTTAAGTTTGGACTTTGATTTTGGCCTTAAATTAATTATTGATAATTATAAAGATTCCACTACTTCTTTGTGACGTAATTTAAAATATTAAAGAAAAAATTAAAAAAAAAAAAAATAAAATCGGGCACCTTACTAAAAATTGCAAAATATATTTAAAAATGCTCAAAAATTCCCTTACTAAAATTGTGTTAAAAAATATAGGATTTCCGAGGCTATCAAAACATAAAGAAATTTTTTTTTTTACTTATAAATACTTAAAAGAATAAATTTTAAAATAAAACATAAAATATTGGGTTTGTTTTTAGCAAAGTTACTAAGAATAGAAAGTAAGGTACTTCACCAATGCAAGTGTCGCTCGGCTGGACTAGTTTTTTTTTACATTTTCTAAATACTTATATAGCTCAAATTTGTAATTAATTACTAAACATTTTTCGTTCAATTAAATCATATAAATTATGCACAATAATCAGGCTGACGCATCCACTGTAAAATTCGCAATGACCTATCACATAAAAGTGGGCGGCATTAGGGACGGGGGCAACGCAGTTAGGGGAATGTGTGGGTGTTGTGGAAGGGGGTGGAGTGGGCACTCGAATGGGTAAAGGGGCGGGCGTTGTATTGAGGGCGTGTGTACACAATAACGACTGCCTTTTTGCCTTCGTTTTTTTTTTTTTTTTATATTGTAATACGCATGTGTGTGCGAGAGAGTGGCAGGGGGGACGGGGGTGGGCCAACAACAAAAGTCAAGTCAGTTTATTATTAAAAAACACAAGTACAATGGAAATATATAATAATAATAATAATAAGCGGCGCATAATGACGCTGTGCGGTGACTGAGCTGCGCTGCCAGCGACAATAACACGCTCGCCTCGCAGCCTCTGTGCGAAATGAGAGCACGCCGAGTGGCTGTGGAGAGAGAGAGAGAGAGACGAACCAGAGAGAGCACTCGAGCAGGGTTGCCAACAACATGAATTGCTCATTTAGATTTAGAGATGCCACTCGAGGAGCTCGACGAGTGCGCTGCGCCCCGTTATGCTTGTGTAGGAGTGTGAGTGTGTCTCACTCTATGTGTGTCTGTGTGTGTGTGCCATGTCTACGCTGGCAAAACAAGGACAATTGCCTGGCTTGGAGTGGCCAACAAGTTGCCAAGTCAATTCGCGTCGACTCGACTCGAGTCGCACAAAAACAAAGCGACTGGAAAGCGTTCGTTGACTATGGCAAAGTGGCTCCCGGATGCTCTCCCAGAGGAGCAAGTGCCACCTGTACAGGCGTCTCAGTCTCCCTTCAGCAAACCTCTATTTGTCTTTGGCATTTGCTCGTTCTTAGTTTGCCCAGCGGCTTAAGGGGCCATCATCGTTGTCGTCGTCGTCGCATCCTCCTCTGTCTGTCATGCAACTTTGCCTTTATCGGGCTGCCTGCAGACACGGACACAGACACGGACGCTGCCTGCCTGCCTGTCTGTCTGCCTGCCTGCCTGACTGACTGTCTGCCTGCAGCAGGCAGCAGGTCCAAACATGCGCAGATCGCTGCCAAATCCGCAGGGCAGACGGGGGATTAGGCCGCGGCTTAATGCGATAACTGCTAAGCGGCGATCATCGCGGCCTTAACGCGGCACTGGCTTAAGCTACCTTGCTTAGCGCACAGATTAGAGGGCAATCCTGCAGCCAACGATGCGGCTTGATCTCCTTTTTGGGCTGACTTGGATCAGATGGCGCGTTAAGCCGCACCAAATGGCATGCGGTAGTCCCAAATATCCGTGCATAGATCATTAGCGGATCAATTTGCTCTAGCGTTGACAACTTCAGTGCTGAGGGTTAACGACATATGTTACTAATGAGTTTTTATTGATAGTACCAGAGAGTGGCAGGTAGAGTTGTCGCAGTGGTAAAGCCATATTTGTATTTCCTTATGATCTTCATTGACTTAGCTTGTTTTTCTTACATTCCTGCCGGAAATCTTGTTTGCCCTAGATATATGCAGAATATACTCTAGAGTTGTCGCCTTGCGGCTTAAAGGGAATTTATAACAATACTAGAAAGTAGAGTTGTCGCACTTTTAGACATATATTCTATCATGATCTTCATTGCCTTAGCTTGTTTGCTTTTGGTTAGCTAAGTTTCTTGTTTACACTTGATACGTAGAGGATCTGCTGCAGAGTTGTCACCTTTAGATTATTATGATCTTGATCTGTGGTTTATCTTCGAAATTGTCCGCATGTTTGCCCTTAGTTACTTAGAACTCTTCCCAGAAATCCCTAGACTTATCACCCCACAAAGCCTAAGCGTGTTGAAGGCAACTGATAGTTGAGTTGAATAGAGTTGTCACTATCGCATATATCGTACATATTTATCTATATAATATCATGATATTCATTTGCTTAGCTTGTTTAAGGTTTGATTTTGCCGTGACAGCTTGTTGGCCGCTTGTTTGTTGGCTAAGATCGCGCCAATCTGATCGATCATCCATGCAATTTGTCAGTCCGTTCAGTATTCCCCCATGATCTCAGTAGAGTACAGAGCATTGGCCCGGACTAATTGTTCAGCCATTGTCCAAACAATGACGCAGTCGAAAGCTTTCAACAGTTGATTTAATTAGCACGCTAATGATCAGCGTCGATCGCCGCTAATTTAAGTCGCGCCCCGACGAACCGAAAAATCAACCAAGTCATGGCGTTAATTGCGTAGAACAACGCCCCAGAGAAGGAGAGAGAGAGAGAGCGCGTATGACACTATAAAGTACATATGTCGGAAGGGGAGATGGTCAGCGTTCGATCGATCGATCGATCGATCGCGCCGCGGAGAAAACGTCGACATCACGAAACTGGCTAATCGAGAATAATTGCCTGATGATGCTCGCGTCAGGGTCAGGGAGAAGGGCCAGACAATGGCAGAGCGAGGAAGCAGAGGGGCAGGGGCGAGGGGCGAGGGGCGGATAGAGAATGAATGGAAACTAAATTTGTCAAAGGTATTAACGATTGGAAACCTCCACATCTCGCTGGGCCTGCGTGTGTGTGTGTGTGTGGATGTAAACACGAGGCCGTTGAACAATAAACTGTTGACAGCTCGTAAATTAATAATTTCGCACAGCTCAGATCCGGAGCCGGAGCCGTAGCCGGGGCCATAGCCTGTAGCAAGCTGAGCAACCAAAGGGCAGGACGCACCTCAAAACAGGACGCACAGTAGCCAAATATACAACAAAACCTAAACAAAAAAAAAAAAAACTGATTTGAAATGAAATGAACAGGGCGCAAATTAGCCGAGTTTCCGCCTCGACATCGTCCTCTGCCTGACACTTTGACTTCCTGTGGCCTTTCCCATCCCTCGCTGAGCCTCTCTATTATGCTAGAGATCTCCGCCTCTCCGACTCCTTCTCTGTGTAGTATATTAATTTCATGCATTTCCAATTGCCCATTGCCAGTTTTCCGACTGGAAATCAAAACAAATTTCGTTGCGCTTCTCACTTTCTGTGCGTATTTAGAGCACGATTTGTTTTGATAGTTGCCGCTGCGTTGCATCCCTGGTGCCGTCGCACCGAGAGACTCTAAGGAGTGCAACAGAAAACAATTGAGCCAAAAACTCCTCAATTATCTAATTGTTTTCTAATTAACTGTGCCATGCACACAAACTTCTGTTTCGAACACATCAAAGCGAAGCGACAAAGGAGACATAGAAAACTATAAATATAACTCAGTATATAAATTAAAATATATAAATATCTTAAAGAAACATTAAAAATAACTATGGATTATGTAGAAACTTAGACTTTGCTTAAGAGATTTAAAGCAATATAAATTGCTACAGAAAATATCAAATATTTAAGTTAATTATGCCAATTCAAGCCAAAAACGCTAAAGAAATAAATTTTGTTTAATATTTCTAAACTGTTCCATTAAATAGTATTGAAAGCTATAGAAAAACAAATTTTTTAATTTACGAAATTTTTTATTCCTTAAATTTTGATGCCATATTAAACCAAGAAAGAAAGGCTACCTTCGACACGTCGAAGGTTTAATACCATTACAGTTACTCCACATATTAAATTGACCGATAGGTTCTAGGGTAGTTTAACGATATATCTGTCCGATTTTAAGAAAACTTGCATAGTTATTAATGGACATACTTAGACACATATCAGGAAAGTTTCACAGCGATATCTTGAAAAATGATTAAAGTCGGCCGATAGGTTCTACGGCAGCTATACGATATATCGGTCCGATCCGGCTAGTTCCGACTTATTTACAGCGTGCAGCAATGAGAAGCATGTATACCAAGTTTCATCAAGATAGCTCTAAAACCGAGAGACTAGCTTGCGTTGCAACAGACGGACAGATGGACAGACGAACGGACGGACAGACGGATGGACGGACAGACGGACACGGCCAGTTCGACTCCCCCATTGATGCTGATTAGGAATATACAGCTGTGTTCTTAATAATAGCAGTGCTTACAAGCTGCAACTTTAAACTTAATTTTATATATTAAAAAGTAAATGAATGTTCACAAATTAAATTTTGTTTAAATTTATCAATCAATCAATCAATCAATTTATTATTCAAAGTGTTGTTAATTTTTTTTTACATTATTAATTTAAACAAAAAAGTGCTGTTTACAGCTGTTCATAAAGATAGCAGTGAGTAACGAAAACAGTGGAATTAGTTGAAAAAAACATTGTAGAACTTCAAAAAACTGCTTTAATTTGTTTGCTTGGGTTGGTACTTGGTCGTGTACCCATTATTATTTATTACGGCCTGGCATCTGCGAGGCATAGAATCTTTATAGGGTTGGAGTTGTCGCCCAAGGTGCGTTGCAAACTTCGGGCCAAAATGAATGTACCCTCTGGAAGGGTATAAAAAGCGGCAAAATTAAACATAAAATGACATTCCAAATGCAAATCTAACAATTTTTCACAAAGCTATGACTACCAGAGTTCAATTATTAATGAATTTGATGGATGTTTTTTGAGGAAACATGAATATGTAATAACTTTAATTTGCTTTAACAATTTAGCATAATAAGAAATCAATTCTTTCGTGTTTGATATTGAAACAAAATAAAATAAAAAATATAATGCATAAAAATTGTTTGTTTTTTACCAAAGTTGCAAATTTAGAACAAATTTTACTAAGTTTTGCAACTCTATAAAATATACATTACTTAAGGCCTATTAAATTCGAGATCGCCCAAAACTGTGCTACATTTACTGGTACCAAGTTGTAGGGAGGGCCAGAGAGGAGGCCGGGGGACGGGGCACACAGCTGGCCACGCTGTGACAAACAACTTTCATCGCACTCGATCGCGCTGAGGTTAGACGAGCAGCCACGGGGCAATTTATAAGCATGACTTGTTGAACTCGACTCCAGAAGATCGGAAGCTGTTTGGACACAAGACGCAAAGGGAGATGGGGGTAAAGACTGAGAAACTGCCACGTCATGGCATCAGAGGCAATGTCAAAACATGAATCAAGCTAATTTGTTGCAATGAAGCTTACCAAATAAGCAGAGTGTGGGGGCAGGGGGAGGAGAGGAGAGGAAGAGGGAGAGGGGGCACCGATCGAGTTCGAAGATCGCGCGAGGCATTCGAGCCGCATACGATTTTGACAGCTATTCATGTCGATCGACAGGTCAGCGACAGATCAAAGCGTAGGCCGGAAAACGGGAAAGTGCAAGGGCGGAGGCAGCGGAGGAAGCGAAGAGGGAAGAGGGGGAAGGGGAAGACAGTGAGAAATGTGTGGGAAATGCGTTTTCTACGAAATATCCGGTGAGGGCAGACAATGCGGCATTGTGCTAAGGACGTCGCTTGTTGCGTCGCAAAGCGGCAAGTGTGTCAACCTGTGTGTGCCTCTCTCCCTCTCCCTCTCTCACTCTCTCTCTGTGAGTGCTACCTGCTTGCTACTTCCCTTTGGCATTAACATTTCCCTGGCCATTTGCCGCATCGCTTTGCCTGTTACAATTTTAATGCGTGTCCGATGCGTCGCAGGCTCCTCCGACTTGGCCTCAAACGGCATAATAAAGCGAGTCGGGTTAAGTCGACTCAGGCAACCATACTCCTCTTCCCCCTGCTCTTTAGCAACATTTATCGAGCATTGAGCACTCGGCACGGGCGAAAAACTAAGGCAACTAATGAATTTTCATAGCGATTCCTGCGGGAATGCGATGAACTGACGAGCGGCTTTCAGAGCTAGAGACACCATGGAAGCCACAAATGTACAAGGCGAGGCAGGGGGCAGGGGCCAGGGGGTAGGGCAGACAGACAGACAACACGGGTCCAGCCCACAAAACCCACCCACAATCCACGCCCCTTCGTGCACAACAAAAGGAAACACAAACCGCAGCGCACGGTCGACAAGTTGAACGACGCAACAGAGAAGAGAAGGGGCCAGGGGCAGAGGCAGAGGTAGGGGGGGGGGAGGCAAAAGCTATTCAACCAAATGTTGTATAAATGTAATTCAATACTTTTTTCAATCTTGCAGTTGTTGTTGCTGTTGCTGTTGTGCCAGTAAGTAAGCCCGCAGCAAGAGAGAGAGCAAGCGCGGGAGAGCGGGGCTAGGGGAGGGCAGAGAGAGAGAGAGAGAATTTGTTGGCTACAAATTGGAAACACATTTTACCCTCCAATTACTTAAATACAATACTCACTGCGATTGAGAGACAGTCAACTCGCAGGCAAGACAACAACGGGGAGGGGTGGCATGTGGCGAGCGTTGACTTGCCCGATGCCACAGTGAGGCAAAAGCTGGCAAAACATTTGCGTTAATTATGTGGCAATTTTCGAGCTACTTAAGAAGTCTACTTAATTACGTATTAATTAATTGCGCATTAATTATATTTATTTATTCTACTTTGCTGCGCTAATTAGGCTAAATGAAATTCGCCGCGCTCATTACTCAAGATGGCGAGAGAACAAGCGAATGTGAGAGAGCGAACGTGAGAGAGCGATCCTTAGGCTTTGCGCTAAGTGGCAACACTTTCGCAACTATCGATAGGCAGACAGTGCAATCTATCGCTGTGTGTACACACTGTGCAAATGTAGCCGCAACTTTGGCGACACACATATGCTAGCATTTGTCTGTGCGTGTGTGCGTGTGTGTCTGTGTGTAATGTTTGTAAGTTTTGCTTGTCTGAGCCTGTCTGTCTGTCTGTCTGCCTATCTGTCAGCCAGTCAGTCATGTCATGCACGCTTCACGCCAACAGGTCTCTAATTTCAAGCGGCAACAAGGCGGCGCGGCAACTCTCTCCCACCTCTGTGCGCTCTTTCTCTTTCGCCCGCTCTCCCCCCTCTCTCTGCATTTGTGCAGCGTGCTGATTTGTTGTTGTGCTTTGCTTTGCGTGTCATCAAAAGGATGAATGAATAAATGAATGAAATGTTAGTGTGCCTGCCACTCCACCCATTCGGGCTGCTCCAACTCCTGTCGTGCTCTCCTGAGAGTTTTTCGTTTTGTGCGCGCTAATAGATTTTCTATTACCTACATAGGGCAACCCAGCCCTCTCTCTTTCGCCGTCGCCCTCGCCCTCGCTCTCGTTCACATGCATGACCGAATTTTCATTTTCCGCTCGCCAGCCCGTCCCCCTGCTCCTGCTGCGGCTGCAAATCCCAACGGAATCGACATCAACGCAAAATTATTATTATTATCATTATTAAAAGAGTCTCGATGTCGACACAAATCCGCGCTGCCCAAATGCGTATAATATGCCACATGCCAGGCCGGGGACAGAGCGAGGGCCAGGCCAGGGCGGGGTCTCCCCGCACAGCAGGAGGCGATACTGTTACACATGTCAATATTAGATTTAAGATTTGGCCGAAAGTTAAATGGGTTACACAGCGCGCAGGGGTCGGACGCTGCCCACAAGGCCAACACTTGTGCAGCGGTTGCAATTTGCCAACTAAACGGGTAACAGGCCAAAGGAGAGAGAGAGAGAGCGAGAAAGGGGGGGCGAGACAGCATGCTCATTCGTTCAGTGCGTTCCTTTCGAGCTTAACGAAACAAATTGTAATTAAATGAATGCGGCCGCCGCGAGCGCAGGCAGCGCGTACTCAGTCACCATGTCAACGCTCACGCACACTTTGGTAGAGCAGAAGGGGGCGGGGGGCACGTTGTGGCCGCAAGCGATTTGCACTTATCCGGGATTAGTAAAAATGGCACATTAAACTGCGTAAACAATGTACAAATTTCATTCAATTGCCACAGAAAGTTGCCAAAGTTCAACTGCATAAATTTTCCATTTAGTATGCCTTGTGCAGTGTTTTTAATTAAATTGAACACACACACACACGCGCACGAGTTGCAAATCAAATTCAACTTTTGTTGATGAGTGCAGGCAGGTGTAGGGGATTGTTTGGAGTTGGCTGGTTGGGGGCACGATGAGTTCGTGCATTATTTAGTGACCCAAATTAAAAATGCCACTGCAATTGCAAATGTTAATTCACTGAGTACAGTGGGTGAGAGCAAGCAAAATATAGCAGCTTGAAAACTCCTTTAAAAAACTATAAAGAAACCTATTGCTGCTAGTCAGGCTTGAGCAGACTGTACCTGCTGCTAAAACAAAGCAAACTTTTTAAATATCTATTTAAGGCAACTGAAGTTCTGTAGTCCATTGAACACTGTAAGTTGTTTTATTTTGTAATAAATGAATGCATTTTTTTTTTACATTTTTGCCGTGTAGAATTTTTGCCATGGTGCAAGCCAAGCTCTGAACCCCAGGCTGCGTCAAGCGCAAAGATAATTAAGAATAAAGATTGTGCGGTACCGTCAAAGATAATTAAGATCGTGGTGAAAACTAATATTTTCACTGAACTCGTGGTGAGCGGGGGGTTGCGCAATCTATATTCTTAATTGTCTCTGATCAAGTGATCCCACTTAGCTGGTGCACGCACCATTTAATGAAACTCATTAGTATACAATTAAACATATTTTTACACACTATTTAATGTTTTTTAAGCATTTTCAAGCCATACTCTTCCATATTCAATAAGATTTAAAAGAGAAATATTAATTTAGGCAAAAACAAAACGACAATTCAAGCAGCTGGCGCCATCTATATACTGCCAACTGACTGCGCAACCGCGTTGCCAACTGCCGCAGTGAACTATCGATTGCGCACAACTATCGATGGGATCGCCTGAGAGCAACGCTGTGCAAAACATCTGTGCTGTTTTATGTTTGGCGCGCTTTTCCTCATTTGTTATGCGTGTGTAGATCGGTGTGTGTAAACTGCAGAGAAAAAGACTAAAAAGGAAAACTGCACAGTAATTTAAAGAACACAAAAAAAAGCATAAACAAAGCTGCAGAAAAACAACAACGACGACACAAGTGTCTGAAGATGCCTGCCGGCATTGTGAAAACACCAACAGCGGGACGAGCCAAGGATGCCAACTCCCAGGGGGGCAAATCGGCGGAGCGCACTGGCAGCAGTGGCAAGAAATTTGTGCAGACACGTTTGCCCTTCAAACTAATTGCGCCTGTTGCCAAGTCAGCGACGTCAGCAGGAGCAACTGCATCGCCAACTGCAGCGGCAGGAGCAGCAACTGCTGGTGCAGGTGCATCCAATGTGGTGGTGGTTGATTTGGATTCAGATGAAGTCGAGTTGACGCCAGAGCAGCCGCGCAAACGCAAGTTGTCTTACAGCGGTACCGACAAAGAATCGGACGCGGAGCAGCTGCGACGGTCCAACAGCAAAGAGAATCTGGAATCGGGTGTGGCAGGCAAGAAGCCCAAAACGGTAGAGAGCGAAGATGTCGTAGAGCTTCTTGATGACGACGATGACATTGATGTTGATGATGATGATAACGAGATCGATGTGAAGAAGGGTAAAAAGAAGACTGCAGCCAAGGCAAAGTCAAAGAAGTCCGGCTCGGGCTCTACGCCCGTTCAGATCAAGCTGCCGCTGGGCAACAAGCGGGCCAAGCGGCGCAAATCGCTGAAGCAGTCGGAGCAGTCCGAAGAGAAGCAGGCGGCAAAGGCAACGCTGGCGAGCGAACGCAGCGATTCGAGCGATGATATCGAAGCCATTGCCGAGGAGCTCAATCCGCTCAAGCGAGCCAAGGTTAGTGGTAAGAAAGAGAAGCCGAAGCATGCGGAGAAGTCCAACCCGGCAGAGAAGTCCAAACCGGGAGAGAAGGCCAAGCCGGAAGAGAAGCCGAAGCAGGCGGATAAGTCCAAGCCGGTAGAGAAGGCCAAGCCGGAAGAGAAGCCCAAACCGGGAGAGAAGGTCAAGCCGGAAGAGAAGCCCAAACAGGCGGAGAAGTCCAAACCGGAGGAGAAGTCGAAACCCAAATCGGAGCAGCAACCGTTAGCAGGAAAGAAAGAGAAGACGGAGGAGAAACTCATAACTGAGGAGTCATCCAAAGCAAAGACAGCTGTAAGCGATGACAAAAAGTCAAATTCAGACAAGGATCTTGCGATGGATGTGGACTCGGACGAGGTGCTCTTGGACAGCAGCGACAGCGAACGCAAGTCCGACGATGTGGCGAGTACAGATATCGACATGGATGTGGATGTGGACACTGAGACGTTAAACAACACCTCGCCCGAAAAGGACAAGAACAAACGGAGCGAAGGCGAGGACGATGATGAGGCAAACAAATCAGCTGTGGCTGCTGCCACTGCTGGCGTTGTCGGTGCGGAGAAGGCCAAGACGCTGACGCCCAAGCAGCAGAGGCTGCTGGAGCAGCGGCGGAAGGCACGCGAGGAGAAGGAGCGCAAGCTGCAGGAGGAGCGTCGCCTCAAGCAACAGGAGAAGGAGGACCGCGAGCAGCAGAAGAAGGTGAAGCGCGAGCAGAAGGAGGAGCAGCGGCGCAAGGAGCGCGAGGACAAGGAGCAACTGAAGCGCCAGGAGCGCGAGGAGAAGGAACGCAAGCGGCTGGCCGAGAACGAGGAGAAGGAGCGAAAACGGCAGGCCGAGAACGAGGAGAAGCGCAAGCGCAACGAGGCCAAGGAGGAGGTGCAGCGCAAAAAGGACGAGGAGCGTCGTCGCAAAGAGCAGGAAAAGGAGGAGGCCGAACAGAAGAAGAAGCGCGCCGCCGCGACGTTCAGCAAGTTCTTCGTGCCCAAGCAGCCGCGTCAATCCTTCGGTGGATCCATTGATCAAGATCAAAATAGCTGCGATAGCGGACCAAGTGGCAGTCAAAGCTTGGCCTTCCGCCCGTTCCAGATCAAGGACGACATGATCATGGCACCCGTCATACGAGCCACCATTGCGGACGAAACGCGGCAGCAGCTGGACAAGCTGTTCCACGATGATGAGGAGCAGAACGATGAGGAGGAGAACATTGGTCGCGTCAAGCGTCCCACACGTAATCAACTCTATCTTGGTGAACTGAGTCTGGGCAAGCGCAAGCCGCAGCGTGGCAAGCGTGACGTGAGGCTGAAGCGACGCTCCAAGGACGACGAGGATGATGACGATGTCATGATCGTGGGTAAGTGCAGCCAGTTACCATAGCCTGTGATGCATTCTATAAAACCTCTCTTCTTTCTTCTTGCAGATGAGCTGACCAAGGCGGGCACACCAATTGTCGAGGAGCGTCCTAAGCAGTTGCCCTGGATGCGGGCCAAGTATTTGCATTTTGCAGACAATCGTCGTCCGCCCTACTATGGCACTTGGCGCAAGCGCAGCAAACTGATCAGTGCGCGTCATCCACTGGGACAGGATAAGGTAGATCCTTACGGTACAACACAGAAACTAAAGCTAATCCTTTGTCTTTTTCTGCAGGGTCACTTTGACTACGAGGTCGACTCTGACTGCGAGTGGGAGGAGGAAGAGCCGGGTGAGTCGCTGAGCGCAAGCGAGGATGAAAAGGAACGCGAATCTGAGGAGGAGTCCGAGGAGGAATACAACGAATGGTTTGTGCCGCACGGACATCTCAGCGACGAAGAGCTGCAGAACGATGGCGAGCTCGAGGATGGCAATACACGTGAGGCACAGAAGGCCAAGCTGCAGGTGCTGCAGCAGGAGTTCGCACAGGAGATGAAGAAGCAAACGAAGAAGATCAAACCGCGACTGCTTGGACCCGTCTGGCTGGACGAGAATGGCAACAAGTCGCAGCTTTGTCCCGCTGTCTTCACACAGACCATCGAGATGTATGGCTGCTGGCAACTACAGCCGCTGACGCTGGAGCCACCCGCGGAGACAGCGGGCGAAGTGGATCAGTCCGAGGAGAGCAAGGTCAAGCCGAACACATTGCAGCTGGACGAAAAGTTGCTGCAGCAGCTCCTGCGGCTCATCCATGGCAACAGCAACTCAAAGGCCTTCCTCATATCCGAGTATCTGGAATACCTTAAGCTGCAACAGCCGCAGGATTCACAAGTTCTGATGCCATCCAAGACGCTGCTGCGTGAGAAATTTGATGAGATGGCCATATGGAAGGCTGTGGAGGTGCCCGGCGTGCATGTCAAGAAATCAAAGAACCCCAAGAAGCGTCTCTGCTGGCTGGTCAACGCGGAGACATTGCACAAATACCAACTGGACGAGCTGACGGCGCAGAATCAATGGAGCTACACACTGACGCCGAAAAAGAGCAAGGCGGACGCATTGCTGCGTGAGGCATCGCCGCCCTCGGAGGCGACAGCAGCACCACCCAGCAACGAGGCCAAGTCGGACATTAGCAAGTTTGCCATACGGCAGGAGACGGGGACAACAACCTCCACACCAACAGCTGCGACGCCGTCACCTGCCACATCGTCGGCCACAACACCCGCTGTCAAGAAACGTGGCACCTTGTTGATGTCTGTGCCGCGTGATCAGCAGTTCCATGCGCCAACCAAGAACGCTCTGATTAGTCAGTATCTGCGCAAGCAGAAAGACGAACCGGCGGCCAACAAGAAGCCGCCACCCGCAGCGGCGCCGCCGCCAAGTACCAATGATGTGGTGCTGCTCTCCGATTAGGCAGACACCCATGCCATTGCTCCTTTCCCAATCTTCCTGTAAACATAATTTTATATACATTATACTATATCCATGCTATATGTATCTGTTGCACGCTTTTGATACTATATATACATATGTGCTTAAGTTCGTCTAGCCTTAGTGTTCACTGTACTCGTACTCAACCAAGGATCACTCCACGCTCGCCTGAGTTATTCTTAGATGATATGTCAATTTTTTTTTGCGTTCCATTAACAAAATAAACTGAAATAAATTCTGTTTATTATTTATGTAAAATGGAATGTTTTTAGTGGGCTGTTAGTGCTGGCAATTCAGCTGTAATTCTGCTAAATTGGGATACTATTAATAATTGATATACTATAGATATATCCCAATCAAATTTTAGTTTCAGTTTATTTCTTTTTATTTGTAAAGTTTTCTCATCTTTAATTATATTTTTTATTTCTGCAATTGGTTTTAAATTAATTTAAATATTAAATATACATTTACTTAACATGCCCGACGAAAAAAGATTGCTGAAAAGGTTTCTTGCTATCGTTGTGTGTGTGTGTGGGTGTGTGGGGTGTGCAATAATGTTATTGGTGCAATTTACTTTATATATGGTATATCATCATCTATCTGGCTGATTCGTATTGCTATTGAAATCGTTGTCTAGTTTTGTTGTTGTTGTTGCTGTTCTTGTCTGTTTTGGTCGCCTGATTGTGTATTCTATTTGCAAACCGTTGTCCTGTTCCGCTACCCACAAATAAGTCCTAAGTCCTAAGTGCCCCGCCCAGCCCCAGTACCCAAATTTACCCCTACCTCTGCCCGCTTTCGAGACATACTTTTCTTTTCTTCTTGTCAATTCGCATCGATTTAAACTTGTATTAATATTTTAGAAATATCAATTGCAATTCTATATACCAAAGAGTGTCGTCCATCCTTGCCGTATCGCTTCAATTCCTTCCCATATATGTTACATATACATACATACAAACTAATTACAGACAGATCACACACACATGGAAGATGTGTGTACACATGTACCGTTATATTATATATAATAAGGCAAATGTGACAAGGGTCAAGTCGCAGGAAGTTGTGTCTGTGTCGCGTATTGTCGTAGAAACCAGTCAATTTCAGGAGTGTGTGTGTGTGTGTGTGTGTGTGTGAGCGAAAAAGAAAGAGACAGACATAATGAGTGTGCGTGAGGGAGAAATGGTCCCTTGGAAAACACAAAAAGGAAAACACACAAAACTTAAGTACTTAAAATTTAAATTCAAGTCATTTTTACAAGTCAAATCGATTTCCATGTTTTGCTTGATCTGCTCTTCCTCCCCTTCTTCACCTTCTTCTTCTTCTGCATCCTCTTGCCAATTGATGTGGTTGCGTATTAAGCGTTTCAGTGTGGTCTGTTTCATATATATTCTGTATTTGGTCGCCTTGTCTTTTAGGGTTTCATTTGTTGTCAATTATGTGTCCACCTTCTCCTTCTCCGCCTCCTCCTCCTCCTCCGCTTCATTAGCATTAGTATTATTATTATCATAATCGTTGTCATTATCAATAAAATTCGCGCCGCTCGTCACCCGTCAGGGCAGCAGCAACGGCTTAAAGTATGCTCTACAGAAGATCGTGGACGCCGATGGCGGCAGATCCTGATTGCGATAATACATATTGCATTCGCGTTCGGTTAGCTTATCGAAGACAGCCGCATATTCGCGATGGAATGTGGCCAAATCGACGTTGGCTCGCCCAATGGCCGTCAGGGCCAGGAAGAGTATGTCCCTGTAGAAGGAATGCGAACGTTCCACACCGTTGTTCTTCAGCTTGTGTCGCTCGTTGGCCAAACGCTTGAGCGGCGTGGCCAGATCGTTGCAGCGTATGGCCGAAAGAATCTGCTGAATGACGCTGGAGGTAGAACGGAAGGGGAATTCATTTGTTATTCAAGACTTCCAGCTTCTACGAGGAGTTAAATATCCAACTCACTTCTTGCTCAGCTGCGCCTGATCGGTGAGCAACGCCTTGAGCAGCGGACTCGTTGGCTGCGTCTCGCGGTAAAGAATGTACATGGGCGGCCCGCTGGTCTCGTTGTGCAGATTCAGATTATCCCACAGGCATTGTATGTGCACCGTCTTCACCTTGGTCAGTGGATCCAGTTGCTCCTCATCGCTCTACAAAATTAGAATTATAAACTCAATCAACTCTGCAAAGAGTATCTAAGTGGACTTACCGCTGGCGGCAGACAGAGCTCAGGCAGATGTGTCTTGCTCTCGATGCGCTCCATGAGCCACAACAGATTCCAATAGACAATGCGATGTTCCTCCACAAAATTGGGCTTTATTAGCGCCATATCGCCCTCCTGGGTGAGTATGTTCTCTAGCTCTTTGCGCAGCACCAACGGATTTAGATACGGCACCGTTAGACTGGACGTATCCGATGCCACGCCTCCCTCTGCGCTGTTGTCGTTGTCGCCATCGCTGGCCGCCGTTAGACGCGTAATCTGTACACTCAGGAACGGCACTGTCAGCTTTTTGCACGCATGACATGTGGTATTCAAATTCGAATCCTCTGCCGACCAACCGCTCATGATTTCCTCATCGTAGACCAGCACCGAACAGTTGTGGCACTGCGAGCAGGTGGTCAACTCTATCAGTACATCGCAATCGGGATCAGCATTCTACAAGGAAGGCAAAGCAAGTATATGAACAACAAACTGGGAACTCAATTGCAGAGCAAAGCGCACTTACCTCAGTCAGTGCGCTGTACAGATTATCGGGCAGCGTGGGGAAGGCATGCATATGCATTCCTCCGCTGGAGTTATTCTCGCCCAGCGGCACCAGATTGTTGTAGCTTGATTTACGCGATTCACTTAGCCTGCCCCAGGGATCCAAATCACTGGAGGCACGTCGCAATCTGCCCTCCTCGCCACCAGTTATGTCATGATCTTCGCCGCCTGCACATGCCTCCTGCTGATGATGAGAATGATGGGCGTGATGATGGTGATGATGATGATGATGGCCCTGCTGATGATGATGATGTCCATGTTGCTGCGCATTGCCATTGTTTGTCTTCACCGGCGTCGAATTCGCCGATATGGCGCCCTTAATTTCATCGAACTTGCGCGTCAGCGAATTCGCCGCAAATTTGATGCTGCTCAAACTGCCCTGGATGAGCTCGTTGGACTTCTTGCCCGTCAGGCTGGGGCTGTGAAGGAGCAGAGAGTTGAGAGAGAGAGAAGGTTTTGGATTAGATGTTATCATGTGTCGATATGTCGATAATGGCAACAACAACACACGGTGTATATACAGTAAGGTTATGGTGTGAAGTGGCAACAACAACAACAACAAAAACTATAGCAAACGTTCAGTTAGACGAGGCATATGTCGCCTCAGTTGCTGTACAAGAAGATTGAAAAAGAACTGCGCGCTGAATACGCAAAGTACAGTGGGAGTAAATGCAAAAATATTTAAAGAATTTTTTGAAGAATTAATTTTCGTATTCAGCTCACAATTTGGTGTGTTAGAAAAGTGTGAAGAGGACTGACAGAACAATTAGGTGAAGAAGATATATATATTTATTTTTGGTGCTGTTTTATGGTATTATGTGGATGTTAAATTATTGGATAGGCATGAAAGTTATTAACGATCAATGTGTGTGCGAGGAGCGAGAGAGTGTGTGAGTGTGTTTGTGGTTTGTGTCAAACCTTGAATTGCCCGCCACCAATGACAACAATCACAACGACATCGATTGTAGATATAGAAAAACTAGTTACAAGTGAAAGGCGACGGCGACGACGACGTGGCAGGGGAAAGAGTGAAAGGATAACCGAAAACCCAAGTGAAAATTTAACGCTGCGAACAGTTTGTCCTATGTGGAACGCGTGTGGAACATAAGTAGTTTCAAGTGTGTGTGGGTGTGTGTGTGTGTGGCAAATGCTGCTATAGCTTTTAAATACAAAAATTAAATTTATATTCATTTAATTTTAATATTTTTTAAAAATGTCTTCAATAATGAAATTTTTTTTTTTTTGTGGAACGCAGCATTTGCTTGTGTGTATTGTGTGTTTGTGTGGTTTAAAATCGAAGATTTATACGAGAACTGACTTACCTTATGCTTGATATATTTTCTATAATATTGGCGGGCAATTTCAAGTCTTTCTTAAGGGACAATCGTGCGGGTGAATAACGTCTACGATTGAGAAAAAAAAACGAAAAAAACGTTGCACAGAAACGAATTGGAGCGATATTCAGAGAGAGTTTTGGTTTTTGTGGATGTTGATTGTACAAGAAGAAAAACAGAGGAAAATCAAATCAAAAAAGGTTAGGTTAATCGAAAAGGAATGTCAAAACTGGCAGCTGACTGTGTGTGTTTGTGGGTGTGTGTGTGTGAGGTATGTGTGGATCGTATGTGTGGATTATATGTGCATGAACTGCTGACTGACACACAATACAAAATATATAATCGAGATACAACAACAACAAGTCGTTATCAATTCTGCTTCGTTTTTCAAAGTTTTCTGCTCTCTCTCTCTCTCTCTTCTTTCTATCTTTCATTCTCTTTGTTTTTCTTTGTTTTTTGTGCGAGACGAAGGCGACTTAGTTACCCGAAAGTGAACTTGAGCGATGAACCAATGTTGGCCAAACTATGCGTCACTCCGCTGCTGGCCACCGGCATCGTCTCGGAGCGATGCATGCTCTTGCCAATCTGTGTGGACTCATCGAATGTTGCGCTCCGTTGGCCACGGAACAGAATCGGTTTGTCGCTGTACATGTTGCTATTGAGAGCTGTGGTCGCCGTCGACGCAGCCAACTCTGGCTGCAGCTGTTGCGTTGTCGTGGGCGTCGACTCCTCCTCGTTGAGTGCGCCCAACGGATCGTTTTGGGTGACAGGCGTGCGTGGCGAGATCCTGTGAAGGAGGAGAGAACTTACTTAGTTAAGGAATGACTCCCAACTCTTTGCACTCACTTGGTGGGGCTTTGCACATGTTGTCGGGCACGCTGTGCGGCCACATGCTCGTCCAGCTCGTCGGTTTCCTGTTCCTCATCAACATCCACGTCCAGCTCGAAATCGCCGCCTGCAAATTGCAAATCCTGTTTGGTCTTTTGCGGTGTAGTCGGCGTCGATTGCTCCGCCTTCTGTGCCTGATCATGCTCGTCCGCCTGCACGTCCTCATCCTCATCTTCGCCATCGCCAATGCTCATGATTTGCTTAGGTGGCTTGTTCAGTGCATCGTTGCCATAGCTGGGCGAATGCGGCGTATGCGGAGTGCTGCCATTGGCGCTATTCGGATTCGACTCTCCGCTAATCAGCAACCCGGCGCTGTTGACCACATCATCGGTGGGCAGGGCGTCAGGAGCACCACCAGCCACCGTTTGACGCACAATGCTGCCCAACTTGTTGCGCAGTCTGTCAAAGGCGGCAAAGTCAAGCAGACCACCGCCTCCGCCCTCACCGGAGCTGGCCAAGCTGCTGCGCGATTGCCCATCGACCATTTCCAGTGTGCTCAGGTTTTGATCATGCGAAGCACTCAGGGATTTACACACCTTCGAGGCAGCACGACGCTTTCCCGCACGTCGAAAATGCGCAGCACCCATGACCACGTTCTTGATGCGATTCCAACGCAGTTGACTCAACGTGGTGCTGTCGCTGGGCCACTGCGACTCGAGCACGCAACGATTGTAGAAACCATAGGTCAAAGCATTGGGCTGCACACCCGAACGCTTCATCAGATAATGCAGACGCACCGCCAGCACGGGCAGATTGTGTATGCCACAGAGCTGCATCATGATGCGATAGCAGAACTCATCGCAGGTGATCTTCAGTGTGCTTGCACGCACCAGCACATCGTAGGCAGCGCGCAATATATCGTGCTCCTTGCCCGCATGTCGTTGATCCAGCACCATGGAGGGCAGTATGAGAAAGTACAGGGAGTAGCAGGTGGCAAGCAGATACTTGGACCATGCCTCCGGATGCTGTTGGCAACGACTGGCCATTTTCTGTGACAGCTTTACCTCGTGCTTGGTGCGACGCGCAATGGGTGAGCCCGGCGACAGGGATGCATTGAGCTGCAGCTGGAGGAACTGCGAGAAAGCCGTCTTCTTGGTGCTCTGCAACAGTTCCGGTTGCAACGTAAAGTTCTTGTAGCTATAATTGGCCACAACACCCGATGCATTTGTCACACTATCCGGCGGAAATATATATTTGGTACGTTCGCTATTCTGACCCGTATCCCAATCGACCAGATGCAGCTGCGCGGGTGTCTCATCATAGCCGCCCACCTTCTCGGCGCATTCGTCAAAGAAACTCAGCCCATGATCGCCGTCAGACACGAAGCTGCGCTCCTCAATGAATCTTATGAACATCTGAGTTTTCATCAGTAGCTCAAAGAACTTTTGATGCGACTGCAAAAGAGAAAGGAAAGCTAATCAATATAGCGAATCTTAATGAATAAATATATAAAGTATGAAGTAGAACAACACCACAAGTTAAATTTAACTACAATTGATGCATATAACATTCTTCATTAAGTTCGCTCTGTTATTCCTTTTCATTTTATTATACCATATATATTATATGGTATCGCTGTGTTAATCATTTTTCAATACTTGGCACTGAGAATAACATATATATATATATGTTTAGAACTCAATGAGATCACTAACGAGATGATTCAATACCCCCGATGGTTTCACTCTTTTCTCTTAATTGATTCGCTACAATAAACAATTGAAATAAACAAAGAAACAACGCGAATGAAGCGTATGAAGAAGTGGCAAAGAATCTATTTTAATTAATGGGGCACATATACAAATACATATAGTATAAAGCATATACGGGTATTGATATCTGCGCTGAGAATGATTTGGAAACTTTTCTTAGAGACAAACAATGATGTCGTTTATATTGATTCTAGCAGCCTTTATAACATTGAAGTACTCCCCCCGCCCTCGTCTCACTTACCTTATCGCGCGAGCGCAGAAAAGCCTTCAGCTGAAATAAGGCACTTGGATCTGTAGCACCCACTGAGGGCGCCTTTGAAATGGGCACCAAGTAGTCACGATAGCCACGCAAAATGGAAGCCATAAAGAGCAGAAAAGCCTCCTGTATGCGCTGCTCCAGCACAAGCTGCAAAAGTAGAAGTGTTAATATGAGATACTCCTGCTCAGCTTCTGGTTAGAACCTACCTCACGCTTGCGCTTGCGTATATCACGATCCAGGCTGTTCGTGGAGTCATAGCTTATGGGCTTGGCATTCTCCAGTTCCGTGAGTGTTTGACGCAAGATGCGGGCAGCGCGTTTTGGCAGCAATTTGGGCGTCAAGTGACGCTGCGAGTCACAAAGCTGCAAGAGAAACAAAGATAAGGTTGAGAGCTGCAAAGCCAGCAAAGCCAGGACATGTAAGGCTTACGCTTATGTTATTGGTATCCAGATCAATGCAGGTGACATCTGTGGGCGGCTCGTACAGATCAAAGAAACGAGAATCAACGCCAATCAAATACGGCACCGGAGCGTGCAGCACTTCGGCCAATCCCAGTGGACACAATGGTATATAGGGACACTGCCATTTGAAGGGAAACAGCAGCGAGACAATTGCCTCGGCCACGGCAGTCAATGTAGCGGGTCTGCAAGGGAGATTCGGAGAGCATTAAGTACTGATGCATATAGGGAGAATGCGGCTATAACTATCACCTACCTGAGCGAGTGTATGAGTATCTTTTGTTCGGTGAGTGCCAGCAGCAGCACGTGCAGGCAATTGTCAGTGCCCAGATTCTGGAGCAGCATATAGAAACCGGCACCGCTGCGCGGCAATGGCGAATCCTCTGGCTGGGTGAGCAGAATGCGATCATTCGATTCGCTCGATAGCTGCAGATGTATGCTTGGCGCCGGAAAAGGCACCTCGTCCAGCAACTGTATAATATAACGCTCCACGGGTATTGGTATATTGACGCCAAAAACCACCATGCGCTAAGTGAGTTGATAAAGGAAAGAGAAGAGACTTGTTAGCGCGCGTTCGTTAAGTGAGTCAATGGATTCGCTTACGTGTAGATATTTAAGCCACTTGTCGAAGGTGTCGCCGAAGGGATGATGGGACAGCAGGCAAATGGCTTTGATCATGTGCAGTGAATGATCTGCAGCGAATTCCTCATTCCAGCCAAGCTGCTCACGCTGATCCGCCGACAATTGTGATTCACTGCAAGCAGGACAGAAAGTGCTTCATTAGTATCAATGGATTCAGCTGCCCGTCATACAAGTTCACTTACTCAAAATCCTCGTAGAAGGTTAGTGCCGAGCCATAGACCTTGTAGGTGCCATCGCTGACGGTCAGCACAAATGTGCTGAATACTGGACTTATCGGTTTGCGCTTCTCTGTGGCGCTCACATGCGGCCAAGCCTCCAGGCTGGCGCCCATGGGCAGGCAAAAGAGCGGCACACTTGGGCACAAATTGAGCGGAAAGTCTGTGTGATCCACGGTGGGATAACGTAACAATATTTCCGGCTTATAGCTAATATGCTTGGGACGGTACATGGACTTCTTGTAGCACAGGTAAACATCGCTGCCCACATAGCCCTTGTTCAGTGTCTTGTAGATGAGGCAAAAGGCATGCGGCGGGCGTTCGCCCTTGCTCTGGACGATGACACACAGCTCGGTGACCACCAGCTCATTGCAGGGCATATCTGGACGGGCGCGTCGATAAGTTAGAAATGTTTTCGCTGACGAATTATTCACATTGGCCACACGGCCACCAGGTGTTTCGGCCACGATTTCAGCATCTGACATGATGCGTTCGTGACCATCGTAAAGTACACCTAAAAAGAGGGCAAAAAAAAAAAACACGTAAGATTTATGTGACTTCACTTTGTCTTGGGCTACACTTACCTATATCCACTAGTGGAGGTCGATCTTTGCCACGTCGAAAATATATATAACATTCGGTGGTACGAACTGAGCCATGATTAAGATTGGCCGGCAGTCCGGTGGGCGTGTGCTCGAGCAGCTCATAGCCCTCGGGAATCTGTTCACCTAGCAGGGGGAAATAGACACCGATGTCTGTGATGGGCTCAATTGTATTGGCCGCACGCAGACGGCCGGAATCATTGAATATGTTCTCCTGCAGCAGCTGGGGCTGCTCTGGCATGCCGGCCACCACAAAATAGTCCGCTATGCGCTTCTCCTCCATGTCTTATCGCTGACACGGATGTCGTCGTCGACGTGTATTTTGTGCTTTAGCTAAAACAAAATGAAAAATTGAAACTTTTAGTTATGCGATAAGATAAAATGGACGAGCAGCAAAGAGACAACGATAGTCGAGCCCATGAAGACACCCAAACGGACCGACGGACATGAGGAACAAAGTCGGGAGCGGTATGTTGGCGCAAATCTTTGTTTACATTGCCGACGTCGCTGCTATCGCCAAAGCTGATTACAAATGCACATAAGTCGAATCAAAATCAAAGTTAAATTATAAAAATAAACCAACAACAGCAACAACGACTCAGCGACTTCGCTGGAATCTCAATACGCAAGCGACTGTAGTGAACTTTGTTGTTGCTGCTGTTGCTATTGTTGTTGTTGTTGCTATTCGGTTTTGTTGTTTTATGCTACGGCCACAAAGTACAACAAAAACAAGTTCCGCATGATGATTCAACGTCGTTTCCGCTCTTGCTGCTAATGCTGCCTACTGTGGCTACTGCTCGTGCTGCTGCTGCTGCTGATGCCGCTGCTGCCGTCGCTCAATGCCAGGCCTTTTGTTTTGTTGTTGCTTTGTGGCTGCTGATTTGGTTTTTGTTTACAGGAATCGAAATCGGAATCGAAATCCATTCCCGTTGGCGTTTGCGTGTTGGTGCTGCTGCTGTTGTTGTTGTTTTTGGTTTCTTGTTGAAGACACTCCGAGCAATACTTACAATTTGTCTTCGTTGTTGTTGTTTTTGTCGTCGTCGTCGCCTGTGGCAGCTGCTTGAGATGCTACTGCTGCTGCTGCCTCGACTTTTGATTTCAGATTCGAATTTTCGTCGTCGTTTTTGCAACTTCTTCACACTACGTTAATTTCCACACAGCGTTGCACAAACACACACACGCACACACAGCCACTCGCACGCACGCATACTCGCATAAATTCATACGTTCAAGACACAAATCACCATGCATACATATCGATATGTAGGCGGCGACATTCGCCCACTTGCACTTTGCCTTTAACTCTGCGTGCCCTTAACTATCGCGCGTCTTTTGTTCAATTTGTTACGTACCCGTTTATTGCATGCAAAAACGCAGAGTGTATTGATAGCTAGGGTTGTTCAATGGAATGCAGTAGTTGCCTATCGACACAATACTTAATGCTATCGATAATAAATTGGTGGCTTAGAATTCAGCAAAAATGCGCAGATAAATTAGACAAATAATCTATAAAGGTCTTTGTTTTATGATAGACTTAACTTAACTGTCATTTTGACGTATTTTAAAAATATATCGAACTATCTAAATGCCTCGAACAGCGTTAAATGCCAAATTAATTTATGAGTTTGTAATTTGTATAAGTCAGGCATTTAGTAAAATAATATTCTGTTTACGAATTAATGCTTTAACAAATTTTAATATTTAATTTGAAAACAAAACACTTGCTCATCAGCTGCGCTTGGCAACCCAGCACGCGCACAGCTGTTGGGCGATACAATGTCAGCCGGCATTTTATCGATTGCAACCATGCGGGCTTTCCTTGCGTTTCTATCGAAAGGGCTTTTGCGCGCAAATTTTAAGTTTACGTTTTTATTTTATTGCAATTAAGTGATTTGCCCGGCAAGTGGTGTGGCTTATTATCTGCAATAATGATTAAGTGCGCTGCATGGTATGTATATCGCTTACAATCGCGACCCAATTAGTGTTCGATAATTGAATTAAACTGGCAGAGCGTGACCGCAGCAACAACGGCGTCATATGCATTAGACCCAATTATGCTTTTTATGGCTTAAAGCCAAGCTGTTGTCTATTATTCCTAATTTGCAATAGCGCAGTTGGTGATGACCGCGCTCTGGCCCCAGTCCTTCCCACACCGCCTGAATTTAATGGCTCAAGCTGTTCGATTTCATTCATAAACTCAAGTAACTCAAATTTCCACTCAATTCTCGAGTACTTTTCGTTTGCCGAGTCAAACTACTCGTGCGCAGCCAGTGGCGTTACACAAAACAGGGTAACATCTACAGCTGGCTGCAGCGAATCCCCTATACCTCGGCCACTGCTTAGCGCTATTTTGACTCGTTTTTGTTTACAAATATTATGTGTCGTCCGCAAAATCCTTAGAGATTTGCATGCGCGCCTGTTGCGTGCGCGGACGTGGACGCGGTCGACGGGTCGACGAGACGACGGGTCTCCGCATTGTTAATGGATTCTGCCGCGGCGCCGCCATTCCTGCCATTTCTATTTGCGATAATCAAATTATGCGGCATTCCGAGGCTGATTATCAGTTTGCGCCATTTAATTTCATGTTAATCAACTCGCCTTTTTTCTTTTGTTCTTCCAATGCAAACAAAAAAAAACACTTGCAAAAATAATCTAACGAAGATTTATAATACAAATGCCATAATAAAAATCACAACAAAACAATTAAGGCGGCAATTTAGGCTGACAAATCAAATTAATTAGCGGCAATAGACAAAAGGCAAATGGCAAAAGCCAGAGGGAAGTGGGAACTGCTATATGGGCCATGGTCTTTGGGGCAGTTGACACAGGGCGAGGACATTTGGCAAGCGAAATAATGGCGAGCAGACTCTTATCTTGCCAAGCATCTCGCGAAAAGTTCAGATTCTTCTTGTACACCGAATGAATGAATAATTGATTCACAGCGAAATTCCAGTTAATTAAAGAAGAGTTATTTAGAAGTGTCTGTCTGGCAGCTTTGGAAAGAATCCTTTGCAAATATGTAAATTGCTGTCTTAAAATTCTGTTGAAACTTAATGTAATATTATAAAAGCAAAATTTTTTTTTATATATTATATTCTTTTTTTAATATTAAGTATATTATTTTGATCCTAAAATTTGCACTTAATTCCATTTAATTCACTTACAGTTTCCGCTCAATTTTATTGTCCACTTCAGCGCCTCTAGAGCGCCAGAGTCAACCCACTCGGAACGATGAGTGAGATGAGTGAAGCCAAGCGTTTGTCGAGTGAGTGCGTGGGTGTGTGAGTGAGTGAGTGAAGGGCGCCCTTAGAAGTGCTCAGCAAATCGCTCATACGCCGCGTCGTCTGCCTGCGTTCGTATCGCGCTGTTCGGGCTGCGCCTCGTGCTTGTTTTGGTTTCTGCTCCAACAGGACGACGAGGACGAGGACGAGGACGACGACGTCGACTTGGCTTGTGATTTGAATCGAAAGCGCGCAGTTCGCTTGCGAATGTTCTGACCGACGGTTGTGTGGCCGGCGCAGCATCCGAGCGAACCGTATTCAAAAAACCAAACCTCAAAAACTCAGCAAAACGTTTCGAAAATCCTGTTCCAACAAAAATACAAAATTCGTGTGCAAGCTAAACTCGCAAGTGAAGCAAATGTTTTTCTTGATATATTTTTTTTTTGTGTGCTAAAAACCAAGCAAAAACCGCCAAGAATAAATAAGAAACAAACCAAAATACAAAGTGAATGAATGTTAAAAGAAATTGCGAAATCAAATGAATTGAATCTTAAAAACGCAGCTAAAAAAACAAAAGTGTTGAACGTGCCCCAGTCTGCGTGCTTCTCTTTTTTGTCATCTTTTTTGTGCTCGAACAGGTGAGTGCACCGTATAATGGCCGGAAATAAAATTATGCATACCAGGGACAAAGAGTTTTTTAAGAGCGGTAATTGTATTAAAGAAACAAAGAATGAAGGAAGCGTTTCCAAGTGAACATTTTGTGGTTGCCCAAATCAAAAACGATGTGAACGCAAGTCGAAAGGGTTTTCTGTATGAAAGGAAACATAATTTTTTTTTTGAGAATTTAATTTAATTAGGCAACTGCCATTTTTGCTGGTTTGGGGGGCAACACCTTGGCGCGCTCTGCCCCATTCAGTTGGCATTTAAATTCACAGACTGCTCCAAGCTCATTAGCATATTGTCGCTGGCCAAGCAAATTTGTGCAGGCAGATGTTCTTCCAGGGCCGGGGAGGGGGTTGAGGCGCCACAGTTTGCCCAACTTGCTCAGATTCTATGTTGCAAGCATCAAGTTTTCCACTTGATTGATGAGTCCGTCTCCTCGCAACTGCTGATTCATGTCCAGTCTACCCTAGGATGCCACGATGACAATATGCCACACTGCGGGACTACCTACACCTGCCTCATTGTTAAGCCAGAGAAATGAAAGACATTTTGGCAGAAGCGAAACGAAACGAAACGAAAGGAATAAAAAAGATGAGCAGAGTCCCTTTTACTGCTGCTGCTGCTGCTGCTTCACTGAGTTGCAACATTTCCTTTAACAATTGCCAATCGAACTAACTAACTTCCCTGGATTCTTTCTCCCTTCTCCGTATCTCAAATTTGTTTGTTCTTCGATTTGCGCTTGAGAAATTTCGCCTCCAATTTGTCTTCAATTGAGTTAGGCTTTCTTTATTTTTTTTTTGTGTCTGCAAACAATTTTCATCGTGAAACTGACCCAAGCAAAACAGGGAATTGTTTCGGCAGTTCATATTGTAATTTTATTTGCATTAAGCTGTTTTTGAGAGCTATAAATATTAGAAAATTTGTGCAGAATGAAATGCTTACAGTACAATTTATGCAATGATTTTCAATTAAAATAAATCTCAAGTTGCCAACCACAAATCATGCACAACTCGAACCACAAACTTTAAATGCAAATAAAGCTGTCAATGCGCAAAATTTGAGGTTAGTTTTTGGGGTTTTTAAACAGGTGTAAAAATCACCTTGAGGCACTCAAAGCTAACTTTCCTTGCACGCGAATTCAATTGGCAGAGCGGCGGGGGCGGGGGCGAGGGCGAGGGGCGTGACATGCATTTAATTTCAATTCACACTTAATTTGCATTTAATGCGCGCAATTTGTGTCAAAATTTAATTGGGCTAATTAGGTGCTACATGGCCGTAAATGTAAGATGACTGGGTAACGTGAATGCGTTCGCATTAAGTGATTAGGCCAAGACACCAGCCCGCCCTCCCACTTACCTCTGTTGAAGTGGAAATAAACGCGAGATATGCGAACTGTGAATTGCGCATTGAATTAATGAGGCGACTGTCAAATTTGAATGGGTTAAGCGACTTAACGCAAGTGGAGTGAGAAGAAGAGGCAGAAGCAGCAGCAGCAGCAGGCGGAACAGAGTCACAAGAAGCAGAGCAAGATGAGACTTTCGGACTGGTCTTAAAGCGGGCAAACAAAGGAAAATTGTATAAACTTTTCATAGTATTTTAACAAGAATTTAACGCTGCGGGCGAGGAAAAGCTTACAGCCAACACACGATACACTTGCCAAAAAAACAAAAAAAAGAAAATCGCAAGCAAAGAGAGAAGAACAGAAGAAAGCCTTACATAGCAAACGCCCACAAGTTAGGGGGAAGAAGAAAGCAGCGAGTGTGCATTAAATATGAAGCAGTCAGAAATCTAAGACGACTTGAAAGTACCCTGTAAGCATGTGCTGTCATGGCCTGTCAATATACCCCAACATCAGCCGCCCCTGCTACTGCACAGGGTAGACATATGAATGAATGGCATGCTAAGCGTTGACTTCGTGTCCCTTCTCTCTGCTGCTGCTGCTTGCCTCTTGCTTGCATCACTCTCGAAATGGGAGCAGAGTCGTAAAAATACCACAACGCATAGTCAAAGCCAAGTTACCCAAGTGGCATGAGAACAGGTGGGCGTGGCGGGCTCAAAGCAAAGACACGCCAGACCGCCACCGCTGACCCACCCACCCTACTCCATCGTTATCCTTCCCCTGCCTGGCTGGCTGGCACAATGTTTTGCTTATTGTTCGGCCCTGCCGGCAAGTGCAGCCGGAACGACAGTTAGATAAGCATGTCCGTGTCCGTGTCCGTGTCCGTGTCCCGTGTCCCATATCCTACCGTTGTCCCTGCTAAGGTCTCGCTCCGCTTGCTCTGCTTCCAGCTGTGCTGCTAAAAAGCTGCAGCATCATTTGCGGTGCCAGTTTAAATAAATTTATTGAGCATATATATTCATGCGACATGTATGTCACATAGACTCGAAGTCCAGTGTACAGTGCGCTCTATCAAGAGAGCAAAAAGAGAGAGAAAGAGAATGTGAGAGACGAGAATTAAGATCTTCTTGACTTGAGCAGCTAAGCGTTCACTTAAAGATATCAGTTAGAAAAGAGAAGCAGAAGAAGGGAGAAACAGAGAGAGAAGAAGAAAAGAGAAAGAGACAGAGAAATAGGGAGAGAGAGTAGGGAGACCGAGACAGAGAGATAGCCAGCTGTGTTGCAAGAAAGATGTTCTTTCAAGGAATAATAAAGTTAATAAAACGTTGGGAATGTAATGTTTTGCGTGTCTAAAAACGGCAAGAAGGAGAAAGAGAATAAGAGAAGAAAGAAAAGAATCAATAGGATATAAAAATCTAAGAAATAGTTTATAGATCTTCTGGTTTTTTTTAAGATTTTTGTTAGGATACGCGGTTGGAAAACTCATAGTATCATAAACCTATCAATCTCTGTACGGATATACGCAAGTGAAGAGAATGTTGAGAATCAAGTTAAGTAATTTGTATTATTATTAAATTAATTAAGCTTCAAGTTGAAAAATGTTTTGCCTATCTAAAAAAAAATGAGGAGAATGAGAATGAATGAGAATAAATGAAGCCTCAAGAAAATCAAGGAAATTCTTAAGCGATCTTATGATTAATTTCAGAAATTTGTTCAAGGAACAAAACTCTATTCTAAATTCAATGAATATATTCTTGGATACATTCTTAAAGTTCTCCCATTTTAATAGAGTTAAAGTTTTCATGCATATCATTCGCTTTCAGGAATATTTCTCAGATATAACAATAATTTTGGCTAAAACATGCCTGATTAGGCCAACTTGAAGCTACTCAGCACGTAACCCGTCAAACTTTTGTTGTCCCATCAGGGCGTGGGGGGGGTTGGGGCTTCGCATGGAAATCTGTCGTAAATCTTTCACTTTTACTGCGCTTTCAGTCTCCAAATGAGTCTCGCATTGCGCTGTGGGACTTGGAACTGGGAACTCGCGTTGTGTCTCTCCAAATAAAACTCACTTGGCGCAGCTAAATAATCGATGTGCCATCAGCTAATGCTGTAGTCCATAAAGCCAACAAGTTATGCTACTCGGCATATAAATATTATTGTTTCTTGCTCATTGTTCTCACTGTTATTCTTCCCTTTTTGCTTGTTTTTTTCCACTTGTTTTCTTTTGTTTTTCTGTGCGTTTTTTTTTTTTTTTTTTTTTTGCTGTTTAAATTTTCTTTGTCTTTGGCAGACAACGTAAACTGCAGCATACTTTACGGTTCCCAACGCTAAAAACAACAAGGTAACACGTTTACAAATTTTATGAGCTGGGCTCACACACACACACACACACACACACACACACGTATGGCGAGGCAGAGGGGAAGCACACACAAGCATAAAGTCGCTTATGCATATCATGAAAAATTTATAAAATGCTGCCAGCAAGCGGTTGCCACGCCCCCCGCTGCTTCCTGTTTGCCTGTCTGTCCTCTCACTCTCACCCTCACTCTGTCTCTCTCTCTCTCTCTTACTCTGTGCGTAAATTTAATTGATTGACATTATTTAAGCGTAAAGACAAAAATTTGCCAGTAAACAAATGACATGTAAATTGTTTACACACAACACGCTGCGGCCAAGGCATTCCGGCTAACGAAAACGCCAAAAAGAAAATGATTAACTACGGTTTTATATAAACAATGCTATGGAAATATGACTGCTTTTTTATGGCTGTTTTAGAGTTTTTGTAGAGATTGTGTAATTTGGCAGGCGTTGAAACGCTGAAGAACAAAGTTTTGTAAAGTTTTTAAAGAAATTAGGTTAAAGCGAAATTTATGTGATTTTGCAGAGATTAGCTGCAGATTGCTTTAAAAAACGTAAAGCGAAATTCGTGAGATTTCACACAGATTATGGAGTTGGGAATGCGCTAAATTGCCAGTAAAGCCGGTATATCAATTTGCTCACTTTCTCAGCCGCATTTGAGTTTAAAAAGAAAGAGAAATTGGTGAGATTTGGCAGAGATTATGAAACTGAGAACGCCCTCCCCCTCTCGTACACTTAACAATGCCACTCCTTTCTTATTGTTGCCCGCTTTTGTTGTTATTGTTATGTGTAAATTAAATATGAAATGTCGCTGCGAAATGCCAGCCAAATGCTCTGCGAGCTGCTGCGAGTTGCTGCGAGTTGCTCACGCAATTAGTTAATTGACTTAAAATTGTTAATTCTGTTGCGCATTGTTGTTGTTGTTGTTGTTGCTGCTGCAGCTGTCGACGCAGTTGCTGGCGTTGCTTGGCGCCGCTGCCGTTGCCGTTGCCGTTGCCTCATCAGCGTTATCGAGATGAAAGCAAAGTTTCGTTTCTAAGAAGCAACAAAAACACACACGCCAACACACTCGCACACGCACACACACACTTGCAGACAAACAGACAGACAGACAGACAGACAGAGATACGAAGCAGGAGACAGACAAACAGACAGTCGCTGAAACGTGGTGCAAAGTCACTTTGAAGTTGCCACCACAAAAAACCAGGGCACGACGAAGGGGCAAAGTGTCAGTTGTAGAGGTGAGCCAAGCCGAGATGAGGTGAGGTGAGGTGAAGGATGCTGCTGCCACTTGACTCTCGCTACGCGTGGCAATTGCCTGCCACCGCCTGCTGCATGCTAATCGAGTCAAAATGTGCCCCGAGGAGTTGTGGGCCGTTTCTATTACGCGTTTTGCTTGTTGTGGTGCTACTTTTTGTCGCGGCATTTGTAAATAATTTATGAAGAAATTAAACTGTTTTTGCTTTTAATCTCACACACACACACACACGTGCACGTGGCTGTTAATTATTTTGTTGCCTGCTTTTAGGCGGCGCTTAAAAATTTGTTGCTCAACTAGCTAATTGAGGCGCAAATGTTCGAAAACTTTCATTGAGCTCTCGGCTAATTCGCTTGCCAAACTGTAAACTGTTGCTGGCACAAACACACACAAACACACACAAACACAGAGATACACACACACAGACATACACGCAGCTGTTACATGCAAAGTTATGAGCTCTGGAGTTGCCAGAGATGGCCTGGAGCGAGTCATAAGTCCGCTCAGGCATTTGTCGTATTTGTCTCGTTCGCTGACAGCGCAAGGGAAAGGGAAGCTCTTCTTAGCTTGTTCCACAAGGCCAAGCCACTTTGTACGCCAAATAGTTTGCTCTTTCCCTCTCTCTCTCTCTCTCTCTCTCTCTCTCTCTCTCTCTCTTCCTTGTCTCTCTGTCTGTGCATTTTGGCCACACAAAATTGCGCACATTCATTTCCGTTGCGAGAACTTGGCGACAGTCAAATGAGCAGCGTGTCCCTTCCGACAGTGGCTTCTAGCTGTTAGCCTCCACCACCTCTCCCTTCCGGCATTCCCTTCTCCCTTTGAGTTTGGCCAGTGTAGCCAAGTAACTTAATTGCAAATTTATCTGCTGTTGGCTTTACTTTACGCGCGTTTTGGCCTGCAGTTTGTTAATTTGCTCAAATGAACTGAGTTTAAAGAACCTTAAAGAGAACCTTTTTTAATTGGTAGTTCTTTTTGGGTATTTTTATAAGTAAAACATGAATTATTTTCTTTCGGTATATGAACTGGTTCCATTGTGCATCTGCTATCACCAGCTGTTAGCTAAATTTGTAGTTTTTCCTAAGTGAACCAGTTCATTTTATCGAACTCAATGAAGATTTGAGTATTGCATTTTGTTTTTAAACGTGAACTAGCTTCTGAAGTTGCCTTATTGAGTTGTCAAATGAACTAGCTCCAGCACTTGGCTGCCATTCAAAAATGAACTAGTTCATTTGAACATTTTTTTCTTACCTCTAAGTGCTTTCTTTGACATTCCCTTTGCCTTTACTTTCCATAAACTTTAATGCACTTCCTGCTCGCCAGTTCCACGAACTAGTTCCGATTGCCTTAAACTTAAGCAAAATGTAGCTTGCTTGAGTATACCAATTAGTATTATTAGATTTTACACGTAAACTAGCTTCTGCAGTTGCCTTATTGAGTTGTCAAATGAACTAGCTCCAGCACTTGGCTGCCATTCAAAAATGAACTAGTTCATTTGAACATTTTTTTCTTACCTCTAAGTGCTTTCTTCGACATTCCCTTTGCCTTTACTCTCCATAAACTTTAATGCACTTCCTGCTCGCCAGTTCCACGAACTAGTTCCGATTGCCTTAAACTTAAGCAAAATGTAGCTTGCTTTGTGGCGACGCTTTGTGCCGCATTCCTGCCACACAATTGTCATCGAGCATGGCTGGGGCAATGGCAATCGCTGGGATTCATGCACACAAGTCCTCGTCTCACACGATTAAGCCTAATTCAAGTTAAACATCAGGCCGCATCCGCACAATCCGCCCCGCCCACCCGCTTGCTTATTAAAATTTATGATTTTTCCTATGCTTGCATGAGTGTGTGTGTGTGTGTGTGTGTGTGCGTATGGTGTGATGTGGTGCGGTTGGGTGTGATGAAGAAGTTTTACAACTTTTGCCAAATTGTAAAGTCGGGTACGCCCCTCAAGTAATAAAACTTTTACGCCCCTTCCGCCTCGCGCCTCCCCCTGTCCAAAGTATGCAATGTGCATGTTACAGTAGTCAATTGTACGCGGTAGCTGTGTGTGCGTGCGTGCTTGTGCGTGTGTGTGGGTGGTTGTGCGTCGAGTCAAATGTCACAAAGGAGCATGTTGCTTAAGCAACGAGAGCAGCATAAAAAATTCAACAAAAGAAATGTGAAAATATGTCAGCGGGTTAAGCAGCAGGAAAAACCATGTGCGGAGGCAGCAGGAGATGGGGGAAGCGAACGGGGCTGCGTTCCTATGATCCCGGCATTAAATTATGAACTCAACAATGCATGTGGCATCCTGAAGAAAGAGAGAGAGAGCGAGAGGGCAGCCAAGGAGGCGTGGCACTGCGCACATACCGACCAAACACTTCGAGCGAATTAAGCGGAAAGGTTGCCAATTCGCTTTTTATTAATTCGCAATAATTTCGCCTAATATTTAAAGCAAAAACTATCGAAATCAGACTTTAAGCTAAGCTTAGTTTTAATAGATTTTTTATTTCTTTTAAGAAACAATTTTGAAAATATTTTGGGCGTTTTTGTAAACGGGAACACGCCTTGCCGTGTTTTAACGTTGTTGCATGTTTTCATGTTGTCCGCTTCGTACATAACTTGTGCTTAAATGTTAAGTAGTTCCACACACACACACACACACAAGTCACTCGGCGTGGGGTGGTAGCAAGGAGAAAGTAGAAAGGGCAGGGCTAATTTGATTTTATTAATGAAATCATTAGTAGAAATGACAAAACGTTGCCCCAAAGGTAACGACGAGGTCGGGGTGCACGGTCAGCACACATGGTCAGTAGAAGTTAGCCCGGTCCTAGCCGAGCCGGGCCAAGTTGAGCCGTTGGCAATAGATTTAATGTAGCATGTGAGTGGTCGTAACTGCTGTGCACATTTGATACCCTGTAATGCACGGTGCGTTCAGTTGGGATGAGCTCAAAGCAGGTTTTTAATATTTTGTAGTAAATTTTCTAGGTTTTTCTGAAATCTCTGTATAATGAAATGTTAAAGAGAAAAGTTATTAAGGGTTTTACGTGGGATTTATCTAAACTGACTTTTTGCAAAAATTTCATTAGAATCGCTGAAAGAAAGATCTGCATTGTAAATCATAATTTGACTGAAAAATCATGTAGAGTTCCAAAATATTTTCTATTTCCAAAAAAATTCAAGCAAAATTTGCTGAAAAGCCCCCCTAGAAATTAAAAATATTTCTGTATTCCAGAAATCCCCTGCAGAATTTCATAAGAATCCAATGAAAAGAAACGCACTTTTTCACAGAATTTTGCACCATAGCATATCTGGACATTGTGTGTTTTGGCTTTGCAACTTCTAGCTGGGCATGACCATAGCGTGGGCGCTTTTTCCTGCTTTTTTTTTTTGTGTCCTTTCATAGCTCGCCAGCCCAACTTATGAAGGGAGTGGGGGCGTGGCTGGCACTGACTTCCTGCCCCTCGCTGTGCCATGTCAGTCGCTCATTTCATGGGTTCGCCTGAGTAGGATGAGTGGGATGAGGGAGGTTTGCCGTTGAAAGCGTTACGGTAAACATGTATTACATTATAACGGTGTACATAGCTCGTCTAGCCTGCTATAGCCAGTGCTGTAACGGTAACTGTAACGGTAACGGTAACGGATGTGGTCATTCACACAAATTAAATATTTGCCTTTTTCGCGAGCGCGCGAGCGTTTTATGCATTTTCCAACGCCAAGTTAAATTAATTTGGGGCAATTCACATGCTACAACAACAACAACAAAAAAGAGGGAGAGGGAAAGGGAGAGAAGGGTGAGTAGGAAAGAATCGAGGACACAACAGCTGTAAATACAAAATGCGATTTTACGCAATTCATTTGTGCGTTTGTTTTCTCTCTCTCTTTCTCTTCTTTTATTCGGTGTATTTATTTATTCATTTCTGTGTTTCATTTGACGTGGGATCCTTAAACAGTTTTACCTGCACAGAATGCGCCTGTCCCAATGCAGAGCTGTCGCAGCCAGGACGCCCCAGGTCGATTGTTAAATCGGCTGCATTAAAATTGATTGAAGTGATTGCAAAACGTTTGTTTTCGACTTAACACGCCACCTTCCCCTTTTCCAACTGGTCAGATGTCTCTTTATATATAGCGGAAATTAAGTAAGTGCCTGCAACTGTTTATGGTAGCGCTTGGAGGGGATTATAAAGCAGAAACTGTAGAAAGTCTACGGCAAAACTAAAAATCAAATCTTATTGTCAGCTATAACTTCCTGAACAGTTAATTGTCTGTGGGAGTAAATTCGGAAATTCCATAGAACAGGAGGGCTTTTCTTACGTTCTGCAAATGGGTTGTGCATTGTAAGACTTCTCAAGCTCTCAAATTCCATTATGTTATATATTCTTGTTCAGCAGTGAAATCAGATAAGAAATACATTCCCATACTTGAAAGGAAAGAAAATTACAATTTTTTAGCAAATGATTTAATTATACTTTGTAAAATGTACACAGCAATCTCCTTAGCCCCTCAAATTGCATTATATATTCTTGTTCAGTAGTAAAATCAAGGCTATATTAAAATTTCACGACTGCATATACTATGCGAATGGAACTTTTTAACAAATTATACTGTTCATATTAAGTTAAGCCCATACCGTAATCATCTTTATCGCAATATACATTCTTGTTCAGTGTTCAATCAATGAAGAAATATAATTCTACTACTTCCCAAGTTGAAAATTGCAAATTACACTGATTATATTAAGTTGAGTTTACACAGCAATCCAATCTCTTGTTTGTTAGCTGAACTACCACTACAAACCCCATAGCCCCTCCGCAACGAACTAATCTTGGGTTAGTTCGGTCTAGACTCTGTTTGTTCTAGCTGCTCCTGTCCGAACTGGGTGTATTAATTGTGGTTAGCTAAACGCAACTTTTCACTGACTTGTGGTTCATTAAAAGTTTCCAGTTGTGGTTTGGCTTTGGGCTTACCAACAGTACGCTGCAACCTGCCCCACTGCCTTTCCCTCTCCCTCCCTTCTTTCTTTTCCTGCTCTCGCTGCTGCTGTGACTGAGTTGACTTTGTCAATTCGGTCGATTTAAGTCGCATTCCTCCAGTGGAAGGGGGTGGAGGTGCTTGCAGTGTCTTTCGCCCACATTCATCGCAGAGTCTAAAGCACATTTTTATTTGCATCTCAGTGTGGCGTCCATTGTCGGCTGGACAGCCTCGAGAAGCATCAAACAAGCTTGCACACCCACACACTCACACTCACACACACACACACTCAAGCGATGAGTGTGTGCGAGGCCAAACACTTCTCGTTGCTTGCCGCGTCTGTCTTTGCGCCGGCTTAGTCATATTTTTCACAGCTTTAGCAACGTGGGCGCATACACAGTACAGGGTATGCGGCGGGTATATGCGATTGTTGGGCAGACTTGACTGTAGTCACATTTTCTCCTTTCCTTCTATGCTTTGTCAACTGGAACTGCAGCTGTTGCCTTGCTGTCTTCCTCTTACAGGGTATTGCTGTAGTCGTGCTCGACACACACACACTTGAAGCACTTGAGTTTTCACGGCAAAATGGATTATAGAGCGTGGATGTCAATGTAAATAGCAGGTTTGCCTGTGACACTGGCTCAGTCTCTGGCTCAGCCTGCTTGATATGCATATGCATAAAGCACATATAGCACACATGGCAGAACACACACACTCACTCGCGCGCACACACATACACACATGTACTAAGAACGCTCCCTTTCGCTGCGCAGCTAAGCACTGCAAACAAATCAAACGTGGCAACGCAGGCGCGCGCTCGCTGAGGCGATAAACGTGCTGGCTAAATGTTTGACTTGGCTAGAATAAAGACCAGGAGCAGGAGCAGGAGCAGGAGCGAACCGTTGCCAGATAGATAGCCGGGCAAACAGTAACGGTAACGGTAAATGGTAAACGGGTCGTGCGCTTATCGTTTGCGCAACGCCTTACTTGGAATTGGGTTGCTCAGCTCAGCTCAGCTCCTGCTGCTCCTGCTGCTGCTCCTCCTGCTGCTCCTTCTTCTTCTCCTTGCGCTAAGACAATAACCGATGCTAATGTATTATACGTGTCAATGTTGAATCCCGTTTGACTGATATGTGTGTGCCCATATCACCCTGTGTATCGGAGTGTGTGAGTGTGTGTGCATGGGCGTCATAATACTCGCACACGCCCCATGAGGCTGCCAATGGGGCCACCAGGCCAGGCCAGTCTAGTCGCTGTCGCCATTGCCATCTCCAGCTCCAGCTCCATCTCCATCTCCATTGCTGTCGCGTGGTGGAAGTGTTGCTGTCAACTTGTGACAAATGTCTTTGTCGCAAAAGCGCAATCGATAAGTCAACAAGTTGGGCGTCGAGGCGACCCAAGCGGAACACTTCTCTTCCTTATCGATTGGCAGGCGATAAGGTGAAAGAGAGAGACCAAGGGAGAGAAAGAGAGAGTGAAAAGAAAAGGGAGAGAGAGAGAGAAAGAGAGAGAGAGACAGCGAGAGAGAGAGAGAGAGAGAGAGAGAGAGAAGAGGCTGCTCAGCGGCCAGTGGCAAGGGGAACGACAGAGAGAGATCGAAAGAAGAGAATTAAGGTTGCTCTTGTTATCGATTGTTATACAACTGTCATCGAAAATAATGTGCTGTCATCGATTGAGCAAAACAAATTTGAATTATAAACGCGATTTGAATTTTACAAAAATAACAAAAAAAAAACAAGTAAAGAAAGCTACAGTCGAGCTCACCCGACAGTAAGATACCATTCGCCTAGTTACGAAAAAAATTATCATACTTTTATTTCCTCTGCTTAAGTTCATCTGCTACTTTTTGTTTGAATTAGATCTATCTTTGAAAAGCGCCATCTACATATGAAGACGTCATAGCAATCAGCTCTTCACACGATACGGCTGAATCGAAGCAACGCGACGATGACGGCATGATATCCTGCAAAAGTGTAAGCAGCTGAACTACAGAAAACGTTTAATTGAATAAATTTTGTGTTTATGAACCGATCGGCTTGAAATTTGGAATATATATGCATATAGTATACAGTTAGAGCATAGTTAAAGTAAAACGTTGAAATTTTAATACTTTCGTCACAAAGCAAACTCAGAAATTGATTAATCAATTTTCAGAGGCGGTGGGCGTGGCAGCTCAACTTTGTAATAAAGTCCAGCAGCTTGTGATGTTTATACACCATCATACGAAATTTGGTGTCTCTACCTTTGATAATAGCTGAGATCTATCTGTTCACACAGACGCGAGACGGACAGAAGGACAGACGGATAGACAGACAGACGGACATGGCTCAATTAACTGGACTAGTGAGCAAGAATATATATACTTTGTGGGGTCTGCCACGCCTCCTTCTGCCTGTTACATACATTTGCACAAACTTAGTATATCCTTTTTGAGCATTTTCAATGGTCGAATGGTACAAAAAGATAAGGGGACAGTCTTGCTTGGATTTAGAAATAATAGCGAAAATCTTCAGATAGATTTTTGCAAGGAACGATGTCAAAATATAAGCAAAATATTTTAAGAATGTTAGAACCGCTTGATATTCGATACAGTTAAGTTGTACAAAAAGTGAGGTTAGATTGTTAACCTTCGCTTTAAGTGACTTTTAGTTGTCGTGCAACAAGTTGAGTGAAGCATAGCACTTGCTAACTGACCCAGTAAAAGGTCATTTATAAAGCAGTTTCACTGTAGCCTCTGCTCCAATTGAGCCTTGGCTATGCCTAAGCGAAAGCCAGGCCAGAAGCACTTAGAGATACAGATACAGCTGCAGAGAGAGAGAGAGAGAGCGACTTGAAAGCATCGGCCTACGTGAGTGGGCAACAGTTATGAGTGTGTGCGTGTTTGAGCATGTTTGTGCATGAGTGTGCATGAGTGTGCATGTGCCATAAGTGAGACATTTGCCTAAATTGTGAACATTTAAATTGAATCAGTTTTCTGGCCAAGCCTCTCTGGCTTTCGGCGGTTTTCCTCGTCGCTGGCAATGGGAAAACCCTTTGCAAGATTTCCCCCAGCGCAGCGGCAAAACTTAAGTGACAGTTTCCTTTTGCGCTGCCCCTTTCCCGCTCTTTCTCTTTCTTCCATGGTGGGGAGCGACAATAATTTAACTTGTCTGCTTTTTTATGCCACTTTCATGCGCTTTTACCAACTGGGATAAGCAGCAGAAAGTTTAAACAGTTTACTGTTTACAGTTTATGGCTGCCCCAGAGCGACGCGACGTCCTGCCGCCCCCTCCTTCTGCGCTCTCCCCTCTCGTTTCCCCCTCTGCGGGCTGTCGCCATCGATACGCTCGTTTCCCATTCACAAATTTGTATGGCAGAAAGGGACGACTGAAGCCGCAGGGCGACACTTGGGTTACAAAACGTCAGAGAGTGGGATCAAGGGCAAGCGGGGAGGGTACGAACGGGGGTTCTAGGGGTTATAGGGTAGCGGTTGCTGTGCGCAAAGCAAGGAGGGGAGGGGCGGGGTTAGAGTTGAGCCAACTCAGCGCACTTGGCTCACTGGCTTGCCAGGCAAACTTTAACGCTTGGCAGCGCGGCATATTAAGCATACGCACTGTTGCATGCGGCCAGCACGCTCGGGCGGCGGCTCAGTGTAGAACCAGAGCCAGAGCCCGAGCCAGAGCAACAGCTTCATCGTCGGCTATGTATGTCCGGGTCTGGGCAACCCTTCAAGCGTTGCCCGGGTTTGTCAAAAATTAAACGAAGCAATAAATTATGCGTCTGCCAATGGGCGCCAGTCAGGCAGCAGAACAGAAATTACACCCGCACACACACACACACACACAGCCATGTGTGTATATAGTTGTGTATAGCAGCTGGTGGGGCACAAAAAAAAATCAGAGCTTTATACAAAATGCTGTGTGCGCTTAAGTATCCCATTATGCATGCAGATTTCCCTAATCTTTGGGTTTGTGTCTCGCTGAGTGTGTGTGTGTATCGGTGTGTGCCGGTGTGTGTGTGAGTACCAGTCGCAGCAGTTTAGCGACTATTACAAGCCGGAAACTTCTCCCGCACCGGGCTGCCTGTTCCGGTCCTTAACTCAAATATTTTTGATGCTCTCTGAGGCCGCAGGATATGACAAGGCCAACCGGGGGAGGGGAGGGGGGGTGCGGAGAGGTTAAGGCACAGCGGTACAAGGTCAAAATGCCAGCTTAAATTCATGACAAGTTCATTTTGATTTGCTTGTATATTTTTTTATTCAAGCAACTTGGCCCAGCAACCTGTTGGGCTTCTTTGCCGCTAAACGAACGGAAAGATTTTTTTTTGTTTTTGCAAATTTTATTTTAAATATTTTAAAATAAACAGAATTAATTGCAATTTATTTGCTACATTTATTTTATTATATTTATGCTTTTAATTATTTTTAAAATATTTTAAAACATTAGTAATATTTTTTCTTACGCCTGCACAAGCTTAAAGTTGCATTAGCCAAAAGGTTTGCCGAATTATTTGCAATTTTGTGGTAGACTTTGAAAATGAATTTTGCCAAAAATTTGTATTGAACAATTAAAATAAAATTATGTAGAAAAGCTAAGCTATTTGTTGTTGTGATAGCCACATAAAGCACAGTCCCTTTAACTGGTTGCAGCCACGTAAATGGTTAAGCTCTTTTTCAAAAGTTATTCAAATTCAACTTTCGCCTATTAACTTTGTAGAGAGCGGTAGGAGAGGCTGCTGGCAGAGGGGAGGGGGGGACCTTCAAAGTTTTTTTTTCTTTTTTTTTCTATTTTTGTTTTTTGCCACAGTCGACACCCTTGTCAATTGTTTTCCAATTTCCGTTGGCGGCTTTGGCTTTGGCTACGGCGACACATTGTCCACATTTTGTGGAAACTTATCTAAACGGTTGCAGATTAAATTATTTTCTCCCATCCCCTTCCCACTTTGGGGAGCAAAAAAGGCTGCAAGTGTCAGGCAAAAATATTTTGACAGATTTCCATAAGCTCAGGCACAACACATCGCTATAGTAGATAAAGGCATATCTAGGTATGGTATAAATATGCGTATATTTAAAAGGACTCTGTGTCATTAGCTGGGTCTAATGGGAATGCCATAACACACACACACACACACACGCAGTGGGGGTGCCTTATCAGTTGCCCCCATCTACTTGCCTTCCCCTTTGGGGTTGCCTTTTTGGGTTTAATGTCTTCATTTCGGGCCGTTTGGAACAGGGCATATTGAGCCACGCCCTTTAACTGAATTTAATGCGCATATTTATTTTATTTAATTATTTATGTATTTTCGTTTGCCCCTTCCCCTCTCCGCCTCCCCCTCTCCCCTTTTGCTGTTGTTTCGACTGGAGTCGCATTTTTATTTCGTCGTCGTGAATTAAGTTAATTAATGCGTCGCATTAGCCGCTGCTTAGGCTTTGCAGACGACATTCTTGTCCTTGTTGTCCTTCATCAAGTCAATCACAGCAACAACAGCAACAACAAAAGCAACAACAACAACTTTTGGCCATGCTTAGCTTTGGCAGCGTTTTTTGTTGTTGTTGTTTTTGTGTGTCGCATTTTTAATTAATTTTGCAAGGGATTTCCACGGCTTATGAACTTTAAATATTTGCCCCCAGCTTGCCCCCAAAGCAAACAAACTGGCAAACAGGCAGCGACAGCAACAACAACAACAGCAATAACAACAACAACATGCAACATAAATTGCCAATGCAGGTACACACACCCACACACACACACAGGCAGTCAACAAAAAAGGCAACTAAATTAAGTGCTGCGCCCACATCTAATGCGCCTGTCTGTCTGCCTTGAGTGTGCCTGTCTGTCTGTCTGTGTGTGTGTGTGTGTGTGTGTGTGTGTGTGTGTGTGTGTGTGTGTGTGCCTGCTGTTGATGTGCCCTGCCTGTGCTGCTTATGACATGTGAGTGCCAGCAACTCAAACAACTTCAACACGTTACGCATACGCCCCGTTGCATGCTTGGCCATTCAATTGCGCAAATGAAGCGGAATTTACTTGGTTCTTACGGCGCGTCTACCTATTTTTTTTCGTACAGTTGCAATACCATATTGCTGGGTTATAGTCAGTCGATCTTAAGTAGATTTTATCGCACTTAACTCTAGGCAAATTTTGCCTTATCCAAGTTAAAATAATTGATAGGTTATGACAAGCAATGCTATAGCAGAGCGCCAAACATAACCTCACATATGCAAACAGCTTCTTCTTTCGCTCCCTTTTTCTCTCTCTCGCACTGCACAGCTTTATAAATAAACCGTTAATGATATCATGTCAAGCAATTGGAGAATGCCGCAGGTTAATCTGGTCAATATATGTTGAAATATTCGAGCCGTCGCCTTTCTTTTCTCCTCTTGTTTGGCTTTTCCGGCATCGAGTTTCGCCCCGTGTTGACACGCCACGCCCACACGCCCACACACGGCATTTTTTCCCCGTCCAGCGAAGTAAACACATATTAAAATGCTGACGGCAAGTGTAGCAGAAATATGCAAAGCAATGACAAAGGGCGTGAAGGAGAGAGGTCGAGGGCGGGGGGGGGCGGGGCATTGTTGATATGGACTCCTACTACATCCGCTGGCCAGCTAAGGGCTTGGCTCGCCATGGCTTCACTTGCCTTGCCCTGCCCTGCCGTGGCAGGCCAGATTCCAAATAGAGCGTAATGTAAACAAATCTCAATAAATAACAAATATCACCGACTGCTGCCTCATTGTTTGACGCTGCTGCTTGGCATTTTTGTGGGCGTGGCTCAGAGAGAGAGAGAGAGAGGGGGAAGGGAGGGCGGTGAATTTTCCAATTTTATTGACAGAGAAATGTCGCAGGCGAAAGTTTTTGCAGCGACTTGAAACATTTTTCGCATAAATTTTTTTGAAATCACAGTCCTAGTTGGCTAGCAAAGAAAGTGGGAGGCGGGGCGTGGCATGCGTAATTTTTGGGGCGTGTGTGTAGCAGGCAGAAGCAGGGGTAGGTTGAAAGAGGGGAAGCATGTCGCTTAATTCAATACGCATAAACAATAATTTATGAATTTTTATTGAAGCTCTGCGCGCAGCTCTGGCACGTGTTTGTTGCCGACGCCCAAACGACCACGCCTCCCGACCCCTTCCTCTCCGCTGCCACCCACACAGGGATAAGTATGATGTACACATAAAACACTCAACGTTTGCCGTCATAAATTACAAAATACCAGTACAGAGAGACAGAGAGAGAGGAGGAGGAGAAAGGGAGAGAGATAGGGAGAGAAGGAGACAGAGGAAAAGAGAGAGCGACAGCGAGTCAGACAACGCGAACAAGAAACAGAAGCAGCCACGAGAAGTAGGAGAAGTGGAGGAGCAGCAATTGATGAAGAAGCTGAAGCAGAAGCTGAGCGTGGGCGCAGAACCTCCCTCTACCTCCCTCTACCTGCCGCCCCTCCTCCCTCGCCGCGCAGCCAACGCCTTCCTTGGGGCACTTGGCTCGGCCTTTGATATTAATCTCGCATGCGTCGGTGTCGCTGCTGGAGTCAGCCCCTAGCTAGACCTTGATGGCCTAGGTGAAGCGACCTTCTTTTCGTGCGCCAACGACCCCCATCCCCCACCTCTCCCGTTGAGCAATAAGAAGACACATTATGCCCGACAAGGCCTACACCGTGAGCCGTGGGCCGTGGGCGAGTGGCCTCTGTATCGCAAATCAAATATCTATTGTTAGTCGCTGACTGATTTGTCTGAGCCGACAAGGCAGCGAACAATGTGCGTAGCCGCCCCCACCCCCCCAAAGAAAGAAAAAAGCCAGACTAACGATAGGCAATGCGTGTGCAGTGATAACGATAGGCGATTGTCGATAGTAATAAGCGTAATTGCAGCGTATAAATAGAATAGTCCCTACATTAAAATGAGTTATAGATGCATGAATTATAAAGATACTAAAGATACTGCGTAGGTATATAACATGCAATATTTTTGAACTACCAAAGTCGCTTATCGATAGTAATAAGAGTTATTGCTGTATACAAGAATAGAAAAGACGATGTTATGAGAAGTTATGGATGGTTAGTATATGATGCTTAGGTATATGATAAAGTATAACTAGCAGATGTTCTATATAAGGCATTTGTAGGGTATCTTTGTAAACAAAATTTGCAGATAACGATAGTAGGGTTATGCGATGATATCGATAGTCTATAGTATTGACAGTTATTGTATGCATTTATTTATTAAAATTAAATTAAAATGAGTTATAGATGAATGAATGATATAAATAGTAAAGATACTGCGTAGGTATATAACATGCAATATTTTTGAACTACCAAAGTCGCTTATCGATAGTAATAAGAGCTATTGCTGTATACAATAATAGAAGAGAAGATGTTATGAGAAGTTATAGATGATTAGTATATGATGCTTAGGTATATGATAAAGTATAACTAGCAGATGTTCTACATAAGGCATTTGTAGGGTATCTTTGTAAACAAAATTTGCAGATAACGATAGTAGGGTTATGCGATGATAACGATAGTATTCACAGTATATTGTATGCATTTATTTCGTGGTAGCTGGTAAAGGAGAAATATAAAACGTGTACTGAGCGTTAGGCAAGGTATATATGACTATGATCATAGTAAATGAATATATATAAGCCTAGACGATGAATATTCGATAGTCGATAGGCAAAGGTTGCAGCAAAGTGAACGAAATGATGAGAGCCGCACAAGAAACTATCGCATAAAACTGCAAGCATGTTAATTCTAGTATGTCAAACATACATTAACATATATATAGCTATATCGATATCTTTATTTATATATTCCTAATCGACATGAATCAAATCATCTTTGAGCTTAATGCATGCAAAGCAGAGGCGAAATATTTTGTAGCCTTTGCTTTGAATATTAAGTCAAGTTGCGAGAGTCAATTGCAGACAACATATCTCGTAACTTTTAAGTACGATATGTACGCACACACACACACATGCATAAATCACTCTGAGTGTGTGTGCGTGTGTGTGTGTGCGTGGGTGTCTGTGCGTATTCATTTACATATCGCGATATCAAAGCACAATTCACGAGTCGTAAAAGCCGCAAGAATCATCTTCGTTGCGTATTGTTCTCATTAAAATGCTGACTAAGTAACTCATATGCGACTTAGGGGATGCCTGCGAGAGGGGGGGTGGAAGAGGGGGTAGGTCGGATTATAAGTTTACAACTGACTGAGGCTGAGCGAGGGCAGGCAATTTAATCAAAGCCGCAAATGCCATAAAATTAGAGAGTAGCAGACAAGGTCGGAGATCGGGGCCAGCTGGACGATGACAATGAGTGTAGATGCGACGCAGCACGTAAATCCTTGCCAGCTTTGCAGGCGTCGTACAGTTGATTAATTCCCGATTTTATTTGGCATTTTTATGGCCAGCAACAACTGAAACTCGCAACGAGCTCGCGATTTTGCCTCGTGTGGAAGACGAGGGCGAAAACGAAAACGAAATCGAAACCCGAAACGAAACAAAAGCGAAACAAAGACGAAACCGAAACCGAAATCGAATCGAAGCGAAACGGAACGAAACGAGCTGCGGTGCGTCAAAGCGTCAAACGGACACAAAATGGAGAAAAAAGCGATACTTTATTTTGCCATTAATCGTAAAAATTGCTCATTTTATTGCTTTCAAAGTGTTTTCGGGGTGCCAGTCGCTGTCGCCGTCGTCGTCGTCGTCGTCGCGTCGCTGTCATCGCTGAGAAAGTTTGCATGTGCCCCGCCTGCCCCGCCCCCGACCACTTTCTGCATGTGGCACAAGGCACGTGGTACGCGGCAAGCGATGCGTAAAGGCAAAGCAAGGCAGCAAAAACAAGGAAGCCACACAGAGAGAGAGAGACAGAGAGAGAGGGGGGGGCGGGCAAATCATACCGTACCTGGCAGCGAGCAGGTGCCCTACGGCAACCTCGCAGATTTCTAGACTAAATGTTATGCATAAATCAGCGTTTTTGTTTCGATAGCCCCGATATGGCAAGCCATATGGCAAGGTATTGCATGCCAGCAATGAAAGAGACCGCCCCTCTATGCGATTCTCATGCGCAAAACGGTCTAATCAATATGAATCAATTCTTTTATCTGCGATCATTAATTAAAGCACGTAGAATCAATCAAAGCAGAATGCGATATGCTATATAGTTGTATATGATAAATGACAAAGATTCGAGCTATGTTTTCATTCAAATTTGAAGTTTTTGTTTTGGGTTTGGGTAAGCTGCTAAGACGCAATCTGCATTGCCAGACAAAAGTAAAAATAAGCAGCGACAGCGGCAAAGTCTCAAGTCTTATGTTGAATTTGCTTCTATTTTTAGCGGATTTAATGCGGGCCAAAAATATGGTATATATATATATTCTAATATAGCTTTCTATTGTCTGGCTCTGCTGGCTTTGTCTAAACGAAATTTAAAGCGCAAAACTGCGTCTCATTTGCTATTTATAATTCAATCAATATTTGCGGCTCTCAAAAAGATATTGCATATATTTATACAGCGCCCCTCTCTGGAGTACCCTCTCCGTCTCTATATATGTATATTATCTGCACTAGCTCGTGAAATAAAGCACAATATTTACACATTCACATTCAAAGCAAACAGATGCAACGTTCTTTTTTTTTTTGTTCCCTTCGACGGAATCTGGAGCAAGGGGCTACATAAAGAAAACACTCCCCACTCCCCACGCACTTTTTACATCCTAACCCAGCCCAAAGGAAAGGCGAATGAACCTAAACAAATTTCACGGCGTGTACTTCCGAGGAACTGCTTCCCATGCCTCGCTCGCTCTCTCCTTTTTCTCGAGACTCTTCTTTACCCAACTCATCCGTGCCACGCCCCCTTTGGTATTTGCCAGCCGCAGTTATTACTCATTTACAGACATTTGGCCCACGTTTACTTTGTGCCAGCGCAGAATGGGGCGAATCTTTTGTTATTTGCATTGGACTACAAAATGAGCAGCAAGAAGAGAGATAAAGAAAGAGGGAGAAAGAAAGAAAAAAGGAAAAAGTTTCAAATCTTTTGAATGAATTTAATATTCACAAAGTATGAAAAATACTCTTAGGCAAACTTTGGGTAGGCCCAAAACATACGCCTGGCTCCCAGGCAGCCATCATAATCATCCTCATCATCCTTCATCATCCTCATCAACGTGCCCAACGTGCTCATCCTCATCATGCTCAACGTCGTCGTCGTCGTCATCAACTTGGTTACGTTCCCTTCCCGTCAACCCTCCACGTCAGGCTTCATGTCGTCGTATATGATTTCGGGATTATGTTTATTAATATGTTCGTATAATAACTTTTGCGCCACGCCCCCCGCCCAACTCTCTCTTTTTCTGCTTGCAAAGGGTTCAGCTGCTGCAATCAGTTTAGTGCCAAGCTTGGCCAGGTGCCAGGCACATCGACAAGCGGAAAGGCAGCAAGGGAATGGGGGAGACGAGTGTGAAGAAGGAAGAAAGAGAGGCAGGGGGGAAGGGCGGAAGGGAATGACAGCCGACAGTAGCAATTTGTGCGACGTTCTGGGTAAAACGCTTGGCTTTTCACATCACGTTTTAATTGCATCTACGTAGCAGGAAAATAGCAAGCGAGGAGAGGGAAGAAGACAGAGAGAGAGATACACTAATAAAATAAAACAAAATAAAAAGCCAAAAAGTGACGCTTGTAATATTTGTGCCACTTTTTGGGGGAGGGCAACTTAAATTGTCCGACAGAATTTCTTCAGCTTGGCAATTGCATTTCAAGTGGATTTAAGGCAGGGCAAAGCATCTCAGGGAAGTCATACTGCCAGCCCTCATCTCTCTTTTTGGGCGATCGGCTCAAAGTGAATCCGCAAAGCGCAAAGCGGCGAAGCCATTTGCCAAATGGTTTTGCAAAAGCGCTGACATTGCGTCTGACCCGGATGAGGCGCAAGCTAGCGTTGATGACTCTGTGGATGCCCCAAGGGGAGGGGGGGCAAGGGGAAGTGGGTCATGCTCGTTGCAGGTCAAAAGTGGTTGAGTGATGGCAGCCAAAAAAACGTGGCCCAGAGCACACACAAAACGCGTCAAGTGTTTACGGCTGGGCTTAGCCTTTGAACCGTTACACGTTTGACGGCACAGAGCAGTGAGGGGAGCGGTTCATGGTTTGGGCTCTCTAAGCTGTAGCATTAAAAGAGCATTAAAGCGAATCGGGATGCCGGACGCATCCGTTCGATATTAAGCGAATTGTGAACTGGCAAATTCAATGAAATATTTATTAACCTTTAATCAGTAGGCAGACGCGCGCAGAACAGAGCCGGTTGAGCCGAAGAAATGGAGTAGAAGCGAGGGGCGGGTGGGACAGACGCCGGCCCAGCATATTTTATTACACATTTCACTGGACAACGTGGCGTATGTGCGTTGTGCCTCTCGTCGTATGCTTGATTTATTCGCACAATAATCAGAAGAAGAAAAAATATCGTAGGAAATTCGATATCGGGTCAGTGCCTGCATGCTAATTGCCCAGCCAGACGGGGTCCGCAAAACCTAAGCAGGCCAGAGAGAGATAGAAATAGAAAGAGAGAGAGAGAGAGGGGGGCTTGATATTAGTCTGCATAATCGGGTCTAAGGTATGGCATGCCGTGGCAGACAGGAAACCTAGCCGCATTTCCATTGAAATCCGAAGGCTTTGCATATTCACGTGCCGACTCGATTCGATTCGATTCGATTTATTCACAATTTATTCACAATTTATTCATTTGCAGCCAGACGCAAAAAAGCTGCGAAAAAAGGTGCACAAATTCGACGAATCAGTGCAATAAATAAACAATGAACATGCCGTAGCTGTCATAATGGCCACACACACACACACTCATTTCTATGCATGTGTGTATGCATGTGTGTGTGTGTGTGTGAACTTTTAAAGGTCTTTCGCTTGTTGCGCACTTTCCATGCGATTGAAACTTTATCTGCAACTTTGCCATTTTGGGGGTCTTCAGTCAAGTGTTGGTTCAACAGATTTAACTGTCTCGCATTTTGGCACCAGCTCAAGACGTCCAGGGAGAGGGGAGGGAGAGAGAGAGAGGGTAGTGTGTGGTCGAGTCTGGACTTCTTGTCTTCCAATTGACGCGGCACTGCACAAGCGGGGCATGGTTAGGGCCAATGCTCGCTTGCTAAGAGTGAAGAGTAAAGAGAGAGAGAGAGATAGAGAGGGGTAGATGCCGAAACTGAAGTCCTTTGGGGGTCTACGCTCTCGATTCATACTCAGTTCGGGCACGTAAAATATGAATAGAGCGAATTGTAATGAATCGTTGGCGTTGAAATTTGTTTTGCTTTGTTGGCAACTTTCGAATGTTCGTGATTTTCATTCGATTAACGAAAATCGTATATATATGTATATGCCAGATATTCCCATGATGATTGATGGGCGATTGTCTTCATTATTCAGCAGACAAAGAAAGAATTTTCCAAATTAAATTTTCAGCTTTTCTTTTGGCTTGCAGGGATGAAGTATACAAGTGAGAAGCAGAAAAATTCTGATATCCCAGTCAAACAACTAAAAAAATGAAGAGAAAAGTGAAATTAAAGTAGAAACACTAAGAAAAGAATACAAAAAAAGGGAAAAAGAAAACATATTAAGAAACAATAAAATGTTTATAAAAAGGAAAGAAATATATAACTTTACTAATAATTCATGCAATTGATAAAGTTATCGAACGATTTAACTTACCAAGCTCACTTTACCAGCTTAACCAACCTAACTAAGCTTATTAATCCATAACCAACTTAACCAAGCTAACAAACCTAACTTACCCAGCCACCCTAGCCGACCTAACCAAGCTAACCGACTCCTGATCTAAGTCAACTTTTAGCGCACATAACTGAAATATTTGCAGTAAATCAGAAACAGACTATTCTGCCTTTCCGCCCAGCCCATCTGCCCATCCCTTGGGCCACGCCTACGCAACACTATTTTCGTTTAGATAATCCCTCTGTAATCCGATGCTGGGAATATTCCTATAAACCTTACACCCTCAGGGTGAAACCATTGCAATCCGCTTAGCCAAATTATCAACATAATTTGACAGTGGCAGGCGCACTAAATAAAGAAATATAAAGAGGGCAAGCAAGAGAGAGAGAGAGAGAGAGAGAAAGAGAGAAGGACATGGGATACAATAAGGCAAGAAACAGATTGGGAAAAGTGTTGAGAATTTGCAAAAGCATTCGAGGAATTAGTGAAGGGACCAAAGTATTGACGCCAGTATTGACACCCCAAGAATGTCAGGCTGTGCTTGCTAGTATAACCTACCCCCCCCCCCACCCCCTTCTCCCACGCTCCTCTGTGCCACTGCGTCTGTCCTTGTGTCTGTGCCCATGTCTGTTGCGCTGTCTGTCTGATTTAGTGTTTTCTTATGCGACCAAATCGGCTTTTGGTCTGGGCAGAGGGTGGAGGTGCCTCTCTCCTTCCCCCTCCCTACCACCCCCTCCTTTTTTCCTTCCACTCTCTTTGGCAGTTCATTTTGCGTTGCTCTTTGAGTTCTGCGTGTTTGCCTAAGTAGCTTTTGTGCGGCCCCAGCGAATGCGAGAGATGCTGCCTGCCGCTGCCATTGTTGTTGTTGTTGTTCCTCTTCTTCTTCTGGCTACACAGACTAATGTGCTTGTATTTACTTAAATGCACAAACGAGTGGAGAATGTGAATGTAGTAGGAGAGGGAGGGGGGAGTGGGAGGAGTGCAAACCTGGCCACATTAGCGGGCGCCACTTCACTTTTGGCCTACGCCGCCTCGTTCCGCCCCGCCCCGCCCCGCTCGACTGATGAGCAGCAAATTGAATTTTATTGACTTGATTCGCGGACCCCCTCCCCCCCCCTCCCCCCTGCACTTCATTTCTATTTGCTTGACCTGTGAACCTGGTCCAGCTACGCTTGTATACACAATAAATTGATTTCTGATTATCATTGCATAATAAAATTTCTAAATCCGCGCAGGCAGCCAGCCAAAGGTGAGACGAGGCGGGACAGGGCAGGGCAGGATAGGGCAGGAAGAGGCAGTCAGCTGGACAGATGAAGCGACCGCTGCTCTAGTGCCCCAATGGGCGAAGGCTAACAGAAGTTTTAATGAAGCGTATTAAAATTTAATTAAATAACAATTTGCACAAATGTAAATAAACACGCCGCTGCTTATGCAAAATGAGAGGCACACACACACACACACCCACACACACAGAGCCCAGAATGGGGAGCGGGAGTGAATGCTGCCATAGCAACGCCCAGCGCGGCGAACTTTGGTCATTAAATTAAGTGCACAAGACGATGTGACGAAGCAGGCAAGCAGAACGTAGGCAGAAGCAGAAGCAGCAGCAGAAGCAGCAAAGCAAAGCAAGACGCCATCACGACGACGTGGCTAACAACGGGCGGAACGATGATGCCGCTGCCGCCGCTGCCGTTGTTGACAATGTGGTCGTCGTATCGCTACCAAGTGGAAAGTGGCAAGTGGCAGGAGGCAGCTGGCAGCAGACATTGGCCGGCAGCTTGGGCCCCCAAAGGGACGAGGGTTGCTCGCAGCAGGCGGCGATCATTTGAGAGCGTTGCTAGTGGGAATATAGCAGAAGCGGAGGGGGGGGTCAGTACATTATATACTCTGCAATATGTTCCTTATACATACACATATGTATATATAATCATACACAGATCTGTTTCAGAGTGGGGGGCTGTTTGATAAGTGGGGGGCTTAAAAATATATATATTTTCTAGATTTCACATATATTCTTATTTCGTATTAACACAGACACAAAGTCTCAATGCAATAGCTTTGGCAATCAATCTCTATCGATATCGAACTGCTTAAAGCGAACTACTTGCTTTACACAACTTTCTGCTGACAAAAGCTGCCTGCTACATATCATCACTGCCTGCTGCATATCATCGCTGCCTGCTGCATATCATCGCTGCCTTTCGATATTTCTATGTTAACTGGTCAAAGCGAACTTCATGCATTGCATATCTTTCTGCTGACAAAAGCTGCCTGTTACTTATCATCGCTGCCTGCTGCATATCATCGCTGCCTTTCGATATTTCTATGTTAACTGGTCAAAGCGAACTTCATGCATTGCATATCTTTCTGCTGACAAAAGCTGCCTGCTACATATCATCGGTGCCTGCTGCATATCATTGCTGCCTGCTACATATCATCAGTGCCTGCTGCATATCATCGCTGCCTTTCGATATTTATAAGTTAACTGGTCAAAGCGAACTTCTTGCTTTACATAACTTTCCGCTGACAAAAGCTGCCTGTTACATATCATCGCTGCCTGCTGCATATCATCGCTGTTTTTCGATATTTCTATGTTAACTAATCAAAGCGAACTTCTTGCATTGCATATCTTTCTGCTGACAAAAGCTGACTGCTACATATCATCACTGCCTGCTGCATATCATCGCTGCCTTTCGATATTTCTAAGTTAACTAGTCAAAGCGAACTTCATGCACTGCATATCTTTCTGCGGACAAAAGCTGCCTGCTGCAGCAGGCAATGCACCTCAGGCACTGTCAGTCAGTCTAACTCTTGTTACCTACAACTTTCGATAAGCTTACTAACCACCCTCGCTGTCGTGTTAACTGAACTGTTTGTTGCCTTTGCCCTTGGCAGTTAATGTGATTTTTAATTTTCTATACACATAATTCCAAGCTAGACACACACACACACCCCGCACACACGGCAGCAATTTGGGGGTGTCTGTCTGTCTCAAAGGGTCCCGAGTGCTGCCGGCGGGACTTAGCGGCGGCTTTTACGAGCGCGCGCGCTCATCGCTCATACGCCGCGTGGCCCGTGGCGCGGCAATTTTCGCGTTGTGCCAGGTAAAGTCTTAATTGAATTTGCCTTTCGAGCGTTTTGAACGTTGTCCGGGCAACGCAAGTTGCGACAATCTGCGTGCCGCATGCTTCGTGCTTCGCTCTGCCTTTTCCTAGCTAGATGTATTACACATACGTCACGTATGCCTCGCATACGCCGTGTGCGCACTTGCTTTATTTGGGGTTTTTCTTTTTTATTATTAAATTTTCACTGAGATTCCGCTTTCGCCTTTAATAAAAAAATGTTATACAAAATGAATTGAAGTCGCTTTGAGTTTGTTTTGCATTTATTGCAGATGATTCCAAAAGAGAAAATACAGAAGAAAGAGAGAGAGAGAGAGAGAAAAGTTGCTTTTTTCTTAAGCTCCTTCCGGTCCGCTCGGTCGAACTGTCCACTCAGCCATAAATAAAATATCTGCGCAAAAATGAAATGAAAATTAAAACCTATCGTGTCCAGCTAAGCGGCTTCAATTTGACTTTTATAGCACAACATTCGTCGCCAGCTTCCATTCTCCTTCCCTCCCCTCATCTTATCGGTCATCTTGCTGCGTGGCCAGTTATCGGCGTCTAGTTATGTCACTTCTTGCTCGAAATTGTCTCAGCGGTTTTTCACTTTATGACGACGGCGAGCAATAAAAACGCCGTTTCCCTTTGCATCTTCATCGCGTGCCGCGTGGAAATTCGTCACAGTCAAATGCGTTACAGGCCGTACTAATATTTGCATATCCTAACCGCAATATATAGTACAATATATACTGTATAATAAAGTCTCTTTGGGTTGAGTGGGTGCGTCGCTGTCAGCCAGCCAGCCAGGCAGGCCGCACTCAATGTTGGCTTTGATTAATAGTTTGGGGCACGCGTATCGGCCACGTCAGAGCGAAAGAGTTATGATGAGGTTTTTTGTGCGTAAAATACTTAAGAGAGAGAGAGAGAGAGAGAGTGGGAAAACCCCGTTGCGTTTTGCTCCAAAATGTGTTTGTAAATACATTGCGAGCGCGCAAGATTTATCGATAGTTTTAATTATTTATTTAGTTATTAATTGTTTTAATTTAAGAATTAAGATTGAAACTGATATTTCTATCGATCATGGGATATCTCTATTAATAATAATTAGAACTTTATAAGTATACACATACATACATATGTTTATAATAAAAACAAGAAGGAAAGGCTGCCCTCGATAGGCTCTACGGCAGCTTAACGATATATCTGTCCGATTTAATGAAATTTTCACAGCATTTAATGGACATACTTAGACATATATCGGAAAAGTTTCACAGCGATATTTTAAAAAATTATAAAAGTTGGCCGATAGGTTCTATGGCAGCTATACGATACATCGATACGATCAGGCTCGTTTCGACTTATTTACAGCGTGAAGCAATGAGAAACATGTACACCAAGTTTCATTAAGCTAGCTTTAAAACTGAGAGACTAGTTTGCGTTGCAACAGACAGACAGACGGACGGACAGACGGACATGGCCAGTTCAACATATTTGTACTTTATAGGGTCGGAGATGTCTCCTAAGGTGCGTTGCAAACTTCTGGCCAAAATTAATATACCATCTGCATTGGTAATCGACAATATAAATTAAAAATGTATCGATAATTGCTTTAGGATTTGAAACAACTATCGATTAGCTTCCATTGCAAATAAAAAATACTATCGTTTCGCTTACTATCGAACACTTTCCAGCTTGCTTGCCCTATCGATAACTCGCCTGACTTTAAGCACGCATCATGCGTGCTACTGCACACTTTCAACCCCTGCACGAACTGACAGATCGCGGGTCGAAGGTCACTCAGCGCCTGCAGCTGCATGTCACGTAGCCATGCATCAGCCTCGCTTGCCTGCAGGCATTCCGTATTTATGCAGTATATTTTTTTAAACAATTAAATACAATAATTAAGCAATTAGGCGCATTGTTTATAGAGTACAATAAATTGTAGCCACATGATACCCTGTAATGCCATAAACTACGAGAAATGATCAGCAACAAAGCCTGAATGACTTCATTTCCTGCCAAAAATAAAATACGAAAGTCATGGAAAATGAAAATGTACAGTTTTATAACTTAATGTAATTAGACTTTCATTAGGTCGTCCATGTTGTTGCTGACCAAAACAAACACACAAAGACACAAACAAACACACACACACACACACACACACACAGAGCACGAATACAAGCGCACTGTTTGCTCTTTGTTTTGAAAGCAATCTAATGCCAAGTTAATTTTTCAATTTACACGCAAAGTGGCAGCGTAGAGAGCGAGAGGGAGATAGAAGATGCTTGGCAAAAGAGAGAAGAGTGTGGAAGAAGGAGGGGGGGGGGGGAGAAACACACGCTTACAAGTCATATGGAAATTGCCAAGTGAAGCTGGAAGAAAAAACTTTGCCAGATTGTGGCAAAAGAAAGAGCGGGGCTGAATATGTAAACAAAAAATGTGCACGACTAGCAGATACTCTGCAGGCAAGTGACGAGTGTTCTTAGCAACTAATGAGCAATCTGAAATAAAACTATCTCAAATCTCATTTGTGCTTGCTTAATGTGCCTGCTTTCCCACTGCTTGTGCTATGCAGCTACGCTTGCTGCACTTTTGCGCAGGGTATTAAAAGCAAAAACAATGAAAAACAGAATCATGTTAACAATAACAACAACAATGGGCAGCCAATTAAGCGAGCTTTTGCATAATTTGTTAACCGAAAGCCGCAGTGGCAACAAGGGGCGTTGGAGCTGGGGCTGCCACATGCCAGCTGGGAAGTGGTGGCAGTGACGCTGTGGCAGCCAACAGCTACAGCTACAGCTACAGCTACAGACCGTGGCTGCCACAGAGCGTTGAAGATTTTTGTGGCAAACGGACGCGACCGACAAAAAAATACGAAATAAAAATGCTAATTTATTTTAATTTTCTGCAGCTCCCTGCGAAAGCAACTCCCCACCTTTCCTCTTCCCACTGGGGCACACCTCTGGTGCGGGTTGCAAGTCTCCTGCGCGCGAAAGGGGCTTCGTCGGGGCGGCGCGTCATTTGCATTTATTTGATATGCATTTTGTGTGCTGCGCCAAAAAGTCGACTACAACTTTCCACCTTTTGCCACTTGCCACTTGCCACTCGGTGTACTTGCTACTTGCTACTTGCCACGCGCACGCAAAGTCGCGATCTCCATCTTCGTCGACAAGACTGCCTTGCTCCTGCGGCGACTCCGTCGCGTAAAGCAGATTTATGATTGTGTTTTGCAGGTCCTTAGAGCCATTGGCCAGCATGGTAGCTCCCCCCTCTCCCTTGCCACCGCAGTGAAGTAGCAATTGCGCGCACTTAAATAAATTTATGAATATATGCAAACACGCGCCACGCGTTGCGGAAAGTGCAGCCAATTGTTGGTACAAGAGTTTACCTTGCTTGGCTGCCGCCCACTCCTCCTAATCCTCATACACGTGGACCCGCTTTACCTATTCAAATTGTATTAAGCTTTAGTCCAAGCACAAAGCACGCAAGTCAAGGGGATCGCGTCCAGTCGACGGTTGCTTTATTACGTTGTGAGTTTTCTTTTCTATTCAGAGCAGATTATGATAAAATTTTGCCGTTAATTTCCTGTGCTTGGCACTGCTAGCGCTGGTCAAATGAAATTATTGCAGCTAATTGCATCGGTTTACGCTGATTGAGTTGGCAACGCGTGCAGGGATTATCGTTATCGTGTGCAGCAGCTTATGGCGTAGCAGGCAGCTTAAAGTTGACTGAGATTACACATGCAATATGGCGACGCGGCAACTCTGACTTAGCCTCACTCACTCTCAATTGATCAACGATAGCCTGTCAAAGTGCTGGCAGGCATGAAACTTTCTTGCTAGTGTCGCTTGCCAACCGCCAGGGGCCGCCACATAAACGTTCTCACTTTGAAATACACAACACTTTAGTGGATGCTGCTTACATTTTATTTTAATTAGCTGCTGTCGCTCAAAGACATTTTTCTAAAACGGTGGCACAGCGCAACCAACAGCAACAGCAACAGCAACAACAGCAACAACAACAACCAGCAGCGCCGGCAAAAAGTGTCGCCTGTCGTCTGGCAGGCGGGCCCGCTTGCTTCAGTGCACAGTGGGGCTGCCCACTCGTTAGCTGAGTGCAGCAGCTGCTGTTGCTGCTGCGATGCATTAAAACTTGCGCTGGACAAGTAACCCAGACACAGTCGCACCCTTTTACACACCTGCACACCCACGCACACACGGACACGCACACGCACACACACAACTACGCTCCCACACGCCGCAGCACTAAGCGCGTGACTCGTGAAATGGGCGCTTAAATTCATGCACCTTTTTTTTTCTATGCACACCCCTTGGAAGTAAAAGGGGTATATTAGTGTGGGCTTAAATTTAATACAGTGCCTAACATACTACTTACTCACAACTTTTATTGAATCGAATTGAAAAATCGCTTTTTCTAAGTGCTGGGGTATCTGCTAGTCGCGCATGCCCGTTTGCTGTGTATTGTGTTTCTGCCTTTGGCAAGCGACTCATTGGACTTGGCATTTTTGCATGTCACTTAAGCAGCACAACGCCCACTGCTTGCCTCTGTCCCCTCTCTCTCCCTCTCTTTCGCACGCAGTTGCCTTTGTTCTGGCCCGACGAGGCGAGCCGAGGCGAGGCGGAAAGCGTGTCGAGGCTAGCGTGCGTTCGTAGTGTGAACACTTCGGTTCGGTTCGCTTCGGTTCGGTTGGGGTCGTTAATTAAATTTATGGCCAGGCCAAATACATTTGTATTGCAAAAACGCTAACACATCAATTTGCACAATAAATTAAAAAAATACATGGCAGTTTTTAGCAGGCGTAGGTGTGACCGAAATACCCTGTAATTTGAGTAAAGTAAAATCAGATTTGCCTAAGCTACTATTAAATGCACATTAAAGCTTTATACAGGGTATCTATTAGTCACTATACTCAACTATCAAGAGAATTTTGTTTACAGGGTATTTTAAACAGCCGTTGGTAATTAATGTCGCAGTTAACGTGCTGTAAACCGTGTTTTATTGGTTTTGTGGATTGTGGATTGCGGTCGAAATCAGTTTGTGGAATGTGGAAACTATTTGCGAGCTGCCTTCCTTTTATTGTTATTGCACATGTGTGCGTGTGTGTTGGCTGTGTGTGTGTAACTTTTGTTGCCCGCATACGTAATGCGTAGTAATACGTAATACGTAAGGACGTAATACGTTTAGCGGTAATTAATTTCTGCCGTGTCCGGCCCAGCCAGGCAATTCATCATGAAGCGAGCGAGCGCAGCTGAATTGTAGCTGAAAGCGTAGTCAACTTTTGTGGCCCAAATTGCGATTATGAAGTGTAATTATGAAGTATCATTACGGTAGTGTGCTAGTGTGTGTGTGCGTGCTCAAGAATGGGCATCATTTTCGCATTTTCGGGTAAGCCAGAAACTTTTGCTAATGGCCTCGGTGTAAACTTATTCTTGTTGTCGCCATTTGTTGGCTAAGACATCGTCACGGGGCCCAAGCCGACAGCAAAACCAAAGCACTTTCACTTCAATATTTTACAACTAATTAGGGATAATTACCAGCCATTACACAAAGGGATTTTCCCAGTACGACGGGCGACAAGTTGAAAGTTGACGACGAGTGACGTTAACTTTGCGGGCGTGGCAAGGATTCGTAGTTCTTGTTGTTGTTGCTGTTGTTGCTGTTGCGACTTTGATGAGCCCGCCAACTGGGGACGAGTGCAAATTCCTGAAAATCCTTTGACTAACTCCTTAGCCTGCCTGCTTGCCAATTTGTCACTTGATACGAGGTGAGCAAAAGTGTCAAAGTGTCAGCGATTTCAGGCCGATGAAGTGACAAAATGCCAGCCAGAATAGTTGCGAGTACGCGCGCATTCCTGGTATGGCCTGAAGATTAGCATCAAGTTTTCGCATTAACTGTTGCCCGTTGCTCGTTAGCTCTCGGTTCTCAGTTGATAATCCTTTCTTTTTGTACTCCCCGATATCGAGTAGCGCAAACGATGTACTAGCATAATCTTTAATCTTAAGTGAGGTGCGCCTAAAATGTACTTTATTTCATAAATATTAATGGCTTAAGATATTGCAGACTGTGCTGCCAACTTTTCTAACGGATTTTGACAGACAGGCATAAATAAGCTGACCACTTTTTGAAAAACGTTAAATTGCCAACTTCAATTTGTTTTTTGGTAATTATGGGGAAATTAATTTTATTTTGAGTTAATTGGCAACGCTGTTAGCAGACCAACTCAACTGCGCTCATTACTCTCCCGCTCTCTTCCGCTCCCACGCACAAGTTACAGTCTTTCAGCTTCTGTTGCATTATCGCACTTTGTGCATAGCAAGTAGCTTTGGTGTGGCAGCTTTTCGAATGCAGAGTTACTCTCCCGCTCTCTTCCGCTCTCACGCACAAGTTACAGTCTTTCAGCTGCTGTTGCATTATCGCATCTTGTGCATAGCAAGCAGCTTTGGTGTGGCAGCTTTTCGAATGCAGAGTTACTCTCCCGCTCTCTTCCGCTCGCACGCACAAGTTCCACTCTTTCAGCTTCTATTGCATTATCGCATCCTTTATAGATGCATAGCAAGCAGCAGAAAAACGTAAAATTGCCAACTCAAATGCGCTCATTACTCTCCCGCTCTCACGCACAAGTTACAGTCGCTCAGCTTCTGTTGCATTATCGCATCCTGTGCATAGCAAGTAGCTTTGGTTTGACAGCTTTTCGAATGCAGAGTTGCCGGCTCGATTAACGATTACTTGAGTTAAACTCATTAAAGAAGATGCAAGTTTAAATGACTGCATTTATGAATTCTAAATGAATGTAAAACATTGCGAATGAAAGTTCAGAAAACTCAAGAAATTCAAACAAATCAACAAATGTATTTGCGGTCTCTCTGTCTGTGATTTTTCTTATCTTTGGAAAACATTAAGTTATTTGCCTTAGTTAAGAAATTAACTTTGCTTTTTCTTCGACTGTTTGCTAAAAACTCAAAAACTTTTTTGTTTTTTCTTTTTGTTTTTGGTAAAAAAGGAAGACAGATTGTGCGTCCTGCGGCTGCAGTTCATCCTGCTGCTGCTGCTGCTGTTGCTGTCCCATGCTTGCCTGGGCACATGTCAATGGCCTTGGCAGCGCTTGATGCGCTGTCAGAGCCAACCGAGTCAGTCAGCCCTCGTTTGAGGCTTCAAGTTGCCTACCCCTCCCCCACCCCTGCCGCCCCTTTGGGCGTCGGTTAACCACCCGCTGCTCGGGCCGCAGCCAAATCACTTGCAATTTGACTAGACGACGTCGCGACGCTTTCTGCTTTCTGTTTTTCGCTTTTGTTTTTTTTCAAAGATTTTCTTGTTGTTTTTGTTGTTGTTGTTGTCGTTGCTGCTGAACGTATTTAAAAGTTTTAATTCAGCTCGCTGAGTGCTTGTGGGCGTGGCACCTGACAGTTTTCTTATTTATTTATCGCCTTTGTCGCCTGCTGAAAAATTACTTTGTCTTGTTGTTGTTGTTGTTGTCGTCTCTGACAAACTACGCGTGAAAATGTTGCGTGGCAGCGCAGCCAGCAGGCATGGGGCACGGAGTGGGGGTAGGTGGGTAGGGGGGTTACCTGCCTGGGTACCTGTCTGGGGATCGGTGCTCAGGTCAAGTGAACTTTATCAACTTAATTTATACTGTCCGCAGACGCAGAAACTCATATTTCTCGCAGCATCTGTATACCCTGTAATGTTGGGAGAAGGGTTGCTAGATGTTTGGCTAAGTTTTGTGATTTGCCTATGTAGCTTATATGGTTTATTTTGCACACTATAATTTTGTAATTTTTTTCCAGGGTATTTGCTCGTCGCTTGTATTAGGCATATTTTGCATCATATGCTTTTAGATATACTTTTTATTATTATTTTGCACATTTTTCATTTGTTTACGTGGCAGCTACTCAGCAAACCCCTGCCTACCCCCGCCCCCGCCCCTGGAGATGATACCATGGGCTTTTCGCAGTTTGCTTTTTGCATTTGGCCCCAGGAAAGTTTCTTTGTGCCTGCTGTAGTTGTTGTTGTTGTTGTAGCTGTTGTTCTGCTTCTTGTTCAAATTGTATTCGAAACTTTTGTTTAAGTGGCAAATGGTTTTTTGCTACCTCTGCTTGCCCCCTTCCCCCTCTGCTGCTCACCTTTTGTGTTACGCAATGGGCGAGTGGGCGTGGCAGCAGCGGCGGCGGCATAGGCACGTGCCATAAGCCATTTGTCAACAGGCAACCTGATTGGATTCCATGACTAAGCGCGGTTGCCAAGCCGAAGTCCCCCCTCACTCTCTCTCCCTTCGCCTCTGCGAAGTTGTTTCTAAAACGCTTAAAAGCAAAATCTAATCACACTCGGTTAACGCTGGCGTGTGGCCAATTTGCCTTGTGGTCGCCTGCCCCACCTCGCCCCGCCCCGCTCCGTAATAAGTAACTGCTACAAAGAGTGAAGTATCCCCCCCTCTCTCCCTCTGCGCTCCCTATAATTTGCACAAACGGAAATGGGCATTTCAGTAATAATTGCATGGCCTCAAGAGTTTCTCTCTTTCTCTCGCTGGGATCTTGGCCAAAACTTTGCCAATTAATGTGGCATGGCTTGTATTAGTCCGCCTAGGGGGGAGTTCATACAAATCCGGATTGTCATAATACACCAGCTACCCCTACCGTTTCACCTTCCCTTTCCCCCATGCGCCACGACGACTTCATCTGAAAAGCTATTAAGGCTTAGTTTTGAACTATAAAATTATAACTACGATGTGGTTTAAGATTTGAGTGCTATATCATTATACGTAGTGCAGAAATAATTGTTTGTTGTTTTCCTGAAAATCGAAAGAAAAGCTTGGCAAAAAAGTTTCTCTGGTTAGGCAATTCTGAATTTCACTTCGAACCTTCAACCCTTTTGCCTCGAAAAACCGCTTAACTTGTTCATCGCTGAACTTGCCTCAAGCTCTTTCGCCTTCGACCGAAGCTTTATAATTTTGGGAAAACTAAAATTCTCTCGAGAACTGACTAATTGCTTCTGATTCCGAGAAATCATGTGAAAGCAGGTGCATTGCATTTGCCAGCATCTTGTGGCAGCATGCAAATAAAAAGCTGCTTGTTGTGCCGGTGTATGTGTGATTTACAGTGATGCCAACAGCTGCAGCAACTACAACAATAACAACAGCAGGGAGGGGGGTGCCACGCCCATGTGCGGCAAAGTTCGTCGGAACAAGCGAGCTGTGAAAATCATTTCCATTTGGCTTTCTGCCGGCGCAAGTGTGCGTATGCATGTGTGCGTGGGGGGTGCGTGCTTGTGTGCGTGTGTGTGTGCGTGTGTGTGTGTGCCTTAGTGTGTCTGGCTGTGTATAGTTGCCATGTTTTTAATCCACTCGCAGGCACTTAGGGCAAATCTGAGCGCAGTTAAAATTTGCTAACTACATTTGTTTTCTCTTCTCCTCTCTCTCTCTTTCTTTCCCTCTCTCTTTCCCTCTCTCTCCCACTCTCTCTCGCTTTGTATATGTTTAATATTTTGAAGCCAAGCTCAACTTTTTTTAGTATTCATAATGCGTTAACAAAACAACAACCTCTCGACTTGGGCAACACCCTGTAGATGTGGCAACTCCAGCTGGCCTGTCAATATTTGCCTAACTAAAAGCATTTTTATGCCACTTTCCGAGAAGAACAACTTTAGTTTGGGAGTTTGCTAACGCTTTGCACTCGATGCTTTGCAAATGAAGTTGCAAAACATATTTGTTTGCTCTGGGAAAAAATTCAAAAAGGGTTGGCAAATATTGATTTAGTATTTAAAAAAAAAAAATTGAAAAATTTCTTGGCTATCCTTGCTTGCTTATGAATATCTATATCTCTGTAGGTTAAGCCCCCTCGGCTTTCAGGCTAGCAAATTACTATACACGCACACATGCACACCCACGCATACTTATTTTCGGCTGCTCTGTCTCTCTCCCACTCTTTCTCTCTCAGCCCATTTGCAGTCTTTGAACTTTGATGGGCGCCATTCACACTTCGGGCCGTGTATACGCCATGAATACGCGTGTGCGTAAACTATAACAAACGGCAAGAAAAGCAACAACAACAACTCTAATAATAAGAACAACGAGCTTGCCTCTACCCACTCCTAGTAAGTTCGTCGGCACACGCGGCGTATGAGCAATGTACTTGGCGAGCGCAAAGCAAAGGCAGAGATTAGACTGGCTGACTAAGCGAAAAACTTCTAACAACGACAAACGTCTAAGATTACACAGCTTGCCACTCTAACACGCCCCCCTACCCCCTTTGCTCACCGCCCATGGCACACACAGTATAGTAAGCTGCCAGCTGCGCACTGATCGAAAGCATCCTTTCAATGCCTTGTAGCCTTTGGTGGGGGCAACAAAATGGCGGCGCACGTTCGACGCTTCACTTAATTAAGCGCCTTTTTGTCTGCTGTAAGTTGATAATTGAGGTTTGCCGGTTTCCAGTAAAAGTTAATGCCCCCAAAACCCAAATTAGAAAAGTGGCACAACAAAAGGCGCCCACGGGCAGCGCAGCGAACGGTAGCCCAAAATAAAAGGTGCCTAAGCTTTGCCCGCTCTCTCGCTCTCGCTCTCCCTCCTCTCTCTCTCTATTTCTGCCTCTTTCTTGGCCATAAAGCCAAAGGGAGCAGCATTTAACGAGCTGAAATAAGCGCAATGATAACTAACACAAAGCGAACAGACAAAAAAAAGGCGACAAGCAAGACAAAAGCAAAGGGGAAATGGGAGGAAATGGAGGCTGACAAAACAAAGAATTTCGAATTAAGTAAATGAAAGTCACGAACCAAATCCGAGGGGAACCAAAAGCGGCTCCCAGTGCTGAGCTGGAGCCGAGCGTTTAATTCAATCAGATTGCAGCCCATTTGACAGCAATACAGAAATGAAAAAAATACGAAGAGTCAACGAAACAGCAACCCTTCAAGCCTCTCTCGAGAGAGAGGGTGCAAGTGCAGGGGAGAAGGGAGAGGAGAGAGGGGGCGGAAGGTCGAGCAATATCATTTGGCTTATTATTTAAGCGCGGCATTACAAGTTACTTAAGGCAAGTTATGAAATTAATTTCACAAGCTACAAATTCTTTTGAATTTCATTTTTCATAAAATTTCTAATATCATTAGCACTTCAGCTTGGCATAGGGTATGCCAGACTATAAGCCACAAGAAATATGTATAGCTGATTGCCTTAGCCCTTACTTTGATGCTTTACACGAAACCTTTTGCTTTTTCTTAGCCTGCGCCATTTTCAAGGAGTATCTTGGTTTCGGTGCAACAAAGCCTTTGCGCCTTTTTGCTTATTTACTTTAAATATTTGTATATTTCAGCTTCAGAGAAGTATTTCCACATAAATGTGCGTGTGTGCGTGTGTGTGTGTAACTGTGGCATTTCTTTTCACATGAAATTCAGTACAGAGCTGCATATGAAATTCAAGTCGAGTCATGCTGCTTCTTCTTCATTCTCAACTTGTTTGTTTATGCGCTGGTAAATATTTTCCACATAACTTTTGGGTTTGTTCTTTTTTTTTTTAATAAGCTGAAAAGTCGGTTGGCTTGGTCGGTTTGTTTGTCTTTCGCCACAAGAGTTTTTTCGAATTTAAATTATTTATTTTGATTCGCCACTGCAATTCTCTTTTAACTCAATGATCTCTGTTTTCGAGTGTGAATGAGAGTGCACAGTGAGACAATTCAGGAAATTTAAAATTAAAAAAAAAAAACAAGAAAGAAAGGCTACCTTCACTACGCCGATGGTTTTATACCATTGCAGTTACTCCACATATTAAAGCGGCCGACAGGTTCTATGGCAGCTTAACGATATATCTGTCTGATTTTAGTAAAACTTGCATAGCTTTTAATGGATATACTTAGACATATATAAGGAAAGTTTCATAGCGATATCTTAAGAAATAACAAAATTCGACCAATAGGTTCTATGGCAGCTATACGATATATCGGTACGATTCGACTCGTTCCGACTTATTAAATCGGCCAATAGGCTGTATGATATTTCTTTCCAATTTTATTGAAATTTTCACAACATTTAATGGACATATTTAGACATATATCAGAAAAATTTCATGACGATATCTTGAAAAACGATGAAAGTTGGCCGATAAATTCTATGGCAACTATACGATATATCGATACGATTGGTCGACTCGTTCCGACTTATTTACAGCGTGAAGCACTAAGAAGTATGTCTACCAAGTTTGATCAAGATAGCTCTAAAAGTGAGTGATTAGTTTGGGTTGCAATAGACAGACGGACAGATGAACAGACGGACATGGCCAGTTTGACTCCCCTATAGATTATATAAATACTTTATAAGGTCGGAGATGTCTCCTCAGGTGTGTTACAAACTTCTGGCCAAAATTAATATACCATCTGCAACGGTATAAAAACGAAAATTATCTGAAAAATTCTAAGGGGGCCCCTTACCTAACTTTTGAAACATTATCAAACATTTTCAAAAATTTTCAAATAGTTTTCAAGTTCTTTGTAATGTAAAGTTACTAAAAGTGTCAAGGCACACACCAAATGTCTTTACACGTGGCGATCGCTTAATGTTTATGAAGAGCTTAAAAATGCCACAAAGTTAGCTCATATCAAGCCATGAATGAAGGGTATCTGGCTGTCGTGCCACTGTAGCTTCTGTTACCTGATATTGCACAATTTCAAGAGCTTCTCCAACTGCGCATTTCATTCCCAGCTCGCTGTGGACCTTAACACACGCGTTATATAAACGAAACTCTTTCGCAAACTGTCGAGCCACGCGGGCACTTTAGGACCGGTCAGTTGCAACAGGCAGCAGGCAGCAGTGCTGTGTCCAAATTTAGCGAGACTTGTGGGGGGTATAAATAAGGCTCGAAAAGAGGACAGCAAAATGTTTTTTCGCTGCAGTCGACGGGCTTGGGAATTACGCAAAAAAACAAAAGAAAAAGAAAATATCTGAATTAAATCTCTGGCCAGAGTGAGCTCAGTTTGCAAATGGCTGGCCAACTACACGTATGTGGTATGCACACACACACACGCACACACTTGCTAACCGGATACGTATCTAGCGCGTTTCTGTTTACGGAGAGCAAATTACTCTATTGTTGCGGCAGGCGCCATAAAAACATAATCCACATAAAGCTTTTAACACACTTTAACACACACACACACACACACGCAGCGGGAATAGCTACCCCTGCTGCTGCTGTTGTTACGTAACAATGGCTGCCGCTTAAGCTGCTGTGTCATTGCGTATCCGCCGCGTTGCCCACTGACCAACAACGGCTGAGCCGCTTGGCTGCTTGGCCGCTTTGCCCCACGGCTTGTTCAACTGCCAACTGGCTTATGTAATTTTAACAAGCTGTCCACCCACGACAGGCACGCCCATTTACGCCCACGACCTGTGGTTGCCTTTGTGTCTAATTGAATGAAAATTATTAAAAGCGAGCGAGAGAGAGCGAAACTGAGAGAGAGAGAGAGTGAGAGGGAGAAGAGTATCATAAAACAAAATAAAACTGAAAACGTGTACGAGCTGTTTTATTGGATTCCAAGGTCGCTGCCCTCATACACTACGTGTATATAGTGAGAGCTAAGCCGATCAGTCGAGGATTAAATTGAAAGTTTTTCCATTGCAAATTCGTACACTGTTGCCAAACTTCATTCATCACACCTGATGTTTTAGAATAGATTTAAGGTATTTAATAAGATACAATTTATATAATATAGTTTATAACAGGAAAGTTCATTATACAATAAAGTTGGCTCCAAGCTGAAAGAATGCGCACTGTTGCCAAACTTCATTCGTCACACCTGATGCTTTAGAATAGATTTTTAGTATAAGATACAATTTATATAATATAGTCTATAATGGCAAAGTTAATTATACAATAAAGTTGGCTCCAAGCTGAAAGAATGCGCACTGTTGCCAAACTTCATTCATCACACCTGATGTTTTAGAATAGATTTTAAGTATTTAATAAGATACAATTTGTATAATATAGTTTATAACAGGAAAGTTCATTATACAATAAAGTTGGCTCCAAGCTGAAAGAACGCACTGTTGCCAAACTTCATTCATCACACCTCATGTTTAAAAATAGATTTTAAGTATTTAATAAGATACAATTTATATAATATAGTTTATAACGGGATTGTCATTTATCATTATACAATAAAGTTGGCTTCAAGCTGAAAGAATGCGCATTGTTGCCAAACTTCATTCATCACACCTGATGCTTTAGAATAGATTTTAAGTATAAGATACAATTTATATAATATAGTTTATAACAGGAAAGTTCATTATACAATAAATTTGGCTCCAAGCTGAAAGAACGTGCACTGTTGCCAAACTTCATTCATCACACCTCATGTTTAAAAATAGATTTTAAGTATTTAATAAGATACAATTTATATAATATAGTTTATAACGGGATTGTCATTTATCATTATACAATAAAGTTGGCTTCAAGCTGAAAGAATGCGCATTGTTGCCAAACTTCATTCATCACACCTGATGCTTTAGAATAGATTTTAAGTATAAGATACAATTTATATAATATAGTTTATAACAGGAAAGTTCATTATACAATAAATTTGGCTCCAAGCTGAAAGAACGTGCACTGTTGCCAAACTTCATTCATCACACCTGATGTTTAAGAAGAGATTTTTAGTATTTAATGAGATACAATTTATATAATATAGTTCATAACGGGAAAGTTCATTATACAATAAAGTTGGCTCCAAGCTGAAAGAATGCGCACTGTTGCCAAACTTCATTTATTATTTTAAATAACTTAGCACCTAGCTTGTGGGCTGTTGTTGGAGAGCATTTCGATGCAATTTATTACAGCATAATATATATATTTTAAATAAAAACTATAATGAAAAATTTGCTAATAAGATAAATCAAACTTCAAGCTGAAAACCCCTACACTGTTGCCAAACTTCACTCCAATTTCAACTCAAATAAACAATATGCTCTGCTTCATTGAGAGCAAACTTCCCCTATTGACATACCATGATCCCATGGCTTGGCCATTTTATTTTTGCCAAATATATAAGATAAAGACACACAGAAGAAGCAGAAAGAATTTATAACTTTCGGTTCAATTTTGTTTTTAATCCAATAAAAATCAGCAAAGTGCGAGGCATCTTTGTGGTCGAGAGAAAGTTTCGGACAGGTGAGTCTTGCCATGGAATGAGCAGGTGGAAGCAAGTAGATAGCTTGGCAGAGAGGGAAGGGGAGCTGCGCAGATTACCAAGTGTCAGAGGCTTCGATTGAGATACGTGTTGATGGGCTGCCAGAGTTGACTGAGCTGAGTCCTGTCTGAGCTGGACTGGACTGCCTGAACTGGCGAAGCGTTGCCATTGGCAACGCATCGTGTGCGTCAATGATAAAATGCGCAGTTTTTTTTTTTTCGAAACAAATATTTGCAAGACACTTTAATTTACCACACCTTTGCGCCGCACACACACACACACACACACTCGCACACACACCCAGGAGTCACACACATGAGTGCACAAGCTAAAAAATGTGGCGGGAAAACTGTTGACAACTAAATAATTTCGGGTTCTTTTCTTGCTTGTTTTCATTTTGGTCTGAAGTATGGCATGAGCTTTTCATGCTTCATGCGCCGTGAAACGAGATACCTCGCACACACACACACACACACACACCCACACATATGCACAACTTACTTGTTACCCATGCCAAGTATGTGGAAAATGAAACAACTTGTCGGGAAGACAACAAGGACGAGGTAGGCGATGGCGACGATGTCAGGGCAAAGTTACTCGGATGACACAGAACAAAACTGCCATTAAATATACGAGACCTACAGCCAGTGCAAACAGAGAGGCTGCCACTGAGAAAGAGAGAGAGAGAAGGAGAAAGGGAGCGCGACACACACAAACACCTTGTTGATTGTTGGAACCGCAAACGGCTGCCTCGAGTTGGCTTTGCCAGTCGCCAGGTAGACGTACGTATGTGTAGGTGTTTGGTGGCGAAGGGAAGTGGCCTCGCATAAAAGATTTGTGTACTTGCATGCATTCTGTTTCAAACTCTCTTTACTCTCTCACTCTCTCACCTCGCTCTCTTCTTTCTTTCTCTTTTCTACGCGCTACACTTTGCTTTCAAGTTCGCTTTGTTGTGGCAAATTTGCTTGATTACAGTTTTCCTTTTGATTTTTTCAACGGTTGCTTTGACGTTGCGCGAACAGCAAATTATGCAGTTTCAATCTATTTATACCCTGTAAGGATTTGGTATTCGGAAAAAGGGTCGACTGAGTAGTCAGTTTGCGGCTATGGAATGCAAAGCTTTGCAAGTTATTGTTGGTTTTTTGAATGGTTTCTTACTTAGAGTCACTACTTGCTTTGGTATTTTGGTATATTTAGTATTTTTTGGTATTTAAATGTGTATATGTATTGGTAATTTAGTATTATTTAGGTATTTCTATCTTAATAAAGATTCCTACTTAAAGTTTTCGGACTCTTTTTAAAGTCTTGCTTGAAATTATCTCCAAAAACTTTGAGCCACTTTGAACATAGGGTATCTATTAGCCTCACACGCCAGCTTACTGTACACACGCCACTTGAAAGTGCTGCTTTTCCCTTATGTCAACAGCATTGTGAATTGTAAATTGTTTTCAGTTGCTGTCGCTTTTCATGGCATTTGCGTGTTTGTCACAATTTAGAAAACTGCCAACTTATTAAGCCAACTGCAGCGATCTCACTCTTGCTCTCTCTCTCTCTCTCTCTCTCGCACACACTTGAAGTTTTGCTCTGTCTAGCGGATAAATCGAATTCATTGTGAACTTTATGCCATTCAATAAATAAAATTGAGACAATAATAAAAGAAGAAAAGAATATGAACAGAACAGGCAAGCGGGGAGAGAAGCAGAGGGGGGAGGGGGAAGGGGAGGGAAAGTGGCTAACGGCAATTGCTTATGACGTTCATTGAATGCGAAGAAAAGCTTTTAAAAATATTTTGCACAGCAGGCCGACAGCAGCCCTTGTTGCACCCCTTTTGGCAGCCCCCTTTGACACCCCTTTTGGCACTGGCAGTTGTCGGGGCAAGTGAATTTAAGTGACAGCTGTCTGTGGCAACAGCGAGAAGTGCCTGCTGCCTTGACGCCAGCCAGGTGTGTGTGTGTGTCGACGTCTTCCGGCTGCGCCTGCCTAGCAGCCACTACACTCCCCCCCCGCTCTCCGCCCCCTTCTCCGCTTTCTAGATGTGCCTTGCGCCTTGTTGTTGCCCCATGCACGTCCTTGTGCCGCACATCGGCGCGTGTGCAAGTCAAATTATGTGGAAATGAATTATGGTTTGCACGCTGAAAGCTGACGCCAGAACCCTTCAGCTAAGTCACTTCCTCTCTCCTCCACCCCGCCTCCTTCGCTCATTAGCCACGTCAGCGAAACAAAACAAAAGCCAAATGCCGCACATTATTAATATTTGTGCGCCTTTGCCCCACAATTCGCTGTGGATTAGCTACAAATGTCACTCGCTCTCTCTCTCTCTCTTTCTGCCTCTAAAGCTGCCTTACATTACGCATACGCCGCGTGGCACTTTAATTTATCCGCTTAATTGAGAACACAAGGCTGTGTCGAGTTCATTTGATTTTCATTCGACATCAGTTTCGAATTCGAATGAGAGAGAGAGGCAAAGCATGCAAGAGCAGGACAGCAAGAACTATGCACTGTGCTCGAGCGTAGATCGAATGCCAGATACCTCTTAGTGCTTTCCTTGACCTGCTTTGATTTCTGCTTTTGTTTTTAGAATTTCGCAAAAACAACAATAAATTTTCATTTTAACGTTGTGCACACACACACGCACACGCACACACACACCCACCATAGACAGGGTATTCCCCGAAATCGTGCAAGAACGCATAAAAATAGTTTGAAATGAGCTCGAAAAGTTGTTTGTACTCGCCCAAAGGGAGAGCAAATCCGGCTGTAAAGTGTGCAAAGTACGCGTACAGCAAAGTTTTTCCATCTATTTTGCACTCGCTTTCCACTCTTTCACTCTCTCCCCCTCCCTCTCTCTCTCTCTTTCTCTGGCCAAAAATTTGCAGTTTTCCTTAAAGCCATTTGCAAGTGGGCCAAACAGTTTGTTTTGTAAATCACGAGCTTCAGCAGCGACGTAGCAGGCCGTAAGCCAGAGGGGCGGGTGAGGGTGGTAAGGGGTTAAGGGGGAGGGGTTGGGGTTGGGAAAACAATAAAGTCAAAGGCAACTTTCGAAAGGGTTCCGGCTCGACTTGAGTTGATTATTTGCCCAGAGTTGTGTTTCACTCACCTGTTTGCATTGTGTTCGTGTCGTACTCCACACTACTCAAGTCACGCATTGAGTGTTTACCAACACTGTTTGGTGAGTCTGTAATGCCGTTGAGCTAACATGGTAGACCTAGCTATCGCTTTTTTCACATAGTGCTTAGTTAAGTCTTCTCTCACTCTCATGTTCTCTCTATCTCAATTTAAGTGTTTACCAACACTATTTGATATGTCTTAAGTGCTGTTGAAGTAGCATAGCGAGCGTAGGACTTTTTCGCTCTCCCATTGTGCTTAATTTATGCCATTTCGAACTCTCATTTCTGTCTTGCTTTCCGTTATATCTCGCTTTAAGTGCTTACCAACACTGTTTGGTGTATCTTTAGTGCTATTGAAGCAGGGTAGCAGTCCTTTTTATATTTTAACTCTCTTACTTAGACTACCTTACACTCTTTTCTGACTGTCTGCCTTTCTTTATCACTTTAAGTGTTTACCAACACTGTTTGGTGAGTCTGGAATGCTGTTGAGCTAACATGGTAGACCTAGCCATCGCTTTCTTTTTTCACATAGTGCTTACTTAAGTCTTCTCTCACGCTCTCTCTATCTCACTTTAAGTGTTTACCAACACTATTTGATTTGTCTTAAGTGCTGTTGAAGTAGCATAGCGAGCGTAGGACTCTGGCAGTCTCTCATAATGCTTAATTTATGCCTTTTTTGAATTCTCATTGCTGTCTTGCTTTCCTTTATATCTCGCTTTAAGTGTTTACCAACACTGTTTGGTGTATCTTTAGTGCTATCGAAGCAGCATAGCAGGCCTAGCAGTCCCTTTTATACTTTAACTCTCTTACTTAGACTACCTTACACTCTCTACTAACTGTCTGCCTTTCTTTCTCACTTTAAGTGTTTACCAACACTGTTCAGTGTGTTAACAATGTTGCTTAAGCATGGCTAGCGCTTTCTCTCTCATTCTTTACTTAATGCATAGCTTACGCTTTGCCTCTCTCCCTCTCTCTCTCTCTCTCATGCTGCTTTTTAGCTTTATTATATAGTTTCTTGTTCACACAGAAGTCATACAATAAATTTAACAAAATTTTGTCTTTATCTTTGACTTTTCTGCTTCTTCTGCTTGTCAAATCTTGTTAAGCTCAATTGACTCAGCTGCCAAAACGAGCTGCGACTAAGCTAAGCTGCATGTGTGAGTATGTGAGTGTTAATTCGAGTATGAGTATGAATGTGAATGGGAAAGCGAATGCGAGCGGAACGTGCCAGTACTCGTTGCATAAAGGCCACACAACCAACTGAGCCGGGAGAGACAGGCGAAACAATTTGACGATGTCTTTTACACAAGCTATCTTGGCCTTTCCCTCTTTCTCCTGCCCCTGCTTGCCCTCTTTCTTTCTCTATTGTCTTGTGCTGCTGCTGCTACTGCTCCTTTGGCTTGTTGTTTCCTTGCAACATTTTAAGCAGCTATAAAATAAGGGCGCTAGCATGCTAGCGACTAGTAGATACTACGTGAAATATAAAAGAAGTAGAAAGTTGCCCAACACTTTCTACTCAACTAAGGCTAAATTGAAAGCGTCTTTTGCCAGTTAATTTACCATTTTAGCATTATATACCTCACTTGTATGTAGTACAGGGTATGCCTAGTCAAACTGCGTTGCATTGTGCACACAAAGATGCGCCTGCGAATCTGACTGTCGATGCAGCTGCCGAATACGAAATTCCCTCACACACACACACACTCTCACATACACACACCCGCACACACACACACACACACACACACACACACACACACACACACACACACACACATACACACACACACACACACACAAAAGTGGACACCCGCGCATTGCTAATGCCGCTATGGAAGTCATCGTCAAAGACAAAGTCGCTGCCTGCCTGTCGTCTGCCCCGCTGCAAGTCCGCATATATAGTATACGTCTATATGTATATTTGTCTAGGGTATATTGGGGCGTATATATTTATGTATATAGACTGCACCTAGTGTGCCAGCTCGTTGAGCAATCTGACAGCTTGCAGCTGCCTGCGTGCGCTGTCTGTCGCTCGCCTGATACGCTCAATAAAATTCATGAGCTGCGGATTTATAGCACTATATAAACTATATAAAAACTCGGACGCGATTTGAATCAGTCACAAAACGAAAAGGCAAGAACGTAAGGAACCTAAAAGCGGGACGAGGGCGGTTAAGTGTTGCAATTGCGAGCGATTTTGACGACGATAAAAGCGAAAAACTGAGCGATTATGCATTTGCATTGACAGAGGCGGAAGTGGGGTGGGCGTGGCTAAATGCCAAAGTGCCGTTAGAGCGTAATGATAATGACTGTCCACCTTACTGGATGATGATGATGATGATGATGGCGATGCCGATGGCGTTGTTGATGGCCACCACGTTGCGTGTTATCGAATGACGCCCATTAGAGATGCAGCCGTGAAGAGAGGGAGAAAGCTCAAAGTGCAGCTAAAAGGTGCAGCTAAGCGATGACTAAACTTGAGTTACTGAGATTGCGTTTTAGATTGGGCAAAGCGAAGGGTTGCTTGGACTCAGAAAGAACTTGCTAAATGAATGTAAAACTCAAAACTCAAAAGCAAACACACTGAGAATAAATATTGTAGTTTTCAATTAACGCTTGTTCGATTTGTGGGGGCAGAAGAGGGCGTGGCCCAATTTATAAAAATACTTTAAAATACTGCAATTAAATGACGTCTTGTCAGAAAACTTGGTAGATTTAGCTCTTATGATCTTCGAGATTTAAGCAGTCAGACAAACAGACATTAAGACAGACAGACGGACAGACAGACGGACCCACAAGTATGGCTATGTTGACTGCACTTTTAATATTAAATTAAAGTTTATTATTTAATTTTATTGCCTTAAAGTTCACTGATGCCTCTTTCTGCCTATTACGCACATTCAGACTAACAAAATATTTCCTGTATAATTTAAAATTTATTTTTTAAAAATTTTAAAAATTTTATTGTTTCAAAATATATAGTATAAAATCGAACATGATTTTTTAAATATTTTTTATAGAGTTTAAAACAATGTAGAATAGAGCATACATACCATATATAATAAGTAGATTAGATTTGAAGTAGTTTTGCTTGCAATATTCCTGAAATCAACATGTCTAACCACCCTTTGCACATACCCAACTACAGGGTATTGGAACATGATACCTATTTGGCTGGCTTTGTTGTTGTGTGCACCAAATTAAGTTTATAAATCATTGGATTAAAATGAGAAAGGGCAACTCGCATTTATTGGCATTAACTCGCTTGCGTCGACAGCGACGTCGGCGTTGCTGCTGCTCGTTAATCTTAGTTAGCCATTGCCTGGCTACGCAAAGATGAAGAAGAAGATGAGGAGAAGCAAGACCTAAAAGTGCGGGGGCAGACCCCAGCTGACAGCAATCCACTCCCCTCTCCCTCACCTTTTCCCCCTGAGCAACTGGCAGTTCATCATCGCTTGAGTATTTCACAGTTTTACACGTTTTTAATTCGACTTAATGCGCAGCTTGTATCTCAGTTAGCTGTCGCTTTAAGTTGAGTGAGCTATGGAGGGCGAAAAGATTGGAGATAAAGCTTCAGAGTTTAGCCAGATAAAAGCTAGCTAGCTACAAATATGGCTTACAGACTAATTCAAATGGCAAGCAATGATTAAAGTTCGCGGTAAAGAAAAGTCGGTAAAAAATACTATAAAATACCCAAAAATAAATACTAAAAAAATACCGAAAAATACCAAAACAAGTGATGCAACATGCTTAACAGAAACTGAACCATTTAAGCTTTTGCCGCCGCCAAGACAAATGGTTTTCCGCCGCGATGAAGAAGTAGCTGCAGATGGAGAAGGAGTCGAGGGAGAGAGGCTCGTCTCGGTTGCTGTAAAGGACACTCACAAATCCATATGTCTTCGTTTCGTGGGCAGTTGGTCACCTAGCGTAAAGTTCGTCGTCGTTTCGTTATTTATGCATTTAATTTAATGGATTTCTTTTAATTTTCTCTCGATGCATGCTCCAAAATGGAACAAAAAGTAAGGCAGCAAAGCGTTTTGTGTATCGCCTTGCGGTTGCGGTCCGGGCAAGATTTATGTGCAGTTAACTTAAGGCAGCACAACAACAACAACAACAACAACAAATAAAGAAATGTAGACAATGGCCAGAACATTGGGCCAGTTTCAATTTGTATCTGTAGCTGAGTATCTTCATTTTTATCTGCGACTCTGGCAGAGAAATTTGTACGCGTCAGCATATTTAATTTAATCGCAGGGAGCAGGGCAAAGGAAGATGGGGCTGAGGGGCTGAGGAAGCTGTGGGAATTGTCACCCACATCTATCAGACATAAACCATTCCCTTTGGCGACACTTGGCCAGAATGGGAATAGGATTCCAGTTGCCAGTTGGCCCAGTTGGGCCAGTTGGCCCAGCCTGGCTGATTATGTTGGCCGGCATTTTGTGTTATTGTTTGTGTTATCATTGAATTGCTTTTGGCACAAATATTATGATTGCGCTGGGGTGGGGGCGGCGGAGTGGGGAGCGAGAGCAAAACGCAAGTCCATTAGCCACGCACACACACACACTCGGAGAGCATTTGGCATGGCTAACATTGTTTTTGCTGGCATTCAATTGTCGAAATGACTATGAACTCACACTACACACTACACACTTTCTTCCTGCCTCCCCCTACCTCTTCCCCTGCTCTGAGCCTCAGCTGTTTGTGTGACAGACAGTTGCAAGTGGCAACAAGACGCGATTGATGGAAAGCCAAAGAGTTTCGTGCAACTTTTGAGCCTGTTGAGTTTGGCAACGCTCTCTCTCTCCCCAATTGATTAGCCACTTTTGCTTGCAGTTTGATTGATGACACCGCACACACACTGCACACGTGCCAAGTTGGGCTCCCTACCCGCCTTCTCCCCCGATTCTCTATCCCTCTACTCCCTCTCCACTTGCCCCAGTTAGTTATGTATGTCGTCTGTGTCTGCTTATCACTTTGCCAGCTAAGCAGTTACACTTCAATTACATTTGCCCTGGTCACTTCATCAATCACTCGTGCTTGCCACATGCATTAGACACATTCAAATATTCCACACGCACACACACACACACACATACACTCGTATAGCTGACTGATTGAAGTTGCACATAGCAATTGAAGTAGCAGGTCGAGGCAAGCGTGGGCAAAGCAGGCGATCTACATAAGCATTGGCAAGGTGTTCCTTTAGGTAGTGTAGTTAGTAGCTTTACATATACAGTTATACAGTTTGTATATATATATAGTTTAATGTACTCTCAGATATATAGTGTATTCCTTTAGACTATCAAAGGGACTATCTTTGGTTTTTTCGCCCTCTTTCGCGCACATTGCGCATACGCCACGCAATCCGCCGCAAAGCTGGCCATTAAAATTTCCATTGAATGGCAGTGGCAGCCAGGGCTTTTAGCCAATTTTTTTGTTAGCCAATTTGCCATAGGTTATGCCACAGGGTACACTTCCCTCCCCTCCCCTCATAAGTAACGCTGCGTTTGCTGCTTATCGCGACAAACTGTCGGCAAAAGGGGACCATTTTTTTCGCTGGTTCTGTTCTGCCAGTTGCAGCTTTTGTAATTATGTGGATGGGAGAAAAACCAGAGGGAGATAGGGTCAATGTGTGTTTGTAAGAGTGTGTGTGTGTGTGTGCTAGTGTGTGTGTTGTGCAGGACTTTGCAAGATTTTTGTTTATGCCGCACAGAAGCTGCAGAGGAAGTGAAAGAGAGAATCAATACAGTAAGAGGAAGTAGGAGCAAGTAGAGATTGCAGAGGAAAGAGAAGTGAGAAGAGAGCTAGAGAAGAGCAAAGCGAGCAGAGTAGAGAAGACAGAACGTGACTCCTTCCTATTGTTTTTTCCCCGCTTAGTTTTGCGGGATTTGTGTTTTTTATGATTATGTGGCACATATGGAGTGCCAAAGGACACCAGCTCTCCTCCTCCTCATCTCGACCATTTACATTTCATTTGCGCTAAAAACGAAGCGACCCAACGACAAACTGAAGGCCAGCTGTTAATCCGGCAGTCAAATTATATTCAATTCGCTCTGACTCGAGCGATGGTTCGCATCGATTGGTTAAGGGTTTCGGCCTCAGCCAGAGTGCTGGGATTGGGCTGGCGATTGCTCATTTAGTGGGCGAAAGAGTAGGAGCAGCTGGAGTGGGAGATGCACATCAAACGGATTTGCGCACTATCAACACGCTGTCACCAGTGCGACAAGGATGCGAGCTGAAATGAAGACGAGTTTCATTTCTGCTCGCATGCTTAAGTGGGCAGCTGGGGGGCAGCGGGGAGTGGGGGAGGGTCGTGCTAAGGTAGCTAACTGTGAAGTAGTGGCACACACACACACTGCACACACGCACACTTGAAACGAGCTTCATCTCTTTTCGTTATAATTTTCGGTTCATTTTGCTGTTGCGTGCCTCATCAATGACTCGGCCCGGGTACGCATTGGCTTCGCTCTGGGCTGCTCGTAACATTTGCTTATACAAATAAATTTGCTGCCTTTCGAGACACACACACACACACTCGCACATCGGTCTGAATGTGCAGACATAAAAGATAATGAAAGTGTTGGCCTGCTCCGCGGGGACTTGGGACAGCGAACGCAGCGGGCGCCTGCAAGTATGCAATGAAATTTTGTTGCCTCGCCCAGGTAGAAACGCGCTTGATTGAGTCTGCGTGAGTGTGTGTGTGTGTATATAGGGCCACTCCTCGATACACGAAATGGCTTTCAGCTTCCCAACTGGCAGCTAATCAGCTCAGCGGGCACAAATTAATTCAGCTGCCGCCGCTGCACAGTGGAACCAGCAGCGAAGTAGTGTAAAATCAGTCTTTAGTTTGCAAATGATTTGCATGACGCATAAATGAATGCAAAACCTTTTGCACATGCACTCGCAGGCAGCCTCATTATGCTATATAAATCAAGTTGCCTCCCCCCCCCCTTTTATCCTCCCTGCATCTCCTGTTTCTATTTGCCTTTGCTGCTTTTCATGCATTTGCCATTTATCTTGCCACGTCTTTGACTTGTCACATTGCTCTCTCACTCTCTCTCTCTCTCTCTCTCTCCTGCTATCTCTCTCTCTCTCTCTGCTGTCTCTGTCTCTGGCATTGCTCACGCTGTCTCTGTCGATTTTATTTGGCACATTTGATAGCTTTGACTGCGTTGCTGGCAAAGCAAATATTTTGTTAAATAAATTGAATGCAGCTAAGAGGGGAAGGGGGGCGGTGGGGCCACAAGGGGCGGATAGGGTAGGGGCAAAGAAATTTGCGAAACTTTCATTATAGCAAACAATTTGCAGCTGCAATTCTAATAATAAACTCATGTGCGGCTCTGCGGCTGCGGCTGCGGTTTGTGCGAAAACTTTTGCCAAACATTGAGTTGAATATGCAGAAGCATCCCCACCCTTCCCCCCCCCACACTCTTCTTTCTCTGTGTCACGCCCACACGTAGAGGAGGCTAGTCTCTTGGCCTGGTCAGCTTTTTATTGTCCTGCTGCTGCTGCTGCCGTTGCTACGTGCGCTCATATTTCACAGCTGCCACAATGCGAGACAATGTGAGCACGCTGGTCCCTGACCATTGTCACACACACGCACACACACACACACAGAAAGACACACACACGCTTTTCTATTAGGCTGCGGTCTATTAGGTGGCGCAAGTTTTTGCCATTATGCGTGGCATGCCACTTTCGAGATGTTGCAATTTGGCCGCATACATCTCTTCTAGGCTAATTGTACCGCACTGCCACGCCCAGCCGCCCCCTTTACTATTGCACACTGACCACAAATGCGCTTTACACGCGCGGGCGTATTCTGCATATGCACTTGCAGCCCCTTAATGAGCTGCACAAACGTTGCCATAGACACAGCGCGTAGGGTCAGAGCGGGGGGGCGGCTCCAGTCAGCTGTTGTGCGGCAGGCGTCGCCTTAAAGTAATTTGCCTGCCAGCTAATTGTGGCTTTCACGCTTCGCTTCGCGTTTGCCTTTTGCGTGTGTGTGTGTGTGTGTGGGTGCTATGCTTTAATTAGCGAAACGCGCATTCTGCGTTTTAAATGCGAAGCCCAACGAGAATCCGCTTCGACATATGTACGCATTCCAATGCGAGTGCGTAGACAAGACTGTGAATACAACTGGAAGTGAATGAAACTGTGAATACAACTGTGAGTGCGGTTGCGGTTTAACGCAGCCTTAGTGTGGCTTATTCAACGAGAGAAAGTGGAAGAGATGGCAGGGGGGAAGGGGGGAGATAAGATGTATCAAATCACAGTGCAACGCATTTTGCCACTCGACTTGAGTCTCTCACTCGCAGTTATTGAGTAAACTATTCGAGAAGCTAATCGAGAAATTTGTATAAAATTCCCACAGAAACTTTCAACGAAAGTTGCAGCAGCTGAGCGATATTTGAGATGGGAAAGAGCTTTTCCCGATATGCTTAAGTCAATATGTTCATTATAAGCAAACTTGTGCTTCTAAAATGTGATAACAAGCTTGTAAAGCTTCAAGTCGAAGGGAAGCTTTAATGTGCTTTGCTTCAAAAAGCTTTCCAATGCTTTGTATAGCTTAATCTGAAGCTTTAATTAACTTAAATGTACAAGGTCTTACTTTAAACTGCAAACAAGCTTAACAGTTCTCAGCTTAAAGCTTCTTAAATGTAAAAGCTTTCCGCTCAATTTACGCCCAATAAAGTTTGCACATTTCAACGCAAGCCTTAATGTGCTTTCAAAAACGTCTTTAATTATATTAAATTTTGTTTAAAAAAATCTTAAGCAATTGATTAACTAAGCTTAAGTTTACTTCCAGCTAAAAGCTCTTTATGTTTGCTCAATGAAGGCTGTTGAAGCCTTAAGCTTTCAACAAGTTGACCTAAACAAGAGCTTTAATGTGCTTTCAAAAGCTACTATTATAAATGTTATTTTTATACCATTCGACCATTGAAAATGGTCAAAAAGGGTATACTAAGTTTGTGCAAAAGTATGTAACAGGCAGAAGGAGACATGGCAGACTCCATAAAGTATATATATTCTGGCTCAGGATCAACAGCCGAATCTATTGAGCCATGTCCGTCTGTTCGTCTGTCTGTCCGTCTGCTTGTATGAACGTCGAGATCTCAGCTATTACAAAAGCTAGAGACACCAAATTTGACATGATGGTTCCTATAAATCATGCGCAGATGAAATTTTATTTCAAATTTGAGGTGCCACGCCCACCGTCCACGCAAATCGATAATTTACGAATATTAAGGAAAGTATTAAGGTTACAGATTTCTACAATCCGATTGAAGTTATTAAAGAAAACGTTTTTCATAGTTCCGTTGCCCGCGTCATTACAGCATATCGTCTGCATCGTTTTAGCCTTTGTGTGTGTGTCTGTATGTGTGTGTGAGAGCGAGTTACGACTGTAGCTTTCCCTACTTGTAATATATATTAAGTTATCGATCGACGTATCAAACTGAGCACAAAGTGATTCATAAATCTGTATCTCAAAGTTATTTTCCAAGCCAAGCTTTAATGTGCTTTACCGTGCCGACTGCATATATCAATGAATTGCACTCATTTGCATTGAATTTCATTTATACTAGCTGCTTGCCATTTGCAACTACGCATCGGTATTATAAATCAAAACCATTGTGATATTAATTCGCAGTTTATTCATTTGTGAAAAACCGCAGAATGTCGCAAATATGTTGAGCATAATTCGATTATATGCCAACACGCAATTTCGTGTATTCAAACTAAACTGACAAACGCAACAAAACCGACAAAACCGACTCGACGGCTATGCAAAGCGTTGCCAAACAATTTAAAGAATGCATCGAATGTTCACACAATTTTCGGCCAAACTATGCGAAATTATTCAATTATGCGGGCCACATGAGGCAGTTGCGCGATTTGCACAATGATTTCCGAGAATCACTCAACGATATTAAGTATACGCTACGTATCGACGAGAGAACATTAGAAAGAGAAAGAGAGTGGGAGGGAGGGAGGGAACGATAATCTTTGCGCTTGTTACCTGCACTATCAGTTGCCACAAATGCCTTAAGCCGATTTGCCGACAAATTCCTTGGAATAATAAAACACATTCGACTCCCCCTTTTTCTCTCTCTCTCTCTGTGGTCCCCCTCCGCACTCCCTTCATCGCGCCAAGTTTCGCCACAGTTTTTGCCACAAAGTTTCTCTGAAATCTGGCCGAAACGAGATTTGCCATCAGTTTTGCATCATTGCAAACATTTCTCATTGCCGACAGCGACGCAGCAGCAGCGGCGGCAGCGGCAGCGGCAGCGGCAGCACCAGCACAAAATGACTGTCATAACTGTCAATAAACATAAGCGACAACAACAGCAGCAACAACAACAATTTGAACAGCAACTGGCAGCAGCAAGAGCAACAACAAGTGCAAACATGAGCCATGTGCTTTGTGTAATACAAATCATAAACATCAAGCGATAACAATAAAATCGTGAGAGCGAGAGAGAGAGAGGAAGAATGGGCGAAAAGAGAGAGAGCAGCGTTTCAGCACACAAAATGGCGGCAAGTGGGTTTTGTGAGAGCTGAGATACCCTAAGCGACTCATAGGTAGCGTGTTTATCGCCTCTGCAGCTGTAAACCGCAATGCGATAGTTTGAAGAGAGCCGATAGTAGCTATCGATAGTTGATTATCGCTGTAAAATACATGGTAAATCTGTAGCAGACTTTATGCTGCCAGTGATCAATGCACTTAGTTAGTTTCGATAACATATACGATATTTATCGATAGTAGTTATAGTAGTATCGATAGTAATCGTATTTCTACTGTATATCCTAAGAGACTCACTCACTTATTTACACTATTATTACTGTAAAGCAAGAATCGATAACCGATAAGTGGAATTATTAGAAGTAACTTGTGTAATTATCGATAAATTTGCATGTAAACCAAATACTTAGCCTTCTCTTTGCCTGCATTACAATCTCTGCTCCTCATCGCAGCGATTGCAAATGTGCTCAGCAAATTTATCGCTATTTATCGCAGTTCTTCACTCTGCCTGCCACACACACACACACACACTACACCAGCATAATGAGTGAAATTATACGCCCCATTTGGAGTGTACAGAAAAGCAATGCGCATTTTGCCGCCATGGAATGCCGAAAATCATAAAAATAATATAAAATTCACCGCGGGTGTGGGCAGAACCAAAAGCCAGCACGACGCCAGCGAAGGGGGAGGAGGGGGGGAGGTGGAGTTTGGGGGGTGTGCCGCGGGTATTTGCGCGTTGCGGGCGCAGCAACAACAAAAACAAACAAAATATTTACGCTTAATTATGGCCGCCTCATGCTCATTTATCGTAACGATGGCAATAAAAAAAAAATGAAAAAAAGTAAGTGAGCGACAGCGACTGCCAATGCGGCGTATGCGTGATATTTGCTCGACTGTGCGTTGGCCCGTTTTCAATTTGCTGATTTACATTGTGCGATGACCGTTCAATTTGGCTCAAAAACAAAAAAATTAATTTCAAGCTCGCATTTCCAATCTAAATGATGCAACGCACACACACACGCACACACACACACACACACATATTTGCAGTTGTATATGGAAAATAATCGTATATTTTCCATGTGGTTTCATGCTCGCTAGCTGCCACATTAATCATTTAGTTTTGCCGTAGCTGCTGCTGCTGCTGCTGCATCATCAATAACAGTTATAAAACTATTACTCTGCCCCGCCCACCAGCGCCCTCTCCCCCCCTCCCCCGTTAATATTGAAATTGCTTTTGGTATAATTGAGATTTAAGTGCATTCATTTTGTCGTCTAATCTAACTTTCCAAGCTGCCCCACTTAATTTGCCACATTTGATTTTCTATTGCAGCTAACGCGGCTGAAAGCTCATGCACAGTGGTTTGTCACTTTGAGGTTAAGGTGAGTTCTAAGCGCTAAGCGAAAATTCAACGCGTCTGCACTTGCAGCTCCCTCTCTCGCTCTCTCGCTCTCTCCCTACATCTGCGTCAGCTGCAAGCTGACATAACGGTAATTATAATGAAGAAAGTTTGCCAAAAACTAATGTGCTATTTAAAAGTTAGTCGACGGGAATGTGCGAGATAATACACACGCACACACGCACACTTGCACACGCACACACACACATGTCTAGCTCTGCACACACACACATGACCTATATTTATGCACATGGACAGCCTGTGCTGCCATTTGCATTTGCAGAGTAATTCGCAAAGTTGGCACCAATTGCAAACTCATTACATGAAGCATGTGTGTGTGTGCATGTGTGTGTGAGTGTGCGTGTGCGTGTGTGCATACGACATGCGACATGCAATTCGATTGAGCGATTGTCGAGCTGCAGTCAATGCCGTCAATGAGCTGCAGGTTGTGGGGGAGGAAGGGAGGTGCGCCCATGTCAAATGCCAATCAAAGCGTAGTGTGCAAGCTAACAAGGAGTGTAATTCCCCCCCCCTTTACCCACCCCCTCTCTCCACCCACTCCCTTACGGCAAATAGAACGTACTCGGCATATTGCAATTTTCACAGCCACTTCAGCTCATTTAACACTGCTGTCGGCCTCTCCTTCTCTCTCTCTCTCTCTCTTTCACTGATTGACCTGACATGCAGAACAAAGCGCCCAGCGTTGTCGTTGTGTGTGTTTGTGTGTGTGTGGGGGGTTGCACTAACATTTTATCGCATTCTACTTGCCGCCTCCCCCCACAACACGCGGCAAACTTTCAACATGAAATGACATGCCGATTAAATTAATGCAGCTTCTACCTGACATGTACCTAACCCCTCGCCCCCCTCCCCCTCCACCCACCCGCTGCAGGTAAGCAGCTTAAGGGCTAATAAAACGCCTGTTGGCATCGTAAAAAACTTTAAGTTCGAAACGCTTGAGCAGCGAACTTGCTTCGCCTCATCCTCTTTTGCTAAATCTCTGCGACCATTGGCACCTGCGAACTGTGTAGCAGCTAAGGCAGGGGGGGGAGAGGGGTGTGGGGAGGTAACTCGCTGCTCAGCACGTGGCAGGACACAGCGGCATCAACTGTCAACGGGCAAACTGTTCGCATCATGTGCACGTAATCATAATAAATGACAATGGATTCTCCAGTAAGCGGATACTTTTATTTAATCATGCGCCCATGACATTGACCCCATGGAGCAGCAGCACCCACCACCCACACCCAATCCCCTTTTGCCAGCCACTCCCAGCCAGGCTCGAATTCTGCGCCGCCTGTGTGTGTGTGTGTTGGGGGGGTCAAGGCCAAGACGCTGGGCGGGCTCAGACGGCCAATTTAATCAGTTGTCTAGTTTATGTGCAGGCGATTTGGCAAAAGTTTATGAAAGAGCATTTTCCAACACTTTTCATTTGCAAATTCTCCACACTAAATTGTCAGAGAGGCGCAAATTGAAAGCTAGCTAAGTTCAAGTTTGAAGAAGCTGGGAATGTGTGGCTTCTCATTTGCAATACATTTGTATATATATATTCATGAACTGCATCAAATCATGATCCAAACCTAAGGGTTCGCAGCCTAAAGACCGTCAAGCGAAATGATGTTAGATAAGCAAACCTATCGACAACATCGAAGACAGCATCGCACATGACACATCAGTTTGTTTGCCTATTTATCTTTAACTGCACAATGAATGTATTTATAGCTGCACAAGTTTGCTTACAGTTGCAGCAACAAACATAGCAGCACATGCAGCACCTGGACACCTGTCCAACTGTTTTGCCTCGTGTCATGTGGAATGCGATTTAAGCTCTATAATACTATTGTGTTATTATGTGTCGCACTGGCGTGTCTTCACAGTTCAACGTGTGCTTGCTCGTTGCTCGTTTATTTCTGTGCTTTAATCCCACACACACACACACACACACACACAGGAGGGAAGAACGACGGAAACGGAATCGGAATCGAGTCTAGGATTTGTCCTGTTTGTGAGGTGAAAGTTCTCAATAAGTACACAATGCGCTCTAAATACTTTCTAGTCGTTGTTCGTTCGGCTGAAGGGCTAAGCTCTGCATGTGTGCGTGCGCGTGTGTGTGGCTTTGTGGGTGTCCACGCGTGTGCACGCGCCCTTACTATACATATGTATGTATGTGCGCTGAGCTGAGAGTTTTGCAATTTAAATTTAATACTCGAGGAATTTGCATTGCCAGCGATTTATAATTACTTTCAGATTACCTAAGGGCAACCACTTAATTTCGTTGTATTATAATTTAAAGTTTTTTTGATCTCAGCGAAATGAAATTGATAACTAAGATGGCGGATTAGTTGGGGGCTCAGCTGTAAGAAAGCTGCTTGATATGCAAAGCAATTGAGGCAATTTCAAATTGCCTTTAAATTGCCCTCATTTTGAGGCAATTTTAAATTCCTTTTACTCGCGGCTGTTAAAGTTCCCCACAATATGGGCAATTATAGTTCCCTCACTGAACGTGACAAAGCTGCTTGCTATAGTGATCCACAACTATTTAGTTCCCCCCTAGCAATAGCTGCTTGTTACACACTTCATCGTAACCGATAAAATTCCTTTTCACTTACACACGAAAAAAGCAGCTCGCTACGACACGCGTTTAAACTAGATTCGTTGTGGCTGCAGCTCGCAGGGCAGGGAAAGCATTTCTATGAATTTCATTTATGTTTAATTAAAAAAACAACTTGTGGACGCTGTCTGTGTGTGTGTGTGTGGGCTTGTGTGTTGGTGTATGCGCAGAAATTCCCCAAACCATAACCAAACAAGCTCTCCCTGGATTTCTGATGAAAGAATTTTGGCCCAGTTGCTGTTAACCTAAATCAACATGGGCAGCCCCAGTTTCCAAAGGGAATTCGACCAAAACTACACGCTACGCGAGATACACAGACTGACGATGGGGGAACGGAAGACCGTATGGGGTGCGCAGCAGCTGTTGCAACTTTATTTGCTGCCCTCACTCCGTGCTCTCTTTATCTCTCGTGCTATCTTGCTCTGTCCCTGACTCTTTGCCCGTCCTGGCCGACATGCTTGTCTGACGTGCCATTATTTAATGAGAGTGCATAAAAAATTAAATCAAAATGCTTTGCACGCCCGGCGGTCGGGGCAGGGAAGGCGATGCGGGTTGACTGTGACTACAAATGCTCAAGGAAAGCCATTAGCAGCTGCGGACAACGGACAAGGAGTTAGCGACACACGCACACACACACACACACACACACATACGCAGTGTGTAAGGTGAAGACGAGAGCGTTTAGTGCTCGAGCAAATATTAAGTGCCATCTTAAAACCCAAACGACCCGCCTAGCGTTGCCACGCCCACTGGGCCAACAACTCCTTGCATTTTAAATATGCAAATGGATACTCGAAACTATTTTATTATTCACACAAGGCAAAAGGCAATGCCCACACACACCACACACACACACACACACTTGAGTCTCGTTTGCTGAGCCCACAAGTAAGCAACAAATTTTCGGCCAGACGCGCACGGCTTTGTGCCACGCCTTCCCCACCCCCTCCCGCCTCCGCCCACGCCTACGCTCTGGCCCCAGCGAACAAAGCTCTTTAGTATTATGTGCTGTTTACGATGCCATAAAAAAAGCAAAAGCTGCAACATGAAACAAACAACAAAGGCATAAAAAAACGCAAATAAATGTGCGCGCAGTGAGTAGCTCGACCAGCAGATACCCTGTAAACTATCCAATTTACTGCAAGTAAATATGAGCACAATACAATTTTGAGGTCTACATTTTACAGGGTATATGCTGTGATAAACTACACACGCAACTGACAGGGGCAGCCCGAGCAACTCACGCACCTCACCAGCCTGACAGGCGGCAACAGCTGCTGCCTGGGATACCGTTAGGATGGAATGGGCTCATGCTCTGGCTCTGGCTCTGAGTTTGGGGTCTTTTATGAGGGCTCTTTTGCATCTATTAATTATTGTCATTTATCATTCTAATACAAGAAATTTGCTTGTCCAACAACTTGATAACTTTTGAGGCAAACAAACGCTTAATACTTGCAGCAGATTGACCATACTACACTAGGTGGGAGAATGCGGCCAGTTTGCATATATTATTTATTCTCTTTGATTTGATGATAAACGATGTCAAGCATAGTATTGAGCTCCTAAGTGCAGGCCAAGCTGGTTTTGCATTAGTAGAAAAGATATTCGTGCAAAGATTTTCAACAATTTCAATATCGATAAATCAATAAACTTAAGTGCATAGTTCACTCGTTTAGTCGTTTATCATTTGGCATGACTAACTTTAGCCTAGACCCTAATATAAGTATCTATCGATATTGATATCGATAAATCAATAAACTTAAAATCATATTTCACTCGTTTATTTGTGCATCATTTTGCATGATTAATTTTAGCCCAAACATCAATATAAGTATCTATCGATATTGATATCGATAAATCAAGAAACTTAAGTTCATATTTCACTCGTTTATTTGTGCATCATTTTGCATGATTAATTTTAGCCCAAACATCAATATAAGTATCTATCGATATTGATATCGATAAATCAATAAACTTAAGTTCATATTTCATTTTGCTTGATATATATTCTTAAGCATAGACTTTAAGTATTCCCACTGTCCTTCGATAACGATATCGATAAACCGATAAACACAAGTTCTTAGCACACTCGTTTAGACGTCAATCATTTTACACAAGGTCAGTGCTGTCAGCTTATGCAGAACTGTTATGCAAATTTATCGATAACAAATATCGCAGTGTTGAAATTCCTAAGGCGATTTGCTGTCCAGCTAAACACTTGTTTACAAGGGAGTGAACGCAGCACAGACACGTGCAGCAACTTAGGGAAGGCAGGCAGCGTAAAAGGGGTGAGGAAAGGCGTTGGGGGAGGGGGAGGGTGTGTAAGAGATAAAGTGTAGGTCAGCGTCTCTTGAAGGCCTATGCACACAGCAGGCAAGCTCTGCTTCTTGATATTTATCGGCACAAATGTCTGACCAATAAGCCGCCTAGACGCACCCTAGGGTCCTCGGAGCAAGCAGGACAAACGAGATAGAGAGAGGGTGGGGGGGGAGGGAGAGTAAAAGGGGAGTAACGGGTATTGCGACCCGTCTCAAATCATGTCAACTTTGGTCGCGACCTACGCGCAAGGGCGCAGCAACTGCGCTGGCATTGCAACTCTTTGGCCTGTTTGCACAGGAAACGGAAGCTGTTTAGGGGGGAGGGGAGGGTAGGTATGCTCAGGCCGGGCAAGTCTATTTGACTGTGTGTGTCGCTTTCAAAACGGAAATTATTTGCCTTCTTATTTGCCGACAGGCCAAAGGTCGCGCGCGCTCGCTCGCGCTCGCACTCATTTCATTTCATTTCATTTTGTTCGCTTTCCTTTAGCTTGGCGGGTTTCTTTTCAATTCCTTGTATTTTTCGGTATATTTTGTAATTCGTTATTATTGTGTTTTTTCTTTCACTCCTCCTTCTTCTCCTTCTTTCGTTTATACTTCACAATGCTCAACATTTCGGCAGCTGTTAAGGTAATTGCAAAATGTTCAATTGCGATTGACGGCGCATTCAATTGAGGCAGGCAAAAAAAAAAAAAAAAAAAAAACTGTGCCCCCTTCCCCTTAGAGAATTTATTATAAAAAACTTTAATTTCGTTTTTTAACAAATACATTTCTCGCACAAAGCGTTGCCAGCTTATTTGAAGTTAATCAAAAAAATAACAAATATTTTTTTGGAATTCGTGAAAATAAAAAGAATTTTTGAAAAAAATCACAAAGGCATAACTTCAATATCACTGAATGAGCTGAATTCCTTTACTTATATAAGGCATATATATATATATATGTATATATACCATATATCGTCTATAGCTGACGATGTGGGCACTTGGGTGAAAGTTTATTAAAAACCACGCAGCGTTCATTTATCAAACGACCAAGGCATAAATCAAACTGATTTGATTTCTCCGCACCCCCTCCCCCCTTCCCCCAGCTCTTACTGTATGTGTGTGTGTGTGTGTGCGTGTGTGTTGGACACGACTTTGGCCAAATAGTCGAGAGAAAAATGAGCAAAGAGGAAACGACACGCGTAAATAGACGACGCGTCGTCTATGATTGCCTCGCTGTGTGAGTGAGTGCGCGTGTCTGTGTGTCTGTGTGTGTGTAACAGAGAGTGCTTCCCAATCACACCCCCTCCCTCCCTTCTACCACCCTGCACATGCCGCACAACTGCCCAGTTTGTTATTTTTATTGATGGCACAAATGGCTCGTTGTTTTCATGCGCCCCTCGTGCCTCGTGTTATCGTTGCTCCGCTCGTGACACGCCTCATTGCAGTGCCATAATGATAATACGGTCAAATCTCCGGGACAACGCAGAGACACACACACACACACAAACACACACACATGTCCACGCGCTGTGTAAAAAAATAAAAAAGCGTAGCTGAGGACACAAATCGAATTGATTTATAAACGGCAGCCATGTTTGAGTTTTTTTCACAGATTTCTTTCGCCTGCACATTTCATTCATTTCCCTCCCCCCTACCCCATCCCTTCCTAGCAGTGGCCTACCACAATTTGTGCGCTTATTAAAACGCTTTCAACGTGGCCCAAAACAAAGAACTGCAAAAAGCGAAACGAGGCTGGGGCGAAGGCTACGTAATTTTCCAATGAAAGCAAGTGTGAAATTGTGCCGTTATTCATTACTATATCGCACATACATGCGCCAGTGTGTCTATGTGTGTGTGTGTGCTCAAACATACACACATACATGTGTAATACATATTTCGATACTTGCCACAATTTGGCCATTGGCTTTGGCTTTAGCTACGGCTACGACGCCGGAATCTGCGGGTCGTTGCCAGGGCGATATTGTAAAATTGAAATTGAAAACAAACACACTGTCTGCACAGTGGGGCAAAACGTTGAGAGATTAAACACAAATCGAATTGCTTTAGTATGTTAGAATAAGTTCACAAATGTGAATGAATTTTGTATATAGCTTTAAAAAGCTAACTTTCATCTTATCCAAATGATAAGGAAAACCCTTTCCATTAAATCGCAAAAATTAAAGATTTTCAACAATTCTGCCTGTTTTATTTAAATGTAGAATACTGAGAATGACAAGCAATAAATAAAATATAATTTCGTTTCAAAAGTTGCGAGAAATTATGAAAGTTCTGTGAAGGCGAGCAAAAAATTTAAATATTGCAAATTGCTCTTATTAATTTCAAATTATTATAAAAAAGTTTTCAAAGTGTTTAGACTTATTGAGTTTGGTAAGTTTTTGATATGGATTTCCTGCACGTGGCCCACTGTGCAGCATAGACAGCTGCACGCACATTTCTTAGCCAAAAGATGGATGACGCTGAGTTTGTTTGGGCAGCGCGAGGCAGAGAAGAGCTGCGCTGACTTGAGAAAGCTAGATGGGTATAGAGAGAAAGAGAGAGAGAGAGAGACAGGTAAAGAGAAAGAGAGAGGGAGAGGAAGCAAGAACACGCTATACATTGTGTTCTTGGCGGTTGCTAAGAAAAGGACCTTGATGGCCCGTGCCTGCTTGACTTGTGTTTTTGCAGCTGATCTAAGCGTGTGTATGTGTCTGTGTGTGTCTGTGTCTGTGTGTGTGTGTGCTGCTACCTCAAACTTCATGTTGTGCGCTGGAAAATTTATGTGCGTTGACAAGTTGAGCGCGCCACGCAGAAAGAGAGAGAAAGGCAGATGAAGAGCGATAGAGAAGGAAGGGAGACACAAAAAGAGGAAGCAACTTGCTTCCTCGCTACGAAAAGTTGTTGCTGCCGCGACGAGCCACGGCCAGGACACAACACGAGGGACACACAAGGGACACCTGCAAGGTGGTGAGCTCCTTCCCAGCGGGTCACGCTTCCCGCTGACTGCGCGCGCTCAACTCGCCTCGACTCGACTCGGTGATTTTTCAATGTGCCGCGCCTAATCATGCCAAGGGAGCGGCACAGACAACAACAACAACGAGGAGTACAAGCAGTAGAAGGAAGCGAGAACATAAAGAGCAACCACAGGGGCAGCAACAAATTGAAACGGAAGTCGCCTGGCAAATAGTTTTCCCGGCACTTACATATTCAAATTGAAATTAGCCGTGGGCCCTGAAACTTCCGCAAGTTGCGTGCGAGCAGCGTGTGCAGCGGAATATGAGGGGCAAGAGAAGATAAAAAAAAGGCAAAATAGCATGAGAATGTATAGCAGTAAGGTAGCAAAGAAGAAGAGCGCGCAAATTAGTAGGAAATAAGCTAAGCTAACCCAAGTAATAAGCTAAGTAGACGACAAATTATAGGCTACGGCTATCTCATCGAAGAAATCACAGTTTTTTCTCTTTGCTAATTATAATAAATACTTTAGAGTATTTAAGTCGGAGTTCTCTCCTTATATATTATATATTTTCATCTAATAACTAATATAAGCTCTTCTTATCTGATTGGAATTATTCTGAATCCCCTACAACAAATGTTGAATTTATGTTTGAATTTTTAATTGTTTTCCCAAAATTAATATTAGTTTTAAACTTATTTAAAAATTTTTTTTATAATTTTAGTGAATATTCAAAATGAATTTTAGTTTTAAATTTATTTTAAATTTTTTTATAATTTTAATTTAATAATGTTGCCTTTTCGAATTTCTTTTATTAAATTTTTGATTATTCGAATTTAAATAATATCAATATACTGAACTGAATATTTTAAATCTGACTGTCTTTGAATATTTCAAAATATTCTGAGGAATATTTAAATTTTGAAAAAATATAATAATAATAATTTTAGATAAATAATGTAGAATTTCCTTTATATATAACTATTGATTATTTATAGTTTAATAATATAAACATAGCTCAACTGCAAATTTTAAATCGGACTGTCTTTAATTATTTTAAAAAATTCTGAAAATATTTTCTAATTTTATCTTTAAAAAATTAATAATAATTTTCATTTAATAAAATTTTTTCTTTTTTATTTCCTTAATTAAATAACCGAATATTTAAAGTTAAACAAAATTTTGATTATTTGAAGTTAAATAATATCAATATACTTAACTGAATATTTTAAATCTGACTATCTTTGAATATTTCAAAAAATTCTGAGGAATATTTAAATTTGTTAAAAATATAATAATAATAATATTAGATAAATTATGTAGAATTTCCTTTATATATAATTATTGATTATTTATAGTTTTATTATATAAACATAGCTCAACTGAAAATTTTCAATCGGACTGTCTTTGATTATTTTAAAAAATTCGGAAAATATTTTCTAATTTTATCTTTAAAAAATTAATAATAATTTTCATTTAATAAATTTTTTCTTTTTTATTTCCTTAATTAAATAACAGAATATTTAAAGTTAAACAAAATTTTGATTATTTGAAGTTAAATAATATCAATATACTCAACTGAATATTTTAAATCTGACTATCTTTGAATATTTCAAAAAATTCAGATAAATATTTAAACTTGTTAAAACTATAATAATAATAATTTTAGATAAATTATGTATCCTTTATAATTTACTTTATATTTAATTATTGATTATTTATAGTTTAATAATATAAACATAGCTCAACTGAAAATTTTAAATCGGATTGTCTTTAATTATTTTAAAAAATTCAGAAAATATTTTCTAATTTTATCTTTAAAAAATTAATAATAATTTTCATTTAGTGAAATTTTTTCCTTAATTAAATAACTTAATATTTAAAGTTAAACAAAATCATTTTTATGCCGACTAATATAAGTTAATTTAAAAAGTATATATAAATTGTTGTAAAATCAATGCAAAGAGTTTTCCCCAAGAGTTTTCCCTGCTGCTCCTCCCCCCCAGACATTATTGAAAAAGTTTTCTCTCGCTTTATGTAACAAAAAAAAAAAATAATAAAACTAAACTCTCAGCCTGAGTTTCGCTCTTCCGCTTAATGTCAACAAGTTTTCTGCTCGCTTTAAAGAAAATGAATCCATAATGCGCTGCAGCCAAGTGCAATTTATAGCATAATGTTGCCACTCTTTCCCAGAATTTCCAGGCAACTATGACTACGTACTGAAGACAATGTAAAATGCAAAATTGAAAATTTGCTTAGCTTCTTCTTGGTGTTGCTGTTATTTTATTTGTCTCTAATTTGGGGGCAACTATTATGCTAAGCCGCCCGCAGCGATGGCCTGTGCATTCTTACAATATCTGTGCAAAATGTTATTAAATTGTTAAGCTTTGTGTGGATTAATTGGAAAGCTGCACGCGGGTCGCTGCCACTAACAGATACCCTAAGTGCTAAGCTATGAGGCAATTTAAATTCACATCCGGCTTATAGCTTACAGCGCACAGCGTTGGGCCAACCCTTTTGCTGTCCCGGTGGCGTATACGTAATGTTAATCTGACATCTTTGCCCGGCATTAAATTGAGCTTGTTCCTGCTCGTATCGCAGCGGCAAAGTTTGTCAGTTATGTGTGACATCAATGTGGCCACATTGTGGTGGGGGTGGGGGAGGGGGGGGGCGTGTGTGCGCACTGCAAGTTGCAAGAACTAAGTCGAAAGCCAAGCCGGAACCCGTTGCTTGCACGCTTGTTATTTCCGCTGCTCACTTACAGCGCCATAACAGTTAGTCTCCCCACCCCCACCCCTTCCCCTCCTGGGCACATGTCGCTGTTCGTTTAGCTGCCATTTGATTTGTACCAAACGAACGCATAAGTGGCCCACAAACTTTTCCAATATACGCTGACATCGCGCTGCCTTTTGCTTGCTGGTTTCTTATCTGACCCCACCACCCTCCCCTTGGGGTCATGAACCAGGTACTTGCAGTGCACGCTAAATGCCCCACACACACTCAGTGCAAAATTCGTTATCCTTTTTGTTTCACTTTTCTTCTCCATTTCTCTCCCGTTCCCCCCTGTCCCCTTTCAACTTTCCCCTAGAAACTTTTCATGTTTGCAACCATTTGAGCGACAATTTTCAGTTAGTTTGCTGCCCTAATTGATTGACAGTTAGTTAGGGGCGCCACATGCAGCGGTCAACTGGAAGTCAAAATGACCCCAGGGCAAGAAGGCAACCCCCTCGCCCCTCGCCCAACCCCTTTATAAACTTTAAGCGCATTTTTCGATAGTTTTTTATCTTCGTTTCTCAGCTCAGCTGGAAATGGAAATGAATCGCTTAGTCTCTGGAGATCGATGTGTTTTTCACAGTTTTGCAATTGCAAGCATCGCCTGACTGATAATTGATACGCCCATTTCTTGTGCTCTTTCCATCTCTCTCTCTCCCTCTCTACTTCTCTGCCCCTCTCTTTCTCTTTTGAAATTGCCCAACTGACGTTATCTGCTCATTTCATGGCGCAGCTGCCTGCGCTGCTCTCATTCCACGCTCGATCGTCACACAGCGCGCACAGTGAGTCACCAAAGTGTTCGCATCTGTGAAAGAACAAATATTTTGTTGCTCTCTTTTCATATTTTTTTTCATACATTTTCGCTTACGATAAACAGTTTTTATTTGACGCGTGTTTCATTGATGCCAAAGAAGCGCAGCAAAAGCGAGCAAAAAAACACAGACAAACCGCAGAAAAAACACATTGTGGTATGATAGATATATACTATATAGGTATATATATATATATGTGGGTATATTCATGTATGCATTTTTGATGAATATGTCCATGTTCCATTTTCGATTCAATCAATTCGAGTCAAACGCAGCGAGTGCAGTGTCAGAAAAGAGGGCGAGAGAGAGGAGAGAGAGACAGAAAAAAACGTGCATTGCCTCGCAAAGAGAGCGAGGGGGGGGGCGACATGTCGCGACATGTTCGAGCAATTAAATGTGCCAGTTGGAATTCAGTTCGACTTTGTGGCTGCCGTTGCAGTTGCATTTCGATTGCCTCAACCGTTCAAGTGCCCCAAAGTGATTTGCCTATGGCAGCTGATGGACGGAGACGCCACAATACAAGGCTGCAGGTGGACAGCAAAGTAAACAATATAAGGTAAAGAGAGAGAGAGAGAGAGAGAGAGAGAGGGGAGCAGCGAGAGTAGGAGTGAAATTAAACAGACAAGGGGATCATATGGACAGGCAGATGGTGTATTTAACAAGAATTAAAGGCCAAAGGTTTTATACCATTGCAGTTACTTCACATATTAAATCGGCCGATAGGTTCTAGGGTAGCTTAACGATATATCTGTCCGATCTTAATAAAACTTGCATAGCATTTAATGAACATACTTAGACACATATCAGGAAAGTTTTACAGCGATATCTTGAAAAATGACTAAAGTCGACCGATATGTTCCATGGCAGCTATACGATATATCGGTCCAATTTCGATCAAATTTTAACAGCCTTTTAAGGGCATACTTAGACATATTTTGGAAAAGTTTCATAGCAATATCTTAAAAAATAACAAAATTCGACCGATAGGTTCTATGGCAGCTATACGATATATCGGTCCAATTTCGATCAAATTTTAACAGCCTTTTAAGGCCATACTTAGACATATTTTGGAAAAGTTTCTTAGCAATATCTTAAAAAATAACAAAATTCGACCGATAGGTTCTATGGCAGCTATACGATATATCGGTCCAATTTCGATCAAATTTTAACAGCCTTTTAAGGCCATACTTAGACATATATTGGAAAAGTTTCATAGCAATATCTTAAAAAATAACAAAATTCGACCGATAGGTTCTATGGCAGCTATACGATATATCGGTCCGATCCGGCTCGTTCCGACTTATTAACAGCGTGCAGGAATAGGAAACATGTATACCAAATTTCATTAAGTTAGCTCTAAAACTGAGAGACTAGTTTGCTTTGCAAGAGACAGACGGACAGATTAACAGACAGACATGGCTAGTTCGACTCCCCTATTGAGAAGGGGGAGATAGAAAAAGATGAAAAAAAGTGACAAAGTAAAGAAGAAAAGAGAGTCTGATAGAAATAAGAAAATAAACATAGTTAGAAAGGAAAGAAATAGAGAAAATAATATAGAAACAATCAAACAAAAAGCAAGTAATATTAAATGAGTAAAGATAGATATATAGAGAGGGAGAGAGAGAGCTGTAGCAAAAGAAACAGCCTGACAGAAAGCAAACTAAACCGCGAAAAGCAACGCAGACCGAGCGATAAAGTGACAAAGCGATAGAGCACCAGAGCGCCATCTACAGTCAGTCAAAAGTCATCAAAATAGTTGTGACTGCTTGAGATAGAAAGAAAGAGCGAGATAGCTTTACGCACACCCAGTTTTTATGGCAAAAGTTTTAGCGAGGGGCTTGCTCAGACCCCCGTCCCCCAACCAATTGACTCACAGTTCAGTTGAGTTTAGCTCGGTTCGCTTGAAATGTTGCTTTCTAATAGTTCTGTCATTTGTTTAAACTTTATGCTTAAAAGGAAACTTTGAAAGATAAGTACAGCACATTGTATGCTATCTCTCTCTCTCTCTCCCTCCCTTTCTCTCTACACTCTAAACTGCATTGAAATCTTAATTAAATTTGCATTGAACATTTGTCAATTGCAACGACTTCGATTTCAATTTGACCAAAACGTGCAGCGGAAATGGGCAGGACTGTAGCTGGCAGAGCAACTGACACCATGCTGCAAGGCCAAAGCATAAAAGGGAGTGAGAGAGAGAGAGAGAGGAAGTGGAGAAAGAGCGAGAAACAGTGCAAATTATGAAGCAATAAATTGCCAGAGGAAACTGCATTAAGCAGGCACTTTCAGCTAGTTGGAAATTGAATACGATAGGAAGAGAGAGAGAGAGAGAGAGAGGGGAGCGAGAGAGAGCAAGCGAGACAGACAGTTGAATGCTCTGTGCAGCTTTGAGCTTGTTGCTGGCATAATTCGTGATGAATTCGGTCCCAATTAGTTAGCGAAATTCAATTAAAAATCCTTTCTTTCTTTACACTTTCTCCACTCTCAATATTCCACCATTTTTGCCCACCCTCTCACACACTCACACACTGCTGCACATTGGTGGACAAACTGATTTGCATTGTTTGCAGTTAATTCTCGATTCTTTTGTGCTTTTGGCTCATGACAGTCTCCTCTCTGCTTGGCTCACCTGTTCAGTTGCCTCTGCCTTGATACGCTGTCAATTTATTATCAAAATCCTGTGCACGTTTCACTTGCGCTTGGTCACATATTTTGCAGCACATTGTGTGACGAATTCTTCCATGGATTCTTTATTGTTAGACCACAGAGGGGGAGAGAAAGAAAGAGGGAGAGAGAGAGGGAAAAGTAGCTATGGATGAGAATGCAAGCGGTCGCTGTGTGTGAACTTGTCCCGGCAATGCGCAAGATACGATGAAGAGCCAGAGATAGACAGATTGACAGGCCACTCAATGGCACAGGACAGGATAGGCAGGCAGGGAAGGGGGAGGTGGGAGAGGGAGGACAGCTGGTTATGGCTATGATGCGGAACAAGGCCAGCCAGATGAGACCACACGATGATGACAGACAGCAAAAGTGCATTAAGTTTTGCCCCGTTTTTATGCTCTATTAAAAATTTACGAAAAAGTTTACTTTTCATTTGTGATTTTTCACTCGCTTTGTCACAAGAGAGCGCAGAGAGAGCAGCAGAGAGAGAGAGGGAAAGCGACAGAGCGGGGGAAGCTTTGGCAATTTGGGCGCCTTTTAATATTGTACGACTTTAGGGAAAGTCATAAAAGTGCAACGAAATTGAACTGCACTTTGGCTTAGACAAGTCTCTCTGCATGCGTATGTGTGTGTGTGTGTGTGTGTGTGTGGCATCCTCTAGCTCTGGGCATAAGAAAAAAGCCAATCATGACTGCAGCTGGCCGAGCAGATGAGCGATAAGACGCTTTGACCGTGAGCTGCACATCAATGCAGTTGCCATCCCCCTCGGGGCACACACACACACACTCACACTCGTGCACGACTAAACACACACGCAGACGGAGCAATTTCAACGACCCATCCTTCTCGGCCCCCCCTTGTCTAGCAGGCTGCCTCGCAAGCAATTTACACAGCAAAAAGGCAACTTGCTGCGCACGTTTCGGGCCAACTTTGATTTCTGGCCACAGGGCTGCGTATTTGCCACGCCCCCTAGCCTCCGCCCCGCCGTCTGCACAGCGCATCTTTAGGCGCCGCCACGCGCCGTTGTGGCCAAAAAGTTTCGTCTGTTTGCCGGGCAAAAGTGACTTTTAGTGGCCACGCTGCGACATTGAGGCAAAGACAGCGTGATTGCCCCAAGTATGCGGGTGTGCGAGTGTGTGTGGGTGTGTGTTGGGCACTCAGCACAAATAGTTTGGCAACATCAAGTGCTTAACTTGTATCATCATCGACGAGACACCGTGGACAGCAAGCGCCCCATGACTATTCAATAATTTCGAGTCTCAGGCAACTTTTGCCTGCTTTAAGCTACTCGCAAAATTCGCATAAATTTGCCGTTCGCACAACACGTCAAGTGTGAATCGAAGCAAATCGAAGCAGAAAGAGACAGCAGGAGAGAGAGAGAGAGAGAGAGAGGTAGACCATGCCCCAGCAAGTCTGGCAAAGTTTCTAAAGTAAAATTCAAACTATTTTTGCGGCCAAGTGAAGTTTGCGCTGTTGCTCAAGTGAAGAAGAAATAAAAAGGAAGCGGCGGAAACTTTTCCGTTCGGTTGGTTCTTTTTTATGATTTATGACGAAGGCACAAAATAAGTAGTGTAAAAATGATTTAGTTGAAATCTGTTGAGCACATAAATGAAATATGGAAAACGGTTTATTAAGTACTTTGCGGGGGTGTGGGGGCAGAGAGAAAAATGGGTTGTACCCTATGGAGATGCTGCCTCGAAATAGTTAAGTGAGCGCTTAAATATGCTATAATAATAATAATAAAAAAGCATATCTTACTTAGCTGCGCCTAATTACAGGGTATCTATCTAGCTGCTGCCCACTTATCTTTGCACAATAAATACCGATTCGCTGAGTCTCTACAAGCCACTCAAGCCGCAGCTAAACGTTCAACCAGAGCGTTCTCTCATTAAAAACTACTTGCAACACGAAGTAGAATTGGCAGAGGAGCAAAGACAGAGGAAGAGGGCAACAAGTGTTTGCACAGACAATGGCAAGAGCTAGGCGCGCAAATACCCTGTAAGCGGGGTAGACATACATAAATTATATAAGGCACATGCCTTCTCTCTCCCCTCTCCCACTCTGCCTCGCTTTCCGCACTTTATGCCAAATGATGTACAGGGCATAGCCAAGTCGTGGCAACCCCTTGCCAACTCCATCATAATTCATGGCATTAGCTCGAAAGCAGAGAAGTTAAGAGCCCCAACTAACGGCACACTTAGCTCGTATCGCAGCAATTAGCAAAAGTACTTGGCTATTTTGGTGCACTTTTATTAGATTATCGCCCATAGTACACGCAGTCGTGGCAGTCGTTATGCGTGCTCAACGCATTGTGTGCCTGTGTGTGTGTGTGTGTGTGTGTGTCTGACTGTGCATAACATGAACCAATTAGGAAATTACTTGTGCAAAGTTCGCCATGTGTACACACAATACAAACGCAAGCACAAACACAAACACAGATACAAACACAAATACAGCAGCAAACACTTACACTAACACAAATACAAATACAAATGGGCAACTTTGTGTGAGTCCGAGAAAATGCATGGGGGAAAATAAATCCAAACATTAAGTGCCGACTTTAAACTATATTTAGTACCCCTCCTTCTGGGAAGGGGGGGTTGGCAATCATTAGCCTCATGTGAACGACTCCAGAAATCAATGAAAATTTGTTCAACTTTCTGAAAACAACAACAACAAACCAAAAAATAAATAAACAGACAAAAAGCGTCAAAACTTTTTTAGCAACTTTTGGCCAGGGCAAACTCTGGGGAATACCCTGTAGAGAGAGAGAGAGAGAGAGGGAAGGCAGAGGAAGATGAAAAGTGAGTGACTGATAACGAACTGTGAACGCTTTTGAACTATGCAATTACAGGGTATCTATGCGTCATTCACTTGTTACAGGCTACGCTTATTAGCTGCCGATTGCATGTTTATATTGTACAGGGTATTCTTCCTTAAGCTGCATTTTTACTGCATTTTCCTGTGCTTTCACTTACTACAGGGTATTCCTTTCTATCTCTTGCTTATCTGTACTAGCACAATCTACTCTCTCTCTCTAGTCGCCTAGAAATTTGCACCTAATTGTATTGAAATTACAGGGTATCTATGCCTCACCCTTTATCTGCTCATTACAATCTACACGGTATTCCCTTAAGCTGCAGCTTCTCACCCTACAGGGTATCAGCCTCTACGGCCAAGAACTTTTCGCCGAACTGTAATTAAAAGTAAATTTGTATTAATTTTGCGCTGTTGTCGGCGTTGCCTCATTGGCCTCCATTTGGGCCAGGAAGGGGGGAAGAAAGGGTGGCTGCGGGGGCGACGTTGCCAACTTTAATCAAATATGTGTCAACGCGGATTTATGAAACTAATTGACTTCAACGTCGTCGTCGTCGTTGTCGTTGTCGTCTCCATCGTAAGACTCTATCAACATAGGCGGATGCTGCCACGCCCCTCTCTGGGCGGGGTAAGTAGCTCAGTTGCGCCGCCAACGCAGCCTTGTGTTGGGTTTCGATTCAGCATGGTTCGGTTTCAGGAAGAATTAATTAAAAAACTTAATCTGCTTTGGCAGCTGCTTTCAGGCTCGTAGCACGCAAGGGGAAGGCAGAGGGGGAGAGGAGGGCGGGAGCGGGTAGCGGCTGCGGCTGTGGCTGCTTTCGCCGCTTCGTTGGTTTGGCCTTTTTGGCGGCTTGGTAGTTCGGTAGTTTGGCGGTTTCGCGGTCTTCCCCCTTCCACACACACACACACACAGACAAGTCTGTCAGGCAAGCTTCAATCAGCTTGTGCCGACAAGAAGCGAGACGAGTTTGCTCGATAACTTCGCGGCAGACCCCCTTGAGCTATGCCCGTGTTTGTGGCTTGGGTAAATTGGAAAATTGCAAAGGTTGCCACATTAAATTTTCACAAAGCTTTCTGTCTTACTCAATTTACGCAACAATGCATTGCGGCCGGTGTCAAACTGTTTTCCAGGGTAACTGCCAGTCGCGCTCTGTGAGGGCTGACAACAGCTGACAAATTGGCATTAAACTAGATTAAGTGTGGCGCGAGTAAGTGAAAGAAATGTCACTTTGTGCGCTCCGCTTAACTAATTGTCGACAATTTGACACTACGTTTGTCTCGCTCTTGCGCACAGCGAAGCACAAGGGGAATCGTGTGGAACAAGAGAGGGGGAAAGAGATGGTTCCATAGACTCGCTTAGGTCTGCAACGGTTTAATTTAATTTCATTTAATTTAATGTTGACTATAGACTTTATTAAACGTTAAAAATTAAATTATAAATTATATAGTATATTATTTATAAATAATAAATCAATACGAATTAAATTAACTTTAAAATTAAGTTTAAATTTAAAATTTGAAAATTAAACAATAAGGAAAGCGCACCCGACAGCAAGAAACCTTTCGCCCAGTTTCGAAAGAAATTATTACACTTTGATTACCTCTGCACAAGTTCATATGCCATCTATTGTTTTGATCCGATCGACTGGAAATATATATGTTTATGCATATAGTATTAATCTATATGTGTGCTGAAGCAAAACGTTGAAACTTTAATACTTTCGTCACAAAGTAAACTCAAAAATTGAATAATCAATTTTCAGAGGCGGTGGGCGTGGCACGTCAAATTTGAAATAAACTCGAGGAGCTTGTGATGTTTATACACCTTCATACCAAATTCGGTGTCACTAGCTTTTATAATAGCTGAGATCTGTGTGTTCATACATACGCGTGACGGACAGACGGACGGACATGACTCAATAGACTCAGCTAGTGATCCTAAGCAAAAATATATATACTTTTGCCTGTTACATACATTTGCACAAACTTAGTACATATACCATTTTTGACCATCGATCGAATAGTTTAAAAAATGAAGAATATAAAATATAAAATATAAATTCATAAAATATTAATAGTTAAGCTTGAAAGTATTTTATCTGAAAGAAAAGTACTAAGTACTAAGCCAACATATGTTACAGAGAAATGGAGGAAGACCTTGAAAAACCCCATTAGATTTACAGATAAAGATAATTAGGTCAAATTGATCATTACTATATATAAGTATCACATCATTATTATAATAATTAACCAGCAGAAATATTGTATAAAAATTGTTATTATTATTATTATTCTTATAATATATATTATTTAATAATTTATATTATTTCTAATCTATAATATATATTATTTAAAAATTGTAATATATTATTTCTTATATAATTTCCAAATGCTCCAATTGCCCAGTGAGCCATAAGCCATAGTTATACGATCTTTATGAAATGCTAAACGTATCTATGGGTTAGTATAAAGCTAGATACTATTGTGTAATTTGCAATCACAATGTAGAGCAACGCTTGCTTTATTTTATAATTTCCCCTTCAATGCTTGCCAAACGAATGTGCTGCATTTATTTTCAACCAATTTTTATAGCATTCAATAAACCTTTGACAGATCTCGCAGGAGTTTATTTATAGCATATAGCAGTGATTTTTTTTAATTAATATATAGATTTCCGTACATATTCATTTTAATTGACAATGTCGCTGCCAATTTGACATAGGCCGCAGCATGGCATATGCCAGATAAATGTAGAGAGAATATAATAACATATGTACATGTATGCATTTATATGGTATGTATGCATATATAGATATAGTATATGCTATATACACGTCAGAGTCAGTTGTCAATTCAGCTGATCAAAAACAGCGTCAAAAGGTAATGAAACGTTTAAGCGACGCTTTGCGGGCTTCGCGTGTGGCTGCTTTAAAGTCTCTCTCTTTCTCTCTCCGTCTCACTTTGTGTGTGTGTGTTTGTTTGTGTATGTTTGGAGTTAATTAATTATTAATAATTAATGAACAGCAGATGTTGGTGTTGCGCTTTATTGCTGCCACTCTTGCTCTCAGTGTTCGCAGTCTGCACAATCCCTCTCCCTCTCCCTCTCGCTCTCCCTCTTACTCACTCTCTCCCTCCCTTTCGCTCTCTTAGCTGCCACTGTTGCTGCTGCTGCTGCCTGTGCTGCCTGATTTTATGGCGCACCCATAAAAACGCAATTAGATTGAACGCGAAGCTCATAAAAGCCACATGAGCGACAAAGCCCATCAACCCGACACATCTGCCACGCCCCCCGCCCACCGCTTACGGCCCTCAGCATCCTCAGCATCCTCGACATCCTCTTGCGCGCAACTGCAAGCCACACTAATTGAAATAATTGAAATAATCAGCACAACTCACATGTGGGCGTGGCATTTGGTGATTGACTGAAGCCTCCCCCCCCATCCCTCACTTCCTTCGGGGCGGCTTTTGTGGTGGCACAATGCAAGCATAGCAGCTGCAAGCCAACCCCACCCCCGCTCTGCCCTCTTAGGCATTGTTGCTGCGCTCGGCTTAGGCAGCAAACTCATTTCGCCATACGCATGGCTGGGCGCGACGCACGCTGCGTATGCGTAATCTGATTGTCTGTGCCTGCGCGCTGATTGACTTGTGGTAAACAGCCAATTCGATGGAATTAATGCCTGAAGGTAGTGCCAGCTGCAGTTGACAATGTGCTGCAGCTGCAGGCAGGCAGAACTTTGAAAGTTCAAAGTTCAAATCCGCAGAGAGCTCAGAGTGGGGTATGTGTGGTATATCTGTAATGAATCTGTCTGCAAAACTGTTGCTTGCCTCGCCTCGATTCGCTATTGATTCGATTGATTGATGGCCTAGCCTAATCTCTCCCCTAAGCTAAGCTCTTGTTTCTCGCTCTCTCACATTCTTTCGCTCTCTCTGTTACGCCGCAAAGCAATTCAAAAGGCCATTTCAATTTCATGGCCGCTTGCCTGGCCCGACCCGACACAGCCTGGCCTGGCCTGGCCTGGCCTGGCAGTTCATAAACAGTTTTCCAAGAAGCCATAAATCAAAATAGCTTAAGGTGCTCTCATCGTCCATAAATCGAGCTCGATTTGATTTGAGCGGAGGCTGCCATAAAAGTGCATTCTATGTGAATAAATACGGTTAATTATACAGTAATTGCTGCGCTCCGCTGGCAGTAAATTTTGCACTTAAATGAAGATGAATTTACGAGGTATAAAAGGTGTTAAGTATACGCACCGTTTAGCTTGTCAAGCAAATCAAACAGAACTTCTGCTTTAGCTTAGCAGCGCAAAGCACAGACAACTCTCCCACCTAACAGCCTCACTCACTAGTCGAGCATGCCCTGCATACCCTGCACTCACAATATACATTTACTATATAAATTTAAAATAATCGCTTATCGCACGTAGTGTGTAATTACTTGTGCGTAATTCAATTAAAATGCCATAAAAATAATTCGACTAGTCAGTTGAATGCGCAATTTATGGCATATATTATGGCAAATGGTTGACAGACAAAAAAAGCCACACTATCTGCATAACTTATGTACACAGAAAATCAAGCTAGAAGAAGAAGCTAAAAGAATTTTCATGCAAAAATTGAGTAGAATAAATTTGCGAAAATATTTTAATAAATTATTTACCATAAAAATGCATTCTTTTTGTGCAAATTTATAGCAACTTTTATAGCTTATTTTGGCATTTTTCGTTTTATTTTTTTTTGGCATGTCCAAAACAGCTAAAATTGCCTAGCAGTGTGACAGCTGGCGGCGTAGCCATGGAATTGAGGCATTCTCAATTATCCCTGCACGTTGTCATCGTTTGTCATCGACTTGTCTGAACCGACCCCCACCCAGCCACTTTGCAGCCCGCACTGTGACTGCCATTGTCACTGGCAGTGTCAGTGTCGTGACTGTGACAGTGACAGTAACTGTGTCATTTCGCCTTATGAGTTCCGCTTAATAATATGTTAATTGACAGCTTAAGCCAACTGTCAACGTACCCTGCGGGCAGGCAAAGGGAAAAACTCACACACTCACACTCACACACACACACACGCGTGTGTGCATGCACATGTTCGTGCACGCTCAATTGCCTGTCGCTGTGACACGCTAATGGCAGGCAAAAATGCAAAAGAATTGCAAAGAATGGAATTACGAATCGTAAAATACGCTAATTCAAGTGTCCTTCGACATCTAATTGATGCACGCGGCGTATGCGCAATGTCTGCCCATTTTCTCGCCCCCCTGCCGCACACACTCTCTATTAGTGTATGCAAATGTAATGAAGCTGATCAAGCTGCCTCGTGTTGCCCAGAAATGAAATCAAATTAATTTTGCATAATATTTCCATTGCTGCCTACGGCCTTTACTATGTCTGTCTGTCTGTCTGTCCGCCCATTGCCCACTGTGGCTGTCGCTGTCGCTTAGCTGTTTGCCACGTGCAACAAGTTGCGTGCGATTTTCGATTATTAGAAAATTTTGCCTCTGCCATTTTTAATTAACAAAAACTCAATTTTCAGCGAGAGTTATTCAAATTAGCTCATAAATTGTGCACAAGATTTTCGCACGACATTCTCGGCAGCAGCTGCGCGACATTGTGTCACGGCTAATTGGATGATTTGATTATAATATTTATTTAATTTAATATTTAAAAGAAATATATTAAGCTTGCTGCTTAAACATTTCATTTAGCTTATTCTAACATGATTTTGCGTAAAAAGAACAAAAATGCTCAATTAAAATGTGATGAGATTTTAATCGATACAAAAAGTTTATTTTAACTCTCACAAAGTTAAAAAAAAAATATAAATAAATTGTAAATATTATTTTATTTTGAAATTTTTTAATGCAATTGATTTTCTTTTTGTATACTCTTTTGTATACTTTTATATAAATAAAAAATTTTTATGATTTTATGAAAATAAAAATATTTAAAAAAAATCTTACACAATTTTAGAAAAATGTTTAAATATTTCTTTACGCAAGAAAAAAATTTTAAGATATTATTTGTTAAAAATAACCTTAAGCAATTATTAAAAAACAGCAACTATTTATTTTTTGTGCAGTTAAAAATATAAAAAAAAAAATAATTTAATTTAAGCAATTAGCTTGATTTATCTTGGGGCAACTGAGTAAAACTGAAAATAAAAAAAAAAAATAATAATAAAATAAAATAAAAAAAAAAAAGTTTAAAAAGCCTTATAAAATGTTGGTAAAATTATAAAAAAAAATTAAAAAAAATATATTCATAATATTTATATATTCATAATATAATTACCAAGCAACAAAATTGTACCAATTCGTTTTGTTTCTCTTATCCACTGTAGCAACACAAAGTTGCGTAAATATTTAAATTTGATTTGCCACACCTCGCTAGCTGGCATCTGCATAGAGATTGGCAGTTGCCAAGTTCAACTATACTAGATAAATACGAGACATATATATGCATATAAATACTTTCATATTGATTCTACTCATATCTGCATATTTATTTACATATTAAGCTCCCTAACGAATTCCATTTCGATTTGTTTTTGCAGGCAAAATTATTCAAAGTCCACGCTTAAAGCGCAATTCGACAGATAGTTCCCAGCGTGGACGTGTGCGTGGCCGCATGTGGGCGTGGCTCTGCTGAAAATGTAAAATCAACTCATAATCGATAACAAAGTCCGTTTCGAGTTCAGCGTAAAACAAAAGCCCAACTGCAACTGGAGCAGCAGCAGCAGCAGCGAGAGAGCAGCTCGTTGATAATTATCAAGTACTTGTGGGCCTGGTATTAAAAAGTGGGCGTGGCAACGATGTGGCAACGCAGAGACCTGCACATGGCGCCGGCTCCGGCTCCGGCTCTGACTGTGGCTGTGGCCGTATTAATTAGCTTCTGGCCAGCTGCAAGTCTGGCTGCCTCTGCCGTTGACTGTGCCGATTGGCAGAGCTCAAGTGAATGCAACAATGGCAACAAAATTGGCAACAATAACAACAGCAGCGATGGCAACTTTATGAATGGTTCAATGCTGCCGGACAATCTGCTTGATATGGATCTGGAGCGAGACGGCGGAGACAATTGGCCATTGGAGCGCATCGTGTCCATCATTGTGCCCGTCTTCTTTGGCATTATTGGCTTTGCCGGACTCCTGGGCAATGCGCTTGTCATATTGGGTAAGTGAAGCCCCTCATGCTGTCGTTGTCTCTTTCTTTCTCTGTCTGCCTGCTGCTTGGCTGAACGTTCCCCTCTCTCTCTCTCTCTCTCTTTCCTCTTTATGAGCCCTGAGCCAAATTATGCGTAATAATTGCCGAAAATGAATGCCTCACATTAACTTGGCCATAATACGCACCAGCAATGGCAACAGCAAAAGCAACCTGATCATAAAATGTCCGACTTGCTGTCGAACTAATTGATTTTTTATATGCGCCTTGCAGTTGCCTCACTTTGCTGCACATTTACCTTATATGCTGTGTGTCCCCTTTGGGGGTTGCGCCACGCTTTGATGGCCGCATAAACGAAACAGAAACCCTTAAGCTACCATGAAAGCGACTTTATGAAAGATCGGCATGTCACCAGCGCGCTGGCAATATTATGGGTCATTATGATGACCGACTTTTTATGGCACTATCTTCTTTTTGTGGCCAGTTTTGCAGCAGTTGAAAAGGTTTTGGGTAGCAACGCGGAAAATAAGTTACGTTATAGGTGATATATGGCTAGGCTTATTTACTATATAAACAATGAATGTAAACAGAAAGTTTTGAAAAAGGTTGCCAACTTTTGAGAAAATATCAATTTTTTTTGAACGGATAGCTATACCAACAAGAAAGAAAGTTACTCCAAATATTAAATCGGCCAATAGGCTCTACGATATATCTTTCAGATTTTAATGAAATTTTCACAGCATTTAATGGACATATTTAGACATATATCAGAAAAATTTCATGGCGATATCTTAAAAAACGATGAAAGTTAGCCGATAAGTTCTATGGAAGCTATACGATATATCGGTACGATTCGACTTCGTTCCGACTTATTAAATCGGCCAATAGGCTGTATGATATATCTTTTCAATTTTAATGAAATTTTCACAGCATTTAATGGACATATTTAGACATATATCAGAAAAATTTCATGGCGATATCTTGAAAAACGATGAAAGTTGGCCGATAAGTTCTATGGCAACTATACGATATATCGGTACGATTCGACCCTTTCCGACTTATTAAATCGGCCAATAGGCTGTATGATATATCTTTTCAATTTAAATGAAATTTTCACAGCATTTAATGGACATATTTAGACATATATAGCAGAAAAATTTCATGGCGATATCTTAAAAAACGATGAAAGTTGGCCGACAAGTTCTATGGAAGCTATGCGATATATCGGTACGAATGGTCGACTCGTTCCGACTTATTTACAGCGTGAAGCACTAAGAAGTATGTCTACCAAGTTTGATCAAGATAGCTCTAAAACTAAGAGACTAGTTTGCCTTGCAACAGACAGACGGACAGATAAACAGACGGACATGGCTAGTTCGACTGCCCATATTAATGCTGATTAAGAATAAATATACTTTAGAGATCGGAGATGTTTCCTAAGGTGCGTGGCCAACTACTGGCCGATTATTAATATACCCTATACTAAAACAAGCCAAATTGAACGGAAAAGAAGCATAAAAAAAATGATCATTTAATTTATTTATATCAAATTTTTTGCCCCACGCACTCATAACAGAACACATGCAATTCCTTTAGCGCAGCATCCACACAATAGTTTTCTACGCACACACACGTAGCGGGGGGGGAGGGGTTTATTGCGATTTTCTACCACGCATTTACTGAGAATTTGCGCACGAAAACTGTAAACAATTCTTGGAAAATGATGAAATCTCGTGGCAAAACAACATTTCGCAGTTTAAATTGGCAATCAATAATGGGCCGCATAGAAAACTGCATTTGTATGCACTGCTTGAAGCACGTAAACAACTCGTGTGCACACACATATATTTTGATATGATACGATATCATATCATACGAGTATATCGTGCGGCAATTGCGCACGGCGATGCGTTGGAATTAGTCGGAAATTTGTTTAGCCTGCCTACGCTTTGGGGCATTTCTGCATAATTTGTATTGAAATCTTGTTTTGGCCACAAACTACAATAAGAGCAAAAACTAAGGGGAGGAGGTAGGTGATTCCAGGCCCAAGCCAGTTAGGGATCCATTGAGGCAGAAGGCATAAATCAGATGAGGGTCTCCGAGCACGCCCAGCACGCCCCAAAAATTGTGTTACATCTGTCGAAAGAGCTGACGCCTAAGTTCGCTTACGGCATTTGCAAAAAAAAAAGTGTAGACATTTGCGAGATTCGACTTTCGAATACCCTGTAAAAGTTCAAAAGAAGTAAACCCACTTTACTTGTCATGCTATATAAATAAATGCGCAAAATTGAATTCACAAAGTGTTTACCATACTTGGCTTGGCATACCACCCTTTTGCATATGCGCAGGGTATGCAACACAAACTGAGCCAAATCAAATTACCAGCCCTGACGGCGACTCAAGCCACGAAAAGGATTAAGCTCGTATTCCCCCCTGCCCTACGCCTACGCCCCGAGCAGGCAACAGGCGACATGCAACAACATAAAGGGCAGGGGCGTAGGAGGCATAGGGGTTGGGGGAGGGGGGGTGGCTGAAAACCGAAACGAATTACTGAAAAACTGAAAAAGGCGAAAACAGCAAACTCTGGCCACGTCCGTGTGCACGCTTGAGTGGCCAATTACAAATTTATAACACGATTTTCCATGTGGCAGCTACAAATTTGTGTCTCTCCCTCCCCTTTTGGCCCGCCTCTGCCTCTGGGGCAGCTGTTGGCCACCAACATCATTTGCGACATGTCTCCGGTTTTTGGGTCGTTGTGCAGCGCATCCTGTCCCATTTCAACGTGCGTCCTTTTTTTTCGGGGCTCTCTGTCAGTGGCGCTGCCTGTGGCACAGAAAGGGAAGGGGCTACATTATGTGACATCGGGCATTGCGAATTGAAGTGGCAATGAGTCAATGCAGAACCCAACGGCGGCGCCTCCCCCACGAAAAACTAAAACATAAATTACAATTAAGCCACAAAATCATTTTGGGGGCTGCCGCCGTTTTGTTGCCCCATCAAGTGTACAAATTGTTTTTTGTTTTCAGCCAGGCCCCTAAGTCCCCTACGCCCCTCTCTCTCTCTCTCTCTCTCTCTCTCTCTCTCAGCGTATGTATGTTATCTTTGCCGCTCAAATTGCTGCTGACAGATGTCAGAATTTTGTGGACTGTTAAGCATTATCCGAATCAACTTATGCGTTCTGTCGTGGGAATATCCCTTGCTCTGGTGCAGTTCTGCTATTGTTGTGTGGTATTTTAAATATACTAAAAATTTTATTAAAATAATACAATATCAGGGCACTTTACAGGGTATCTTGAAATCAATAATTTAGTTACTTTTCATTCTTTTGTTCACGTTTTCGCTAACGTCAGTTGCACTTTCAGTATTTAAAATATACCAGATCGTATTAATATAATATAAACTTATTACAGAGTATATTATAGGCTCGCATTTACATAGTTAATCTGTGTTCTAATTTTTCTCTTACAAATTACCACATTAGGCTGAGTTTTCTGGCGAAACTTGCATTTTTTGATATTTAAAATATACCACAATTTTAATAAACTTACATTTTCTACCACATTTTCTTTGAGTTTTTGGTTTTAAAAATATGCCAAATAATTTACAGGGTATCACAGCAACTGCTGTCCGCTCGCCACATTTCTGATTACATTTGCACCACATTTAGTTGGCTTTGCTCGGCCTCGTTCGCAGTTGTTCCCCAACATAAATCGCGGGATTAGTTTTCGCAGCGGAAAGTGCGTGTATCGCATTAGGGTGTCTCTTCAATTTATGTCTAAACTACAAAGTCAATTGTGGCTTAAAGTTTAGAGTGGCAGAATGAAATTGCGCCAGATTTATAGCAACCCAAAACTGCTGCAGCTACGCTGAGTCACAACGTAAGCTGCTACTGTTTACATATAGATAGTCTATATATAGGTAGTTTATATAGGGCAGAAAAAATACCAAGCAAACTTTCAACTTAAGGAAAATATATATGCGGAAGCTCATGCAAGCCCACGCACACACACCTACACACCTCCACTCTAGCCGCCTGACATCGACACCTTGTCATAATCTGAGCAGACACCCCCCCCCCGCACTCACTCATACTATATGCATATATATACCCGATATGTCTTTGCATTACAATGTGCAAATTTGCCATAAAATGCAGAGCTTCTTCGACGCGTCGCTGCAGCCGTCGTCGGCAGCTTGACAAATTATCCTGCTATAAGCCATAAATACACTTGCACTTACAGTCGACGATGAGACTAGCCCTGCCTCTTCCTACACCCGCACTTCCCCCTCCAGCTTGAACCGGAATCTGAATCTCTTTACTTTAGCACACACACATACTCGCGCCGCGCCCACATGCCTGTCGTTAGATAATGCCGTCTTGGCAGAAACTCCAAGAAGAAGAAGGGGTGTGGGGGGGAGGAGAATAGACTAAGGGTTTGTCCGCTGCTCAAGCGACTCTAATTTCCCTCATAATTTGCGCATAAAACTCACACGTTCATTTACAAATCATTTATCAAAACGCCGCAGAGCGCTGACAAAGTAGTTTGCCGCCCGCATAGCAGGCAGCAGCAAGTAGGGGGGAGGCGGAAGGCGGTGGAAGGCGGAAAAAGGAGCAGCAGCAAAAATAGAAAGGGCAAAAAGAAAATAACTTGCCTTGACTTACCCTTTGGGCTTTGCTTCGTTGCGTCTTGCACTTTTGCAGGCGAAGAAAACACAAGTCAATCCCAAAGAAAGTGAAAACAAAATCGCAACTAACTGGCATGAAAAACACTTTTTATTTCCCACGCTACACTCTGTCCCTTTCGCTTCACTCCTCTCCCTCTCTCTCTGTTTCTGTTTCTCTCGGTATCTTTCTTATGCCCGCTTTGATGGCGCGACAATTTTGCTCAGCGCGTTCCCCGCAGCGTATTGCGCTTTTGATGCTTATGCCGCTGAGCTCTGAGCTCAACTTTAGCTGGAAAACGGAATTGACGCAGTCCGCCAGGAAGCTATCAACAAATGCCAAGACCGGCTTATTTGCATCCACAACTGTCTGAGCCGAAACTTATCTTGGAATTTTGCCCCCCTTTTGCTCTCTCCCTCTCGCTCTGTCGGTAGCTGCTTTCATCTTGAGCGAGTTTGATAATTTTAAACTTTTTTATAAGTTGGCCAGGAAGGAGGGGTGGAAATGGGAAAGGAGGAGAGGGCTTGCACAGCGTCCCCCTGCCTTGACAGAGATGAATAAAGATGCGCAACACATTTTTAGCAGTCCAACAGCGAGGTCAAATGACCGCGAACCAATTTGATTAAACCAACCGAAATCGATTAATTTTAATCACATTTTCGAAGTTTCATTTGAAGCTAAAAGGGAGGAAACCTGAAATAATGTCCCACTGTGCAGCGAAATTGCTTGACAAATTGACAACGATTTGGACAAGCAGCAAGCGAGTCTTAAGCATAAGAAAACCAAATGAAAGTTATATTTAGAGAAATGGATATAAGAACTTTATAAAGATTAGAAGAATCTTTAAGGTCTTAATCAGCTTGCCAGTGATATCAGTGGTGCATCAGTAGTACGTGCTGTAGTTGCAGTCGTACTTGCGGTGGTACCAGTAGAACTTGTGGTGGTACTAGTTGTACTTGCGGTGGTACTAGTCGTACTTGCGGTAGTACTAGTAATACTTGCGGTGGTACTAGTAGTACTAGCGGTGGTACCAGTAGAACTTGTGGTGGTACTAGTTGTACTTGCGGTGGTACTAGTCGTACTTGCGGTAGTACTAGTAATACTTGCTGTGGTACTAGTAGTACTAGCGGTGGTACTAGTCGTACTTGCGGTAGTACTAGTAATACTTGCGGTGGTACTAGTAGTATTTGAGGTGGTACCAGTAGAACTTGCGGTGATACTAGTCGTGCTTTCGGTGGTACCAGTAGTACTTGCGGTGGTACCAGTAGTATTTGCGGTGGTACCAGTAGTATTTGCGGTGGTTCCACTAGTGTTTGCGGTGGTACGTGCGGTTGAATCAGTATTACTTGCGGTGGTACCAGTAGTATTTGAGGTGGTACCAGTAGAACTTGCGGTGATACTAGTCGTGCTTTCGGTGGTACCAGTAGTACTTGCGGTGGTGCCAGTAGTACTTGCGGTGGTACTAGTCGTGCTTGCGGTGGTACCAGTAGTATTTGCGGTGGTACGAGCGGTTGAATCAGTAGTTTTTCGGTACCAATAGTATTTGCGGTGGTATTAGTAGTACTTGCCATGGTACGAGCGGTTGAATCAGTAGTTTTGCGGTACCATTGGTACTTGCGGTGGTACCAGTGATACTTGCGGTGGTACGAGCGGTTGAATCAGTAGTTTTGCGGTATCTGTAGTATTTGCGGTGGTACCAGAGGTATTTGCGGTGGTACCAGTAGTACTTGCGGTGGTTCCAGTAGTAATTGCGGTGGTACCAGTAGTAATTGCGGTGGTACCAGTAGTATTTGCGGTGGTGCCAGTGGTATTTGCGGTGGTACCAGTAGTAATTGCGGTGGTACTAGTAGTACTTGCGGTGGTACCAGTAGTATTTGCGGTAGTACGTGCGGTTGAATCAGTATTACTTGCGGTGGTACCGGTAGTATTTGAGGTGGTACCAGTAGAACTTGCGGTGATACTAGTCGTGCTTTCGGTGGTACCAGTAGTACTTGCGGTGGTACCAGTGATACTTGCGGTGGTACCAGTGGTAATTGCGGTGGTACCAGTAATACTTGCGGTGGTACCAGTAGTATTTGCGGTGGTATCAGTAGTACTTGCGGTGGTACCAGTAGTACTTGCGGTGGTACCAGTAGTAATTGCGGTGGTACTAGAAGTACTTGCGGTGGTCCTAGTAGTACTTAAATAACTTGCGGTGGGTCAAGCACTACTTACGGTATTACTTGTGGTAGTTGCGGTGGTAGAAGTGGTGGTATCACTGTACCAGTGTGACTGCGGTGATACCAGTACAACTTCCGGTAGCACCAACGGTGGTATCACTAGTATTACTAGGCCAGGGGAAGGGTGGAGCTTATAGTAAGCTGCAACGCAACGTTTTCTTTGGCAGCTGCTGCCCCTTTGGGGCTGAGTTTGCGTTTATTTTTAGCAGCTGCAACTTTTGCTGCTGCTGTTTTATTGCAAAGGCAACAACAATGCGACTAGCGGCAACAGACATGTAACACCTTCACATTGCTACACACATACACAACACACACACACACAGGCAGAGCTGAGACTGAACGGCGTCGACTTGAGTCAAGGTTGCGTAAATTGCATGCAAAATGACTTTACTGTTGAGATTTTCTTTTCTAGTGCACGATAGAGCAGCTACAGCAGCAACATACAAAGGCACACACACACACACACACACACTTACAAATGTTGCCCCCAAATGTCGGGGCACTCAAGTATTAGCTCGCCTTCAACGCCTTCAGGTTGTGGGCCAAGCTAAAAACAGCTATAAATGCCGCTTGTTGTTGTTGCTGTTGTTGTAGTTGTTTCGTTGACTGCAGACGCCGCACATTTAACTAAGCATCATTGAGTCTCGCTTGTTGTTGTTGTTGTTCTTGTTGCTGCAAACGAAATAGTGTTGCCTACTTTTCAGCGCAACGAATGCAGTGCAAAGGCTTAACATGGCTTAAGTGCAGCTGGAAACGCCGCTAATGAATTTTATTAGCTTTACTAACTGTAAACAAGTTACAGATTAAATAGAGCAAAGAATTTATAACGTAAATAACCGTTTATCTTAAAAAGGCATTGGTTAAAAGGAGGAGAGATAGAGAAATCTAAGTGATTGGAAGGCTAAGTTAGAGCTTATTGAAGAAAAACTTTCATTAATATATAAATAAATTTATACCTAACATATGAAATTGGTGTATGTGTGTATAGGTTTGTGTTTTCGTCACGTTATTCAAAGCACATTGAGTGGATACTTGCACAGCCACGCGCTTTCTCTATCGTTTTTTTTACGAATGGAACTCTGAATTCAGCAACGACTTGACTTGGCTGCAGCGGCCGCCTGTCAATTGCACGTTTCTGCAATTCACACCAACACACACACACACACACACATATATATACATAAACGCACACACATGATGTCTCACGTACAGCTGTGATGCTTAAAGAAAGCAAGAGCTGCAAAAAACAAACTAAAACGCACGAAAGTATGCTATGAAAAACATTTCATCAGCATATGGCAAATATTCGAGTGTGTGCGTGTGCGTGGGCGTGTGCGCATCGTATTGGCGGCACTGTGCAAATTTACACAAATCCACAAGGCGGCACACAAATTTATTTTACGGCGTTGATAGTGATAAAATTTATAACCTACAATGAGCGCAGCGCCTAAAAGCAGGCAACAGAAACAATAAGCGCGCACGTGTGCCAAACAATGCCCAAGTGGGCAGCTGGCAATACTTCCACACGCACACGCACACACACACACGCACACAAGCGTGTGCTCTGCCCCCTTTATCTCATGCTCTGCTTTTAACTGCAGCTCTGCTTCTTATCTTTTGTCCTCGTCTCCCCCCCTTCGTAGATTCGTCATATTTATGCTGTTTTTATGGGCCATGTACAATTTTATTGTTTTACTTTTCAATGCAATGCCTGTCTGTTGCCCGGTGACACACAGGCACACACACACACAGACAGACACGAGCGCCCACTTATTCTCGCTCTCTCTGGCAGCCTGTCAAAGAGATACGCAGCGAAAGGAACTCAGAAGGCAAAACGCACTCGCATTGCTCGCTTTAAAAAGGGCTTAGAAAGCAGGGCAATTGTTGGAGCTGCATTCCGTGCAACTCTTGGGCATTCTCTGCTTCCCTTTCACAATTTATCTGCCTCGCATTCCAGAGTCAGTTAGTTAAAAATGTGCAATATTTATTTACAATTCCAGCCAATTTCCCATTTGCGTTTTCTTGGCGAATGCAATTTTCAGACCGCTTCGTCATAGGCTTTTGTTTTTGGTTTCTTTCTTTTTTTTTTTGCTGTCTAGCACTTTGTGCGTTGCTGTTTGTCTTGCGTGCTTTATGCACACTCTGAGGCACGCACACACACAGTTACGCACGCTCGCTGTGCTAGTGCGACATATGCGACAAGTTGACCATATGGCACAAGTAGCGAGGCATGGCATGTCGCCATTGTTTTCTTTCCCCTCCTCTCTCTCTCTCTTACATCGACTTAGCTCGCTGGCGACCTTGTACTCTGGGCAATGCCACGCCCATTTCACTTATACGCCCATCATTCAGCATGCAGATCCATCAATAAAAGGGGAGCGCAACAATGCAGAGGCAGCAGCAGCAGCAGCAGCTCAAGAAAACTGTAGCATACTTTGCGGCGCTGCCCAAGAAATATCATAAGCTGCTTACGCGCACTGCCTTAGCTGCCTGCGCTGAGGTTTGACTCAAGAAATTTTGATAAATTCCTTTTAGTCTGATTGATTGATTGACATTTGTCTGCCACTGTTGCCGACAATGATGGGCCTCGATAAGGCAATCGAGTAAGCAGCGCGCACAAAGGATGTGCTTGCTTCTGCTGCCGCTGCTGCTGAGGCAGCGCAACGTGTCGCATATGACACCAAAAATGGCAAACGACATAGATAATATTTGCATAACAGCAAAGACGGAGAGCGCGTAACGGTAATCCGTGCTGTTTGTTGTGGTACAAACAGAATACAACGCAAGTCGCGCGATTGACAGCTTTATAAAGCTGTCACATGCTGCTTCCAAGTTGAGTCAGAAATTTTTATTGAAAAAAATATTGAAAGAAATTTTCAATAAAAAAGAAATGGAAACATTTTATTGTACTCATTTTTGTAGCCCAATTTTTCGGTAAGATATTTTTCAATTAAACTCATCTTTGTGATGCTCTGCATGCATGGACAAATTTCGAAATTCTTGTATCTGCAAGATACAGAAAATATCTTGTTAATGTGCTAGATACTTTTTGCAGCTTTAGGATACATTTGTATCTGCAAGAACCAGCTGGTTTGCTCTTTCTTTCTTTAGCTTAATTGTACACAGGGTATTCTTTGGCCTCATCTTTTATTGAAAAAAATATTGAAAGAAAGATTCAATGAAAAAGAAATGAAAACATTTTATTTTACTCACTTTTGTAGCCCAATTTTTCCGTAAGATATTTTTCAATTAAACTCATCTTTGTGATGCTCTGCATGCATGGACAAATTTCGAAATTTTTGTATCTGCAAGATGCAGAAAATATCTTCTTTATGTGCTAGATACTTTTTTGCAGCTTTAGGATACATTTGTATCTGCAAGTGCCTGCTGGTTTTCTCTTTCTTTCTTAAGCTTAATTGTACACAGGGTATTCTGTGACCTCATCTTTTATTGAAGAAAATATTGAAAGAAAGATTCAATGAAAAAGAAATGGAAACATTTTATTTTGTTCACTTTACTCAATTTTTCGGTAAGATATTTTTCAATTAAACGCATCTTTGTGAGGCTCTGCATGCATGGACAAATTTCGAAATTCTTGTATCTGCAAGATACAGAAAGTATCTTATTTATGTGCTAGATACTTTTTTGCAGCTTTAGGATACATTTGTATCTGCAAGAACCAGCTGGTTTGCTCTTTCTTTCTTTAGCTTAATTGTACACAGGGTATTCTTTGGCCTCATCTTTTAGTTGGTTTCGGCCTACACAACCCCGCCTCCTTCCCTCGGGGCACCCATCCACGAATTGCATGTTTATTTGTTTAGGTTGTGTTGCCTAGCACAAATGATGCGTAGCACAGCCGGCGGCAGATCTGACCAGACGTGGACAGAGTCTCAGACAACGTTCGATGAATCGATGCGATATCTGTCTGTCTCCCTCCCTCCCGCTTTTTTTTCTCTCCTTCTCACTGGTCTGGCAGTCATCTATTAGTTGAAGCACTCGGACGAACTGAAAGCAAAAATTGTGTTTCATCTTCGGTTGGGTTGTTTGCATACACGTCGCATTATTTGCGACCGGATATCCATGTGGCATACAGACACAGGACGTGCTTGCGTGTGTCGTGTGTGTGTGGTGGGTGGGTGGAACACAAGAAACATGCAGAAACAGAAATTTAGGAAAATTTAAATTAATTGTCCTGTCGTTGGCTGCGCAATAGAGTCATCATGCCGGGGCATTGTTTGCCCGCCAAACAAAAGGCTCTTGCGATTATCTTTGTATCTGTTTATGCAGCTGTCCGGTGTGCGAGTGTGTCTGTGTGGGTGTGTGTGTGGGCTCATTGTGCCTGCGCCTTGAGCTTAAAGCGCAATTATTTATGCATTTAAAGGACATGCCTTAGACCAAATTGCAGAGACAACGAGAACACAAAGCCATAAAGCAATGTCAAAGGCAGAGAAAGAGACAACGACAGAGAGCGACGAGAGGAAGTAGAGATGCGGAGAGCAGGCGAATTGTCATAGTAGAAATTTTAATTGCAATTAATTTATGCGCCATTAAAATCTGTTCAGATTTTCCACTTTATGTGCCGCCTATTAAAATCTAAATATACTTCTATATATATCTGTACTATTTCTCGATCGTTACTTTCTCTCCGATTTGATGGCTCACAATTAAATTGGGCCAGCCCGACTGCAGACTAAGGTGGCGCATTAGCTTTGGCGCCCACTGTCTCAGTCTCAGCTCTTTTCGCGAGTTAATGCAGCTTGAAAGCTTTATGAGTTCATTAAGTTTGGGTAATTAATAAGCAAAAAAGCCATGGCAATTTTGTTTACAGTGGGTCGTTTGCCTGATTCCACTCGGCCCGTTCATGCGTTCATGCTTTATGAGATACGCGTATCTCGTGAACTTCCGCCACTTATAACTTGCTTAATCGCATGTTTAGATTTTCGTGAGAAATGTCAATTTGCTAAGGGTTTCATCTCGGAATAGATTCAGCAACAGAAAATTATTGAATGAGGATAATTATATTTTTATACCCGCTACTCATAGAGTATAACTTTATTTCAACCGAAAATGTATGCAACAGACAGAAGGAGACATCTCCCCATAAAGTATATATATTCTGGCTCAGCCGACTCGATATAGTCGGTATATGTATGTTCGTTTATCTGTCTGTCTGTCCGTATGAACACCTAGATCTCAGCTAATATAAGAGCTAGGACTACCAAATTTGGTGACAATATGTGTTATCATTGTAAGCTGATCAAGTTTATTTTGGATTTTGACCACGCCCCTTTGCGCCCCCGTAAATCGAAAAAAATGAATTACAGGCGCAATTTTGGTGCCATATTGTTCTTTTTGATTTAAATGATTATTATAAGAAGCCGAATGATCTCTAAAGATTTGAAAACAATCGGAAATTAACACAGAAACTATTCAACTTAACGTTTTCAATAGATGTAAGCAGGGCTTCAAAATTAGTATAAAGACAAAGTTAAAACCATTTCCGCGCCAAATTGACAAAGTTATGCTCTGTTTTTTTTTTGCATTTTATCTATATTCATATTATTCTCTACTCTACTCTATATAGTCCATAGGGTATATCGCCAAATTCCGCCTCTCATAACTTGCTCAAAAATCGATCGATTTTCGCGAGGATTGACATTTTTTCTTGATTTTTCATTTCTTCATTGATTTGGTAATAGAAAATTATTGATTTACAAAAATCATATTTTTTCAACTTTTTCCATAAATACCCCTATCAAAAAATTTTTTTCTTTTAATCAATTAAGCGAATCAAAATTAGTATAAAGACAAAGTTTAAAATATTTGTAAGTCAAATTGACGAAGTTGTGCTCTATTTTCTGCAATTAATCTAGCTTAGTTCAATGCAATTTATTAATCAGAAGCCCACATACCCTATAACAAGCCAACCCCCATATTTTATAGCTAATACATCTCTCCCTCTCTCTCTTTCTTCTGGATTAATCCATGACTAAAGACTTGAGAGCTCAATGTGGGCGGGCACGTAGTTTCGCTTGAACGTACTCCAATTCAGTTGAGCCGACTTTCGGCTATAATTCACTCGATCAAGTAGATCAACAGCAGCAGCAACAATAGACTCATACACGCACACACTGGCATAAACAGAGAAGGAGTAAGAGAGAGGGGGGAGGCCAGAGAGTGAGGGAGACACACGCACACTCGAAATGCATCAATAATGTTGCTGATGTGGCGCATTAAAGCGACATTAAAGTTCTATAAAAGAAAATTTATATGCCAAGGCTGTAAACATTGGCCAAGTCCGTGTGGCAAGAGTGTGGCCTACACACACACACACACACCCCGCACACATGCTTAAGAGGCGCCTGATTATTTGTTTATTTGCTCGCAGTCTGCTTCGCTTGCTCGCTCGTTGTTGCTGTGACAGTGTGTGTGTGTGTGTGTGTGTGTGTGTGTAACGTGGCATTAAATAACAGCGTTTTTTGCGCTTTCAAGAACTTTTTCAGCTTCGCCTCGCGCTTGGTTTTTTTTTGCGCCGTTGTTCTTGATGGTTCCCTTTTTTTTCTTGTGTTTTGCTATTCTATTTTTATTATATATATATTTTGGTTTTTCTCTTTCTTTGCCTCATGCGCCATAAATTATGCTACACTTTATTATTTTGTAAAGCAAGCAACATAAAACTTTTGCTTCAGCCCAGGCACAGGCCAAGCCCCAGCAAGGCCAGCGTCAGTTAATGGTCCAGCATCCTTGTGGATACTTTTTGAACCTGACCCTTTTTTGCCGCAGCTTTCGGTAGCGCACAGAATGTCAGCCAAAATGTTGTGCTTGTTATCAGCGAGTGTGCGAGTGTGTGTGTGCGTATTTGCATGTTCTTGGCATTAATTGAAAACCCCTTAAAGATGACATTATCAATTCAAACAGTTTTGCAGTCCTTTGCGGGGGTTCATTAAACTGCGAACAGTGATGGTAGAGTAAGCAGGAGGGGGCGGGAGGCGTGGACAAATTTCAAAACAAGTGGATAATAAATATGAGAATTGTCACAAAATTTGTTTGGCTTTAGCTTTAATAATCTCTGAAATCATACAAACAACCAGAGCAATATCAATTTAGCTTTTATTGAACTCAATTGTCTATGCATTTCTTGAAAAAGAAAGCCTAAGCTCGGCTTAGATTGCTGATGCCAATAAAAAGTTTGTTTGCAAAAGCTTTCTTGTTTGCCGTAAAACATAATATAGTTTTCAATTGCAAACTAAGTCTCATTCTACCTCTCTCTCTCTCTCTCGCTTTCTCTCTCTACACCTCTTTGAACTTTCTAAAAAGTGCAAATGGTGCTTCAACCCGAAAGCGACACCTGCTAAGCATTCACTTATGACACTTATGGCATATACATATAAGCTACTTCATATGAATACATATGAGTGCACACACTGTCGAGTATTCAGCAATTTAAACCCGAAATTGTTGCTCATATTCTGCACTAGAGGGCGCTCCACATGTGGGCCCCGAGTGCCATCGAGTGAGGCAAGTTGTATTTATTGTTCATATTTGTGACTTACACTTGACATAGCATAGCATACTTTTCTGCGCTTGCTACCCCCCATTTTTATGAACTTTGTGTTTGGGGCGACCCTTCCCATCTCCCAATTCCCCCTTTTCCCTCACTTCTCCCACTCTCTCTCTCTCTCTCTCTCTCTGTCGCAGAACAATCCCCTCTCGACATCCTGTGCTAAATATATTTGAAAGGAAATTGATTTGCGGCAAACAGCAAAAGCAACAGCAGCAAAGCAAATGTCAAGCAACAAGCTAAGCAGGCAGGGTATGCGCCACTATGAATTACCCTGTATATTGGCAACCTATTAGAGAGTAGATTAGATTCTTAAAATTTCCTTTCCACAACTCAAGCCATCACAAATTGCAGCTGCAGTCTATGCTAGCCTATCAAATCAAGTGACTTACAGGGTATGCCAAACAGCTTCACGTTATGCCGCGACATTTCCTCTTTTGCCAAAAATTGTTAGCCAAACTGCACTTTCAGTTTGCCCACAAAACCGCCCCCTCCATCTTCTGCCTGCCCCTGCGGCTCTTGTTGCGTTGGCACTGTGCCACATCAATCCATTGAAGCGTTCACATCATGCATGCCCCCTGCGATCCCTTCGCCGGCGACCCCTGCAAGCATCAGTTGAAAGTTTTATAGCACTGACAACACACCGCGTGCTCCTTCTTGCCACACCTCGTCCACTTTCTCCTCTCTCTTTTGTATAGCGCAACATAAATTGTTTGGCTAATTGCAAGTGGCTCTCTTCTTTCTCCTCCTCTCTCTCTCTCTCTCTCTCGTTTCCCGTCCTTTGTCCATCTGTCGCTGAAGAATACTGTGGCGACAACAAAAGCCGAGACCTAGTTGGAAACAATGCCAAACCCTCCTCCTCCTACAGCTCCTTCTTCATGTGCTACTCCCGTATCGACTTTAGCCACGGCTCAAAGTCTACATTCACTTTAAGTATGTGGGAGGAAGGGAGGTGTGGAGGCGCGAGTGGGTCGCCTTTTGTCCGCGTAATTGGCAGCATGAGCTTTTTACGGCGATGCTGGGCGAGGGCGGGTCAGCGAGTTCAGCTCGGCGAGTTCGAGTCGAGGCCAAAGATCAGCGCAGGTCGACAAAATAAAATTGAATGTGTAGTTTATGTAACAACAACAACAATTGTAGGGGTATTTCTTTGGAAAAAAGCCAAGAAAACACGCAAACAAGTAAGAAAGCTTGCCTTGAACATGTCCTTACATAGCTTAAGGCATAAGATCTGATAGATTTTTAGATTGTACTGCACCTATACAATATATCGGTCCGATTCTTGTTATATTTTCACAGCCATACAAGGACACACTCACACAGAGATAGGAAAAGTTTCATAACAATATCTTCCAAAATACCAAAAATCGGCCATTAAGTTCTATTGCATCTATACGATATATAGGACCAATCTGACTAGTTCGAACTTATTTAGAGCGTACAGCAATAGCGAAGCATGAATACCAAGTTTTATTAAGATAGCCCTAAAACTGAGAGACTAGTTTGATTTACAACAGACAGACAGATGGACGGGCTAATGGATGGACTGACGGATAGACTGACAGACGGACGTATAGACCGACGGACGGGTAGATGGACGAACGTCCGGACGGACAGAAGGCCGGACAAACGGACGTAAATGGCTAGTTCGACTCCTCGATTGCTGCTTGGAAAAAACACTGCTTGCTTGCTTGCAGTGGGCGCAGTGCAAATCAATATGAAACGTTGAATAACTTTTTTGTTCAATTTCCGATCGGAACCAAATTTTCAGCGATCGTTTAGGCGGTGATAGTTATCATTCACACATTCAAACTGAATACTCTAGCTTTATTATTGCGCTTGCTATACGGTTTATCAATTTGCGGGGGCGGAAATAGGCGTGGCCCAAATTTTAATAGGAATTTTACAGCGTATGACGCACATTAGTGTTGTTACCAAATTTGGTGGCTCTAGCTTTTTCAATTTCTGAGATAAAGGCGTTCATACAGACGGACAGACGGTCAGACGGACAGACAGACATGGCTTAATGGACTCGGCTAGTGAACCTGAGCAAGAATATATATACTTTATGGGGTCGCAGATGTCTCCTTCTGCCTGTTACGCACATTTCGACAAACACAATAGACCATGTATTTTTTTAGAATACAACATGGCATGCCGCAATTGTGTCCAAGTCAACGGGTTGCAATACATTGAAATAGAGCTCAAATATGTGACTCAAATGTGCAAATCAGTAAATAAAATCACTTTGTCGACTTAATTGAATATACATATATTTTATTATTTTAAAGCCTTTCGCAATTCAATTTACGCTTAAGCATTATTCCAAGCAATTTATTTTTGTGGCTTAAATTAAATTGCATTATTTGCGAGGAATTGCAAATATTTTCATTGAAAACAAATGACATTGTAAGCCAAGTTTGCAATTTAATTGATTTTGATTTCATTTTTGGTTCGGGCTGAAATTCGATAATTTTGTTAGCCAAATTACGTAGCAAACACATTCGCATTTATCTGCTGCTGCTGCTGCTGCTGCGTGTGCCAAATGCGCCTTGATATGTACACAGAGTCAGGGCCAACTTGTGGCTCGTGTTCATGTCTGTCGCTGTCAAGGCTAACGCAGATTTACACTCAGATATGGATTTAATTACCGACTGATGTGTCAAGGAGCATCAGGGAGCATCAAATATAAGCAAGGAGGCTTTTAATTACTCCTCACCCACACACACACACACGCACACACACACGCGCGCGCATTAATGAATAACAACGATTAGTTTAATAATACTGCACAACAACAAGAAGATGTCTGACAACAAATAACCAATTAGGAAATACAACTACGACAATGATGAGAAGCTTAGAGCATTGCATTACGAGTTGTATAGGGGGAAATTGGCAATTCTATGCAGAGCATGATGTGCGTGGTTATACCCTTTGAAAGCTAACAACTTATTGCAAGAGAAATATAAGTTCCAATTAGAAAAAATTTCACAGAATCAATTTGCACACTAGTTTCTTTTGTCAGACATAAAAGATTCCCTTTGCTTATCAAGTCTGTGGCTTAACTAATGAGCCTAATAACTCAGCTTGATAAGGCTTGGCGCATAAAAAATGAGCACAACATGTGATAAATGAGAGTAAAAAAAAGTGACACAGTGAATCACATACTAGATATGTTTATGCCATGGTATACATGAATTCCTGAATTCGTGATTAAGCAATATTATAGCAGAGGCTACTTTGTACAGAGATAGATACATATATAGGTTGTTTGTGCATTAGTTCATATCATGTTTGAAGGCTCTATACATAATCAACTTTGCTGTATAAGCCAAAACATGTATTTGTTGTTTATGCACAATCTTGTTTCCCAATTTATGAAATGATTTCATGAATTGCGCCGCGCATAAACATTGTAACAGCTATGCTGTGATACTATTTCGAATATGTAGGGTATGCATAAACTTATCATCTTAACACTTTATAGATTTGAATTGCAAATACTGTGGCAACGCTGGCAATACACAATCTACTCTGAGCTCAATTACTGTGCCCATTATCGAACGACTTGTATTAACAACATGTCGAACCTTATCGGACTAATGAAGTTTTCACCTCAACTTGCCAACTTGCTCATCTCCTTCTCTCCCTCTTTCTCTCTCTCTCTCTAAATTTGCATCCTCTACATGGACAGTGGTGGTCGTTAACCAGCAAATGCGCTCGACCACAAACCTATTGATTATAAACCTGGCCGTCTCGGACATTCTCTTCGTCATCTTCTGCGTGCCGTTCACGGCCACGGACTATGTGCTGCCGGAGTGGCCGTTCGGCAATTTGTGGTGCAAGTTTGTGCAATACATGATTGTGGTCACATGCCACTGCAGGTGAGTGAGGATGCACAGCAACAACACACACACACACACAGACATATCTAATTCCTTTTGCCTTTCCCTTTGCAGTGTCTACACTCTTGTTCTGATGTCCTTCGATCGCTTCTTGGCCGTCGTGCATCCGGTTACCAGCATGTCTCTACGCACCGAACGCAATGCCACGCTGTAAGTAACGTTTGGTTCATCTACACTGATTCCGGTTCGGTTCGGTTCGGTTCGGTACGGGATTGGGTTCGGCTGCGGTTCGTCTTGTCTCGTCTCGCACTTTTGCTTCTAATTACCTCAATTAGTTCGGCTTGGCTTAGCTAACTGCCATTGTTGTGCCCTAATTTCATGTGTGTGTGTGTGCGAGTGTGTGTGTGTGTGTGTGCTAGGGTTAACTAACCAAGTGTAAGACTCTTAAATGTGTAGTGAACTGCACGAACGGCACACAGTATCCATAGGAACCGCTTTAATTGAAATTGAGATACAGCACAATTTAAATTATATCAAAATTATATCGAAGAGAGAGTATGGAACATATGAAATATTCTTAATAGATTTATCTTAGTTCAAATAAGTAAAGCAAGCCAAAACTTGATTAAAGTTCTTTAAAATATATGCAAAATTAAATTGTAAACTTATTTGTCTAAAGATTTCTTTATACCATGACGGCAAAGGAGGTTGTACTTTGCTTTAGAACTCTGTAAAGTACATAGATTTTGACATAGATATCAAGTTATGGTTCTCTTTAGAGCATTATGTAGGAACCTAACTTTTGCCATAAATATCAGTTGGCGTAAATAGCACGAAGTGTCTTTAGTTTGTCATCTCATATTAGCCAACTAACTGGATTCTTTTTCAACCTTCTCGCAGTGCCATCATGTGCGCCTGGCTTACGATTGTCACCACAGCCATACCCGTTGCACTATCCCACTCGGTGCGGATCTATCAGTTTAATGGACGTGCCGGCACTGCTTGTGTCTTCTCCACAGAGGAGGAGATCTGGAGTCTGGTTGGCTTTCAGGTGAGTCAAGCAATTGATTGCGCATTCTGTAGCCTCTAATCTCTAGGTGTGACCTCGCGCGCTTCATCACTGGCAACAGTTGCTGTTCCTCTTCCTCTTGCGCATCGTACCTCCTGCCCCGCCCATCTCTTCTTCAACCTGCTCTGCCCTCTGATTAATGTGTGCACATTATTCATGCCTCGCTGCCGAATTTGTCACTGGGCTGTGACTATGCTTTCGCGTTCACTTCACATGGAAATTGTGTGAAATTGTGGCATAACGCTTAAGTTGTAGGCAGAACATAGTAATACACATGCAAATGTGTGTGTGTGTGTGCGTATACCCTGTAGTAGCAGATGTAGCTATCTGTCCATGTCTCTCTGTGTGTGTGTATCGCTGATTGTTGGCGCAAAACTCATATTTTTCACTGCTTGGGGCAAGTTGCAATATATTTGCCACTTATTAGCATAAGGCATACAAACAGATACACACACACACACACCTTACACACACACACAGGCACACAAAGAGCAACGTGTTCACACACACGCCTTGACAGAGCGTGACAAGAACGAAGACGTTTCAGTGACAGCCTTACGGCGCTGCTTGAGTGTCTTGCTCTTGCCTGTACACACTGTGCACAGTGGAGCAAATGCTGAGTGCACACTACACAACACCTGTCATGTTAGCACACTGTGCCACATTTGCCATGTAAATCACTGCAAATCATTTTCTTAGAAATCATTATCCAGCTCAGGGTAAGCTAAGCTTCCCATGCAATTCGCACCACTGTGCGCAGAGGCGGAGGCAAACAAAATTGCCAAGCAAAGCAGACAACTATAGAAGACAGATGCACAGACAGAGACAGCGACAGAGAGTGGGAGTCCAAGTGACGAGCAGCTTCAGATATGCAACAATTTCGCGTGTCAGAGCGTGCGCTGCCTTATCGCAGCCACTGTGAAGCAAGGCGAAACAAAATTGTAATGCATATTTTGCAAATTAGTAGCTGCAACATTTGCTTTGCGAGTTTATCAAAGGTCTCCTCTGCTTGGAAGCTTGCCACAATGCTGGCGCATTGAATAGAAACATTTGACTTTGTGGTTAATATAGAAAATAATGAACAAAGCAAGAAGTAAGCGAGAAAAAAAAACAGTTTATTTGCATTAATTTAGCAGGTATGCCCAGCAAACTCAGTGTGGTTACAGCTATACATATGCTCTGCATGTGCAGCAAATCTTTTTGAAATCGCTGCACTATATACAGTGTTGGAAAAAATAATAGAAATAATATTCTTCTTTGCGCTTCAATCCCAATTGCTAATTATGTACCAAAAATATATGCATCAAACCAATTACACATGTGCACTAATAACGGTGCTTTAATTGATTGAAGCCTCAATTTGCGCCAATTTAGTGAAATTTATCGTTCTTTTCTATTATTTTTTCCACGCTCAAAAAAGGAAATTAATTTTTTACGTTAATGGAAAATCAAAAGAAAATATTTGCATTCCTTATTATATAAGTTACCTATACATATATGTTGAAAATAAATAATTAAATAAATCTTAGTTTCTTTTCCTATGAAATATTTCAAGTTAATGGACGAAAACAAGCTTTTTCTATTATTTTTTCCAACACTGTATATAGTGAAAAGGTAACAAATTGTTTACTCTTCAAGCTCTGCCAACGCATTTGATCTCTAAGTTGGTTCTTTCCTGCTGTCAAAGTGAAAACGTCACTTCAAGCCGACTAAACTAGGTAGCTAACTCTATCACTCTCTCTCTCTCTCTCCTCCCTTCCTATTCCTTCGCCTCCTTCATAGCTGCCTCTGCCAGAACAGACAAAGAAGCGACAGCGTTGCCACTCTCACCTTGACTAGAACAAAACAAGCGACAACTTTAGCAGCAAACTGTCTGTGTGTGTGTGTGTGTGACAGCTACGTGGCGTGTCAGAGCAATTTCATGCCGGAAGGATGTTACGCAGGAACCCGCACTTGCGGCCAATGAATGAGCTGCGTCTATACAGCAACAACAACAGCAACAACAACAAGGACAACAGAAATAACAATGGGCATGACCCACTGACTGCATGTTTGGGCTGTCTATTTGTCAACTAGCTGTTTGCTCCTCTCTTTTCCCTCTCTCTCGCTCTCTCTCTCTCTCTTGTGCATTGCCCTGCTAATTTGCACTTGTGGCGCTCGCGTCTAATGCGACTCATCGCGCAATTTACACAGCTATAGAAGCAAAGGGAAGGAACAGTGCAGGGAGGGAGTGTTGGCGGGGGGGTTGAGGGGAGGGAGATGCGTGGCATAGATGGCAACAGGCATAGGAACTGGATCGATAAGCTGTGACCCATTGTTGTTGCTGCAGCGTTGCACATAAATTGCAATTGCTGCCTGCCGGCGCAGGCAGGATGCACTTGACTAGCAGAGATACCCTGTAAATGACTGAAAACGAAACGAATTGCAGCATGGCAGCGCATTCAATTGATGCAACAAATTACAGGGTATAGATGGCAACCTAAGCATGCAATATACACCAATTGCTGGTATAAAATAATACGAAAAAAATACAAGTTAAATTTAAGCAGACTACTAACTTTAAGCCCCAGACTACTCTCTCTTGCTCGCTCTGCCTGGTTTACAGGGTATCTGCCGCAACTTCAACTGACATTGGCCACAAAACTTCTGTCATAGTTAGGTCGTTTATTTGCTTTTGTCGCTTATTCTCTGCTGCCCTAACCGAACTCCCCTTCTCCTCCTACGCCCTGCGACATGTCATGTTTCAATACTGTGTTGTTGTTGTTGTTGTTGTAGTAGTTGTAATTGTTGTAGTTGTTGTTGCTGTTGTTGCCATCTCAGTCTGTTGACAAACAGCGTTGAGCGTTTCGCCAGCAAATTTGGCATTTCGTTTTATTGTTCGGCCGCACATAAAAATGGATCAAACTTTTGACGCCTCGGTTGGAAGAGGAAAAAAGAACAGAGACAACAACTAAAACGCACCACAAACTGTTGTTGTCATCGTAAATAAATAATAAAACGAAAGACAACAAAGCGAGCAGCAAAAACAATGCCAGCCACCTTCCCCTTACCAAAATGCGACTCACCTCCCCCGCATCACGCACTGAATCTGAACTGAGCTCAGTGGAATCGTTGGTGTTGTGGCAAGGTTGTTGTCCATTAAAGTTGCCTAGCTCTCCGATTGTTAAAGTTGCGGTCAAAGGTTTGATACCTTTTCGGTGATTCTATATATAAAGTTCGCACAGCATTTCTATTCGAATTCATTCGCTTAGACCAACTCGATTTCGTTTGGATTTAAAGTTATAATAAGCTGATTATGTGTTGTTTTTATAGAGAACTCTTAAGTACAAAGGATTTTGCAAAAAAAAAACCTAGTAAATAAAGCGTATATTAAATTTCACAATCTCTTTCAATTCTTTTTCCAAATTTTCCATATCAAATTTGAATATTTAAAACAAGAAGTGCAGACAAATTTTTTATTTCATTTTCTTTAGTTTCCAACTTTCTTTAGCGCCAATTTAGAAACTTCCGAAATCGTGCTGGTGAACAAGAACATATATAATTTCCCACTGAAATAATTTCCCTACAAAGTACATAAATAATTTCCCACCCTATTAGCGGACATTTCCAACTTTCTTCAGAGCCATTTTAGAAACTTTCGAAATCGTGCTGCTGAACAAGAACATATATAATTTCCCACTGAAATAATTTCGATACAAAGTACATAAATAATTTCCCACCCTATTAGCGGACATTTCCAACTTTCTTCAGCGCCATTTTAGAAACTTTCGAAATCGTGCTGCTGAACAAGAACATATATAATTTCCCACTGAAATAATTTCCCTACAGAGTACATAAATAATTTCCCACCCTATTAGCGGACATTTCCAACTTCCTTCAGCGCCATTTTAGAAACTTCCGAAATCGTGCTGCTGAACAAGAACATATATAATTTCCCACTGAAATAATATCCCACCCTCTTAGCGGACATTTCCAACTTTCCAACTTTTAGCGCCTTTTTAGAAATTTCTGAGATCGTGCTGCTGAACAAGAACATATAAATAATTTCCCTACAAAGTACATAAATAATTTCCCACCCTATTAGCGGACATTTCCAACTTTCTTCAGCGCCATTTTAGAAGCTTCCGAAATCGTGCTGCTGAACAAGAACATATATAATTTCCCACTGAAATAATTTCCCTACAAAGTACATAAATAATTTCCCACCCTATTAGCGGACATTTCCAACTTTCTTCAGCGCCATTTTAGAAACTTTCGAAATCGTGCTGCTGAACAAGAACATATATAATTTCCCACTGAAATAATTTCCCTACAAAGTACATAAATAATTTCCCACCCTCTTAGCGGACATTTCCAACTTTCCAACTTTTATCGCCTTTTTAGAAATTTCTGAGATCGTGCTGCAGAACAAGAATATATAATATATATACTTATTTCCCATTCAAATAGTTTGTCTACAAATCACATAAATAATTTCCCTCCCTTTTAACGGAAATCTCGCAAACGCTTCGATTGATTTCGATTAGCCCATAAAAACTTTACAAACTGTCACTAAATGCTGCAAAAGTTCTGCATAATTTGGCAATTTGCTGTTGGAATAGAAGCTAAGTCTAGTTTAGTCTGCTTCAATGGGTTCGAATGTTTCAATTTAAGTTACTGTCTACCCTGTCTGTCTAAATTCCCTCCATTTATGCCTCTCTCTCTCTCCCGCCGCTGACTGATTCATTAGAGTCGCGCCAAGTTTATGTTTCTGCCAAATGATTAGCGAGCATTGAGAGATTGTTGTTGTTGTTGTTTTTGACAAATTTATGATGCCACTGTAAACACTCTGAAGAACGATATATACATACGAGATATACAGCACGCGTGCCCGTGTAACTATCTATAAAGTTTGAAGCGACATAAAACTTCGGGGCTACTTTCGGGCCGCAAAGTTTCAAATAGAGCGAAAACCCCCGCACACACACAGAGTCACACGCATAAAAATATAGCTAGAATTGATGCAATGAAATTTTAGTACAGTGTCGCAAAGAGAGATGAAGTCTACAGATTTCGCGTGGAGGCGAGGGGCGTGGCTGTCATAAATAAAAGTTGACAGAGTGAGGCAACAAAACTTGTAGGGGCGAAACTTTTTTTTCTGCTCGCAATGCTCCTTTAAACTTTATGAGCGGCCCAATAAAAAGCCATAAACTCAAGTGTGTGTGTGTAGGCCATATGATATATGTATGTGTATGTGTAAAGGGAGGGGGAATGGAGCGGGAGAGGAACGTAGTCAGCTTGGGGAGTGACTCGTTAATATTTGGCATGCTCAAATTGCGCCTGGGATTTGCTTGTGGAAGAGTCGGGAATGCGAAGTCCTTTGCTGTCGCGACTTCTGCTGTCACTCACACAAATTAATCAAGTTGTGTATTAGTATGCTATGTTGCTATCTCGCTTGCACTTGCAGGCGCTATTTGCACTGCCTTCGTTAAGTTTGCCCCCGCGCTCCGCAGTGCTCGCTTGAGAGCAGCATCAGCCTGGCTGTTATATGAGATATATATGTTTATGCTATATATAGCTTCATCAGATTTGCATATATATAGCATAGCTCCTGCTGCTGCAAATAGAGCTGACAGTTAATCCGGTTCCCACGCAAACAATTAGAATCTGAAATAGGAAGCCAGTACAAAGCGAGAGAGAGACAAAGTGGGAGAGAGAAAGCAAGAGAGGAGGCAACAGTAACTGAGTGCGGCACGTGTAATCCACACACACACACACACACAGGTGTCATAATACCCATCATATGCTCATCGGGGCGCCATCATCATCGATTATCGATTTCGTCAGCGTGTGATCGACATCGTTATCGTTCCGCCTGACTTTGTCAATGCAAACAATTTCCTTTGCAATTTGCACATTAATTAAAACAATGCGAGCGTAAAAATGGCGTGTGCACGACGCAGAGATACCCTGTAAAATGAAAAAATAAAGCATAATTATAGAATTGACAGCAACTATACGGATATAACAAGAAATTTGTGGCCAGAGTAAAGTGCGCGACTAGTCAATACCCTGTAAATGCAGTAAATACCAACACATGCTCTATAGAGTGCTTATACCCCACGCATATACCCCACTGCGCATTACAGGGTATTATTCGCGCATCATCGGCATGCGGCAACACTCACAGCATTTTGTCATTTCCCCTCACAATAACTCGCTATATGGCAGACACATTCCTTCGCCTGAACTACCCCGCTCTCCCCCTGCGTGTGCTGCTTGCCTGCTGCCACGTTGATTGTTGCTTGCAGCGAGGCGCAAATGTCAGTGCAGATTACGTTGAGCACGATGTCGAGCGGCGTCGATAACACACGACATGTTCATTGGCCATGGCGCGGTAATTCAACCAAAGTGATTTCGATTCCGGCCCTGTCGGCCATTTTGCCATATGAATGAATGCCTCTCCCCCCTCGCCCTCCCCCTCTATCCGACCAGGTCGTGCCTTGTGCGATTATTAACAATTGCTCCATGCGCGATTTCCTTTTTGCCACGTCGCATGTTTCTTTCTGCTGCGTTCTCCGCTTTCCGTTTCATTACATTTGCCCACCTTTTGTGTATTGGTTAAGCATCTCATTGAGATTTACAATTTGCCGCCCACGCGCAGGGCGTGGCACAGATTCGCCACACACAGCAACGGTAACCTCATCTCTCTCTCTCTCGCTCTTTGCATAGTTGTTGTTTTTGTTCTCTTCTCTTTTTTTGTGGTTCACGCTTTTCTGCATATTTTGCCGCTGAGTGTGTTTTATTGTTGTTGTTGCCCCCCCTTGGGAGGGGTAGGGCGGCTGTGCCTACTGCCTTTTAATCATTTACACTTGGCTGGCAGCTTTTTTGCTGCCTGCGTGCCTCGAAGCCACTCGAAACTCGAAACGCGGCTCAAATGAGTTTCATGCGCGACTTATCGATAGGCCTGCAGCAGATTGCTCTGCCCCGCCCACCGCCCCCTCCCGCCCCTTCTCTTTCTGCTCGCCACATGCCAAAACACAAGTGCGAATTCGTTGCATAATTGGCGTCGGCTTTGTGCGGATTTAATTTCTCGCAGTGTTGTGCAGTGAACCAAACAGGGGCAGCTCTTTGCGCAAAAAAAAAACTACAAATAAGTTGAAGAGTTTTCAATAATTTTTTTTAAGAATTAAATGAGCTACTTATTAACTCAACTGCTGCTTATTAATATTTATGTTGAGTTTATTAAATTTTCCACTTATTTAAAAATTTAACAACACTTATTTTACAATAATTGATTTAACTTTGTGGAACATCGTGGAATGTTTACTAAAACAGCTGAAAATTATTATTTTTAATTGGTTTAGCATAGTATTATATTTTTTTATTTTCAGAAAATATAGAAATTTATATATTAATTTATTTAAAATATAAAAATATTGGGTACATTTTTGCATCAGATTTTTAATGTCTTACAACCCTTTTTTTTTAGATAAATAGCTAATTTTTTAAGTTTGCCAAAAAACATTTTAATAAAATCTTCAAAAATTACCAAATTTATTTAGAAGAACGAAAATATTATCAATATTATTTTTATTTTCCTTAAAAATTTTAAATATATTCAAATTCAATATTATTTGAATTCCATGAAATTTTTAAAAATATTCAAATTATAATCAATTTTATTTTATATTAGATCAGATATTTATTGCATTATTTCTATAGCCAATATGTACACTTCACATTTCTCCCGGTGTGCTTAAAACTCAAGCTAATTTTCGCCACAAAATTTTTAAGTTCATTTGCTTATCCTCCTCGAGGATTGTAAATGATTTAGCAGCGACATGTGGCTCGTTGAGAAGATTAACGAAATGCTGCCGCTGCCGCTGCTGCTGCTGATGGGGCAACAGCTGAGGCGGGAATTGAATATTCTCACAGTTTGCCTATTTGTTTTTTTGAGCAATATTCAAGGTCTCCTGGAATTAGAATGGCTAAGGCCTAAGGACAGCAGCAGGTTTTGCCAATCTCCTCTACCTCCTCCTCCAGCTCCTCCTCCTCCTGCTTCAATGGGTTCACACCAGGATATTTGGTATCTGGTATCTGGTGTGGTATCTGGCCGGTGTTACGGGTCACTGCTTTTGGCAATTTCGAATGCAAAAACAAAAGCCGCTGACATGGCAGCAGCAGCTGGCATGGCAACTCCCCAGGCAGCCCAAGAAGTGAAAGAAAAGTGAGAAAGACGGAGAGAGTGGAGCGACAGGGAGGCAGAACTTGTGTCCAACTGTCGCCAGTTAGTTATCCCTCTCGCATTGTCTGCTTTTAAATTTATTTTATTAAGCCATTTGCAAGTGATTCCACGTCGAAAATGAACATCATTTCGATGAGTGTTTATTTTGTTTTCGGGCACACGACGCACTCATAAAAACAAAAGGCAAATGCCCCATGTAAATAGCAAGCAGCCCCCTCCTGCTTCCCCTGCCTGCCTCAACTTGAATGGAAAATCAATGAAAAACTTTCTTCGAATTATGAAATGCGGCAACTTTTCACAGCATGTCCGCATACACTTGATCCAGCAATTGTTCAGTTGATTTTCCCTAAATTATCCAACAAATCCGACTAATTGGAAAGTGTTATCCAAGTGCATGGGACTATAAAGGGATTAGAATGTGTGTGGAAATTTTTCAGAATTTCCTGGAACAAAACTTAGGCTGATCTCGAAGCTCTTTCACCTTGAACTAAATTGCAAAATTTGCTTCCAGGTTCCTGGAATCTGTGTAGGTTATATGTTCATTTAACTGTATAGACTGCAGAGCTTCTATGGCGAGTACAATCCTGGCCTACATTGCCAATCAAAAAATAAAATTGAAATCAAAGTTCTCTCTTCACAATGCGCATCATAATCACATGCCAGCAAATCAGCTTAAAGATGATTTTCAACTTGTACTCTGCACTTGCTCATGCTTTCCCTTTATTTCTTTCTCGTTTTTTTCTTTTCCCTTTTCAGGTATCGTTCTTCTTGTCGTCGTACGTGGCTCCGTTGACATTGATTTGCTTTCTGTACATGGGCATGTTGGCTCGCTTGTGGAAGAGTGCGCCCGGCTGCAAGCCATCGGCTGAATCGCGGTGAGTTAAGATGTCTCTATACAAATATTACGCATACGCCGCGTGTGACCGCGAGACCACGAGAGAGTTGAAACAAGCAACAGCGAAAAAACCAAAAAAAAAAAAATTGCTGGAATTTTCGGTGTGTCTGAAATTGGAATTGGAATTTCGAGCCTGCGGCCACTTGGTTTGTTTGTGCGTTTGTTTGTTTGCATGACACACACACAAACATACAGGCAGAGGGAGAGTTAGCTCTTGTGGTAGCTGCAGCACCTGCCCCATGCGGCATGATGAATGCCCTTTTATTACGCTTAGGCATTCCGCAGAGTGTAGAACTTTGTGGGCGTTGCTCATAAATTTTTAAGTGCTCTCGCTCTCTTGTTGTTTGCTGTTTGGGCCCCAGCACACACACAGCCACAATCCTTAGCCCCCGATCCAGCCCCTTTCAGGCTGACCCATTTGCCGATATATATTTTGGTTTTTGTGCTAACTCATCGCAGGTCAATGGATTTCAACATGACGCTATAGTTTCGAAACTAGAGCTGAAGCACATGAATTACTGAACTGTTTTAATGGCAAAGTAGACACATATTTGATGGGCTCACTCAAGGCTTTCTATGTGGTTGCAGAAAGTACAGTTCCGCTCGATAGTTTTTCAATTATAATGCGTCATAGTTGCAAAATGAAATCTGGGCAAAACAATCAGGCAACTTGTCAATTAACGTGACACACGGGCCAAGCCTTTGTGTTGCTCTGCGCGGCTGAATGAAATATTAGCCACAAAATGTTGTTGACACAACACGAAAAAAGCAAAATCAAATCACAAAGCAGCAGAAGCTACCTGGCTACCTGCCTGCAGGAAATATGACAAAGAAAATGGGCGCAGAAAAAAGAGAAAGCAATGGAGGAGGCACAATGAAATATAATGTATGTCATGTAAACAAAACATTTCGGCTCGCATTACAAGTTACAAATTGAGCGCGCGCAGGTTTAAAGCGTGGCCTATGCGGCGTATGTGTGATGCGTAGACGAAGCAAATCAAAAATCCAATTCCATATTAGGTGTGCGAGTGCGTGTGATATATGTTTATGATGCACACTCAAACACACTCTCTCGCAGCACACCGAATTCGCATAGTTGTGTGTGCATATGCAAATTGCGCATACGCCGCGTGTTGCACGCGTTTGTGCATTTGGCATTGGCAATTGGCGAAAAAGAGGCGAGCCCTGCCCAAGTTCATAAATCAGAAAGCGAATGCAAACTCGAAACGCAATAATATTTATTTGTGCATTTGCCTTTTTGCGTTTCCCATTTGCACAGCACTCCCCCTCTCTCTCTCTCTCTCTGTCTCTCTCTCATGCTCTGTCTCTTTTCATGTCTCTTTCACAGCAAGGGCAAGCGACGTGTTACACGCATGGTTGTTGTTGTGGTTTTGGCTTTCGCCATCTGCTGGCTGCCAATACACGTAAGTATTTACCCCTATACAACATATGCCCCCAAAAACAGGCATGTTTGCTTTACTTTATATATATATATATATATATTCTGGTATTTGATTAAATGCTGCTTTTTCGTTTATTTGTTAACCACCTTAAAGGTCGGAAATGTCTTACATTTGGTTTGGTTTAAAGACTAACATTGAATGTGCTAAGTCTTGCAGCTTACGAAATGTATTAAGAAAAAGCTTCAATTGAATTTCAGCTACAAAATAAAGCTACTTCAAACCTCTTAAAAGCTCTTATTATAATGCCAAAGCTTCGTAAACATCTTGAATGACAAGTTTTCACCATACTCTTAAAGCTCCCCAGACGGCTTTTATGTACTTCCAAAGCTCTCCATGCAGATTAAATTTGAAAAAGCTCTTCACACTGCTTTCATGTGCTTTTAACGCTTTAATGTAGTCTCCACTTCAAAATATGCTTTTAAATAGCTTCTGCACAACTTAAATGTACTTCCAAAGCTCTCTATAAAGATTAAATTAAAAAAAGCTCTTCATACTGCTTTCATGTGCTTTCGAAAGGTCTTCGAAACGCTTTAATGTAGTCCCTACTTGTGAATATGCTTTTGGATAGCTTCTGCATAACTTAAATGTACTTCCAAAGCTCTCTATAAAGATTAAATTTAAAAAAGCTCTTCACACTGCTTTAATGTGCTTTCGAAAGGTCTTCGAAACGCTTTAATATAGTCCCCACTTGTAAATATGCTTTTGGATAGCTTCTGCACAACTTAAATGTGCTTCCAAAGCTCTCCATACAGATTAAATTTGAAAAAGCCCTTTACACTGCTTTCATGTGCTTTTAACGCTTAATGTATTTCCCACATCTAAATATGCTTTTGGATAGCTTCTGCACAGCTTGAATGTGCTTCCAAGCTTTCATTATACGCTCAATACTTACGCTTCGAACAGCTTTAATGCGCTTCAAAAGCTTCACAAAAGCATTCTACTTTTAACTATGTTCTCCAAGCTCTTTGCACTAAGCTATTGTGCTTTCAAAGCTCATGCCACAGCTTTAATGTACTTTAAAGCTCTCGCTATGGTTTCAAAGCTGCAAGGCGCTGCCACAGCTCTGCTTACAGAGCTTTCAAGCTCTAACACTGCGTAAAAAGCTCTGCGAGCAGCTTTAATGTATTTTCATTCCTCTTTACATTGATTGTGAATGTGCTTGCAAAGCTCTTTCACATGGCTTAAATATACTGCAAAGATCTTTGCATCAGTTATTCAATATTGAGCTTTTCTGCTTGCTTAATGATGTCTTCCAAAGCGTTCTCTAACTTGTTGCCTAAGACACTTCTCACTAAGTAATTAGCAATTCTTCTGCTCAATGCAAAGCTGACGCTTTCAACTGGTGTCATCAACCAAATGAAGCTGCAGCTGTTAGCAGTTAACACGCACCAAAGACAGTGTGCAAAGTGAGCTGTTGACAAGAGTCGAGTGAATGCACTTGTGTGCACTCAACGCACACACTCGTGAATACACTCACGCACGCACTCGAACTGCATTCGCCGTCGCCGTCGCCGTTGTCGTCGCTGACATTGTCGTTGTTCCAGTCGTTGTTATTAGCTGCCATTAGGCAGCAAATTGACATTTGCGCTTTGCAAATGGGGCAATTTATTTGCTCAAATATTCAATAAGCGAAGACGCCAGCTGGCACGGCCGGCTCACTTTCTCAACCCCCCATTTTGTTTCCTGTTTGCTCCATATGCTTGAGTGCTTGCCACACTTGCCTCATTTGCCTCATTTGCCTCATTTGCGTTGCATTCGAAGTGGTTTGCAGTGAATCAATGCGCTTGCAAATTAGGAATTACATGCGGTCTCTTGCCATTGCAGGTCATTCTGGTGCTGAAGGCTCTCAACCTGTATGGAGGCACACATCTAACTGTCATCATTCAGATTATCTCGCACGTGGTCGCCTATACAAACTCCTGCATCAATCCGATACTCTACGCCTTTCTCTCTGACAATTTCCGCAAGGCATTCCGCAAGGTGAGTGTGTGTGTGTGTGTGTGCTTAGTATTTATCCAATTCTCACTCTTTGCTTCGCCCCCCCGCCCCTAGGTGGTCTGGTGCGGCAGCCCCCCACCGATTGTGACCAACCAGCAGATGACAAAGACCACGCGCACTGCAACGGGCAACGGCACGTCCAACATTGAAATGCTCTAAGCAGGTAAGCACTGCAGTCGGAACTTAACTGAACAATTCAGTCGTGCATTATAATTAAATCCAACTAAATCCGCTATCTTCTCTCTCTCTCTCTCTCCCTTTGCAGCTGACCGTTTTGGTGCAGAATTTATTGCATTTTGTGCGCATTGCGGGCCCACAAAAAGCCGTCGAACACTTTTTAACTAAACAAAAAGCTAATGCAGTTACTTAACGGGATTATGCAGTATGTATTTGTATAATCCCGCACACACACACACACACACACGCGCGCGCTGGCACAGCAGACATCTTAGTTAGCTGTTAATTTATTAGCCATAATTATAATCGAGTTTTTTTTTTTTGTCGACAACTATTATAAATGTATCCGAGAGAAACTAATCCCCCATTAGAGTTAAAGATGTGCGTATCTTACCTAAATATTCCTTCCATTTTGACAAGCTAAGATCGTGAGAGAATTTACTATATATCTTACCAGTTTCATAGCAAGAAATGGTTTAAGATCTTGTACATACATTGAATTACACTAAACTACATACTTAATAGTTGTAATTGAGCGTTTAGATTTTTGGTTTCAGTGCCGGTTCCGGTTCCGGTTCCAGTTCCGCTTAAAGTCTCAGTTTTAGCTGCAGTTTCAGTTAAGCTTCCGGTTACAGTTTCCATTCAGTTAGTTGCATCGGTTTTGGTTCCAACTTACTTAAAGCAAGACAGCAGTTCAAGTTTAAGTATATGAACTAGTTCCAGCTTCAGTTAAAATCATAAATTAAGAATCATTAACAAAAGCTAATATTCCACTAATGGTTCCACTACTGGTTCCACTACTGGTTCCACTACTGGTTCCACTGCTGGTTCCACTACTGGTTCCACCACTGGTTCCACCACTGGTTCCACTACTGGTTCCACTACTAGTTCCACTGCTAGTACCATTACTGGTTCCATTTTTAGTTCCAATGCTGTTTCCACCACTGGTTCTACTAGTTCTACTACTAGTTTCAATACTGATTCCACTACTAGTACCACTACTGGTTCCACTACTAGCACCACTACTGGTTCCACTACTGGTTCCACTACTGATTACACTACTGATTCCACAACTGGTTCCACTACTGGTTCACCTACTGGTACCACTACTAGTGCCGCCATTGGTTTCAATACTAGTTCCCCTATTGCTTGCAGCATAGGTTTAACAACTGTTTCCACTGCTGGTTCCACTACTGGTTCCACCACTGGTTCCACCACTGGTTCCACTACTGGTACCACTACTAGTTCGACTACTAGTACCACTACTGGTTCCATTTTTAGTTCCAATACTGTTTCCACCACTGGTTCTACTACTGGTTCCACTACTGATTACACTACAAATTTCACAACTAATTCCACAACTGGTTCCACAACTGGTTCCACTACTGGTTCACCTACTGGTACCACTACTAGTTCCGCCATTGGTTTCAATTCTAGTTCCCCTATTGCTTGCAGCATAGGTTCCACTACTGGCTCCCCGACAGGCTCTTGTTGAGCTCATTTACGACTTTAGTTTCCATTTCAATTTCAGTTCCGGTTCTGGTTCAATTTCAGAGCTACCTTGTATATAATAAACATTACATTGGCAAATAAACATACTCCCATATGTTTGCGCATACTAAGGACCTCACTTATTGCAGCGGTTAGCGACGTCTTTGTAATGCATTAATGGAATGTAAAATCGGTTTTTAATCAGATAATAATAAAGCACTTGGCACCCCCTTAAACGAATTTCTGTGTAAGCCGATTGAACTAACGTTGCACTCAAAAAAAAAAAAAGGGAGTAAAGCAAAAAAATATACGAATATATAAATGCAGATCGAATTGATTCGATGGCATTATAATCGTATACAATTTAATTATTCCACAAAATGCAAATTATGTTAAAATCGCGTTAATTCCTGCAATTGCGCATTGAAGTTGGGGGCGACAGCTGAAGCTGTATTTAAGCTAGGATTAAGCGAACAATGTTAATTAATAAATTCCTGTATGTCTATAGAGTAGTTCACAACTTTTTGTGTATGTGTATGTGTATGTCGTTGTGTGTGTGTGCGTAAAGGTATCAGGAGTCTCTAGGTAATTTTGTATATTTATAATGGAAGAAAACTCGTAACGATGTAATGTGATTATTAGAAGGCAGAAAGAGGCGTAAAGGAAAGAAAGTTAGGATGGAACGAGGCAGAGCGAGAAAGATGCTAGAAATTCTAGAGCTATAATTAAATCTTATAATTTGGCACAAAGTACTATAAAATATTAGTAAAAATAACTAAGTGTGCAGTTTGCTATATACGTATTTCATAACACAGCTGGATCTATAAGTCCAATACCTTTCGACACTTCAAATTACATGCATCTTACTACTAGGTCGTTCGATTTACACAAAACTCTGAATTGGTCGCGACCTAAATACTTTAAGTTAAACTTATTCATTATCTCAACTCATTGAATTACTATATTTAGCCGAAAACTAGCTAAAAAGTATCTAAATATAAACTAAAACTATTATATCTGTATCTATAACTATACTTATACACCTAAATGTTTCGGGAACAAATTTGAGTTGAGGTTATGTCGAAATTTCGAAATTTGTTTTCAGTTTCAAATCGTATAAACATAGGGCGAATGCAGGTATACCGATTTCAATTGGAGCACTTTATTCTGTAGATTCGTAAATCTGTCCAGAATTTAACATTGATGCTCTATTTAAGATGGAGAATTAAAACCATTACAAACTATTAAAAACTGTATGTACAATATGCGTTATAACAAAATTTCATTATCAATTATGGCTAGTATAAAACAGATGATCTATGTATAAATTATAAGAGATTCACATTGACTATTGCATAAGTGTTTGTGTTGGGTTTTTTAGTTTTTTTCAGTTTTTTTTTTTTTTTTTTTTTTTTTGTTGCTTCGGCATTGCCGAATTAAAAAGTAGAGTAAGTTTAAGATTAGTAAAAAGAAGAAGAAGCAAAAGAAACGTATAACTGTAAACCTAACTGTATATGTAAATGTAACTACTGCATTCCTAGCACAGTTGTGGAATTGAATACAATATTCGAATAAGACAATTCGAAATACAACAATAAAATCAATTCAAAATAAAAAAAAAAAACGATTGCAATGCATCGATAAAATGTATCGATAGCACAATTGAAATTTAATTGAAATACAAATCGAATTTGAAAAACTTAAATTAATACTATAAGTTCATCAATAAATTGATATTGAAAATCAATAAAGAAATCAATATTGAAGCTTGATATTGACTATGAAGAATTGAAATCGAACTTGAGAGGAAACGTAATTGATATCGATTGATATTGAAACTCAAAATTGAAATACAAATACAAATTGAAATTGATGTTGAAATACTGAAATTGATGTTGAAACTGATATTGAAATTTATATCAATATTGAAACAGAAATTGATATTGAAATATTGTAGAACTAAGCGAAAATTGATTGTAAAAATTTTAAATACACAGATTTTTTTTTTGCATTCGTACCACATAAACAGAGAAACTTATTGTACTTAGATGTACGTACTATATATACACATATATACTTGCCCGATATTTATGTAAATTTGACGGCAAGAAAAACAAGAACAGAACAAATTACGAAACAATTCGCGATCAAACAAAAAAACATGCAACTTCGATGTATTAGGTATTCCTAAAGTACCCAAAACAGACAAAAAAAAACACAGAAAACCAAAAATGAATAATGAAAAATGAAAACTGAATTATTGTATTTGAATATGAATGTTTGTACAATAAATTTGATTATTGTGTTAATAAAACTTATACTAAATGTAGAGATCTGTGTGATATTTGAACTTAAACTGGGGTGGATCAGTTACGATGGGAAAAGCAGAAGCTTTCTTTGGCATTGGCTGATACAAAACGCCTTGGAGGTTAGGTTTCGAAATATATGAGAAATACGCTGAGTTTCTTAACTGATTCGAGAACTTGAAATAAATCTCACTTGCACTCTCACAAAAACTTTCTCTCGTGCGGAGTCTTTCTCTATCTGCCTAGTGGGCGTCCAGCTTCCGAAGAGTCCGGGGCAGCACTGCTGCGTCACGCCGGGCAGCGCTGAGCAGCGGCACGACCAACGGTACTTGACAAGCGAACCAGCAAACCTGCGCAGACGTTGGCCCCACGTAAATTGCCAACATGTGTAAACAGCGACATTATTTAGCCTAGGCAATTGCGTGGCCAGCATGCGTGGGCCGAAACCGCGCAAAATAACATTTGGCAGTGTGAAATGATAATGACAGTGGAACAAGACTGCTCGAAACTGAATCAAAATAGCTTTCATTTTTATACCATTCGACCATTGAAAATGGTCAAAAATTGTATACTAAGTTTGTGCAAATGTATGTAACAGGCAGAAGGAGGCGTGGCAGACCGCACAAAGTATATATATTCTTGCTCAGGATCACTAGCCGATCGATTGAGCCATGTCCGTCTGTCTGTCCGTTTGAACGCCTAGATCTCAGCTATTATAAAAGCTAGAGACACCAAATTTCACATGAAGGTTCCTGTATAGCATAGGTAGATCAAGTTTATTTTAAATTTTTTGATGCCACGCCCACCGCCCCACGCAAATCGATCATTTACGATTATCAGAAGAAGTATTAAAGTTACAGCTTTTTGCTTTGGTATGAACATAGATAATTACAATATAAATCTATTCCCCAAATTAGAATCCGATCGGACAATAAGCACAGAAGTTATCCGTGTTAACTTTTTCCGTAGTTCCACTGCTTACTTCGTTTCAGCAGTAGCGTGTGTAAAGCTGACTGCTACTACGTTTTCCATTGTAGATGGCGATATTCAAAGATACATGGATCTAATTAAACAATAGGTGCCCGATGAACTTGTGCAGTGTTTTTTGATGGAAATAAAAGTGTGATAACTTTTTTCAAAACTGGGCGAATGGTATCTTGCTGTCGGGCGCGCTCGGCTATAGCTTTTCTTACTTGTTTTTTTAACCCAAGTGTGTTACGTCTGTTCACCTTGGCTAGAGTTGTCAGTATTCAGCTCGCAATTCTACAATCACACCCCATATAAATAGACGTATTACAGCTTACAAAAATAAACAGAAAAACTATAATTAGAATTATACCATAATCATGTCCCAACTACAAGTAAGCGAAAATCGGATATAAGCCAAGGGATTACCTTCTAACTCCCCTGTATATAGCGTCCAAGGTTCAATGTGCAGCACCATGGCTTGGGTCGCAGAACATCGCTAATATTGATACTAAACAAAGTGAAGCCTTTGATCTATAAGCGTTACGTATCCAACTTGTTGATCAAGAATGCAACAAAGTTTGAGCAAAGCAAAGGTGACTTTCAAATCGAGGGAAGCGCATGGAAAGTAGGTGGCATACAGAAAGTTAATCTAGGTATAACTAAAGCAGATCCCGTTCATACTCTGTGGCAAGGTAACATGAAGACTGCGCCCAAAAAGCAATTGCCAGTCATCAAGAATGTTAAGGAAACGAGCTTCAATGAGAACTCCAGAGAGCTGGGCGACAATCTTCATAGGGTAAATATAACATATCGATAAAAACGTACTGATATATCGATATCTTCATTACACAGCTACGCGAGCAACCCATGCAAAGGTTTGAGAATCTTGATTTCGTGAATCCAAGTCGTCGATATCGATCGCAATTCGAGTCGCCTCCCAGTCTGCTCGACTCAATAGAAAGAAAATACTTTATAGGTTTCGAGAACCTTATGATCGCAACGCATTTTGCTGTGATCTTTGCGGCACCCAAGTTCGGTAATCGCATCGAAATCGATCTGGAAACGAATCCTCGAGCTGTTGAATTGATAAATCTGCATACGAATCTATACGAAATTCAACAGGAAATCGATGAGGAGCTAATGTGGTCAACGCCAGAACCGTTTAGGGAACCCCAACTCGAGAATACCAATTGCCAAAGCGATAAGATTGATCGCTCAAATGGTTATTCACTATTAAAAGGTTTCACTTTGTTGCCAGATCACTTCTTTGGGACACGAAAATCACGAAATATTCTCGAAATTGTTTTTAGCTACTTCGTTGTAGTTTGCCTAGTTGGATATCTTTGCACAATTATCGCCTAGGCAAGATGGCATTATTTATATGCGTTGGCAATAGTTTTATTTATTCGAAAAATTCTCATTTTTTCTGTAAACTTTTTTTGAAAAATTACTTTAAACAAAATAAAACAAGTAAACACAAAAAAAAAATCGGGCGCAGTTTTGTTTAATCGAATTTGTATATTATAGATTCATTAATTTAAATCGAACTCTCTCAGTATTACTATATTCATGCTACGTTCTACATGAATTCTTAAACTCTTGAAATAAAAGCAAGTGAGGAGAGCTACACACATTTTTATTTCCTTTGCAAAAGTTCAAAAGTTAAAACTTAAATACTTTCGTCACAGAGCAAACTCAAAAATGTATTTATCAATTTTCAGAGGCGGTGGGCGTGGCACATCAAATTTGAAATAAACTCCAGTAGCTTCTGATGTTTATACAGCTTCATACCGAATTTGGTGTCTCTAGCTTATATAGTAGCTGAGATCTGTGTGTTCACACAGACGCGGGACGGACAGACGGACGGACATGGCTCAATCGGTCGGCTAGTGATCCTGAAGCAAGAAAATATATACTTTTTGGGTTCTACCACGCCTCCTTCTGCCTGTTACACACATTTGCACAAACTTAGTATTATTTTATTTATACTTTCATTTCATGCATTGAATTTTAATTTAACAATTTATGCATAAACAAATTCATGTATCTGATGCACAAATTCATGAATTAAGCAGCGCATAAACGTAGTAATTGCTTAACAATTTTAGCTGTTTAAGCTGACCAAGAATATATAGTATATAGATTTTATTGAGTTTGTCACAGAAAACTATACACTCGGCCCACTGTGCCTGCAAAATTTATGCGAATTTGCTAATGAATACAGGACACTGCGAGCCCGAACTGAGTGGACAGTGGGCAGCACTCTGCACTGTGGACACTTTTTACGATGCAAACAAAACACGCTCGTAACATGCTCGATTTTATGTTGTTTGTGGTGTCAACAGGTGAGCAGCGAAGCAGCACCAGCAGCATCCTTTCGCTAGAGAGGATCGCATTAACCATTGGACCAGTGCAGCAGCGCCCAATTTACCTCGTGGCGCACATGGCAAATAAACAAGCCAATAAGCGTGGCAGAGAGCACAATTGTTGCCGTTGCTCTTCATTAGACGGGTCAACTGGCCAACTGACCCGACCCGACCCTACCCTACCCAACTGGCAGGTAGAAAGCGGGGGAGGTGCGGCAACTTGTTGTGCGTCCACACACGGCTCATTAGTTCAAATAAAGCGACGCGGCGGCAATGCGTTTAATTATGCAGTCCATGGCGATTGCCTCCCGGCAAGGACTAGGAGACCGCAGCTCGGTTATATTTCAAAACCGGCTAGCCTGGGCCGCAACTTGTTCAGTCGCCCGGAGACCAGCGCCGCGAGCAGCACACATAATCCTGAAGCAAGCTAAACTGCATCGCTTTCGCTGCTGCTCCGCCATTTAAGTAGCTCACAAGCAGAGAGAGAGAGAGAGAGGAGGGAGACATCTTGCAGCAGCCATGAGTCAATCCCGCTTGGCTGCGCCATCGCCTCGCAACTGGACACTACGCAGTGCTGTGCTCATTCTGGCGCTGCAGCTGCTCCAGACACCCAGTGCACTGCAGCACACCGAGGAGGGCCTGGAGCTGCTCTTTCGCGAACGGTGAGTTCTAAGGTTCTTGCCGGGATTTGCTAGCTAAGCGTCGTTTTCTTGCCACCTTGGCAGCTCGCAATCGGACTGGGAGAACGTGTGGCATCAGGAGAAGCATTCGCGTTGCCGCGACAAGTTGGTACGCCAGCTCTACTGGGCCTGCGAGAAGGATATTTACCGTTTGACGCGACGCAATCGCAAGCGCAATGAGCTGTGGTCCAAGGGTCTGGAGAATCGTAAGTTGCTAACCAGTTGGGATTCCAATCTTGTATTTCCACTTTCAACTGCCTGTCTTAGCTGCTCCCGGTTCGGCTGCCTCGACCTGGCTGCATGTGAACTATGCCAACATGTTGCTGCGCAGCAGACGCACAGATGCACCATCCATAACCAATGAGTGCTGCACCAAGGTGGGCTGCACCTGGGAGGAGTACGCGGAGTATTGTCCATCGAACAAGCGTCGCAATCACTACTGAGGCGACTCCCACGCCGTCTCCATCTTCTCCTCCTTCCGCATCTTTCATTCCTTCATTTCATTCACTTTCACTGCGCTGTTGTTGTTGTTTTCGACGCATAATACCAGAATACCCGATAATACGAAACATGTCTATATTGGAATAATATGAGAGTATATAATAATAATGACAAAATAATACAGCATATGATAAGATAAACAGCAAAAATAATAACTTAATAAATATATGATATAACTCTATAAATAATATTCATAAAATAAGTCTAGTAATAACATGAAAATATTAAATAATAATCATACCAATATAATATAATATATATAATGATAATAATTTCACAAAAGCTCCTATAACAATAATACGAGAATTATAAAAAAAACTAATGCACAAATCGAGTAAATCTACCCGCACTTTTTTTCTTTTGTTTCCAGTTTGTGTTCTTCTTGTGTGTATGTTTGTTGTTTGTTTATCGCATTCGCTTAATAAATAAAGTCTTATATGCCACATAAACAATTTTACGTAGAATTCCATTTCAGAACACCTTGAGAAAGTCCAATTTTGATCTACTGATAAGGTATATTTAAATACAAAATATGCAATTAAAAATGTATTTAACTTCTACGAAAATGCCAAATTGTCTGAGCTGAGTGCGATGCGATAAGGTATAGGTATATATATATCTCGTATATATGCATTATAATGTATTAAAAAGAGTGATGATTTGTCTACATTTGAGATAGAAATTAGGGAACGATTTGTTTCTAGCTACGTTTGTCTTTCATCACAGATGATTTGAAGAACAAGAATATATAACTTAAAAGATCAGCTGAGTGAGTGAAGCTGTATATAAAGGTATAAATACAGAATTCCTCTTTAAAATATAACCTGTTTTACATAGATTAAAGGGGAGATCCGCTTCAGAATGATATGCCTCCAGTAGAACAATCAAAGTCATTATAGATATATAGATTACATATACAGTCTATGTATGTATATAATATATATTTAAAATGTCGCTTTAGAAACGGTTCGTTACAAGTTTTGCTACATTCTCAGGGTATTACCTACGTATATTATGTAGTATGTGCTGCTACAGAGCATAATTAACTAAGTCAAACGTGTCTACAAAAAAAAAAACAATTTGTTCGCGGCAATGGAAATTGAAAACAAGTAAGGAAAGTTACAGTCGAGCACGCCCGACAGGTAGATACCATTCGCCCAGTTTTTAAAAAAAATTATCATATTATAATAGATTTATATTGCAATTATCTATGTTCATACCAAAGCAGAAATCTGTAACTTTAATACTGCTCCTAATAATCGATTTAAATTATCGATTTGCGTGGGCGGTGGGCGTGGCTTCAAAAATTGAAAATAAACTCGATCTACTTATGGTATACAGAAAACTTCATGTGAAATTTGGTGTCTCTAGCTTTTGTAATAGCTGAGATCTAAACGTTCAAGCGGACAGACGGACAGACGGACATGGCTTAATCGACTCGGGTACGGATCCTGAGTCAGAATATATGTATATACTTTGTGGGGTCTGCCACGCCTCCTTCTGCCTATTACATACATTTGCACAAACTTGGTATACAATGTTTGATCATTTTCAATGGTCGAATGGTATAAAAATTATTTACACGGGGTCTCTTTGGGTTAAAATTCGGTTTACAAAATCTATGCTTGGCATAAGGGCTACACACACACTCTCACACACACACACGCACAGCGTGTGCCAAAGCGAAAGGGATGGCAACAGAACAGCGTGTGCAAAACTTATATATAGAAGATATATGTACGTACTATATCTATACACAATATATGGTATAAGCTATGGTTATAACATCTATGTTTATCAAGTCTGCGCTGATCTGTGGCTAATGTCGACAACTGTTGTTGCTGCTGCTGTTACCATTGCCGCTGCCGCTGCTCACATCGCCCTCCATGCAATCCTTGCGCGCTTTGCCGCTCTTCTCCAGCTGACTGGAGGACTGACGCTTCGATCCATTGGGCTGGCCCTGCTCGTAGTGGCGATCCAACATCTCCAGCAGCGTCAGTTGACGTCCGCCTGCTGCATGCTTTGGTGAGTTGCTGGCCAGCTCTTGTGGAGCAGCTGCTCCTTCTACACCTCCAGCTGCTCCTCCTGCTGCTGTTGCGCTCGCATTGGCATTGCTGCTGCTGCTGCTGCTACTGCCGCCACTTTCCAGCGTCGCCGCTAGCATCATGGCATTTGCCTGCTCCTCCTCGTCGTCGTCATCGTCGTCGTCTGAGTGCAGTGAACCATTCGAGCTGTCTGCAAATACATCAGGACTCTGCTGTGCAGCTGCTGCTGTTGTCGTTGTCGGTTTGGCTGCACAACCTTGCGGCGCATCCTTGGGCCTTGAGCCGGACGCAACTGTTGAAACTTTATGCAACTTACGCAACTCCTCCAAGACAAACGGATAAAACGTTCGCTGTGCTCCTCCTGCCTTCCTGAAGCGACAGACCACCGCGAACAGTTGCCGCACTGTGGTGCCATGTGCCCGGAACAGTTGCCACAGCTCGTGCAGATCGTCGCGCAGTTGACAATTGCCAAATGTGAAATATGCCAGCGGACGACTATGATGCGCACACACCATAATCTGAATGAGTGCCTTAAGATGCGGATCACCGCCAAATGCGCCGCAGCCCCAATTGCCAGTGGCCACACCCGGCGCAGGAGTAGCTAACGAGTGCTTAAATCCAATCGATGCCTTGTTCAGCTCACGCAATATCAACTCCTCCCTATACTGATGCGTTGTCGAGATCTGTGAGAAGCTAAGCGCATCAATGGCCACAATCGCTGTGCGACGTCGGCGTGAACTGTCCTGCGGTGTGTGATCCTCGTGGTTGCCGGCCCAAACAAAGCTGCCGGCATAGCCGGTGTAGTTGCTAAAGCGTTCGCAACCCAACATAAGCAGCGCCTCCGTTGGCTGCAGGCATTCGGTGAAGAGTTTCGTGATCAACAGCTCGGGACAGATGACAAAGCGTATCTCCTCCTGCACACAACCCTGGCCGAGCACACCGCCGCCCAGAAACTTATTGGCAAAGTCCACCTGCAGCAGGCCAATGCCCTGATCTTCGATAGTACCGCTGGCATTGATGTGTATGGGAATGCTGGAAAGGCTGGCTCCACTTTGATTCCAATTGACCTGATCTTCCGGCTTATCACACAGACGCACAAATGTGACACAACCGGTGGGTACATTGCTGGCATCGCGCTCCGTGGGACAAACGCGGCGAAAGTAATGGAATATGCACTTGAGCTTCTCCAGCACCGATGCGCCTGTGGACTGGTAGAGCCTGCAAAGAGTATACGATATCATTAAGCCACACATCGTGCAATCGATCGACTTACCTATTGAAATTAATGTCCGGAAAATTACTGTACTCCGATTTACGTTTAAGCGTATTACGACGCGGATATGTGCAGAGGAATGCATTGGCCAGCAGGCACGAGATCTGCTGTTGACTCAGCGAGAGGCCGCAATTGTGATTCTGTTTGAGCAGCGGAATGGGCGCCTGTATTAGCTCGGGCAGACGCAATGCCAGGCGAACAATGCGTGGCAAGAGATCCTCGAAGAAGCAACGCGATTCGCTCTCGTCCAGTTCCTCCTCGAAGAGCTTGTGCAGGGCACGAAAATTCCACTGACCCTTATATGTGGCATTGTACGATAGAATCGCTGCCTGCAACTGTTTGCTGCTGCTAATGGGACGCAGCAGTGCACGCTCGATCATGCCCCAACGCGATTCAATGTCTGATGTGCCATCCTCGGCTTCTACAGGGTATTTACTCTCCACAGCGCATGGCAGACGCACATGCTCGGCGTCCCAACGATGTGGCGCCCGTTGTGGTCGTGGTGGCTCGTTTGCTGCCTCCCGTATGGGCAACCGGTAGAGCACTTTATGCTGCGCGCCAAACTGCACCGGCCCCAGGTGATCCAACTCATAGGGCTGCAGCCCACGCTGCACGGACTCAATGGGCTGGCAGCGCCAGTGCCACTGATCATCTGTATCGCTGTCGCTATCTGTTGGGGGAATGCACCTTGTACTATTTGTATTCAGTTTGGCCGGGCAAGCTCGAGGGGGCCGTCCTGCCCGCCCGCTCACTTACCATGTGCGGGTGACATTTTGCCGGCTGCTTGTTGTTGTTGTTGTTTATCGTGCTTATCCACATCTATTACTTCCATGCTGCTATTGCTTTCGCTATCCATTTGACTGTCCTTACCTTGTGTCGTCCCCTCCGTTGCCTGACTGAGACGTGCGAGAATTTTAATAAATTGAAAACGCGACAGCGATGCCAAATGGAAACGTAGTGCTGGTAAACGGTTGCTAAATTGCGACATTCGCGAACATCGATGCCGCTGCTGCTCCTCCTGATGAGTACTTCTGCAAAAATCAACTGCACACACAATATCGCGCACAATTGGGCATTTCTGTTATTTTATGTCGATTAAATTAATATAACATATGCCTGACCGTAGATTTTGTGTTTATTATAATTTTCTCTTTTTACAAGTCTGTATCAAAATTATATCGATACTTTGCGCACGCAGCCAACTTCATGTGAGTGTCAAATTGCGTTCGCAGCCAACTTCACGTAAGTTCAAATTTAAGCGCGGCGAATATTGAGCGCAACAACAACACATTGAAAAAAAATTAAAAGTACGCCTATGTAAAGTTCACAGCAAAATTGTTTATAAAATATTTAGTGTTATGCCAATAATAATCAATGCAGTGTTAAGGCAAGACAAGCCTTGTTGACATACGAATAATTAAATTTAATCTGCTGCTGTACGCGTAAACAAGTTGTAAATTGTGATGTACAAAACGAGAGAGAGAGTGGAGAGAGAACGTGCCGGCTGCGCTGCTCGCAAATCGCAGTTCACCTTCAATGCGAATGTGAGTGCGTTTTTTGCCAAATGTTTTGATTTTTGTTTAGCTGTCCCTGCATGCGCGTGAGTGCACATACATACATACATCTAGCTATTGTATGTATGTTAAGTATTTCCGCAGAGTTCAACACACCTTTATCACCGCCTAATCAGTGGCATTAGGTAAGCTGCGCAGTTTCTGCTTGTCGTTGTTGCTGTTGGCTTTGAATTTGAAACTCTTTCGGAGCGGCGCGTCACATGGGGCTGTCCGCGCGGGGCGTAAACAAATGAAAAGAGCAAAAGAAAGCAAAACAAAATTATCACTGAAATGTTCGAATCGTGGGGAATTCATATAGGTTTCTTTAGCGTGCGTGTGTGTGTGTGTGTCTGCCTGCTTGTATGCGTATGTTTGTATGCCAGAATGTGTGTAGCCTTCAAATCTACGTCGTTGTCGCCTTGACCATAACCTAGAAATACATATACGCATTGAGAAGCTCTCAGCGATAGTAGACGCTGTAGTTGTGTGCGTGCGTGAATTGTATGTGCCGCCGTGTGTATGTATGTGTGTGCGTGCGTGTGAATTTGCGTCAGCTGCGCTGCTGCAAACAGGTACACCGACCGTAGCAGAGGCAGCGATAGCGACAGCGGCAGCGGCATCAAATCAGGTGCCAAAAAAAAAAAAAAACAAACGACAACACAGTGAAAGCAGCAGCGCAGGCAGCATAAGGAGGCAACGAAAATATAGAATGCGAAATGTTACTAAACTTTTCAAGGTCATCTCAAGTATGAACTACAAAGCGCAGCCAGCACAGCAAACAGCTCTAGGCAGCGGTGGCGGCAGAAACAGCGCTGCAGCAGCAGCAGCAGCGAGGTGACGCGTCGAGCTAGTCACATTGCAGGCAGGCAGCATCAAAAGCGAATTGTGTGCGCTGCCTTCGCCTTCGCCGCTGGCGTTTTTAAAATTCTACGAGCGAATTGCAAATTCGCTGCCTTCTCTCTCTCTCTCTCTCTCTCGCCTCGGCTTCTGCTGCTGCTTCTTTGTGTTGTTGCTTAGTTAATGCACAAAATTATTGATGGTCATTTGTTTGAATTCTCCATTGATCACATGATTCAATTGTTTGTTTCGTTTTGCTATTATTTTCTTTTGTTTTGCTTTGTTTTTTGGTTTGTGCATGCAATTATTAAATGGGTTTGAACTGGATTTATCGAGTTGTCGTGCTAACGGGGGATTCTCTAACTGTATTACGAAATATTGCATAATGTGAAATTAATTTGTTTGACAGCCCGTATATACAGGGTGTGGTGGCGGCCTGGCATTATCTTTATATATACGATGAACATATGTGTGTGTGTGTATGTAGTACCAGATAACGAATTATGTATGTTATAAGCAACGCGTCTCAAGGCTCTCTCAGGGGTTTTCACTTTTATCGCGCTTATCGCTTGCATGGGGAGCTGCATTCGCTTGCAGTTTCCCCCTACCCCCACCCACCCACTCACACAGCGTTTATGCAGTGCGCAAATTGTGAAAATGTTGAAAACAGAAATTATATATTTAATTGTTTCAACTATGCCACATATAGTATAATATTTAATTATATATTTTTAAAATTATTGTTAATTTATTCTATTATTTTTATTTATTTATTATTATATTTAGAAAAATATGTAAGCAAAATGAATATACACTCTGGTATGTATAACAGTTGAGGTGACATCATCGTGAACTGTTCAGCGAAAACAATAGCAATGCAAATTATTTTCATGGCATAAACGCACGAAAGACACCCTGTATGCGGCTAAAGCTCTGCTTGGTTGGTTTCTAAGTCGCTGCCGCTGCTGCCTCTGCTGCTGCTGCTGTCGCGCTTCTTCCGCAACAACAACAACAAATTTGTTTGCCAAATTGATTTGTTTCAGTCTCTGCAGTTTCTCTGCAACAGCAACAACAACAACAAAGCAGAGAATAAAACAAAATGCGACTTGGCGCACGTTTACCACATTTCAAGTTGTTGTTGTTCTTGTTGTTGTTGTATGCGCAGCGAACAAAGCCAAAAGGGAGAAGATAGAAGAAAAAAACAAAGGGGGTGCGATAATCGAAGCGAACCTTTTTTTTTAAATTTTTTTTTTTTTTTTTCCCCCATTTTTGTTCTGCATTTTTGCACTTTGTGTTTGTATTTTGTCTTTACGACGGCTAGCAGCGCAGGGGGGGGTACGGCGAGAGATTGGGGTGAGAGTTCGGCAAATTGAGAGATTGGCTGCGACGTGAGCGAAACGTTGTCTCGGGTGGGCGTAAAGCACGAAGCAATGCAATTATATACACACACACACACTCGCACACACACACACACACACACACCCGCACACACGCTGAGTACTTGTACTTACGGGCAAACGTTGCTGCGTCTATAAATAGAATCACAGCCAGGCTGACGTGTGTGAGAGTGTGTTGCTGCCCCCCCTCCTCCACTCCTTTAAGAGTGGTGCGGGGCGTGGGGTGGTTTACATGAGTGATTCGCAAGGGGCGTGGCTGACCACGTGTTGCTAGGCGGGTCGCTCAACCCAACCGCTGCAGTTGGCATTGTTATTGCTAAAGTAAATACAAATCGAGCTATGCAGATACGATATGCGAGTGTGTGTAGCAGTGTTTGTATGTGTGTGTAGCAGTGTTTGTTTGTGTGTGTGTGTGTGTCTGCCTTCTCTTTCCGAAATTTTCGTATGCGCGCATGACCTTGAAAATTCTATAGCCATATCTAAAGACTTCTGCGCTATGCCAACGTAAACGCCAGCAGCAACGTCGCGACGTCGACGTCGACGTTGACAAGAAGTCAACAAACACACAGAGAATGATCAAAATGAAGAATTTCTCTCTGCGTTTTGTTTGGCTGCCCGAGAAAAAGAAAAACCAATTCACCCAAATTGTTGATGACACTCGGGATATATGGTAGCTGTATGAACATATAGTATATATACTGGTCTGTAAAAGTGAAATGAGAAAGAAATTCCAAAATCTCGAAAGTCTCTACATTGATTACTTAATAACTATATCTCACTCGATAACTATCGTATCGAAAGAAATATCTAAAAATACTCACATTAAAGTATTATCTGTCTTCAGGCTGTCAGCTTTCAATCGATCAATTGTCATATATCGTATGTCATGCCAAAGATGAGTTACGTAAGTGCAAGTAACATGCGATTCGATCTATTCGGTGACTTTCGGTTGACAGAGATAACGCGATATATCTAAATAGATGCGAATATGAATGTAGTTTTTATATGAACGGACAGACACTTTATTATTCCAAAAGAAATTGTTTTATTATTTAGTTAAAAAAAAATTTTAATACTCTACGAATTTTGCAAGGTATTTGGATTCTTTCATAACTTTGGCTATCATATAATAAAATATCGGATTTTTTTTTTAAGATAAAAAAACTACAAACATTTTACAGTTTATTGACAATTCTTCGATTATTTCCAATCGCTTGTAGCGATAGTTGCGCTGCTTACAGGGTATTACAACTTCGTTATTCGCTACGCTATTCAAGTTGTTGAACGCCCCCGCGAAAATGTCACTTGCTGCAAAAGTGACAGCAACAACAACAACAAAAGTCGTAATAATAATAACAAAGAAAGCTCAAGAAAAAAAAACATCGACAAAATTTTGCAAATGAAAACAAAAAATAAGCAAAATTTGGAAAAAAGAGAAATCGCTTCGCATTTCGCACGTTTTCAAAATAAAGCGCCAACAACATTCAAAACACACACACACACAAACACACCATGTGTGTGCCTGTATGAATAATATCTGCGCTTCAAAAGCAACAACACGTCAAGAAGGCCTTAACCCCAATAAATTCGTAAAAACAATTAACAAAATACATGCGGGGCAATCTAAAAATAAAAACAAATAAATTAAGTAAAAACAAAAACGAAATGAAAAGTAAATTAAATTAATGATAAAAATACAAATTGCATGCGCGCATGTGGGCGTGGCAATTGTGCAATGAATGTGTCTCAATTAAAATCAGGCACATCAAACGAACAACAGATGGCGCCACTAAATTGCGCATCTCTTTAAATTTGCCGCTTAAATGATGTTGGCAAATTAATCAAATTTCAAACTGGCAAACAAAATTTCAATTGGATTTGAACAAAATATCGAAAAATTATTACTAATAATCAGCTTAAATTGTGTTTGCGAAATCAAACAATTTTAAACTAAATTTAAATTTCAAAAAAAGTAGAATGAATTTCTGAAAAAAATTATAAGTTATGACTTATTTACCTTACCCATGGATCGCAAAATATTCAACATTTTTGTTATAACTAAAAAGTCTTAAAATTTTTAACTAAATTATGATGGGTAAAGAGTATTTTGCTGTCGGGCATGCTCGACTGTAGCTTTCTGCACTTGTATTATAACTTGGTTTTTCTTAAGCACTTTAAACGAATCTGTTATTGTGCTTCAAAGAAGGGTATTCAAGCTTCGACAAGCCACAGTCATATTTAGACTAACTACAGTTATATATGTCGCATACTTGAGCTGATAAAGTAGAACCGTAAATATTAATACACCCCTTCAAGCATTTATTGGCAATTAGAAATAAATCATAGTATATTTTTTTTTTTGAAAACTTTTCATTTCTGAAGTTTCAAAGTGCGAGCTGATTTTGCACAGTGTAATGCGTGGCGCGGAATTACAGTTTGGCTGCCAAACTCTCTTAAGCTTAGCAAGGCAAAAGAGAGCACGAGAGAGAGAGAGAGCGCGCAGAGAGCAAGGCAGGCAGGTGTTGCCTTGCATTGTTATTGCTGCTGCTGCTGCTGCTGCGCTGCTGCTACTCTTGTTGTTGTTGTTGCTTAAAGTCATTGTACGACCTTTAAATGCCGTTGCCTCAATGCAATTCGCCAGCGGATGGATTTCGTCTGGTCAGTGCAAGCCAGGGCGGGGCGGGGCAGGGCAGGGCAGAGCGGGCCGGACCGTAGCGGGCGCCATTTTAGCTGCTGCAGTTTTGCGGCGACCTTCGATGCACGCAATAATCGACAAATCGGACACTTGACTCATGCAGAGCCGCTTAGCAAGCAAACAAGCACACACACACACACACACTTGTACATGCGTATGTGTATGGTGTACGGCTAACATTAGTCAGCTGCTCAGCTTATCAGTGCGCTACTTAAGCGGAAAAGCAACAACAATGGCAAGGGAGAACGGCGCACACCTCAAGACACACACACACACGCACACACACGTACGCAGAGCAAGTCAGTGCCATTTTGTTTGCTGCTGCGACGTTGGCAGCGACAGCGACAGCGACTGCGAGGACTGCTCTGACTATGCTCAAGTGACTAATCCCCCCTCCTCCCACTCACTCACACTCACTCACACACACACTGAGGCACACGGACTTTGTGTTGCGTTGATGATGTGTAATGCACAGGCGCGGTCAGGGTCGACGTCGCCGTTGCCGTTCACCGTTCATGCCGTTCTCGTTTCGTCTCATCTCATCATTCTAACGGCATGTGATGAAATTCAAAGCCAAGCAAATAGTGCAATCCAAATGGGAAACCGCAACAAATTGACATGTCAGTGTGTGTGTGTGTGTGTGTGTGCGGGTGTACATGCGTCGAATCATGTCAAAAGGCGATAAGTGGAAAGAAAAGTAAGTGCAAAGCGACAGGCAAAGGCAAAGCGCACACACGTTATAAAACTTTTCGTTTTTTTTTCACTTTATTCACGGGATTTCCCCACTTTATATAGTTCTATATCTTTATTATATTGCGCATAAGCGACACTCATTGACTAGATCAAAGTTCATTTTGGTTTTGTGCAAATGTTTTTCAAATTCCATCAAAATATATCAAAAATAACGGTTAAATTTCAATCGATCTATATGTGGAATTTATAAAGCACAATTCACACACTACGTATAAATTTAAGTTTGTTTTACCATTTTGCAAATATTTTAGAAAATATTTTTATATATATTTAGAAAATATTTAAATTAACGGTTAACTATTTTTAAATATGACATAAATACCGATCTTTATCTGAGTTATATTGCGCATAAGCCACACTGTAGACTTAGGTTTAAGTTTCTTTCGATTATATGCGAATATTTTGCAAATTTCATTAAAACATATCAAACCACGTAAGAAAAGCTACAGTCGAGCCTGCCCGACAGTAAGATACCATACACAGTTTCGAAAGAAATTATCACACTTTTTTTTTCATTTGCAAAAGTTCATCTGTAGCACAATCTACTTATGAAAACGTCATAGCAATCAGCTTTACGCACGCTACGGCTGAATCGAAGCAACGCGACGATGAAGTCACGACATGCTACAAAGTTTAATTGAATAACTTGAAATTTGGAATATATATGCTTATAGTATATATCTATATGTGTGTTAAAGCAAAACGTTAAAACTTTAATACTTTCGTCACAAAGTAAACTCAAAATTGTATTTCACAATTTTTAGAGGCGGTGGGCGCGGCACGTCAAATTTAAAATAAACTCCAGTAGCTTGTAATGTTTACACACCTTCACACCAAATTTGGTGTCTCTAGCTTTTATAATAGCTGAGATCTGTGTGTTCACACAGACGCGTGACGGACAGACGGACGGATATAGCTCAATCGACTCGGCTAGTGATTCTGACCAAGAATTTATAATTTTTGGGGTCTGCCACTCCGCCTTCTGCCTGTTACATACATTTGCACAAACTTAGTATACCATTTTCAATGGTCGAATGGTATAATTAACGGTAAAAAAACACTCATAATTCGTAGATATGCCCAATTTTTGTAGTGCCCTGGGTGAGAAGCTACACTTGAAAAGCTTTGGCAGCAACTAGTTCAAGCAATATTTTAGAAGAATTCCTAAATATAGGACACATCAAGTTGGGTTCTACCAGACCAAAAACCATAAGATTTATTTCAAAAACGAAAATGGTTCGGTTGTCATAAGTTTTATTTTCAATGTCAACGTTTTCATAAATTTCCCAATTTTCATAAATGCAAGAATACCCACTGTGGCATGGTAGCGGGGGTATGGAAGGGGGGTAGGGGGGTGGTAAGCTAGGGAAAAGCTGGCGAAATTTACCGTATTTCCAATGTTTTAATGACAATTTTATTTATATTTTTAAATTTGCAAATTTTGACAAAAGCGAACATAAAAATGTTCAGCTGTTTTCTGTTGTTTTTTGCGCCGCGCGCTTTTTCTTTCTTTCTTTTGCTTGTCTCTGCTCTTTACTTTTGTTGCAATTGTATTTGCGTCACAGTGCAAACACACACAGAGAGAGGCAGCGCGAGCAAATTTGTTGACCGAATTGCCGTTAATTGTACAATGGGCGGCGGGGCGTGGCTGGTATTTAATTTTGCTCTCCACACAAAGTTGTCTATGTGTGTGTGTGTGTGTGTGTGTGCACGTAATTTTCTGATTGCACTTTACGGTAATTTTTGTTACTGATCTCTTTTTGGTTTTGTCTTGTTTTGTTATATAATTTTCGGCAGTTTTTTTTTTTTTATTTTTATCGCTCACTCTTTCAATTTCAGTTCACACATTGCACATTTGCCATTTGCCTAGTATTCCATCATCGCATATTTACGTATACGTCCGTTTATACCTCGCACATGGCGACGGCACACACGGTACGTGTGTGAGCCGCTGTGTGCGCGTGTGTGCGTACGTGTGTATCTGACATCAGCGACAACAATAATAAAGTAACGTGCGCGTCTCGCAAAAACAAAGCACAAAGCAAAACCAATAAACACGTCAGCGTGCGAGAGCGCAAAGGCAAAAGCAATGCCAGTGAGAGAGAGAGCGCGCGTCAACGTGAGAGAGCGACTCGGTTAGGCAGAAAAAACCGGCTGGCAAGCAAAGTGACACGTGAGCTTTGTTTTGCCAGAGAGAGGGAGAGCGCGTGAGAGAGCAGTGTGTGGGCTGCTGAGAAGAGAGCGGGCAGCAGTGGCTGTTAGTGAGTGTGTGTGTGTGTGTGTGTGCCGCAGAGCGTGCGTAGACAAAAACAAGTTTTGCATACCAATACCAATGAAAGTGAGCTGTGAGCAGGGAGCAGCAGCTTTATCTGCTTGTTTTGTTTTGGCAGCAAGCGCGACACATGCTTGCATTCGCACAACAACAACAATGGCAGCAAAGAGAGCGCACACTGGCACAAAAATACATGCAAAGCGCACACAGCAGCTCGCTGAGGCCAGTAAACAAGTTTGAGCCCGCACAATTTGTGTGTCGCGTGATTTTTTGTTGTAAAGTAAAGAACACGAAAATCGAAGAGAAGAAGAAAGCATAAAAAACAACAACAAGCAACCGCAACAGCAACGTGAGGCATCGAACCGTCATCGCGCTTTTTCTGTGTGTGGGTGTCGCGACCGTGTCTTTTGTGTGTTGCCGTCTCGCTTGCGCTCACTAGCCGCTCGTCTCTCTATTATTGTAGGTCATAAATGAATTCTGCATTCGGCGCCGCTCACTGGGTGTGCGTGTGTGTATGCGTGAGCGAAGAGCAACTAAGTGAGAGCGAGAGCGGCAACGTACTTGTTAACGTACGTGTTCAATTTGTATGCGCTACGCGGCGGGGCATATGCGAATTGCAGCGGCATGAAAAAAATAAGAATACAATTTTTAATTATTAATTAATAATTGTTAAATTAATAATCATTTAATTGCACTGACTACTAAAATTTGTAGCGCACAGTGTGCAAGTCGAACTGGCCGACTGCAAGCATGGCCAGTGGAAAGGCCTAGACTTGTTTTCGAGCTGCGTTACTCCCATTGTTGTTGCTGCCGCTGCCGCTGCTGCTGCCTCTGCTGTCTCGTGGTCGTTCGCAATCAAAGCTGACGCATTGCAATTAACACACAGATACACACACAGTGACAGAGCGCCAGAGAGTGAGAGAGAGAGGAAGAACGCGCAAACATTGAAAGAGAGCCGAGCAGAGCGGAGACGCGTCACTTGCATGCAGTTGTTTTTGCCCCCATTGTGTTTGCTTTGTTGTTTTCTTTGTCTTTTCGTTGACTTTGCTTGTTTGTTATTGCTCAGCGCACAGACACGTGTGCATGAGTGTGAGCGTGTGTGTGTGTGTGTGTGAGTGCCTCGCGCACTCTTTCACGCTGCCACTGATGCTGCGTTTGAGAACTTATCATTTGTATTTTTGCTCTGCAACAACAACAACGGCAGCAAACAGAAAGCAGCAAAACAACCAAAACTCACGTAGGCGAAAAGGAAAATCTGTGCAAAAGTGACAAAAAAGAAACAAAATTTGAAAGTAATGTAAAGTAAGTAATTTAAAGCAGACATAGAAACAGAGAGAGTGTGTGTGAGAGAGAGAGAGGGACAAGCGTGTTTGTGTGTGCTAGGCGAAGTGCAACAAACAAGCGTGCAACGTGACGTATGCGCAACGCAGCAGCGGCAACTGTTGCCGGAACACGCAGACAAATGCTTTGCGCACGTGTGTATGTACGTGTTTGTGTGTGTGTGTGTAAGTACTTGCTTCATTATGACTGCACACGAAACGCAACTCTGCGTGCTGTGCCCAAAAAAACAAAAACCAAAGTGCTCGACTGCCATATACCGTGCTTATATCAGGCGACCTAGGAGTAACAAAAAGCTTTTTGTTATAAATTATTGCAAGTTACATAGAAAGACATTAAAAGGGAAAAAAATGATATAAAAATTAAAAAAATTATTAAAAAAATTAAAATAAATTTAATATTTATTAAAAAAGTTGTAAGTCTACCATTAAATATATATCTAAGGTTTTTGTAGTTAGAAAAGAGCGAAAGATAGTGTCAGAATCCATTAGTCTGTGCATCATCGATACATTTAATGCAGTTCGATTTGCGGAGCCTACAGAGAGTCGATCAATAAGAGACTAAAAACGCAGCAAAAAGTGAGCGAGCATAGCCACATGAGTGTGTGTGTGTGTGTGTGTGTGTATCTGTATGTGCGTGTGTGTGTGCTATAAGAATTGCTTGCTGTTGCGCTTGAGTTAATTAATTTATCAGTTTCCCGCTCGATCATTGCCAATGGCAGTGTATTTATGTATGTACATATATGTATGTACATATGCATGCATGCATGTGTTTGTGTGTGTGTGTGTGTGGGTACTCAATCGTACATGTGCGTGTGTGTGTGTGTGCGAGCGATACGATTAACAATTTACCCTAGTGCAATTATTGCCCATTTTGCCTATTTTCTTTCACTCCTCGTCTTGCGTGTCTTGTCTTCTTCTTCGCCCTACGGAAATCGCTTCTCAATGTTGAATGCACAAATTGTCGCATTACACGCATACATACATACATATCGGGCACATACATACTTGCATACATACTATGTATGTGAACACACAAAAGAGCAATTCGAACAAAAGTGCATATCGACTAGAAAATATCCATTTCCTGTCCGCACACTTGGCCAACTGAACTGATAATGCGATTGCCTTTATATAGTATATAGTACTCTTAGTAGATATATCAATATGTCTTTTTGGATACTAATGCACCAACATACGCCATTAGAATCATGTGCAACGATAACGCCCATTGTGAAGAATTAGGGAACATTTTTTTTTTTTTTGGAATTTCAATGCAACTTGAATAAGTTTCTATCTTGGAAATAGCACGAAAGATTTAAGGAAATTTCATATGGATTATTAAAAAATTAATACGTATACATACATTGTGCCTATAGCTTTGCTAAAGTTGTTTTAACGATAACAGTCTCTGTGAAGAACTTGGAAAGAATTTCTGTAGAATTTTAACGCAACTTGAAAGAGTTGTTATACCATGAAATACCCTACGATTTACAGTAATGAATTCACTTCAATTCACGATTTTTTTGCCTATAGCTTTAGTAAGATTTTTCATTATGCAAAGTATCTTAAATCTTTCATAGATATTATCTTAATTTTCTCATAGTTATTATCATTTAAAAAATATATAACTTTCTTTAAAGATTCAAGTTTTTATATGTAACAGGCAGAAGGAGGCGTGGCAGACCACACAAAGTAAATATATTCTTGCTCAGGATCACTAGCTGAGTCGATTGAGCCATGTCCGTCTGTCTGTCCGTTTGAACGTCGAGATCTCAGCTATTAGAAAAGTTAGAAACACCAAATTTCGCATGAAGGTTCCTGTATACCATAGGTAGATCGAGTTTATTTTCAATTTTCGATGCCACGCCCACCGCCCATGCAAATCGATTATCAGGAGAAGTATTAAAGTTACAGCTTTCTGCTTTGGTATGATATTTGCAATATAAATCTATTCCCCAAATCAATCCGATCGGACAATAAGTCCAGATGTTATTCATCTAAACGTTTTCCATAGTTCCACTGCTTGCGTCTTTTTCCCGATACTTCGTTTCAGCCGTAGCGTGTGTATAGCTGACTGCTACGACGTTTTCACATGTAGATGGATCTAAGATAGATCTTATTTTAACAATAGGTGGCAGATGAACTTGTGCAGTGTTTTTTGATGGAAATAAAAGTTTTCAAAACTGGGCGAACGGTATCTTACTGTCGGGTGCGCTCAACTGTAGCATTCTTTACTTGTTTTTTTTTCAATTTTTGCAATATCCAAAGACGTCATAGATGGTAAACCGCAAGAACAAAGCGCGCGCGCGTGTTCAAGGCGTAACTGGATAGCTATGCATGTATAGGGTATATGCTAACACATATGCCTCAAACACAGGCAAACGTTGCACACATAGAGTGGCAGATCCATTGACAAACTGGAAGAACGTGCCAAATTCCAATTGAGTTCGATGGAGGCGTCGGGCGGGGAGCGGGGAAACTTTCCTCAGAAGCTACGCAGTTTTTCAATATGCAAAGCAAGTGATAGCAAAGCAGAAGAAGAGCAACAACAAGAAGAATGATAGCAGAGGCACCAACACGAGAGAAGGAGAGAGGGAGGGTGAGAGAGAGAGAAGAAAAAGTTGCCTTTCACGGCTTTGACAACTTTAAATCACGAGCTGCAGTTGCTGCCGTTGTTGTTGTAGTTGTTGTTGTAGTTGTAGCTGGGGCTGATACGAGACAGTCGCGTATCTCTCGACTGCGACTGATAAGCGTTTACAGTTTCGTGCAGAGAAGGGAAGCCAGGGAATGTGCAGGGTATATGCCAGGCAGATAAACACACACACACACTCGTACACGCACGCACACAGTGAATGTGTGTAAATATTGCATCGTACTGTAAAGCAAATAAGAAACAACGCTGCAATTACACAAGACAAACACGACTTGCAAATGCACTGCAGCAAAACGACTACAAAGCGCACGACTAGCAGTTATCCTGTAGAAAAATGTAGACCCTAAAAATTGTTATAAATTAAAAGCAATGAAAAAACAAGAAAGAAAGGCTCCCACACGCCGAAGGTAAAGCCTATAGGTTCTAAAGCAGCTTAACGGTATATCTGTTCGATTTAAATAAAACTTGCATAGCATTTAATGGATATACTTACTCTATGGCATCTATACAATATATAGGTTCAATTTCGATCAAACTTTAACAGCCTAATAATCGTAAATGATCAATTTGCGTGGGCGGTGGGCGTGGCATCAAAATGCGAAAATAAACTCGATCTACCTATGGTATACAGGAACCTTCATGTAAAATTTGGTGTCTCTAGCTTTTGTAACAGCTGAGATCTAGACGTTCAAACGGACAGGCAGACGGACATGGCTCAATCGACTCGGCTGAGTCTGAATGTATACACTTTGTGGGGTCTGCCACGCCTCCTTCTGACTGTTACATACATTTGCACAAACTTAGTATACCATTTTTTGACCATTTTCAATTGTCGAACGGTATAAAAATGAAAAAGTTTGAGCTAAGAAAAAAGTTAGTTTGCAACTGAAATACCCTGGAATATTTAAATGCCTATTTGATTTTATAGCACTCTTGTTAAATATCTCTATGCATTGCGAGCGCTGCTTATGCAACAGTGTATATACCCTCGAGCCACTCTTTTTACAGGGTATGCTGTTACAGAATTTCGAAAGTGAAAAGCTTTAGAAAACGCCACAATATGCACCCTGTGTGTGTTCGTTGTTGTTTTTGTTGTTGTTCTTCTTCTTGGGGCGTAGTGTGTGTGTTTTTCGAAAATGTTGTGCCTGCTAAATTTTTGTGCCTGTCATGCTTTGATTACACCCACACAGAGACACACACACACACACATGCAACGATTAGAGTTTGACAGGCATCCGCGCAGGCGACGCCGTCGCATTGATAATCATTTTAGCGCATTCGCTCGCCCTAACAGCGGGCATATCAGCTGCGCGATGAGTCATGCAACATGCACGAAGTTGAGTTGTTTTTGCTGTCCGGCGATATTAGTTAAGCACGTGCAGGAATAGCAAGGGAAGTGTATAATTGATAACCTGAATGAGAGCTAAATAAGATATGCATATGTAGGTAGAATATTTGACTGCATATCTTGATGTTCTTTTAAAATTCTCCAGGGATTTTTTCATTTCCAAATAAACTACATATTTATTATAGAATTTTCTATGAGATTTGTCTGTTCTATGTGAAAATCTTCTGAAAACTATCGTAGAGAATTTCATGTGGTATTATAATCCAGCTTACAAGTTACGAGAAGCTCTCAAGTTGTAAATTCGACAATAATATCTCAACAAACCTCAAATCTAACCAAAAACTCTTTTATTATAAAAAATTTGTTCCTATCTTATTATATATCTAAGTATATATCTTATTTGTAATTGAATATTCCTTAAGGTTTTTTAGTTTTATGTGAAAAACTTCAAAATTTTCGTAAAAAGCTTCAACAAACTCTACCCTGTTTTATAATATTGATTTAAGTTGAATTTCTTGTGCCTTGCTAAGTTACATATATCTCGGCCAGTTTTGACAGGGATGCTAAACTAACTTACCTAAACAAAACTCTTTAAACCTTGTTCCATTCGCAACTCAAACTTAAGTCCTGAATTATTTATAAACTATGGTAGGGTATACAAGTTTCGCACCGCAAACTAAGTTCATTTGTTGTTGTTGTTGTTGTTGTTTCTCCCCCTTGTTTAACAACGTCATCAAAACTCGCCAGCATTTTGTTTGCCATCGTCGCCGTCGTTGTCGTTGGCAGCGGCGTCGCTGCCCAAGTGGGCGATGCATTTACCACTTGAACGCTTTCATCGAGGGCCTTGAGCTGCAACGAAAGTAGGGTATATTGAAAGAGGCGCAAAGTCAATTTGATAAAGATGAAAGCGAGGCTTAATCTATAATGTGTGATATCGAATATGTCGTACATATATATGCATGTACTTGATATAGTTGCATGTAGTTATCATTGAGATGAGGGCGGGAAACTGCATGGAGCTTTATTGATTATTGTTTTTGGATTATTTGGAATTTTTGCATATTTAAAGCCTGCTCAATTTCCTTACGAATCCTGGCCCAACAGGGGGTATAACGTGGTCGGGCAACTGTTTGTGTTGTTTTTTTTTCCTTTCTTTTTGAGCAGCCCAGTTGGACTTGGTACTGGAGTATTACATGCTATTTGCTATATATGCTATATATATATGTATATGGACTTGCTCATATGTGGCGTGTTGTCGCTGCTGCTGCTGTAGTTGTTGTTGTTGTGCCTACCCCTATGGCGGATCTTGTTATACTTATTTTCGCTCGCTTTTTATATGTGCGAGCAAACACTCTGCTTGATTGATTTATGCATGCAAACAGTTGAGAAAGCAACAACAACAACAACAACAGCTCCGCCGGCAGGCAGCTGTGGCATGAAAACCAAAGCAAAATGTTGCTTCTATGGGCTCCTCTTATGGCGTGCCCACTTGAGAACGCACCTCCTGCTCCTGCGCCTGCTCCAGTTGTCCTGCTCGCCTGCTGCACTCGCATCCAGTCTGTGTGTGTGTGTGTGTGTGTGTGTGCCTGCATTTGCGTACGTGTCGCTTATCCCTAGAGTGCGCTGCAAGCATTATGCATATATCCCAATCCCTGCCACAATCCTCTCTCTCTCTCTCGCTCTCTATCTCTCTCTCTTTCAAACCATTAGCAGCGGCGCATTGAAAGCGGGATTTGCAGTTCGTCATGTATTTTTGTGCGAAAATCCTGGAGAAAAGTTTCGAAAGCATTTTCAACTGATTCTTAGCTATATAGAACATGCATGTATACTGTAAGAATTTTGAGTGTTTAATAAGCTGGCATCTCTCCACGCGATTTAAAAAAAAGAAAGTGAGGTTAGAATTTTTATCGGGGCTATTCCATGCATACATTTTTTAGATATTTCGATAGGGTTGTAGGCTATAACTAAAAATTGTTTAAAACATATTTACATTTTAGGCTACGCAATCGATGAAAAATGATATATCACACAATTTAAATTTTGAAAAAAAAATTTTTTAAAATTATGATAAGAGAGGACGCCTGCCTAAAAGTCGAAGTAAAGTAGACAATCTTTAACTGTTCATTTTATAATTTTTACACCATTGCAAAGGGTATATTTATTTTGGCCAGAAGTTTGCAACGCACCTTAGGATACATCTCCGACCCTATAATGTATAAATATTCCTAATAAGCATCAATAAGGGTGTCGAACTAGTCATGTCCGTCTGTCCACCTGTCCGTCTGTCTATTACAACGCAAACTAGTTCCTCAGTTTTAGAGCTATCTTGATGAAACTTGGTATACATGCTTCTCATGTCTGCATGCTGTAAGTAAGTCGGAACGAGCCGGATCGGACAGATATATCGTATAGCTGTCATAGAACCTATCGGTCGAATTTGGTTATTTTTTAAGATATCGCCATGAAACTTTCCTGATATATGTCTAAGTATGCCCTTTAAAGGCTGTCAAAGTTTGATCGATATTGGAGCGATATATCGTATAGCTGCCATAGAACCTATCGGTCGAATTTTGTTATTTTTAAAGATATCGCTATGAAACTTTTCTGATACATGTCTAAGTATGCCCTGTAAAGGCTGTCAAAGTTTGATCGATATTAGACCGATATATCGTATAGCTGCCATAGAACCTATCGGTCGAATTTTGTTTTTTTTTAAGATATTGCCATGAAACTTTCCTAATATATGTCTAAGTATGCCCTGTAAAGGCTGTCAAAGTTTGATCGACATTAGACCGATATATCGTATAGCTACCGTTGAACCTATCGGCCGACTTTAATCATTTTTGAAGATATCGCTGTGAAACTTTCCTAAAATATGTCTAAATATGTTCATTAAATGCCAAGCAAGTTTTGTTAAAATCGGACAGATATGTATACATATCGTTAAGCTGCCATAGAGCTTATCGGCCGGTTAAATAAATGTTTTACCTTCGGCGTATCGAAGATAGCTTTTCCTTCTTGTTCAAATGTAAAATTGCTAAGGTTATCAAAATATGAACAAAATGTCATCTTGGGTAAAAATCTCTGGAAAGTGAGGTTAGACATTCTGTCGAGCATGTTACTATATGTACATGTTTAAGTTCACTTTGACTCTCTTCATACACAGTTAAGCTGTCATTTATGCATGCGTTATATGAATGAAAATGCTGTGCAGCATTTGCAAGCTGCTTAACTCTGCCATTCTGCACTTTGTTCTATTTGTCGCTTACCTTTTCATTGAGTTTTGTATCCTCAATGCGCCATCCCATTATCATTCTTATCCTCCGCACGTTGCATGCCTCATTATCTGGCGCTAATTAGTTGACTCAAAGTCTGCTGCATGCCTCTAATTGGCTACTTAGTTGAGACTCTGCCACGCATTGCACAATGCACACACATAGCCATCGTGTCATCGTCAGCCTCAGCCTCATCCACATCGGGGCATCCTCTCTCGCTCAGTTGTTGGGACGCAAATGGTCCATTACACTTGGCTGTGGCGTAATTTGAATTTATGTGCTGCCCTAGGATGAGCTCTCCCCCTTTGCGTTTCCCTCTTCCCGTTGAATGCGAAAAACTCAAGAATATTTTTTTTTCACCGCCTCCTAATTAAGAAGTGTCTCAAGTGTGTGTGTGCTCATACCACCACACACACATTGAAAAAAGAAGACTCAAGAAGTATCGTACGGCGACATCTAGCATAATATTTCAATAGAGTCTGCGAAGCGTGCAGGGATATTCTTTAGTCTTCTTTGTAAGGCGGGCCCATTCAGTTTGCAAGATGAAAGTAAAATTCCAAGTAAATTGAGTCAAGTACACAAGCAAGGGGACAAAACATAATGTATCGATAGTCGGCACGATTAATATCGGATGCGAAGTAGGCTGCAACAAATGAGAACATCGCATTTTACATACTTAAGCAATGTTTTAAAAATAAAAATCGATAAATCAAGTCACAATCGATAAATATCGAGAATCGATAAATGGAATACAACGATTGCAGCGATTGCTGGCGTTTGTAGGCGATTAATTTGTGCTAATTATTAATTTATCGATAACCATTACTTAGTAAATCTCAGCGATAACAATCTAAAATCGATATACATACATAATACAGCCACAGCAAGTGCAAAAGCTTGCTTAACTGCTTATTGGATAGTAATTTTGATAAATTATCGATAACTTTTACTTAATATACAATCGATAATATAAATTAACAGCGTACGGAATTGCAACTGCAACTGATATGTGTTAATCGATAACTTGATTAATACCTGCCAATTTTTACATAAGCACAGCTCTTACAGCCTTCGTAAGCCCCAACTCCCTATACCTATACATACCTATCTACCTATCGATATGCCATGTGCAGCGACAATTATCGAAGTGCAACGACAACAACAACACAAAAGTCTTTTGAAATGCAATTTGAACAACGTAATCGCTGCATTTGCATCGTTGTTGCATTATGCTATTCACATTTTCCGCTTCTCTTCCCACTCACACACACACACACACGCACGCACTCACACTTGCACGCACATGCTCCCCCTATCGGACCCCCTTCCCCCACCCTTGCTAGGCCCAAGCCACTGTCTATGGCGCGTGCTGATTGCATTTATGTCAACGTACGTTTTCAATGTTAAATGTTGCATTCGCTGGGCCGCAGATGAGAGGTGTGATAAAGAGGGGAGCAGGAGGAAAGGGAAGAGAGAGAGAGAGAGAGAGAAATGCGAAAAGCGAAACAAAACGCAAGGCAGCAGAAATTATGCATGAAAAGAGGCAAAAACGTCGGCAACTTGTTGTAGATACACACTGCGGCCTGTGTGTGCGTGCGCGTGTGCTAGTGTGTGTGCGTGTGTGTACATGGACAGCAAACATGCCCAAACACACTCAGACACACACACACACACACCAAGAGGAGGTCGCTGCAATTGCAATGCAAATGCAGTCGAAAATGGAAAACGCAACAATGGAACTATTTACCCCACGTCGCGTCGCGTGCGTTCTCCCTCTCTCTCTCTCTGTCTCCCTTTCTCTACCTGTCTCGCTTGCTCCCGCTGGCATGCATATCACATTTTCAGAGGCCCCGCATAAACTGGCAACAACACGCATCGCAGCCCTAGTATAATCAAAGTGCAGAGTCTGCGACTCGGATCGTTGCAAGGCAATCAGCTTGCTGTCTTCCTCACTCTCTCTCTCTCTCGCTCTCTCTCTCTCTCTACTCACTCGTCTGTCGTTGCGTCCGTCAATCATTTCGTCACTTTGTCAGTCCACGGCTTGCATAAATGCCTACCCATCGCTATATATAGCCGACTCAGCCCTCGCCTCGTCACGATATGAATATGAGCTGCATTTGAGCATTATTTGATTACCAGCTGGGCAGGGAGACGGGGAGAGGAAGGCGGGGAAGTGTAAACTGGGGGTGGTAGGGGCTGGGCCCCCTCTGTGTGAGCGATGACCGCTTCAAGTTCAATGTTCAATGTGAAACGGCGACAAGACAAACTGGGCTGCACTTCAAACACAAAAAAAAATAAAAATAAATATAATCGCATTGTCCACTTAGTTAGTCGCCACGACAATATTCCTGGTTCATTTCAATTACTTGTCTAGTTCATTTCACTCTGCAACTAGTTCGCATTATATGACATGACATGTGGCAGCAAGTTGATGACTAGCTAGTTGGGTAGCTCACTTGGTAGTGTGTAGTTGGTATAGATTCTTTTTAAACCTTGCTCTACTTTCCATTGAAGAAATGAACTAGTTCTTTTTACTGGTTCTCCATTTGGTTAACCCTTTAAATAGATATAATATCTCGCTAGACAATATCTTTAACTGCTGATAACTATTTCGCTCACTTACTTCCTTGGTTTCCCAACTTCATTCATTTGGCACTACCTTAGTACCTTCTCTCTCTCTCTCTCTCTCTCTTTCTCTTTCTATCCTTCCTAATCGTATATTAAATTACCTATCTATCGAAAAACAGTAAAATTCAGATTAGACATTATACCTGAGGCCTGCACAAATATCTTAACTTAACTTAAACCTAATCGATTAACTCGACATGGAATCATGCTGGCGAATCGCACTCACATGGCGCGACATGACTTCAACTACTGAGTGTACTCACACTCATACTCACACTCACACTCACACTCATGCTCACATGTTCATGCTCGTGTTTACGAAAGCATTCACATAATCAGCTCAAGAAACGACGATTAGTCATCGATGAATGATTGAGGATTGGGGGCGTGAGGCGGGGGAGCGTATCTCGAATGGAAGGTGAGTGTTGTGTGTACGTCGATGGGGGGCAGGAGGTGTAGGAATGTTCTGCGTACATTTCTCACAATACTTCTTCTTATTATACCCCGTACAAGATGTAGCACAAGTGGGGGGTATATTGAAATCCCAAAGGTAAATGGCAAAGACCTTCCACATATCAAAACCCGCAGATCTCAGGAGCCTAAGCACTTAGAGTTATCAAATTTGGTATATGCCATAAGGTATACCCTATAAACAATATGACTATTTGAAACTCAAGCAAACGCTTACAGGGTAGCTGGAAATCGAGTATGCACCACTAGTGTCGTTTACTTGCACGTTTTACTTTGACATCGAGTTGAAGCTATCGCCAAACCCCTTTCGGCTGCCATTTATACTTGCCCCGCGGCTTCCCCCCTTCCATCTATCCCTCTCTCCTTGGGCTGCCACCTGCCACGTAGCCGTATCAGTGTACAACAACAATGGTTAGAGCAGGCAGGGGCCGGAAAAGAGTTTGGGCGTCTACAGTAAAATGCGTGTCGAAGAAAACGTCGCTGCACTACATGGCGTATGAGTAACATGGCTCTGCACAACAAAACCTGACAAATGCAGTGTAAATTGCAGCAGCAACAACAACAACCACCACGAACAAGTGCCGAGTTACGTCAAGTGCTTAAACTGTTGGCGTTCCATGGAATTTTAATTAAAAACTTAACCAACTCAAAATAAAATAACAACAGGAACGAAAACAAAAACAAGCAGAACAAGAGGAAGAACTAAAAACGTTGGGCTGAAAAGAGAGAGAGGGAGAGAGTGTATGTGTGCGAGCGAGTGTGGCTTGCAATAAGGGAGTGTTGGTAAACGTAATTGCAACGTGCACCTAACATAATTAAATGAAGCCAACTCGGGCAGAACTCCGAAACTGTAAACAAATTGAATTAGACAACATAGTACAATATCATAGCAAAGTTGATGGTAAAGTGCATTAAATTGTTGAAATTACAATCTATATACGATTCGTACTGTTCCGTACCGTATACCATTATGGTACCGCTTACGAATTAAACTCCAGTTCTTTAACTGCCTATGCTTTACTATCCTTTACAATCCATTCTTTCTGGTTGGATTCCCTAATTTTTTTTTTGGAATCCCACCCATCCTTATTCGTGGATTAACATACCGTTTTGAACTATGCTAACTCCTATTACTATCCTTATAGAATATATTTTCGTTACCCCTTCTTCTTCCAGCTCAAACTTTCCCTCATATTCCTCATATAACATCGTATATCACCCGCTTTCATTATAACCTCTCCATTCCATACTTTTCCATCCTAGCCTAGCTTTTGCTATGAATTCTACACCATATTCATATCCCTCTCTATCTGAACTTTAATCGTTTGATTTGGTTATATTCCACTTTATATCCCCCTTACTATTCATTCCATACCTGTTTCCATCATCGTCTTATCCCTAACTATCCGCACCTAACCACATTCACCTTCATCCCTGCCATCGTTTCATCCTTTATACCTGTTTATTCTTTACTTACACCAACCCTTTCCCATCTATGTCATCCTGTAGCAATCAATTCAATTTTAACTCTGGTTTTTCCTTATCCTCTTGCCAATCATTAACACATTTCTCTCAGTGTATCGGTGTGAATCCGCGTTACAATTTAATCAAACCGTTGCGCAATCCGCAATTACTTCGATGGGTTGCAAAGCCAATTGCGACAACCAAATGAGATGCGACCGAGGCATATGCAGCGTATATACCCCCCCCTTCCCCACTAAGTGGCAGGGTAACTCTAGCCAGCCCGTTGACTGCAATTACGTTGCGCCAATTGACCTGCATAGCAGGAGCAGCTGCTGCTGCCCGTTTAACTACGGTCTCTGCTCTGTACATGTGTGTGTGTGCCTGTTGTGTGTGCCTGTTGTGTGTGTGTGTGTGTGCGTGCTAGGGATATCTATGTCCTGACATCCATGTAGCTAGCTTTTCTATCAGATTAATGCAAACATATTGCGCTGTTCTAATGATTACAAGACATCGCCCGGGGGTATTGGACCGGTCCCGGGCCCGGGCTCGGGTCGGGCTCAGCACCGGATCCGGGCTACTTTATAAATAGTTAAGCGACCGGGGGACAAAAGTCAATAGCAGGCAACTTGACAACCAAGCCGAGCAACAGCCACAACAACAACGACAACGACAACAGGAGGAGCAACTGCAGCAGCAAATTCCCAGGACATTTGCAGCGAGTCGCAGCGAGCATAACGGAGCGGGGGCGCCGACTGCGCTGCAACGTCTTGGCTTGCGTCATATGGGCTGCGCTGCACTGCGCTGCTGCTGCGCTCTGCTGCGCTGTTCATTGCACAATTTGGCATTTTGTTGTTGCTCGCGCTCTTTCGCACACGCTCGCACTCGGGCGCTCTCTGTTGCTCTCGCGTTGCGGCAACAAATTGTTGCACAGTCAGCGTTGGCGGCGTCAACGTCGGCGTCGACGTCGGCGCTGGCGTTTCGCTGTTTTCATTCACACATTTGAACGGCATGGCAAATACGTGGCGCTCTCGCTCCGCTCTCTTGCTCTCTCAGGAGTTCGCTCTCGCCAGCCGCTCTCTTCGCTCTGCCTCTCTGCACATTACGTGCATATACGCACACGTTGCACATTGTTGTTATTGTTGGCCTCTCTGCTTTGTGCACCTTGTTTCCATATCTTCCATCCACCTCTTTCTTGCTGTCTTCCGGTTTTTTCCACTTACGCGTGCATGCTTTCCCCCAAGCTCTGTTTGGGTTTCCTTTTGTCGTCCCCTTTGAGTTTTCTTACCCGCGCTCTCTCGCCCACTCTCTTGCACTCTCTCGCTCTCTTCGTCCTGCCGGCCGTCATGACTTGCACTCTGCGCACCTGCGCTGTGTTTTTGCGACGCATTTTCCTGGCTGCTGCTTCACATGCTCTTTCGCCCTGCTCTCAGCGCGTACGCTCTCTCGCGCTCTATCACTCACTTCTCTGTCTCTTCCTTTGAATCAAGTTTGTTTTTGTTTTCTTAACACGCTTCATACTCACCCGGTTTTCTGCTTGCACTCACGCTCTCTCTCCCTCTCCCACGCGCATTTACTCTCCATTGAGGATGGGGGGCGGGGCTCCCTTTTGCCATCTGCTTGTACAATCAATTGCACCCATTGTATGTGTGCGTGTGTGTGTGAGTGCGTGTGTGCGTGTCTGTCCCGCCGTCGCATGTGCGTGGCTCGAATCAATGTGATTTATTTCCTCAAAGTTGGCCAAGCATTTTGGCAAGCGCAGTAAATAGAGCTGACATAGGTAAGGCAAATTGACAAGCACAAGAACATTATTTTACGTGAGCACAGTGGGCCCAGTACTATTGTAATTGCACAGAAAAATAAAATAGGAGAAAGAAAGTTTTTGCAACATTTTTGTTTGTTCTTCATATAAAGTTTTAAAATTCTTTTGAAATTTGTGTACTGTGCAACTAATGTAAATGCTCAGAAAAGGGTATACAAGGGTATAACAGGCGTGTAGGAGTCCACAATTTATATATACATATATATTCTTGCGCCAAAACAGATTGAAGCATTGATCCAACATGCAATTTGTGCAGAATTTGTTTGTTGTGAAATTCGGAGAGTAATAACACGTTTGTAACACTTTTTTGCAATTTGCAGTAGGGTATTTTACTTGTTACTTGTTTTAATAGATTGCAAATATTTAAAAGAAATTTTTAAAAGTTTTAGTAAAATTTTTGTTAAATTTCGCTTACACGGAAACGATTTGTTCCAGTGTACACACGACAGCCCTCGCACCCTTTCCTTTGCAACGACTTAAGTTAAGCGGCTCGTGTTGTTATTATTGTTGTTGTTGTTGTTGTTGTCGCCGTAATAAACTCCAATTAGAGAGCGCTCGCTCGCTCCCAACGGACTGCGCTGCCCGTGCCAGCGCCAGCGGCAGCAGCGAAACACGAGCTTGCGTTGCTTGTTGTTGCCAATTGTTGTTGCCAATTATGCTTTGCTTCCGTTTCTGGCCATCGGCCATCTCGCCATGTGCACTTTGAACTTTTGCCATTGGCCAACGACATTGCCAAAAAAAACAGAAACAAAAGCAAACGAAGAGAGGCAAAAGAAGCTAAAAACCGAAACAGAAGCTGAAAACGGCGTCAAGTCTCGCACTCCTTTTGTTGTTTTTGTTGTTGCTGTTGCCATTTATGGCTTCTTCTCCGGATACCGAAAGGGATCCCACAATCGGAAGTTTGGCAATTCAGAAACAGAAAAGAAACTTTTCACTGCAGCGGAAAATGTTTTTTTTTTATTTTTCTTTTTAAGCTTTAACACGGACAGGGTGCAAAAGTTGTTGTGGTAGTGGTGGGTTGGGTGCATGTCGGTTTCGGAGTTGTCGGCGGTTGTGGGGCACAAGTTGTTGGAGTTGTGCATGTTTGAGTGGTTGAGGTACATTTCGGAGTCGTTTTCGGAGTACATTTCGGAGTCGTTTTCCTCGTTGTTCGAGTCGTGCACTTCGGAGTTGTTTTCGGAGTACGTTTCGGAGTTGTTCTCGGAGTCGTTTTCCTCGTTGTTCGAGTCGTGCACTGCGGAGTCCTTTTCGGAGTCGTTCTACAAGTTGTTCGAACACGGCATCTTGTAGGTGTTTTCGGAGTTGCCCTACAAATTGTTCTAGGCTGTATAACTCTACACGTTACCCTTCTTGGTGTTGGTCTAGGTCTCAAACGTCGCATGGTTCGTCTCGTTCGTCGTCTTGTTGTTCTTGGCTTTATTCTGATCACGGGTCTTCTGGGTACCTTCTTAACTGGCTTACATATTGCTGGTCTTTTAATTTGTATAATGCGTATAGCAGTCACCTTTCGCTTGGGCACTCCGCATGCCCTTACCGAACCGTAGTCAACTGACTGCAAGAGTACAATACTCGCTAAATTAGGAAAATATACCGAAAAAAAGGTAAAACCATCAGAATGTGAGAAAAAAGTGAAGTTTACAATATACCCAAGAGACAGACTATGGTCAGTTTCATGACCATCCTTTGTGGGTCACCTTCTTGCTTCAACCACAATTCGAAACTGATCTGGGCTCGAACTTAACCCATCTTATATACCGTGTGAAAGTAGCGATATAGGTCGCGAACTTAGGTAAATAAACCCTATGTATTTTCATCTGTTTGATCAGGTTTATTGGAAAAATAAAAAAAACTTTTAACTATTTTTAACAAAAAGCTGTATCGATATTTTACCCTAGAAAAGTGTAGAAGCCTAGGTATATTATTGAGTTAAAAGTATTTCTGTATTGACATGGATTTCCAACTGGAACTCCTAACCAACAGCGAGAACCCTTCACATGGTATGCAACAATAAAAATATATTTAAAATAAAACAAAACAAAAAAACTCAAAACAAATCCAAATGACAGTGGGTATTCATCAGTTCATCAACTTAACTCGTTGGGTCATGATGCGACGGGTAGTGTGTGGTATGGATCGCGAGGGTTGAGAGCGAGGGTGTTCCTTAGAGTGTCCACGGGTCTTGAGCACATACGCATACCCTGATGTCTTTTTCGAGCTCCTCTAGCTTTTTCAACAGTTTGCTACAAAGTTCGGCTTGTGTTCCACAGCCGGGGCACGGTGTACCGCCGGGACCGCATTTCTTGCAAGGTGTCCAGGGCGCTTCAGTTGTCGGTTTCGGAGTTTTTGGCGGTTTTGTCGCTTTTGTGGGCTTTGGGGGTTTTGTGGGTCTTGTAGGTATGGTTCTTGTGGGTTTTGGGGGTCTTGTGGGTCTTGTAGGTATGGTTCTTGTGGGTTTTGGGGGTCTTGTGGGTCTCGTGGGTCTTGTAGGTATAGTTCTTGTGGGTTTTGGGGGTCTTGTGGGTCTTGTGGGTCTTGTAGGTATGGTTCTTGTGGGTTTTGGGGGTCTTGTGGGTCTTGTAGCTCTTGTAGGTGACGTTCTTGTAGGCTTTGGGGGTCTTGTAGGTCTCGTTTGTCCTGTTGGTTTTAGAGTGGTTGTCATACAAGGGGATAAGGTTGTCGTTGTTGAAGTCGTGGTTGGTGTTGTTGTTGTTGTTGTCGTTGTTGTTGGTGTTGTTGTTGTTGTCGTTGTTGTTGGTGTTGTTGTTGTTGTCGTCGTTGTTGGTGTCGTCGTTGATGTCGTCGTTGTTGGCGTTGTTGTTGTTGTCGTCGTTGTTGGTGTTGTTGTTGTTGTCGTCGTTGTTGGTGTTGTTGTTGTTGTCGTCGTTGTTGGTGTTGTTGTTGTTGTCGTCGTTGTTGGTGTCGTCGGTGGTATCGTTTGACAAGGAAGTGTTGTTGTCTTGCGTGTGGTTGGTTGAGTAGCGCACATTGTTGTTGTTCTTGGAGTCGTTGTTGTTGTTGTCGTCGTTGTTGTTGTTGTCGTCGTTGTTGGTGCTGTTGTTGATGTCGTCGTTGTTGGTGTCGTCGGTGGTACCGTTTGACAAGGAAGTGTTGTTGTCTTGCGTGTCGTCGTTGGCATCGTTGGACACGCAGGTGTTGTTGTCTTGCGAGTGGTAGAGCATCCGCAGACTGATGCCGTGCAGTAGTCGAAACTATGCAGGAGCAGGACACTCGCTAAATATAAAATGGGAAGATGTAATCAAGACATTTGTAGGATCCCTCGTCATGGCACATTACCAAGTAGACAGACAATCGACACTTTCATGATGAAGGGATGGACTGATGCGCTGGGAGGTCGGTTTGAACGCTTCACTACTCAAAGTGAAGGTGAAAACTGATGCATTCCAAAGCCTCACTCTTCCATTATATAGTACCCATCGATGCCTGGTTCCCAACGTGCCGTTATCCATTTGGTGGCATTAACTTACCGAGCGAACAATTGCGCAAATAACTTTTATAAATAAATGCACAACTTAATTCGCAATTCAAATATTTATTTAACCAGGCTTTGCCAGCCGCCTGGAAAAATGAATCCAAGAATAGCTTAAAGTGTGATACGTGTGACCTGTATAACATATATGTCAAACCACAGGCGTCAGAATAGCTTCTTCAAGTTTAAAATGCTCTTGTTTTAAGCAGAGACTCGATCAATGTTGTCAGCAAATAGTAGCAAGGACAAACCCTAGACTTCGGAGATATGTCCTTTCTCAATCAAAAGAAAGGTTAAACCTTTTTCAACGAGAATTGTCTTTGAAACATCCTTATATATTGGAAGTAGTAATCTTGGTTTATCGATACGCGTGCTATCGAGATTCTGCAGTCACTAATGAGAGGAGAAAAAGTTCCAAAAAGGAGAAAAAGCCCAAAAAAGGGCTAAAATTTTTCAAGATCCCAGAGGTCCAGACAATTTAAATATTTTTCAAGGCTTCCAGTATCGAAAAACTCTTTAAAAATCAAGCGATTTTGAAACGGAATTATAATTTTTAGGCCGTTTGCCAACAGATTGACTTGTAACTAAAAATATTGTGCATACTTTAAGCTTACATTTTATTGTTTTTTTCCATACTTCCCTACAAAAACAAACTTTTCATAAAGACAAAATTCTGTTTGTGCTATAAATCGATTATAAATGAAATCGATTTAAAACCGTTTCTCATTTGAATTGTTCGAAATAGAGCTGTACAACTGTAAACCTATCATTTTTAATGTAGTAAAACGGCAAAGATCCTATATTGGTTAGGATTTCTTTCGTAAATTTCGCAATGGAAAAAACACATATAAATTGGTATGCAAAATAATAAATATATATTTCAGTTTAAACAAAAAAAACCCTATCAGAAATTAGTAAACAATCAATATTCATTAGTCAACAGATGAGTGAGTTGTTAGGTGTTCGGGGTAGTGGGTGATTGGGAAGTCTTTTCTTCTACAGCAAGTAAGACGGTGCTCCGCAGACACATTTTTCGATGTCTTTCTTGATCTCCTTGATTTGGCGTAAAAGACTCTGACAGAGTTCTGGTTGTTCTTTACAGCCGCTACAAGGTTTGCCGCCAGGGCCGCACAGACGGCAAGGTGGTGTAGATGGTGTGGTTGTCGTTGTGGTGGTTGTCGATGGTGTGGTTGTCGTTGTCGGAGTCGTCGGTTTAGTTGGGGGTTTCGGATTAGGTCCTGGTTTAGGATTCGGTCCTGGTTTCGGATTAGGTTCTGGTTTCGGATTGGGTCCTGGTTTAGGGTTAGGTCCTGGTTTCGGATTAGGTTCTGGTTTCGGATTAGGTCCTGGTTTCGGATTAGGTTCTGGTTTCGGATTGGGTCCTGGTTTAGGATTAGGTCCTGGTTTCGGATTAGGTCCTGGTTTAGGATTAGGTCCTGGTTTCGGATTAGGTTCTGAATTGCACGGTGGTTCAGGCTCGCATGGAGATCCTAAAGAGAACTCGAAACTGTTCAGGAGCAAAAAGCTCGCTAAAAGATTGGAGAAGAATTACAAATAAGTTGAATAAGTTATTGGTTGGCTAAAGGATTTTCCAGTCCTTTGGGTTCTTGCTTGCTCGATATTACCAATAAGACAGACAATGGATAATTTCATGTTGATAGATTTGTAATGGAACTCCTGTCTGACTGCTTCACTTCTTGAAGTGAAGGTCGAAACTGAACGTCTAGAGTAGCCATAACTGCCATTTTATAGAACTGATCGTTCTCATTGCTTTCTCACACGTGTCGGTAAATGGATATTCCCTTCTTCTTTTTCTCCTTTGCCGAACAATTGCGTAAATAAGTTTATAAAAATAAATCCAACTTTATTTCGGGGTGTAAATATTTACATTATCTTCACGCATGTGCCTATGTAAATATACTATATGCTATAAATATATATTATAATATCATAAGTATTTTAAAGTACAGACTTTTAATCCACTAGGGAAACAACGTGAGAACAACGACATTATAATTATAGTATTATTGATTTTTGGGTTAGTAATCCTAGTGGTCTTTCAACTGGTTAGGGTTCACCAACCGACGAACCCACCAACAACTTAAGCACCGAGGACCCCGTGCCAACTGGTGTCGACCCATTGGTAGAGCGTGTTCTTGGAAGATTTAAGGTTCTCCAAATGGTTTTAATGAAATTCATAGAAAATGACTAACTAATTGGGAAATTTCTTTCTTTATTTTAAAAATTTAAATGAAATAATAAAATACTTAACTCATATGGACAGGCGCTACAGGGTAGCTATTTGAATGCGGGTAGCTAGGCAGCCTTCCCCTCCTTAGAGCATTCACAAATCTGCGCCGCAGACGCAATGCTTGATATGGTTTTCGATGTCCGTAAAGATCTTCTCGTCCAGGACAGCCAGGACACGCTTTGCCACCGGAACCACATGGCTGGCAGAGGTTCCCAGGTGCTTCAGTTGGGGTTGGGTTCGTAGGTTTAGGCGTGGTTTTTTATTGGCGGGGGCTTTGTGTTCCTAGGGGTCGTTGCTTTTGGAGCTCTTGTTGTCGTAGTTCTTTTTGTTGTTGGGGGTTTGGTTGCCCTAGGTGTGGTTTTCTTAGGAGGTTCCGTTGTCTTGGGTGTAGTTGGTTTTGGGGTTCTTGAAGTCCTAACTGTCGTTGTTGTCGTGGTTGTTGTATGTGTGCTTGGAGATAAGGGTTTGGTGCAATGGGGTAGCTCTGTCGTAATGGTTGAGGTGCAGGGAGAAGGCGGTACGGTGCAGTGAGGCGGCTCCGTCGTGGTGGTAGACGTGCATGGGGTTGTCGGAGTGGTGCAGTCTGGAGGTTCCGTTGTGCTCGTTGAGGATGAGGTACCGGGAGAAATCAAGATTGTGCAGTAACAAGTCGCTCGTTAAACAGAAAGAGGAAAGATTTGGTTAGGAGAGTAATAGGTAAAGGGTCTTTCAAGGTCCTTGCGACCAAGGAGATAGACAAAAGATAATTTCGTATTGAAGAAGCTAATGAACTGTTAGGCCTGTTCGATTGCTTCACCTCTTGACGTGACAGTGGAAACTGATGCGCCGCAGGGTGTTACCCTGTCCATACATATGTATATAGAACCCATCGATCTGTCGTGACCTCGTTTCGCCGCACGTGCCGTTATTCATTTCGTGGCATTAACTTGCGTATCGTACAATTGCGAATATTATTTTTAAAAATAAATGCTTAACTTAATTAAAATTTCGAAATATTTGTTTAGGCAGGCTTCGCCGGCTCCAAGAATAGGTTAAAAAGTTTGTGGCTTTGCGTGTGTAAAACTTAATAATTTCCTAAGATTGTTGGTTATACGCAATGGTGAACTTTTTCCGATTCGTATACGCAATAAGAAGTTTAGTGAATTGGAGAACATTAAAGAAGAAAGTGGTTCTTACATGGAAGATTTTCGGAATTTTTCGGAGTAGTTTAAGATTTTTTCGGAGTAGTTTTTTAAAGTGCACTTTTATACCATTGCAGATGGTATATTCATTTTGGCCAGAAGCTTGCAACGCACATTAGAAGACATCTCCGACCCTATAAAGTGTATATATTCTTAATCAGCATCAATAGGGGAGTCGAACTAGCCATGTCCGTCTGTCCGTCTGTCTGTTGCAACGCAAACTAGTCTCTCAGTTTTAGAGCTATTTTGATGAAACTTATTGCTGCATGCCATAAATAAGAACGAGCCGGATCGGACCGATATATCGTATATCTGCCATAGAACCGAAAACTTTACTCCGAAAACAGTTTTTCGGACATATTGAGTAGAATGTAGAATGCCCATGCTATATGCAAACTTACGATTTTCGGACTAATTTTTCGGACTTGTCTAAGGGGCTGCAATGAGTTTCCAGATCAGATTGGGGCCTTTTCTTTGGTTTGTTTTCTTCTCTCAGCCAATGCGCTTCGCTCTTGGCTTTTATCATTTTCCTGTTTTGCTTGGCGCTTCGCAACTTGTTTCGCACACACACACACGCACACACCGACAGATACACACTCTCTGGCATGCGAAAGAGCGCACAAGGATGCGAAATTGACAAGCAAAGAACAAGAAACGAGAAAAACTACGCATTTCAAATTGTAAATTTTGACCCATATGTGCACACACACACACACACACACACGCACACATGCATACACGCGCACGCGGAAAGAAATGTGCGTGCGCTAGAGCATAACAAAAAAAAGAGAAAGAGAGAGAAATACATGTGTAAGATGTGCGACAAAGAGGCAAAGGCGATGGCAAAGCCGAAGCAGAGGAAACCCAAAAAAGTACAATGAACCTTCTTCAAACTTTGCTGGGCCGCTGGCAGCGACGCTGACTGTGGCAGCAGCATTGTTGCAAGCAGCCGACGCACACACACACACACAAACACATAGAGAAGGGGAAACGCACAACAAAGTAAAATGCAAGAAGAGGAATATTGTAAAAACAAACAAATTGCTTTTGTTGTTGTTGTTTGGGGCTGCAAGTTCGCTCTGGACCCGGGCGGCAGCTGCTGTCGCTCTGCCACTGCTGCCTGCTGCTGCTGCTGCCGCGACGAGCCCATGCATATCAAAACAAGTTCCGTTCCACACAGATGCCAGCACGTTTCGAAATTGCCGACGACGACAACGACGACGACGCATCATAACAATAACAAAAGCCCGGCAACAAAACAATTTGGAAAACGAAACAGTGCATAAAAAGCCGCTGCAGCGCAGCAGCTGAGCCGCGGCGGCAGCACAGCGGCAGCGGCAGCGTAAAGAAGATGCTCCCGCGTCGCAGTCAGCTTCTTAGGGTGGTCCCAAAAAGGCAGCAGCGCCGCCTGGAAATTTGTGCATGAATTGGGTAAAGCAAATATGTACATATGTTTATATGTATGTATGGGTTATCTGTATTCAATAACGGTATTTTGTTGCAACATAAATAAAACAATAAGCAAAGCTCTCTCTGTCTCACTCTACAAATCTTTGGCGTAATTGTCTGTGCAACCCAATTCCCAATTAGCGATAAGGCCCAAGGGGAACAACAACAACAACAACGGGTGTCCCTAAGTGGCGCACATTCTTTACCACCCCCCCCCTCTCTCTCTCTCTCTCTCCCCTTCACGCACTCCCACGCCACTTGTTATTAGCAGTTCGCCTTTAAGTTCATTAAAATAATAAACGCTGCCTCTCAAATTTCCAGCACATTCCGGGCCTGCTTTACGCCCGTATGCGCGAGGTGCCACCCTAATGTTCTTGCTGCTGCTGCCGCCACGCTGCTATTTACAATTACATAGCGCAGTCGGCGTCGCTGCCTCTGTTGCTGCAGCCACTGTTGTTGCGTCTTTGTTGCCGCTGCTGCTGCTGTTATTTTCTTCTTCCTGTTTCGCGCTCACACAAACAAAAACAAATGCACACACACACACACACGCACACATCGACCAGGCCGCGCGCACACACAACGAAAGCAACGGCGCACCACGTCACGTGCGCTCGCGCTCTTCGCTCTCGCGCGGCAGCGACTGCGGCTGCGAGTGCACTGTGCGTTTTGCCTTGTTGCGAATGCTTATGCCGCGCAGCGACGCCGACCGCGACGGCAACGTCAACGGCAACGTCAACAGCGGCTGTGGCAGTCAAAGTTAAAACCAACGACAGCGCCAGCATTTAGTTTGCTTTTGCTTGTGTCATTGCAGTGTGTGCGGGTAGGAGCAGAAAGCAGAGTATAAAAAAAACGTTACGAAGCATACAAAAATACCGTAGAAACACGCTCGAAAATAGTACACACAAAAAAAAAAATAAATAAATTTATAAACAACACAAGCAACCTTCTTATGGGCATTTGCAAAACCTACAAAATTTTTTTCAAGTGTATGTGTCACAGTGTAGCGCCTGCAGGTGTGTGCGTGCGTGTGCAACAATTCAAATTCTTCATAATATCAACGGTAAATACAACAACAACTACAAGAAATGTACATGCACACGTATGTAAGAACATGCACACACACACACACACATACATACATACACTATGTAAAAGCAATTTCGGTTCAAAGTGCAGGGCGGCGCAGCAGCAGCAGCAAAAATCGACTTGGCTGCGCTGCCGCTACAGACCAGTTCGTCGGCTTTGGCTTTGTTTTTAGCATGTGCCCTTGTTCAGTGTGCAATAAACACAAACACACACACACATACATACATACATACATATGCACATGCATGCATACCTATCGCGCGTGTGTGTGTGTGCTTTGTGAGAGAGTTTTGTGTTTCTTCTGTGCTTTGCTGTGCTTGTGCACGGGGTGGGGCGGGCCGCGCTCTGCCAGCAGCAGCAGCAGCAGCAGCATGCACAACAGAAACATTTTCTACATGGCGCGCGTGGCTTTTGGTTTCCTCTCATATTTGCGCTTCACTCACACACACACATACACATGCACAAAAGCAAACGCACACAGTAAAGAAAAAAAAAAAACGCAAGCACGCGCAAGCTCCATGCAGTACGTGGGGCGCTCGCACACTCTCTATCGCTGTTGCTGCTGCTGCTGCTGTGTTGGCGCGCTCTCTGGCGCGCGCTCTGCTCTCTCTCGTGCTCTCTCGCTGGCACTGGCACTGTGTGTTGGCAGTTTGTCAACGTTGGCGTTGCCGCCTGTCGTTTTCATTATAAGTTGTTAAGCCGTGCCGTGCGCGTCGTCGTCGCAGTCGCAGCAAGCAGCAGACGACGTCAGTCCGTTGCGTCAGTAATAACAAATTACTACTGTTTTTTTTTTAACCTCCCCTCTCGATTCCAATTCCGCAACAAATAAGACAAAGAAGTAGGTGCAAAAAAAAAACTAAATAAAAAAATAAAGCACAGCAAATAATTTAATACAAAATAAACACACATACACACGCTTACGTACAAAACAAACAAGCAAAATGAAATGAACAACAAAAATGAAATGGAAGAAAAAAGTGTTAAATAAATGAAAAATACTCAATACGGCAAAGCAATTTTCGGCTTCATGTTTTAGCTTTTTATTTTTCGCTGTTCTCCCGCCCGCGTTGGTGTGCGTGTGTGTAAGTGTGAGTGTCTCTCTGTGTGTGTGAGTGTGTGTGTGTGTGAGCTATTTTTCGTAGCTCGCTCATGCCACAAAGCGCGTGCCTTGGCTCATGCAGCTGTCGTTCTTCTATTTTTTTTTCTCCCTCGCCTCTGTATGTGTTTTTTCTTGTTTTTAATAAATTGTGCAAATACAAAAAGTATGACAAGTACAAGTGTCAAGTGTCGACGTTTGTGTGTGTCGGTGTGTGTGTGTGTGTGCGTGGCTGACTAACGGCAAAAGAAAAACAACAACAATAGAGGCATTTAGCTTGAGCAATGTCGGCGCAATTTTGTCTTTTACGTGAACAAGTTCTTGCTGCGCTCTTCTGGTCCAATGTCCTTTACGCGACTCCCACACACACACACACGCACACAAGCTGGCGCTGCATACGCTCGCTCTCACACTCACTCTCTCTTTATCTCTTGGTCGCCGCCAGACAATCGCTTAGCTATTTTTATATGCAGGCTGACAGTATAAACAACAAAAACAACGGCAACAGCTAATCGCTCTCTGCTCTCGCGACCCATACACACACACACGCACACACACTCTGCTACGTTTCAAAATTAGCAACAATAATAAAAACACACGTACACAACATTCAAAACGAAATGCAAAGAAAGTGCGTGTCTATGTGTGTACACGTGTATGTGCCGCCTCTTGCTCTCTTGCACTCCACTCTCTCCTCTCTCTCTCTGCTCCCGCTGCTGCCGCTGCTGCTGCTGCTGCTGCTCTCCCTGCTCCCACTGTCTGTGTGGATGTGGCTTCATCTCTGAAGCTCTGTTAGCTCTCACGACAGACAACGTGTATGCATGTGCGTGCGTGTGTGTTGTTTGTGTTTGTGTTTGTGTGCGAAACTTAACATAAAAAGCATTTAGCTAGAAAACCCTCGCATCGTCAGAATATGCATACATATTTACATACATATTTATTTTGTTGTTTTTGAAATTTTTTTCTTGCTGTTGCTTTCGCTGTTGTTGTTGTTGTTGTTATTGCAAATCTTCTAGTGTGGCATTTGTTTTGAAATTCACTTTCTACATTTGATTTTGTTTTCGATTTTCTGTTTTGCTTTCGAAGCTTGTTCGTCTTGGCTATCCTGTTCAGCTGCTGCAGTTGAAGTTGGCGTTAATAATTTTTGGACACACAAAAAGCTAGTAGAAAGTGCAAATACACATACATACATACGCAAAAGATAAAGTGACCGTGTGTGTGTTAGTACAAAAAATTGCTTACGAATGACTTTGAAAGCAGAAAGAGTGACAACAACTGCCAATGCGGTTGTACCGACGGGCGTACGGACGGACGGACAGTCGGAGCGGACAGACATAGTATGTATGTGTTACTAGACACAGAACTATATAGACCAGAGAGCGAGAATACATATGTACATATACACATAGAGACATTTGCATCTGTTGCGATAATAAGCTTGGAACTAGAGATGTGCACGTGACAATGACACGATCACGACTTTTCCATGACAATAGTTTCTGATTACGCGTTTTCAATTGTAAAACTCTCTAAGGGTTTCCTGTTTGATATCTATAGTGTGTTTGTGTTAATAATATCGTTCATTGTAGAGAGCTCTATAAAATTTGTTCGTGATTTTTGCTCCTTTTTGTGAAATATTTCATTAGTTTCGGAAATGTTATAGCACATTTCTCCATGCCCTGCCTAAGTTTTCTCAAAATTTATTCAATCAGTTATGAACTTTTAAAGTTTGATTATCCTGGCCTCACAATATTAAAGTTTTCTTTATTTCCATCCATTCAATTCGTCTAAAACTTTGCCATATTCAATCCTTTCGTGCCTGTTTCAAGTTACGTACATGAACATCGTGTATAAGTTGCACTTCAGACTGTGTGTGTGTGTGGGCCAATTGGGGCACTACTCACACCGTTGCACACTTGACATTTTTCGTTTTCCTTCATTTACATGCACTACATGGGATTAGGTTTCAAGACCCAAATGTATCGAATGACCCCAACACACAAGCCGATCTCGAGCTGCTTTTTTTTTTTTTTTTGTTTTTTGTTGTTCATAAGGTTTCGCCCTTTCTCGAACAGCGAACAAATTTGGCAAGACTTCGATTTGTGTTTGTTTTAGCGACCCTTTCAAGTTTGTATGAACGTTTATAGTATCCAAAAACTGCACGCTTTATACGATATTTGGCTTATTGTTGTGGCTCTTATGTGTATCCCCGAACCGGATGCAGTTCAATCAAGCAAATATTCCAAACAATTTGTGTCTCATTAGTTTTTCACAAAAGTCGAGTCGATTTCTTGACTTTTAGTTCTCAGGAACCCGGAACCTTTCCGGTTTTTTGTGGACAGCCATGCGGCCTTTTCAAGTGCCCTATAAGAATGTTTGCAATATGCATAGAGAGAGTGCGAGAGCTAAGCAACCCTCCCGTCGTCAGTGTGTGCTTCAGGGCAGGGTAGGGCAGGCTATAGACAGGCCTAAGCACGGCCCGGTCAGGCCAGGTATGGTCTTCTGTTCCGAAAGGTTTCTTTCACACGATGCTCTCATCCGAAAATGGCAGGAAGGAGGACGAAAGAATGAAAGAAAGCCCAAACGACAATGGGCCATAAAGTATTGGGAAATATGACGAGGCGTCTAAGGTGCGACCCTTTGGGCTCATGGGGTTGATATGGCAGATTGTCGTCGTCGTCGTCGTCGTCGTCTTTGTCGTTGTCGTTGGTGTTGGTGTTATTATTGCCACGGGCTCTGGAGCTGGAGAATGAAGGAGGAGGAGGTGAGATAGAGAGAGAGAGAGAGTCAGTCTGTGATAAGGCACGGGCAGGCAGGCAGCTCCGTTGTCGTCGTCGTCGTCATCGCGGGGTTTTCTTCGTTCTTGACGAAAGTCACGTTCCCAAACGGTGACCACAACAACAGCCCTTAAAATGCGGTGGAGGGTGGTGGGGGGAGGGGGGGCGAGGTTTCTACGAACGTGTGAGCTTTTCGCTGCGGGGTTGCGTATAGTTGAGTACGGTGGGTGGGTTAACTTCGCCTTTACTTTTACCAACTCCGTACCTACCTTAGTTGCTTTAGCTGCTCCATTTGGGGCAATTACTGCGAATTGTTTTCTATTTTAAGCGATTTGCATTTAAATATTTAATAGAATTTTGCCACGCGCAACTTTGACGCAACCTTTTTCCCAAACGCAAGTTCGCTCTCTCTCTCTCTCTCCCTCGTTCCATTGCTCCCACACTGCTGCTGCTCTCCCTCTACTTCCCACTCACTCACTCTCTCTCCGGGTTGCTCTGTCACCCACGCAGGCTCTCTTGGGTTCTCTTTGTCAAATTAAAATGTCAACGTCGCACCCTGTCAAACTATCTCTGTGTGTGTGTAGGTGTATGTATGTGTGTGTGTGTGTGCAGTCTAACAACAACAAAGCTTTGCTCCTGACAACCCTGAGGCGACCATCAAAACGCGTTTAATGTCAAGGCAAAACGCACACAAGAGACACACAAATAGAGAGCGCGCAAGAGAGACATAGAGAGAGAGCGAGAGAGCGAGAGCGAGTGTGACTGCAACGCCTACACCAATCGTAAAGCTTCCATTCGGCATAGACTGCACTTTCGGCACTTCGACTTCCCTGGCTCCCTCGCTCTCGCTCTCACTCTCTTCCCAGCCTGACTGTCGCAGCCAGCTGCAGCGGCGTGTCCTTTTGGCAGCCAGGTGCCGACTGTCATGACCCTTGACCTTTTTATATGAATTATGAACGGCGGCTTCTTATGACAGCAACATAATGTGCAGCATTAGTTGTCAATGCTCTCACACACACACACACACGCAGATGCAGCAGCAGCTGACGACATAGTTGTCGAATTCGCGCACGCGCCACACTGTGTCATTTTCATTGAAGCTGCTGCTGCGTTGCGTCGACGTCAACGTCAACGTCGGCTTCATTGTCGTCTCTAAGGGGCTCAGTCAGCAACTTGTTGGGGCGGCCGCGCACTTTTGCCTTTGTGTTTGTTTTTGCGTTTGCGTTTGCATTTCTGATTGTTTCTATGTGTGCGTGTGTGTGTGTGTGTTTACGTTTGTGTGCCGCCGCCGCCGCCACGCAGCTGTGCACAATTAGCGCAAACGCAACAGCTGCCGCGCTGTTGGCTGCGACGCGGCTGCGCTCTACGATTCGAACGCGGCGGCGGCACCGTTAAACGCAATGCGCACAGGCGACAAATGCGTCGGCTACGTTTTGCGTGTCATTTGAAATAAATACAAATAAAATAAATAAATAATAATTAAATAAAACAATATGATTAATAAATAGAAAATATTTTAAAGATAAATGAATGAAAAGTTAAAAAATTAATAGTAAACTATTAATTAATAAATAATAAAAAATTATTAAAAAGTAATAAATTATTTAATAATAAAAAAAAATGGAATATAAAAAATAATAGAAAATAAATAATACAAATAATATAAACAAAAATAATAAGAAAAATTAATTAAACAAATAACAAATAAATAAAATAAATTAAAAATTTTTTGAACAAATAAAATAATAAAAAAAACTCACAAAAATAACAAACAAATGACTAATAAGTAAAATAAATATTAAATTAGCAATAAAATAAGTTTAAGTTTAAAAAAATAAAAATTAAATAACTAAAATTTATTAAATGTTTAGTTGTCACTTATTTGATTACTTGTCTAATTGAAAACTTGCCATCTCTTTTTCTCTCTCGTTGCAGCATACAAAAAGAAAACATTAAGAAATTGAAACAAAAATACAAAAAAAAAACGCTGCAACTGCAACCCACGCGAAGAGCAACAACAACAACAACAACAACAACAACTACAGCCACAACAACAATAAGTCAAAGAATAATAATTAAAAGCAAAAGAAGCCAAGACGCGAAGCCAAGAAACCAATAACAAAATTTCAACTGTAAACGTGTCGACCCAAATCTGAGTCTCTCCATCTCTCTCCAACTATCTCCATCTCTCTCTCTCTCTCTCTGGTACTTGGTTAACGCTCGATCAGCGCTCTTCGTCTACGCCGTGAGTGTGTCTGTGTGTGTGTGTGCGTGTTAAGGTGTATGCGTGTGCGAGTGTGTGTGTGTGCGTGTGTGAGTGAGTGTGTGTGTGTGTGAGTGTGTGATTGTGACTGTGTGTGAGTGAGTGTGCGTGTGTGTGTGTAGGTGGCTGTGTGAGACGCGGCTATGTTACAGGACAACATAACAACGCTACTGCAAGCTGCTCATTACATTGAGCTGCAGGCACAGGCGGGCGCGGATGTTGCCATCACACTTGGCGGCCAGCATTTCATCAATAGCAATGGCTACAATAGCAGCGGCAGTGGCAGCGGCAGCGGCAGTAACAGCAGCAGCAGCAGCAGTAAAAGCGTTGCCAACAACAACAACAATAACAGCGCAAGCCAACTCAACAGAAACAATACGCCAGCAGCAGCGACTATAGCAGCCGCAGCAGGAGGAACAACAACAACAGCAGCAACAGCAGCAGCAGCAACACCCGCCAATGTAAACGGCCATAACGGGCTGACTAACGGTATAAATGCAGCAGCGGCAGCCAACACGGTCGGCCTCAGCAACGGCCACAGCAGTCCACGCAGTCAATTAATTGTTGCACACGATTACGATTATGTTGGCAACGCTGGCAGTGGCAGCAGCAGCAGCAGCAGCAGCGGCGCCATTGCGATCAGGAATGGCCAATTGGAGGCGACGGGACGCAGCAGCGAAGGTCGCGGCAATGTGTCGGGTGAGTAATAAAAAGCGAAGAGAAGAAAGAATCCTTAAGAAACAACAACAAGTACACATATGTATGTACATCATGCGCTCACTCTCTTAAACTTGCTTTGACCTTGTTAGCGACAGCATCAGTAACAACAATAACAATGCTCAAGCCTTGCACTTTGCGTAGGCTCGCACTGTACTCAGTGTGCACGCACGCACACACACACACACTGGCAGCCAAAATATTGAGCATGGTCCATGTTGGCGCTGCTGCTCTCGCTCTCGCTCTCTCACGCTCACGCTTACTCGCACTGCCTTGGTGCTCTTGCTTGGGCTGTGCTCAGTTCAGGTTGCAAGTGTGGCAGCAGCAGCAGCAGCAGGTACTGTTATATTTTTAGCGACTGCGACGGCGACGGCGACGACGACTGTTGTTGTTTGCTCAGCTTAGTTCACTCAAAATTTACATGTGCCAAATTTGCTGTTGTTGTTGTCTTGCCTAATGTTGGCTGGAGGGAGTGCACAGTGGGCTAAATTGTTTTAATGTGTGTACAAAGAAAAAAAAAAAAAAGAATAGACACAAGTTTTCGTTGGTTTTCTTTGCAAGCAAAACAGACAGCCAGGCAGACAGACGGACAGGCGCGAGCACTAACACACACACAAACACTAATACATGCATATGTTTTACCATTTTGTCTTTGGCTTTTTGCACGTACGCTCGTACTTGTTGCTGTTGTTGTTTGGGGTCACGTCATGATGCCGCGCGCTTGCTTGTGCTCTTTCTCGCTCTCTCTCTGTCCCTCTCTCCTCGCATAGCCAGCGAAGCGCAACCATGAAAAACAGCCCAATTAGTCATAGCAGCGCTCACACACACGCGGTCACACACACACACAGTCCCCATTGTTGTTTATGCGAACGATGCCAGCAGCAAGCAGCCCCACGTGAGCGATGTGTCAGAGAGCGGCGGCGGCGGCAGCAGCAGCAGCAGCAGCAGCAGAGAGAGAGCACAAATGATGAGTGCACGCGCCAGAGAGAGCGTAGCAGAGCTAAACTCTATGAGAGAGCTGTGTGTGTGTGTGTGTGTTTGTTTCTTTTGCGTGTGTCTTTGCAAACACAATATGCAAACTCTGCTCTCGCTCTCAGTTTTTTTTTTGGCTCCTCTCTGTGTGCGCGCGCTCTCTCTCTCTCTTCTTTCTTCCGAGTCAGTGTAAAACAAAGTCAATGAACTTTGTACGCATTTTTTATATGTTGTTTTTTTTTTTCTTTTCTGTCTTTCTTTTGTTTTGCTGCTTTTTGGGCACAGCAAATGAGTACCCTTTCCCCGCTCCTCCGTTTCCCCACTCTCTGCCCGCTTCCGTTTGCCTTCCTGCACTCTCACTGTGTGTGTGTGTGTGTGTGTGTTTGGTGTCTGCTTTGTACGTTTCATATTTTTAATAGCGCGTCTCTGCCGCCTTTCTTTTTATGTTGTTTTGTGTGTGTTTTTTTTATGTTTATTTGCTTCACACTTTTACAATTGTTGTTGTTGTTGTTGCTGTTGCATGTTGTGTCGGCAATTTGGCGCTTGTAATATTTGGACAGCTGTCGTTACTTGCTGAGCTGTTGTTGTTGTTGTTGTTCTTGTTCTCTCGCAGCCTGCGCTCAGCTGTGACTCCCTTGAAATAACAACAACAAACGCAACGGCAAACACGCAGCAGGTTATGCAATGCAAGAGAGAGGGAGAGCCAGCAAGCAAGAGTGCAAGCATGCAGCAGGCCGCTGCTACATGTGCTTGGCTAGCTTGCTTGCTTGTGTGGGAGTGGGAGAGAGTGTGCAAGGGGGAGAGTTAAGAGAGTGAGTGTTGTTGTTGTTGCTGCTCGACTGGCAATCCTTTGGCACTCGCACACACATGCACTACGTACTTGTGATCAACGGCAGTTTGCTCTCAATCTCTCTTGAATTTTGTGCTGCGCCTAAAAGCGCGCTGCGCTTTTTGCTCTCGAATTGTTGTTGCTGCTGTTAACTAACTTATGCGTGCGCTCTCTCGCTTACGCACGCACGCATTTGCATTTCTTTTGCATTTCTTATGCATTCCAATTCTTTTCTATGCCACTTTCCGTTTTGATCGCACCGTAATATCCATTTGCCGTTTAGTTGCTGCGCAGCATTCGCTGCTCTTGCTCTGCTCTTGCGCTACGCTTCGTTGCGGTTTTTTGCAAAACAAAAAAAATGTCACAAGAACAACAACAACACGAACAAAGCGAATTACTAAGCGAGCTGATGAGGCTGCTTAAAGCGTTGCTGGCTTTGTTGCTGCAGTCGCAGTCGCAGTCGCCGTCGCAGTTGGCGTTGCACTTGCCCGCAGCGACGTCGCCCAAAAAGAAATGGATTTATCGGCATTATTGTCTGGGTATGTGAGCGCACACACACACACACATACACACGGGCGCACATACACACACTTTGTGCCAATCTCTCTTGCACTCGCTCCCTCTCTCTCTCTCTCTTTGTGTGTGCACTAAGATAATGACTGACGCTGTCGTCATCGCCACGTGATAAAAGCGCACGTGGCGATCGTATGCAACGAAAAAAGCTCAATTTGGATAGCCAAAGAGAGGGAGAGAGACCAAGAGAGAGAGAAAAGAGGAAACTGAGAGAGAGCAAGCGCACATTACACTATGCTCTGGCTATGCAATGTAATAAGCACAAGTGTGTGTGTGTGTTTGTATGTGTGTGTGTGTGGAGGCGTGCATTGTTTAGTAAGAGCGAGAGCGAGATAGACTAGTTATAGTTTAAAGGGCAAAAGCAGAGTTAGCTGTATTGGCCGATTTAGAGAACTAGAAACCCCTCTATGGGTTTTCCTACAAACACTAACTCACATTTCCCCTCTCATCACTTTCATTTATTATTTAACATTACACCACATCAGATTATAAACTTTATGCTCTTTTAAGTAGACAAATTAAACGTAATGTTTTAATTATTTAATTTTCTATATTTATTGCAATTAAGTTTATGTTTGCGAGCTCATTCAAATGCGGCTTATTCATTTGTATTCACACACACACACACGCACACGCACACGTGACTAACATAGTATAATGCACGTTGTCGCCACGCAGTTGTTGTTGTTGTTGAACCCAGTTTGTTGTTGCTTTTCGTTGTCTTTATGTTGCTTCTTCTTCTTTGTTTTGTGTTTGTCTTGTTATCACATCTGTGTTATCATCATCATGCCACTCTCTCGCGCTCTCCCTCTCTCTCTCTCTCTTTCTCTTCATCTATCTATCTCTTACTTTACTTTTGTTTTGTTTTGTTTTTTTTCTATTTTATTGTTTTATATTTTGTTTCTTATTTTCTTCATTGTTTTTCGTTTTCTTTTTTTTAGAGGATGAAAATTCCTCATCCAACTTCAACTTCAACTCCAACTCCTACTCCCAACAACCTAAAGAACAACAACAACAACAAGTAGCTAAGGGCAGAGCAACAACAACAACAACAACAACAGCTGCTGCAGCAAAGCTAACGCCTGCCGTCGTCTCCGCCTCCGCTGGCCGTTTCGATGGTTCCGTCTTGGGGCTGGTTACATCGCCGCTGCCCATACAGTTGCCGCTGGCCACAACAGCCACGCCCACAGCGTCAGCGACTGCGACGGCAAAGCATAAGCTGCCCGCAAGCGTTGCTGCCACCTGCGACATACCGCGCAAGTATTATGTGACAGATGCCAAGGCAGTGGCAGCGGCAGCGGCAGGCGGAGCCAGTGGCAGCGGCAACGGCATAGCTGCTGTAAGCGGCGCTGTTACTCCCTTGAGTCCTTATAAAATCTCTGGCGATGGTGCCACATTTCAAGCGCTGGCAGCGCGTTATCAAACGGCAACAGCAACGGGCACACATAAATCGCAAATACCGCTCACCCCACCGCCCATGGCCACCCGCAAGGTGGTGGAAATCACACGCAATCGATCCTATTCAATGTCCTCCCATAAACTTTCAGCGCAAACACATGCGGGCATCTTTATTAGCTCTGAGGATATGCGCATTGCCGCCAACTATCGACAGATTCTCAATCCGCAACAGCAGCATCAGCAGGCAATGCTAACAGGAACTGGAGCAGCGGCAGCGGCATCCACATCTGTGTCCAGCTCGGCGCCGGTAACGGGATCTCAGCTAAGCGGACATGGCGGACGCAGGCGAACGATCAGTTCCAATAGCAATGGGTAAGTGAGATGCGAGATTCGATCACTGCCGCCTGCCAGCTGTATACTCATATTTCTACTTCTCTTCCTTCTCCTGCAGCGCTGGCACACGCGAAGTGCACAACAAGCTGGAGAAGAATCGACGTGCTCAGCTCAAGGGCTGCTATGAGGTGCTGAAGAATCAGTTGCCGCTGGGCGATGAGGATCGCAAAAAGACATCCAATTTGACAATACTCGACAAGGCGCACAAATATGTATTGGTAAGCATGAGCTCCCCCTACATCCTCTCTAGAACTTTGTCTAATTGTGTTTTGCTTGCCTGCAGGGTCTGGCCAAAGTCGATCGGGAACAGGAGGCAGAGATGGAGTTACTGGCCAAGCAGAAGATTGAGCTGCAAAAGAAACTGTATACCCTCAAGATGAAACGCCTGACGGATCAGAGCATTCCACTAAATGACAATGGTAAAGGGGCAGTCTGAGAGAAACAGTAGGGGGAGGATCACTATGTGTGTGTGTCTGTGTGTGTGGCTCGTGCTGTAATCGGTTGCAATTCAAATGTTGCAAGCAACCATGAAAACGCAAATCATATGCGCAAAAGTAGCTCAAGTTTTGCATATCATTTCACACACACACACACACACACACACACAGTACACTCCTTCCCCGCACAACCTTCAGCTTATGCAATCGAAAGAAGTCGATTAATTCCTATTCGATATGTTTTTCATTTCTTTAATTGTTCCCTTAACCTTTCACAGATGCAGTCAATGAAGCTGTCTGCCTGACGACCAACACAACAACATCATCATTGGCAACAACACCATCCTCATCGCCCTCGGGAGGAGGAGGAGCAGGAGCAGGAGCAGGAGTTGGAGTAGCATCACCAGCAACGTCTACGGCTACGGCTACAGTTGGTCGCAGCGCTACCACGCCCATTCTGTTTGATGGCACCACCACGCCCATTTGTGTCGCTGGTGTAAGTAAATTGAGCATGAGCGATGTGCTGGCAAATGATGATGAACCAGTTGAGCGACAGAGCTCCTTATAGCAGGAGGAGGAGTTAAGGAGTTTTGGGGGCCCTACACAAGGTAGCCTAGAACTAGTGGGGTGTCTGGTAAATCGATTGTAATAAGCTGTATTTGGCCTAAACTAAAACAATGGTAGATGGGTGCTCTATGCGTGAGAGAGTTTCCTCGGTGACGTTCTTTTGAAAAGAAACTGTGTAGCCAAATAGTTCTATGTGTTTGTTATCGATAGTTTTGTGTGTAGTTTTTGGTTGTACAAATTACGTTTATGTTGTTCTTTAATCAATTTGAATGTCTGCAAAGCAATTTGGAATTATTTTTAAAGCTCTGGCGTAGCATTTACATGAGAAAATGCTTAGTTTGTACAATCGATAATAATCGATAGTAAATGTATTTATAATTTTTACACTAATGCCCAGCTAGATAGACATATGTATATACAAATATCAGATTTATAGATATATATACATATATAAACTTGTTAAGTTCCCTGCAGAAATGTAGCAAAATATCAACGGTAATAGTTATCGATAGTTCATTTATTGTTAATGAATTAGGGCGTACAAGCTTAGCTTAACAATGTGCTTCTATAGATTGAAATATATCAACTTGTTTAAATAGAATTTTGTGCTTTCAATGAATATTTTGTGTTATCGATAGTTATCGATGGTAAATATATTAAATTTATGCATATGTGCTTCTCTCCAGATAGTATTAAGATCTTTTAATAGGGCTTAGTGCTCTCAATCCTTCTTGAATTGCGAATTTATGTCGAAATATGTACGCTAATAGTTATCGATAGTTAATATATCGTTGAGGAATTAAAGTCTACAAGGTCAAGCTTAAGAAGGCGAAATGTTCTAAATAGAAAGACATCAAGACATTTAAATAGTTCACAGTGCTCTCAATAGAAACATAGTGCTATCGATAGTTATCGATAGTAAATATAATAAATTTATGCACACATGCCTCTCTCAAGGTAGTATTGAGTTGTGTAAAACGCTGTCAGAGTCAGATTTAGTACGTCGCAATGTATACGTTAAAAGTTATCGATAGTAAATGTATCGTTGAGCAATTAAGGCCCTAAAGCTAAGCGTAGTTTTTCAACTGTGTCAAGCAAAACTTTTGTTCTTTACATATACTTTCAAACAGCTGTTTAATTTTGTCTCCCACTCTCTTTCCCTCTCTCTCTCTCTCTTGCAGATGCAAACCGGTGTGCCAACAACGGCCATGTCATCTGTGATAAACAAGAGCAACGCCAGCGGCAACAAACACAACAACAAACACAACAACAACAACAGCAGCGGCGGCGTGATCTATGCCCAGAATCAAAATTCCTTACTAACACCCACCGTAGTTTCCATCGGTCTGTTCAAGAACACCTTAGTATCGCCGCCCAATGCGAATGGGAATGGGAACAGCAATGGGGGCAGTGGCTCACCGACAGCATCGTCTGCATCGTCAACATCGCAGCAAAGCAGCCCGGCGGGCAGTCCCAATGTGGCTGGAGCAACAGTGACCACACGAGGATCACCAACACCATCGACACCGTCGCCATCGCCAAGCTCCTCATCGAGTGGCGTCTCATCGTCTGTGTCCTTTATTGGCTCCTCCTCATCGTCCTCATCATCATCTTCGTCCTCGTCCTCATCGTCGTCCTCGTCGTCGTCGTTAACATCCTCCTTGTCGTCCACATCGGCGGCGGCAGCAACGCAACATCTGCTGGGAGCGGCGCGTAGTGCCAATATTAAATTTCATGGCAGTGCAGCTGTTGGTGGCGCCACCATTGTGACTGCAACAGCAACGAATGGAGCAACAGTTGTTGGTGCGGCGAATGGTAAAGTAGAAAAAGCTAAACAACAAAGCTTAAGCGATTGCAACTAACTAAATCTCTTTCTTTCTCTGCTCTCTCGCTGTCTCTTTCATTCTCATAGCTCATTCCGGTGGCTTTCATCAAACGGAGACGGATCGCAATTACAACTTCTTGATACGCAACAGCACGGCGGCGCAGTAGAGGCGCAACAGCAGCAGCAACAACAACAACAACAACTATAATCAAACCAACTACAACAAAAACAACAACAACAACAACTGAATTGTGTGCAACAGCTCCCACCTTAAAAACAAAAAAAAAAAAATCAAACAAACAAAACAAAAACAAAAACAAAACAACAACAAAAGCTGGAAACGAACTCGTTCTCAACTCTCTTTTTGTTTCTACGTATTCTGTCTCATACAACAACAACAACAACAACATCATCAGCAACAACAACAAACAATCGCACACAGCAACAAGAAGAAGAAGATGAACAACAACAACAACAACAACAAAGCATAACAGTTCCGCCCAACATTTAAGCATCGATTTTGAAAATCAAAAAATCAAATGAAAAAAAAAACAAAACAAAAAAAGAAAACAAATCAAAACAAAAAACTAAATAAAACACAATTTAAGAAGAAAGCATAAATTAAAAGGAAAAAAAAGAAAACAAAAAAAAAATGAAGAAGGAAATTATTTTTAATAAATAATTTTATACACACAAAATGAAACAAAAGAAAACAACAACAACAACTAAAATCAACAACACCAACAGCAACAGCAGAAACAAAATAAAAACAAAACAAAATCAATAACATAATTAAGATAAAGTGGGCTGCAAACAAACAACAACAACAACAATAGCATCACACACACACACACACACGCCGCACACACACACACACACACACACAACCACACACACGAATGTAAACAATAAGAACTATTATATGAATTAATCTAAAGAAGAATCGCATAGAAAGTTAGCTAAAAATACATAAACAAAAAACAATTGTGTAGAGAACTTTGAATTTATGTAACACACACACACACACACACACACACACTGAGACAGACACACACACACACACACTAGCAAAACTTTATGATGTGTAAAAATGAGTAACAAAAACAAAAACGCGCTGTTGTAACAGAAACCACCAAAATGGGTAACGCTTTATGTATAAAAAAAAAAACTAGAAAAAAAAAAACAAAACAGAGAACTAAACTACATGCATGCTAAATATGTGTATGTGTGTGTAGGTGTATGTATGTAGTGCATATGTGTAGGTAGCACCGTAACTCTTTATATACAGGCAAAACGATCAGAACTTTCACTTGTGTTTATCATTTTAGTTTCTTTCCCCCCCGCCCATTTTTGATGTGACCCAAAGAGACATAAGCAAAACACTTATGTATATGCGTGCGTCTGTGTGTGTGTGTGTGAATATAATATATATATTATCTATATTCTCTGACCAAAAGCAAAGTAACATTTCCCAAGCCAAGAGCTCCGCCTCAGCTAAGTAAATCAAATCAAATACTCTTTCTGCTAAGTTTTCAATTTCAGTAAGATGTAAATCTTATATATAGAGAGAGAGAGAGTGTGTTGCATAATCATACACTGCGCGTGTGAGTGTGTGTGTGTTTAGCCCAATAATCCCAATGTTTTAAGGAGACATTTACATGTTGTAGACACGATGTATTCGATGTATATCCGTAACGTATATAATATATATATATATGCCCATATCTGTAGTTGTTGTAGTGCCGTAGGAAACACATACTCTCTCTCTCTCTCACACTTTCCTCACACGCACACACACACACACACTTGGCTAAAATCTATACATATATAAATTAGACTCTTTTGGTTTCCCCTGAGGCCTCAAGCACATTTTCACATTTAATACTCTCTCTCTAATTGAAAAATCGGTTGTCTGCACTTTTTATTAGCCAACATTTTACGCTAGTTAACAAAGAAATAATTCACTTCTTTCTTTTATTTTTGATCCACTTCTGTTTCTCATTTCATTTTAAAGCTAAAAACCTTAACGCCTTAAGAGCTCTACGTCAACTGATCCAAAATCTGATGCAATTTAACAATGAAAAACATAAGAAAAACAAAAATCTTGTATGGAATATTTATATACACAAAGGATGTAGAAAAAGTAAAAAAAAAAAAAAAAAAAAAAAAAAAAAACAATAACAATATAGATATACTATATATATATAGATATATATTTATGTATAACTATATATATTATGAACTTTAAGCAGAAGACAGAAAACTAAACTAAATATTATATTTTGGAGCATTTTTTTCAATGTGTGCGCGTGCGTGTACGTATGTCTAAGTGTGTGTGTGTGTGTGCGTCTCTGAAAAAGTATTAAACAAAAGAAAAGCAGAAAGCTAAAGAAGAAGAGGAACAATAATTGAAAACTGTTTATGCAAAAAAAGAAAAAAAAAACAAAAACGAAAACTTGGCAAATTTTTAAGATTATTTTATGAAAAGCGAGAACATTTAGAAAATAATATTCAAATATTTTTTGGGGGGGCAAAGAATTAAGAGAAATTTTGTAACAAATAAACACATAACTGAGCATTATAAAATGTTTATTTTTTGCTGCATAGAAACAAACAGATTTTGTAAATACTTTCGTTGCAATGACTCGAAAATTGTTATTATTAATGTTTTTTAATGTCTTTGTGCACACACGACATGTTCGTGCATGTCTGCTGTAGAACCAATATTCACTTTTTTTCTAATTTAACAAAGAAATTTAACACAGTTTCAGCAAATAATAAGTAAATATTGCAAAAATGAAAAATTAATTATTTATGTTTCTTTCACACATTTTGCTAAAGAAAAAACAACGCAGATGAAACTACTTCAAAAGAAAAACAACAGCAACAACAACAACCACAACAATTTAGTGTATAAGCATAAATGTTTGTGTAAATGTTTTGAATGTACATGTAAAATGCTTAGCCTGATAAGTTCTAAAAAAAAAAAAAAAAAACACGACGACGTTGATGATGAAAAACGGAAAAACTAGAAACCATAAAAAGAAATGTGAAAAAAAATAATAACAAAAAAAAAAAAGAAATGCATAAAATATTGATATAGAAAGAAAATATATAATATATAGAAAGCCGAGAAAACATAATGTTTAATGTGTGTGTATTTAGTTTGTTCGTTTGAAGATCTGCATATTTATATGTTTGCTTATTAGATAATTAATTTTCAATGCGTTTTTCTTAATTAAATTAAATTAATTAATTACCTTTGTAAGTAGCCAAGTAATGAACATAATACTTTACTTTTAGCTTACTTTATTCTTTAACTACATATATGTGCGTGTTTTTTTTTTTTCTAATATTTACTAAACGATTTCATTTTAGAAATGCTATTATTATTTTATTTACTTAATTTAAAACATTGAAAACAAATCGGGAGTATTGCAAATTATAAATCTATGAAGAATGGAAGAAGAAAGAAGAAGAAACAACAGCATCAACAACTAGAGGAAGCAACAAACACAAAAAGATATATATATATATATTGAAATATGGAGAAAGCTGACAAGAGAAAATGCAAAAAACAAACAAAAAAAAAAAAACATAAAACGAGAACATCTTTTAGCTGTAAAATGTAACATGTAAAATTAATTTTAAATTCATCAAAAAAAAAAAAGAAAGAAAGCAACAAGAAATGGAAAAAACAAAAGAATTGCAAAAAATGAGTATAAAAAATATATATGAGAAATATATATATATATATAAATGTGTAAAGAAAACAAAAATGCAAGAAAAAAAAAATAAAAAAAGTGATTTCAAAACAAACCTTAATCTTGTTCTTATTTTGGGCAACACTTGGAAGGTCTTTCGGTAAGTTTTCCCCACACTAGAGTATTACAACAATAAAAAACGAGTTCTTTAGATTTCTCATAGTTTTGTTTATTTCCAAGCTAAACATATTTTCAATCCAGTTTTACTCATAATCATTATAATAATAGTTTATCAAAAAAATGCTTTGCTATTGCTGCTAAAAAAATTTGTTACTTATTTAAATTCCGATATATGTGTGTATATATATATAAGTATGGGACTGTGTACATACTACATATGCAACTGCGTGTGTGTGTGTGCTGAGTATAAGTGAGAGCAGGAAGGTAGTGTGTGTGGTGTGGGAGAACAGAGTTGCTGTTGCTGTGTAATTTATCCAGTTTCCTAGGCCCTTATCATTAGATATACATACTCTATATTTATGTATACATAGCAACATTTACGGATTCTCAATTTATCATACACAAAATATAGGAGAAAAGGGTTGACAATAATGACAGAAAATAGAACCGCTAAACCAAGCTGAGGAAATGTACAACAAATTGGATAGGCAAATGCAGAGTCGTAGTCGTTGTCGGGTTGAGTAGGATCGAGTAAATAATAATATAGCGTAAGGTCATCGATTGCATAGCTTATATATTTAATAATAATAATTAGAAGTAACATTATATTGATATTAATAATAATATAATAATAATCGTAATAATAATAATAATAGCTTAAACATTAGAATACAGAATGCAGTTTGCAAGAAACAATTTTTTAATTAAATGTTGACACAAAAAAAAAAAAAAAGAATTAACCATAATCTTAATAATTTCTCTCGATACCTTTTTTTTTTTTTAAGACTATGCACAAATTAAACAAATAAGAGAATTGTTGTTGTTTCCAATTAAACAATAGCTACAAATGTCACTACCATTTTTTTTTTTCATTTTGTTTTGTTTCTTGTTCTGTTTCGTGTCTCTGGCTAGTTAGAAAATTACAAAAGTTTTGCAGAAAAATTACATTTGTTGCATTTTGTTTGTTTGTGTTGAATTAATTATGAATAAAAGATGAAGTTTGGTTTATGTTCTCGTTTTGTTTTGCAGCTGCAATTCACAATAGTTTTTATATGTTTTTTTGTTTTTGTTTTAACTATCATATATTTATGTACGTACGTATTGTATAATTATAAAAAGCTTTTCAGTGTGTGTACGTGTGTGTGTGTGTTTTATTATTATTGTTTAACATTTTGCTATTTAATTATACACAAAAAAAGAGAAATCGATAGAAATTATAATAGATACAGTAAACAATCGATTGTTTCCTTTAGGCTCACTAATAGATCCCTTATACAGTCGAACTACCCTAAAAGGAAGTCAACACTTGCTGCCAAGTGTTCGCTTTAGCGTGGCTCCACTGTATTTGCTCTATATATATATGTGTGTGTGTATGTTTCTTGTTCTTTTCTTCTCTTTTAATTGTAGCATAGCAAAAGAACTTGATAAATTATATGATTATTAAAAGCTGGCGCGCTGTGCTTTCTCTCTCTGGTTATCTAAATAATAGTTGTTGTTGTTGCTTTCTTTATGTATGTATATTTTTAATATTTTTTGTATGCATTTCTTTGTTGCCTTTCTTTAGGGAGTTTTGTATAATTGTTTATTATTTTTTGTTTTATGTATATTACACATAATTCATAATATCTTTAAATTTTTAATCATCGTTGAAATGTTGCAAATAATTTTGATACAATTTTCTGGCTGCTTTATAAATATGCTTAACAAAACAGGCGCTTCTTGTTGTTGTTGTTGGTGTTGTTTTTGTTGTTGTTGTGGCTTTGTATCCGTGTGGCCTTACTTGTTGGTGTTGGTGTTGTTGTATTGTATGATTAACGGCATTTGGTTGTTGTTCTTCATCTCGTTCGCTCCTCGAGTTCTACCTCTTCTTGTAGCTTCAGTTGTTGTTGTTGTTCTTGTTGTTGATGATGTTGTTGTTGTTGTTGTTGTTGTAGTTGTCGCAATTGAGTTCTTACAACAATTGGCAGCAAGGAGAAGGCTTTGTCGGCTCTTTCACGTCCATCTGACGTTGTTTTTTGCGTGATGAAATATCCCTGATTAGATCGAAAAATACCTGAACAGAGAAAATTCGATATTAGTTCATAAATTCCCCATAATTGTTTATAACTAATTGTGTTTCTTTTTTTTTTTGTTTTTTGTTTGGTTCTATTGTTACGAAATTTTGAAAATGGCTAAAAACCAAAAGCAAAAGATTTTCATACACCATTAAAGGAAATTTTTCAAAACATCCAAAAAAGAAATTAAAAAAACAAAAAAAAAAAAATACAAAAAACCAAAATAATAAAAAAAAATAAAATATACAAGCGCCATACCAAGGGATTTTTTTTTAGAAATCAAAAAGCAAAGTAAATAATACAAAAAATATGTCCTAGAAAAAATTGACATATTTTTTTTACTGTGCTAAATTCAACAAAATCAAATACATTAGCATACTGTGTGGGTGTAAGTAGGTGTGAGTGTGTGTGTGTGTGAATGTAGGCATGTGTGTGTGTGTGTGAGTAGGTGTGTTTGTGTTAATTTAGCTGTGTGTATGCTTTCAATTCAGTTTCAAGCAGTTCCTTAACTTCTCATCTCTTTTGTGGGCAAAGCTTATACTTTGTGATATATGGATTCAAATTCTTAGTTCTTTACTAGCCCTTCTTATAGAGAAGTTATATATTTTTAATATATAGTAGAAGTATATTAATAAAAGAAGTGAACTGCAACAAAATTATTCGCACAATTCACTAGAACCTTATCCAAGTCAAGGGTCTTAAAATAGAAGCTAATAAATAGAACCATCATCTTTATAAATCATACGGGGAAATATCGATGATTCCGCTACTTATTATATATCAAGTTAATAATATAAATCTCCAATATCGATCAATTTTAGTATATACCCAAGAACATGCAAGTTATACCGTAATGCGGTTAGAAAAACAGCGAGAGAGAAGGTAGAGAAGGAGGCAAGGGGTAAGGTTAAAGTCAACTGATATGCAACCCTCTCAGGTTGTACTTAGTATTAATATTATTGTTGTTGTTGTTGTTGTTATCGTGTGTTATGTTTCACAAATCAAAAAAAAAGAAGCATACAATAAAAAATACAAACTTAACTAACGAAAATAAAAATAGTTAAAAATGAAAACGTTTTTCTTTTTTTTTTTTAGTATTGCAAAAAGCCAAAAGCGAAAGAGGGCAAACTACTTAGAGGAATTAGAGATAGATAGATAGTGTGTGTGTGTGTGTGCGTACTAGATATATATAGAAAGTATACTGTGTGTGTGTGTGTGTGAAATTGTTGTTCGTATGCACCTAATGCCTAAAGTAGGGTACACTTAAGTCTCCGCTTCTTGCATCTATCTTTAGCACGCCCGCTCGTGGCTTTCGAATCTTCGGTTTTTCGTGATCTTATTTCGCGCATCAAATCAAAAAATACCTGCAATTATGTGATGGGAATAAGATATACATGTACATATCATCTATACAAAATATATAGATATATTTATGGCATATAAATTGTTTGTGTGTTTCAAGGGGGCAGTTTTATCATCATATATATTATCAGGAAATCAAGTGTTTTTTAGTGCTTCAGTTGCGTGTCACAGATGCGCGCAAAAAAATAAATAATAAAAAACATAACTTAAAAAATAACTTAAAATTAGAAAAAAAATTAAAGATTGTTATAGAAATCAATAGAGACTTAGTTGATAAGCAGCGTTACGTTTGACAACATCGATAAGCGATAACAATCGAGTTAAGTTCAGTATTCAGTTTGTTGGCTTTGCTTTCACATCGGCCTGGCGAACATGAATATATATACATATACATATATATAAAGCTGCTTGTGCAGTTATGCCTAGCAACATGAGTCACATATGTTTTTATATAGTAACATTCACATTTGTCATGATATCGTCACATTGTACTACAAAACAAATCACAAATTTCTACAAGTGTGTATGAGTTGGTGTCTCTGTGTGTGTTGTGTGTGTGTGTGTGTGTGTGCAACAACAATGCCTAGAAAATATTTAGCTTTTATGATTTGAGCAGGGGGAAAGAGAGTAGGGGAAACACTTCGATAAGAATGTTTCAGGTGAATCGTAAAGCACTTAGGTGAGATTAAAAACGCAAAACGAAACACAAACGAAAAGCTAAATGTGAGTCAAAATTGTTGTTGTTGTTTCTGCTTTAGCTGTTGTTGTAAGTACTTGTTGTAGTTGTTGTTGTTGTTGCTTGATGTTGCTATTGCTGATTACTTGTGCAAGGTAATCGCAAAATACACAAAAAATACACACACAAAATCAGAATCAAAGCGAACATGGAAATCAATTAGAAATCGTTCAACAAAAAAAAAAAAAAAGAAAAAAGAAAAACCAAAAACAAAATCAAAAGCGAAATGGAAATGGAAAACGTTTAACAATCGTGTGTGCTATAAATTTTTGCATTTCGTTTTTCGAATTTCTGTTCATAAATCATCGATAATAATAAATAGTTTATTTTCTTCTTGCATTTCATTTAGCCAATTGTTGAAGAGCCTTCGAAATGTGTCTGCAAATGTGTTTACATTAAATATGCATTAGGTAGGTAGAGATGGAAAGACATACACAGAGAGAGAGAAAAACAGAAAGAGAGCGAGAGAGAAAGATGCTCTCTCAGCTACAACTATCGATTAGCTATCGCTAAGCTCAAAACGATTGTAACATTGTCGTTGTAACTTTTCGCTCATTTCATTGGTTGAGCTATCGATAGCCGCCTCGATAGTCGATTGAAAACCCCTAGCAAGCTACACATTTCCCCCCGTTTTTTCGCACTCTCCCACACTTACCTTGTCCACGTTCTCGCGTGTCTTAGCCGAGGTTTCCACATAGGGGACGGTCCACTGTTGCGCCCTCATCTGGCACTCGCTGAGCGGTACCTTTCGCTTATCGTTTAGATCGCATTTGTTGCCCACCAGCAGGAACGGTATGCTCTCATCGTTTTTCACCCGCAATATTTGTTCTCTACAGGGGATGGAAGAAGAGAAGAGGAAGAGAGAGAAGAGGGAGAAGGAGCAGCATGAGTAACTAGTTAAGCTAAAATATGTTGTTATTGCCCGACTTTGATAAGCCGCCTCGAGTCTGTCAATGACTCATGAGCTGTCACGACACACACACACACAGACACGCACACACACACAACATCAATATTGAAGCAGCCACACCTGGTCACACTTCATAGTTGATAGAGCAGCCCTACACCTGTCGCTGGCAGAGAACAACAACCCCCTGAGTTGAGGATGGTAGAGGGAGAGAGCGTAGGCTATGCTGCGCTGAGCTGGTGCTTTGCCCACATTACGAATGGGGTCAGCTAAGGAAAGGGAAAATGTGGGTATAGAGAAAGATGACAAGACTGTTATCGATAACTTATGTGTTATTAAGAGGCAACTAGTTGCATAGTTTGTGCTAGTGAGTTTAGTAAATAGAAGCTAAAATGAACTGAATTCAGCTAAACTATTTAAGTTTAACTAACGATAGTTTCTGTCATATTTGTTATCGATAGTATTTTTTGATTAGTTGAATTTATTTCTGACTTTTAAGGTCACTGAGAGTTGTGAGAGCAGAAAACTATGTGAAGTTCTTAAAGTCGAAAAATAAGACGATTGTATTTGACATACATCGATATTTATCTAACCTATCGATGACATGATTAGCAAAGTGCATTTACCTGACATTCAATTTTCTTTATTATAAATTTGTAAAAGGTGGAAAGAGAACCTAGATTGTAATAATTAATTAATGAGATAGTAAATCGATAAATATTAAAATTATCGATAGTAAGGAAAAGAGGTCTTTGCATGAATTTTGACTTAAAAAATTCTCTAAGCAAGTTTTATAGGCGCAAAGATTATTGATAAATTAAACAATAGTATACTACAATCATCGATATTACTAGAACTTATCGATAGTAGTAGTGTTAGGGTAGCTTTACAAGACATCTGACTTAAGATCTCTGTTAGAAAAGACTTAGCTTGTTATTGTAGACAATGAATGAGACGATAGTTATTGAAACAATCGATATTTAGCAAACCTCTCGATAGTTGTGTCTGTTAAGGTGTCTTTGCATGAATTTTGACTTAAAAATTCTCTAAGCAAGTTTTAAAGGTGCAAAAATTATTGAAAAATTAAACAATAGTATACTACAACTATCGATATTTCTAGAACTTATCGATAGTATTCTGTTAGGGTGACGTTACAAAACTTTTGACTTAAGATCTCTGTTACTAAAGGGCTTAGCTTGTTATTGTAGACAATGAATGAGACAATAGTAATCGAAACAATCGATATTTATCAAACATCTCGATAGTTGTGTCTGTTAAGGTGTCTTTGCATGAATTTTGACTTAAAAATTCTCTAAGCAAGTTTTATAGGCGCAAAAATTATTGAAAAATTAAACAATAGTATACTACAACTATCGGTATTTCTAGAACTTATCGATAGTATTTTGTTAGGGTGACGTTACAAAACTTTTGACTTAACATCTCTGTTAGTAAAGAGCTTAGCTTGTTATTGTAGACAATGAATGAGACGATAGTTATCGAAACAATCGATATTTATCGATAGTTGTATCTGTTAAGGTGTCTTTGCATGACTTTTCAGTTAAAAACCTTGTTAATTAAATACCTTGAATAGGCACTTTGCTGGCTATCGCTATCAAAGAATTTTCCTTCAACTTCTGATTACGTTAAAGCCTTAGCTAGGCTAACTAAAGGCTTTAATTACATCTGGTTTCAGGCGCTCTCTCACTCTCCCTTTCTCTTTCGCTCTTAACTAATTAGCGAGTTTGTGCAGCTGGCAGATTCAACAGCTGAGACCTGTGACTGAGCACACTCGAGTATGACAGCATGAACTCTTGACATACACACACACACAGAGAGAGACACACACACAGCTAGAGTCGCTGCCGCACACTCACCTGAATTCCTGGGTGGCCTGGAAGCTTTCATCGTCTGTGATTGAGAAGACACAGAGGAAGCCTTCGCCGCTGCGAAAATAATTATCTCTGATGGCTGCATAATCCTCCTGCCCAGCAGTATCCAGTATATCTATTTGTACTTCCTCGCCATCGAGCACAACCTGCAGTTGGAAGGGGGAGATTGGAGTCTATTGCGTTGACAACTTGAGTTGTAAAGAAACTCACCTTTTTCCTATAACTATCGGCCTTGGTGGGCTCGTAATCCTCCACAAATTCATCGTACATAAATTGCAATGTGAGGGCGGATTTGCCAACGCCGCCGCTGCCCACCATGATGACCTTGTGCAGCGCCGGGCCGGCAGTTGGTTTCTTACTCATGATTTGTGTTTTTGTGTTGATTGTACGGGAGCAGGAGCAGGAGCAGGAGCTGTAGCAGCTGCAGCAGGAGCTGGAGCAGGAGGAGAGGGGAGTTCGCTCAACGCTTCAATTGGCACACACTCGCCACACACACTCACACACACACACACAGCGCTCTCTCTCACTCTCTCACACACTCTCTCTTTGTTGCCTCTTCCGCTGTGGAAGTTGGTGAAACTCTGCAAAATAGACGAGAAAAGAAAAGGGTTAGCATTCAAGTTGACTTTGCGTTTTGGGGTTTCCTGCTTTGGGCCATGGCTTAAAATGGACGACAGGCTGTCGCTTGTCTTGGCCAAGTCATTCAACCGTTCGACAATTGAACCATTTAAGGCACGCAACTGACTTGTCTACCCGGTTCCCTTTTCAAGTGTTTCATAACGTTGAAAACATATGTGACTTATGTAAGCGACGTGGTACAGTAGCTATTGGCTATAGACGCAATAGAGATCCAGCAATTGATGCAGCTTGTACAAGAAATACTATATTACCATATAGAGCTGCTATATCTACATTAAATATACCAATAATTATGAGCTAGCTAAACTGATCTGAAGCTAGAATTTCTTTACTTTACTTCGAGCATATCTTCAGTTTATTTGTGGTTTACTTTTCATTCCTTACAGATCGAAGCAATAAAACCTATATAACTATAAAGCTGCATATTAGTTGCACACACTGTACAAATTTCATCATAATCTTAGGGTTTCACCACAGCATCTTTGCTTATTTCTTACTTAACTTTCTTGTCTCTTGAGTGAATTCCCCCAAACTTTAGCATTTAAAAGCTAACTATATTGTACAGTTACAGTCAAAATTTCATGCACGTAGCACTAACCTAGCATAGCATATGGCATACATATCTTGCTCTATCTGAACACAGTCAAGCATCATCGTATCAGCTTAGCTAACGACAGCTGCACTAATTGGTTTCCATCCCCTCTGTCCCTCAACCTGCCCTCCTTGCACCACCTACAACTTGCTTTGACAGTTATTTAGCTGTTTTTTTTTCTATGCTTTGCACACGCAGAAATTGTGAACACTTTGGCGCTTATTACTCAGTGTGCGCTCTATACATATGTGTTGCTGTTGTTGTTGTTGTTGCTAGTGCATAAAAAGCTTTGGCCACTTTGGCGAGCAAATCGACAAATGAAGCATAAAAAGAGAGAGAGAGAAAAATAAAAAGGTTGAATGAACTTTTTACAACCAACATACACACACACACACATGCGACACGAACTAGCATAATGCAGAGCTGGCCAAATTGACTCTTGGGCCGGTCAATGTGTGTGCGTTGTTGTTGTTGTTGCAACGGGCAACTGTTGTTGCTTTTTAGCTGCCATTCGCAATTAGCCTTTTTGCAAGCAGACGCGTCGCGCCGTCATCGATTGCAATAAATTAAGGCGTGAAATTACGTATTGAGCGAGAGCAAGGCGCGCATTGGCATGGAAAAACAGAGTGACACACACACATACATATGCACACATACATACAGATGCTGCAAACTGCAGACATGCAGACAGCAGCCACGTGTTCATTTGGCGCATAGCCAGGCCAAAACTAAACCCACTGCAGATCGGGTACATATGTATATAGCATGGCATACTCCATGCATTATCCATCAATATTAGCCCCTGATTAATTGTGCTAGCAATGCGCAAATAACTCACAATGCTTACCTAGAAATGCTATGAATAGCAATGGGAGTACTCATTGCCGCTCAATGATTCATGCAATGCAAAGTCAAGCCAAATTTTGAGTGAGTCGCCAGTTAAATACCCTGCATACATATGTAATCTATATAAGCTTACGTAAAACGTTTGCCGTTTGCAGTTGGCATCGCATAACACTTACTAAATTTAGGCTAATGAAAACCGCAATAAACAACAACTAATACGAGCTATGCGGCTGAGTATAATTTTCGAACTGAACTTGAATTGTTTTTTGCTTTTGTTTTTTCTTTCTGCGGTTTTTCGTTTGCAAGATGAGTTTCAGTTTCTTTTTTAGTTTGCCTGGGAATTGAATAGAAAAAAAAACACGCCAGCTGTCAAATAAAACAACGTGCGCAACAAGTACAACAACAACAACAACGACGACGACGGCAACCGCAACTAGTACAACTCGACGAGTGCCACGCGGCGTATGAGTAATCGCGGCAAACGAGCGCGTCAATCAATCGAGCTGGAAAGCAAACAACGAAAAACAAACATAGCGAAGACAAACTCAAACTCCCACGCCCCAACTACAACAACAGCAACAACAACAACAACAGAGACAAAGCAAGTTGATTATGCGCAAATAGAAATACGCTAAGATCTTGCCTAAGAATTAAAACAAAATTTCTAGCTAAAGCTGATCAACATTTGGAGCTTTACTACACTGTACTTCAAACTCTTGGCACTTGCTTGTTGTTAGAGTATGTGTTGTAGTAGTTCAATTACAACAATAACTAAAGCGAAACAACAACAACAACAGGCAATCAATTTAGCGCGCGTTACTCATACGCAACGTTGAACGACAGCAAATTTAATTGAAAAGTTGCAGCTAAACACAAGAGGCGCCAGCTCTGAGCCGAAAGTCAATTACACACACACACACACACCTGTATACACAACCGTTCACACACACACACTCACGTAAATCGAACTACAATGTGCTAATGAAATCAATTTTCGATTATCTTTCCTTTTGCACCAAGAACTTTATTTGCTTTCTACACTGCGCAGGCACATACCCATTAATTAGTGTATTATATATAGGCTATGTACTATATACTAGCATGGCCAAATGTTGTGCAATTGGCCCAGAAAAATTCTTGGATTTTTTTCTTAATTTTTTATTATTATTATCATATTTATTTTGTTGTCTTTAGGCATTTTTATAGATTTCTAGGGAATTTGCTATGTTTATTATTATTATTTTTGGCTACCTACTATAAAGGTGTCTTGTGGGGTATGACAAACCTAAACGAAATATTTTAAAAAAAATTTGAAAATTTTCGAAATTAAAATGAAACAAATCAATTGATTTTCAACAAAGTTCGAGGTAGTTACATGTCTAACGCATTTGCAACGCTTTCTCACAGTTAGACGTAGGGTATTTTATGCTTGGGTACGCTCGTTTGTTACTTTTTTTTTTTTTGCACTTTCAGCATTTGTGACGCACGAGTGAAAATAACTGTAAACTTTTGAGTTGAAAATTTGCTGAAAACTTTTTAATTTACTCACACACACAATTTGTCTGCCTTGAGCTGAGTTAGGCGTCAAGGTTAAACCCCTTTTGATTGCCTTTTGTAATGCAATTGCAAGTGTAGGAGAAAGCTTCAAAACTTTTGCATTATTCACAGAGTTTGGCCCCCACAAGAAGTTCTCTCAAATCATGCGCAAAAGGGTCTAATGAAGTTATCAAAGTGTACTGGAAACACATTGAAACAGCCCAAACGAGATAAGCGAACGAAACAAATCAACGAGTTAGTGCAAAACGAATTTGCACAATTTCCCAATGGATAAACTCTGCTGTGGCTTACAGAGAAAGACATGTTTTATAGCGTGCCATATTTATTATGGTTTTTATACCATTCGACCAATGAAAATGATCAAAAAGTGGTATACTAAGTTTGTGCAACAGGCAGAAGAGGCGTGGCAGATTCCACAAAGTATATATATTCTCACTCAGCCGAGTCGATTGAGCCATGTCCGTCTGTCTGTCCGTCTGTCCGTTTGAACGTCTAGATCTCAGCTATTACAAAAGCTAGAGACACCAAATTTCACATGAAAGTTCCTATATACCATAGGTAGATCGAGTTTATTTGCAATTTTCGATGCCACGCCCACCGCCCATGCAAATCGATATTTTACGATTATCAGGAGAAGTATTTAAGTTACAGATTTCTGCTTTGGCATGAACATAGATAATTGCAATATAAATCTATTCTTCAACCCAATCGGACAATAAACACAGAAGTTATCCATACGTTTTCCGTAGTTGCAGCAGCATATCGTGACGTCATCGCCGATGCTTCGTTTCAGCCGTAGCGTGTGTAGATTAAGCCGTAATATGTGTAAAACTAATTGCTATGACGTTGTCATATTTAGATGGCGCTATTCAAAGATAGATCTAATTTAAACAATAGCTGACAGATGAACCTGTGCAGAGCAAATAAAAGTGTGATAATTTCTTTCGAAACTGAGCGAACGGTATCTTACTGTCGGATAAGCTCGACTGTCACCTTCCTTACTTGTTTTTTTTTTCGAATTTTTTATTTTATAAAAAATTCCAGAAAATTTCTGTTTGGCAACGAAACGATTTGGAAAACGCTGCTGGCTAATTAAAAATGGCAAATGAAAAGCAAAAAAAAATTGTACACAAAGGGTACACGGTAAACAAAGGAAAAACATTTTCCCCAACAATAACAAAACACACAACGTGTGCTAGGCCCCCGTACGCAGAACGGAAAAGCGTAGCGAAGCGAAGAATAGACGCAGAATTCTACAGGAACGACAGACGATACAATTGAACGCACAAAACTCTATTTTCGCCCATTGTTTGCGGAAATTCATTTCCCCACCCACTGTATTGCCTGTATGACGTCATGGCAATACGCTGACTGACTGACAGAGCGACGTCTAAATAATCCCTTTCCAATTGGGGGGGTAAAGAGCGAGCAGAGGGTTGCCAAGTACTTCGAATATTATCTGATTGCCTGTCTGCGGTCTGGTATTTCTTTGCGGTATTTATGGCCGGCAATTATAGTTGGTATTTCTGTGCTGTTTTATGTTTAGTACAGTTATTTTTAGACATATAGCATAAGGTTTATTCCTGCTTATTTTTTTTTTTGAAAGGGTATGCCATGCTGCGACTTTCGCTTTCTACGCGTTGTGTGGCCTTTATCTCTCCCACTCGCTCTCGCTCTGTTCTTGTGTTTGCCATTATATTGTCTATATATCGACTACACTATATTGGCCAAATATCGGGCGGGCATCGGGCAAATGATATTTATTTGCTTGAAATTGATTTTAAACAGATTTTTCTCTGCGCTTACGCGTTGGCGGCGCCGCTTCCATTGTTGCTGGCAATTTATGAAGTTGTTTTTTGGCTGTTTTTCTTTTCTACCATTTCTAGTTATATAGTTTATCGTGGCGGGGGGCCGCATATTTATTACTCATAACTTGGGCGCAGTTTCTATGTGTGCGTGCGCCGTTAGTTTTGTTTTAGCTTCTTCTGGTGGTTGCACTGATGACGTCACTTACAGCGAGGCGCGCGCGCGCTCGAGCAGAACGGCGGGGGTGGGAGGCTAAGGCATAGGCCTAGGCAAAGACGCTGAAGGTGTTCGAGGCATGCAACCCCCCAAGGGACAGTTGAATGTGCGCGTGTGTGTGCCACAAAGTGCAGTCAACTTTAAACGCGCCGCCAAGTTGTTCTCAGGCAGCGCCAAGTCTTTACATCTCTCTCTCTCTTCTCTCTCTCAATTGTCTTGCTTTTAGGCCACTCTTGGCTGCTTTTAGCTTGAAAACAGTTACATCTTCTACAACACAATACAATTCGCCGCAATTTGCCGCAACTCGCCGCGTTGCGTGTTGCGCGTGATTCGCAGTTGGATTGCGCGACTTGCGTTGTCTTTGCTCCACATTCATCCAGCGCCTCCCCCCTCCCTCTCTTTTCTAACAACCCTGTCTGTTTCCCCTTCCCTTTCTGGCTTTTTGTTAGCTGCGTTTTCAGCAAACTGTTAAATTAATGAGTTTATTTTTAGTCTGGTTTTGTTTAGAGCATTTTTCCATTGTTGTTGCTGCTGTTGTTGTTGTTATTGTTATTGTTATTGTTATTATTGTTGCTGCAACTTGCGTTGCCTGTGCTAACCTTGACGCATTTCCATGGTTAGTTACAGTTAGTTTTAGCCAGAGAACGCGTAGCCAACACGCTTCAATTGTATTGATGGCTAAATCGATTAAATTGTTTTTTTTTTTTTTTTTTTTTTTTGGAATTTAAGTATTATTATTTTTACTAATTCAATTAGAGAGTTATGACAATTTTAATAGTTCATAAAATTATAATATAATCTGAGAAGTTTTCTATAGCCCAGACAGATCAGAGATGAGAATTTTCAGAGCATTGAGCATGATATGATGTCATATGCTTTAGTCTCTTGTGAATTAGACAATCTTTGTGTAGATCTACAAATGGTTTTTACGTAAGAAAAGCAATAAAATTCCCCAAGCTATAGTTATATAGCTATATAGCTGAACTGGTTGACACTCTAGGCCAAATTTGAGATAAATGCGTTTATCTGTTATATTAGATAATTGTCGTAATTGCAGTCGATCAACAAGTTTTTTTTTTTCATCGTTCGTTTCTTCTGTGTCACATTTATGCTTCAATTGCGCCACGCCCCTCGAAAAGGCGCAGCAGCAGGGAAACATTTAAAACATTTCCTGCTTGGGTTTTTTTTCCTCTCGCTCTCTCTCTTTCTTTCGTAATCTCTTTGACAATTGCCACAGCTGAGACTGAATTTGCTTTACTAACGATGTTGGAGCCGCATTTTATTTTGCGCTGCGCCATTTACAATGTTTACAACAATAACAACAACAACAGCAACGGAACAACAATAGGAGAAAATAGCAAGAAATGCAATAAAATCGCACTCCAAACGAAGAGAGAAAGACTGAGTAGGCAACACATGATTTTGTTTGACTTCCGTCCAAGATTAAGTTCAATAAACCGCATTATGTTGATATAGGGGTAGTTGTCCAAGACAAAGACAAATGAGATACATTTCAAAGGCAACAACAACAAGTACAGCTGTAGAAATATGCTATATTATATCAAAATGATGTTAGAGTTTCAGGAATCCACAAGAAACTCATAAAAGTTCAAATTACGCATGATTTTACAGTCATTTGAACAATATACCAAAAATCATATATCTTTATACCATTGCAGCTGGTATATTAATAAAGGTATATTAATATAAAGCTGGTATATTTATCTGACCCTATAAAGTGTATACATTTTTAGTAAGCATCAATAGGGGAGTCGAACTAACCATGTCCGTCTGTTCGTCTGTCCGTCTGCCTGTTGCAACGCAAACTAGTCTCTCAGTTTTGGAGCTATCTTAATGAAATTTGGTATACATGTTTCTTATTGCTGCACGCTGTAAATAAGTCGGAACAAGCCGGATTGGACCGATATATCGTATAGCTGCCATAGAGCCTATCGGTCGAATTTTGTTATTTTTAAAGATATCGCTATGAAATTTTCTCGACATATGTCTAAGTATGTCCTTTAAATTCTGTCAAAGTTTGATCGAAGTTGGACCGATATATCGTATAGCTGCCATAGAACCTATCGGTCGAATTTTGTAATTTTTGAAGATATCGCTATGAAACTTTCCCGATATATGTCTTAGTATGTCCTTTAAATTCTGTCAAAGTTTGATCGAAGTTGGACCGATATATCGCATAGCTGCCATAGAACCTATCGGCCGACATTCATCATTTTTCAAGATATCGCTGTGAAACTTTCCTAATATATGTGTAAGTATGTCCATTAAATGCTATGCAAGTTTTATTAAAATCGGACAGGTATATCGTATAATTGCCATAACCCATCGGTCGATTTAATACATATGTGGAATAACTGCAATGGTATAAAACCTTCGGCGTGTCAAAGGCAGCTTTTCTTTCTTGTTTTAGTAGAATTTGTGCAAATTATGTGTTTCGATTTTGTATAGGGTATTTCCTGTTTCGACTATAGCTCAATAGTTTTTGCAAGTTGTTTTTCTAATTAGCTTTCTTCGTTTTTTGTTCTTTTGTTTTCAACAATCATTCTATGTGAATCATCTTTGACGAAATAAGTTAAATGTGGTAAAAACTTTGGATGAATAATTCCGTTTGTCATTCATTAGTTAGTTACAAGAGGCAGACACGCCCAACTTTATGATGAGAACTCTTTATGCTACAAGGTTTACAAAGTAGTTTTTTTTTTAGTAGATTGTCTGCTTACTAGGCTAATCATAGCAATTGCCTATGATATATTCGCTATATAATACTATGCAGTACAAACTCTTCTTTACGTGAAATGTTTAAAATTCTTTCGGAATTATTATGCTTAGTGCTGTTAGCAGTTCTGACTGCGCGCATGTTTCTATATATAGTTTATATAGTCAGCCACTTGACCTATAGACATTAAAAACATTTGTGGAAACTGGTTAAGCAGGCAAATTCTTATTTTTTTGCTGCTTTTTGCATTCCATGCGAAGAATGTGCGTTTGCCCCCTCCAACACCTGCAACACATTCGCAACACATTTGGGGCACACCACAACAAACTTGCAACAACAACAACATAAGACAAATGAGAAGCAACAGTAAAGCAGCAGCAGCAAAAACAACAACAACACGAGTTCTTCTTTCTTGCTTTTGCTTTGATGTTTAACAGTTAGTTTGCTTTTAGCTTTTCTTTTTTGCCTTTTGCTTTTTACAACTATTATTGCTGCCTCGCCGTGTGCGCACTCAGATGTGACACAACAACAACAACAAAAAAGAAGCTGAAATAACTGAGAAGCGCAGAGGAAGGTCTTTCGTTGTGAAGTCGTTGAAGGTTGCATACTCTATGCGAGATATATTTTTGAGCTAAAAGATACTTTCGAATGAGCTAAAACTTGTCAACAAATCAAAATACTTTCTTGATTTCCTGCGGAACAAGAAGATATATAGATTTTATATAAATAGAATTAAGTGCTCTACACACGACTTGGCTGCATGCAAACTACCCTCAGTTAGTGTATAACATTTTTGTATTTTAAGTCGCGCGTGACTCACGGCCCAAACGTTTTGCGGCGAATTCACGTGCTCGCCGTCGCCGCCGCCGCCAACGCGCTTTCAATGTCAAGTGGCAGCTCAAAGCAACAACAACAACTAAGCTAGCTTATGTTAAATAGCTTTATTTTTTGGGGAAGCTTTCATAAGCTTGCTGCAGCTCTGCCTGCCAAGTCAAAGATTCGCATTGTCTCATCTCGTTTTTGAGGCGAAAACTGGTTTCGCTGTCGCCGAACTTTCTACGCCAAAGAAGGGAGGGGGCCAAGTTCAAGGCGAATAGGCGCCCAAAAAGATCCGCGATCTCGAGCTGCCCCCGAGCAAGTGGAATTTTGGCCCGAAAAGATAACGTGATTTTCACACCAGAAACATGTGTAAGTTCACACACACACGCGCACACAGACAAGCGCAGCTTACAGCGCGGCGGCGTGGGAAGTGTTGCCACACCAAACAAAAGTGTAGGAAAAATAAAACAGACCAAAATAGGGGGAAACTTTAATTAAACCAACGAAGAGACGACAAGACAAAAGCGCAGAGAGCGAACGAGCACGATTTAAGATCTACCCGGGTGAGATAAATCGGCCTAGACGTGCCAACTACAAGCGCAGATATCACTTACCACACACACACACACACACACACACACACACACCAGGTTGTGTCTATCTATCTATATAACATATCTGCGTTTGTCTTGCTTGGCCAACACCAGATCTTCTGGGAAGTTTTCTATATCTAATGACAAGACACGAAGCGCGCTATCTTTGCACACTCAAACAAGTTTTTCTCTCCTCAAGTTGTCTATAAAAGACTGCAGAATTTATCTATGGTGAGAAGTGACAAGCTTGCTTTGATATGTTGTTTGCTTGCAGAATTCTGGAGATTAACACAAATCATATGAGATTTAGCTGCTATTTAATTGGAGCAACTAGCTGAGTTTCAATTTTCTGTTTTCTCTTTCTTTTTGTTCAAACTTTTTGTAGATATCCCAACTGTGTTTCAGTTCAAAAGTTTTCTAGGTTATTTCTGCTATTTCTTTTTTGATCGGATCTCAAGAAATTGGCACAAATCGCTGCTTGGAGGCTATATAAATTAGGCTACCACGAAATGACTTTAAAGAGGCCCAGCTTGACGAATAGCAAGAAGAAAGCAGAGAAGACGGAAGAAGAAGTTAACTTTAGCATCATTTGACAAGCAGAACGACAATCAAGTGTAGCTTACTTAAAAAGAAAAAGCTAGAGAGCTATGTCTGTCTCTTTCTCGCTCTCTCCCTCTCTTTCTTGCTGTCACACACAGCAAGAAAATTGTGTCATCATCGTCATTATTATAAATAAGCATTATAATTATCATTATTGTTGACTTTAGCATTTGCATTCATTCTCACGTCATTGCGAAGATCCGCAAGACACACACACACACACACACACAAACACACAATAGCTGCGAATTATTCAAATTTGTTATTGTTGTTGCTGTAGTTAGAGCCGAGTTAAGAAACTTCAGCAAGCATTGGTCCAAAACAAAATCAAAAGCAACAACCGACATATGGAAAATTAGCGCGCTTATCACGAGATCTGAAATATATATACTACAATAATATGAGAATGAACTGAATCGGGTAACTTGCAGAGACAACTCTATTCAAAACAAGCCACATTTTTTACTTTGAGTAAAATAACATTAGTCATAGGCAAAACATATAACTCAGCTCAACTGATAGTGAGGTTAGTTCTTGCGCATAGATAACACTCTCGCATGGGCAATGCAACGAACTTGAACTTGCTTTTCCCAATGTGATAAGCCACTTCATAAACTTAAGCTGCGTCTGTAATCGATATACGATTAATTATCAAAAATTATCTAAAGTGTTGACAAGTGGAAGAGAAAGAGTCGCAATGTAATCGGCTTAGTATGTTGTTTTTCGAGTTTTTAGAGGGAGAGCGAGTGCAAGCGCAAATTGAATTGGGGGAGGCGAGAGAGAGAGAGAGAGACGTACGTACGTGTGTGACAAGTGTGTACATACTTATTTACGATCTGACATTCCTAGCTGATTAGCAGCGCAGCTGAAGCTGAAGCTGATAGTTGCAACGAAGCTGCAAAAACTGTAAACGAGAGAGAGAGAGCGCGCCCACGAGAGAGCGCGAGCAATGTAGTGTGCGTGTGTGTGTGTGTGTGCGTGTGGAATGCGCATAGTGCGAGAATAAGTCCACGAGCAGTGCGGGTGAAGTCCGTCACAGAGAGGCTACTCAATGTGTGAGTGCGTGCCTGTCTATGCGTGTGTGTGTGTGTGTGTGTGAGCCTCTCTCTCTCCCTTGCTGTGTGAGAGCAGAGAATAAGGTCAAGCGGGGTGCGGCGCAAATGTTTCCGCTGATAGCGTTGATAAAAAAGACCGCAACAATTATTGAATGGCAAAAGCAGCAGAGCAGCAGCAGCAGCGCAGCAGAGGCGTTGCCAACGAGCAACACAACAACAACAACAATGCAAATTAAATCTCTGCACAAAGAACAGCAAACGATGCGCATACAAAATGCGGCCTGGCTTTTTTTTGTATTTTTTTTTATTTAAATCATAAAGAAAACCAAGTAGAAATTTCACTTTTGCTATGCGCCATGCGGGGCGCCGTTATACAGCTGCCTTTGCCGCAGCAGAGCAGAGGAGCAGCGGCGCAGCGTCGCATAGTCAGCGGCAGCAGCAACAAATAAATACGCCACTCTCACACACACACACACATGCACATATTGGGCTTGGTTTTTTCAGTTTCGCCTTTTGCTTTGCACAGACATCACACACACATACACTCGCACACAGCCTGGCCGCACTTTCTTCGACGCTGACAGCGCTGCCGCTGTCGCTGCTCTGGCTGCTGCCAACTGAGATCGTTCGCCTTTTGGCGGCTTTTACAAATTTGTTTATGAGACTTTTTTACAGCTAAAAAGCAGAACGCAGATTGCAATTAATCAATTAGTACAACGACAGCTACCACCATTAGCAGCTTACTTGCTCGCACACACACACACACCATCATCAAACACATCATACACACGCACACACACATAGTCACTCGCACACTCACACACAAACAAACCAAATCGAGCGCAAATTTTGTGCCGTTTTTTGGCATATTTTCATCTAAACGATGACGCGTTCGCAACAAAAAACACACACAAAAAACGAGACGAGTAAAAAACAGCAGCAACAACAACAACAACACCAAAGTAACAAGGCGTAATTGCAAACGCAAAAGCAATATAATAACACACACAATTCGCACATCAATACATGTTGTACATATGTGTATGTATGCACACATATATTACCCCAAAAAAAAAAAAAAAAAAAAAATAAGGCAACTCACAAAAAACTGGCAGTCACACAATAACAAAAAAATGTTATATTACAATATAAGAAATAAACGACAACGACGACTCTTCTATATGGTACATGGGGCAGAGAATGCATCGAAAACATACAAAAAAAAAAAATTCGTAATCACTTTGTAGCCGCCTCTCTTGCGTTTTGATTTCGTTTCTGTTTATTGGCTATTTTGTCGCAGCTTACATATGTGTATGTTGAATGTTGCAGACGGCGCGTCTTTTACTATAAATTAGTTTTCAATCTTTGTCGAACGCCTCGAACTTAATATATAGGTAACTCCGATGCGCACAAAAACTAGAACAACACTGTTACACTCTGTTAAACAGTGTTGTTACACTGCGTTCGTTTGGTTCGTTTCGGCACGCTCGACTGAGCTAGTTCAGTGTGTTTGAAGCGGAGTCGTTCAAGTTGTTCCGCTGTTAGCGGACTTAACAGCAATGTTATGCGGCGCTGTTAAGGCAAGCCGTTAAACTTGAAACACACTTATCAAAATAATAAGTTTAATTGTTTTTAATTACAATAGAATTTTTTTAATTATTGCAAGGTAGATACCAATGGTTTTTCAAAATTTAAATTAACTATTTCGTAAATCTCTGCTATACAACTGAGCTAGTTCTTTCTTTCTGCGCATAAAATCCCAAAAAGAACCGACTCCGATTGTATTTGAGTTTTAAAATCCATTGCAGCCCTTACAGAGTTACCATATCACTGGATTTTAATGGCAATACACAATAACAATAATTGAATATTCTCTTCTATGTACTCAAACTAAAAACTTGTTTAAATGAATAGCTTTGACAGCAGTGGAAATGCTTCCCGTTAAAAAAAAACCTTAAAATATTGATTAAATTGTATAATATTAATGGTGTTAGATACCAAAATAAATACTTGTGAGGGTTAGTTTTATAAATATAAGATGATCAATACGATGGATGACTAGAATTATTTAAAATGAAAGCAATATTCTTAAAAGCTCGCTTCGCGCCCGTCAGGCAACTCGTTCTTTACTAGCAATCACAGGGCTGCAGAGTACGATAGTGCTGCTTATCGATTTATGCTGTAATTAACAGCTTTTAAGTGTCAGCTGACAACGGTTGCAATAAATTTAAAATAACAGATTTTTTAAATAAACTTTGAAATAATAAAATTTCATTTAATCTTATGTCATCTACAAATAATAAATTGTATTGTATGTATAAAAACGAATTAGCATAGTAATCGATTAAATAGAATTTAAAAATGATCGATTTGCCTTGACAGAACTGTTCTCTGAGTACCTATGCGCAAAGTGGGTAAATGACGTTAGCTGAGAGAGAGAGCAGAAAAGTTAAGTGGAAGCTTAACAGTGGACAATAACATTGGCGCGATATATCGATATAATCGGTCAGCCCTTTCCACAGCTGAGCGCATTTTTAGCACATTTTTGCAACGCGACGCGTTTGTGTAGCTTCTGCTAAAATTTTTTTACTGTGACAAAAAACAACATTGAAAACCAACGCTGAAAAGTCAATCGAATTGTGCTGTGTGTGTGTGCATCCTGCAGCACTAATTGTTGCAAATCGGATGAATATTTTTTTGTTGTTTTGTTTTTAATACTAAGCTTAAATCCGGAAAAAGCTGCTTCCCCTCTCTTAACAGCAACGGACTGCAGCTGCAAAGCAAAAAGACAAACTTAACCTCGCAGCGTTTGCAAAAAAAAAAAGAAAGAAAAAAAGAAAAGCACAAACGCAAAGCCAAGCGTCTGAGAAAGGTGGAGAGAGCGAGAAAGCAAGCGAGAGCGAGCTACTTGTGTGGAAAAAAAGTGTTTGTTGCAGTACTTAATTTAACTACTCCCGCCCCCATTCCCCATTCGAATTTCATCGACAACAAAACGAAAGAAGAACAAAAAAAAAAACCCTCCAAATTTTATCATTTTTTTCGTAGCAGCAGCAGAAACAAATAAACCAAAACGAAAAAAAAACAAAATTCACCGGCGAATGAAAAGCCAAGAGAAGAAGACAACTTGCGTATGCGTGTGTGTGTGTGTGTGTGCGTGCGTGTGCCTCTGTGCTTGTGCGTGCGTTAATTGATGTACATTCATACGTACATACATAGATTCAATGTATTATGCATAAATATTAATACTGGCAGCGTCAATCGGCATTTTTAATAATAAATACTTAGTCGGCCTTGGCAATCGATCATAAATTTATTTGCGTAACATACGATTCAATTCGTTTCGATTTTCATTTGCATTTTCCATTTCCACCATTTCTCGGCCGCCTGCACGAGACGTTTGTGTTTTAACCCTCGAGCGCCGCCTGTGTCAAAATTTCGATATAAAACGAATCCAATTGGAATCCCAACTTTGTAAATGGGCAACAGCTGCAACGATATTTTCTATGTATACTTGAGCTAAGCGAAAAAGCTGTTTACACTGTGTACACACACACACGCAATATGACATAAGTATTTAGTCATAACCTTTAGCAGAGAAGCGCAGGAATTGAGCTCATTGTGGGGCAGGGGGGGAGATACAAAGGACACGCGATAAAGTAGAAAATTACTTGAATGATTTTCGCAGGCAAATATATAAAAAAAGAAAGCTTTAACTGTATTATTGATTAGGTTTTTAGCTCAAAAAAAATTTAATTTATTTTAATAAATTTAACTTTTTCAATTTTAAACGTTTTTATAGCTTGTTTAGAATTGTTGGGTTTTTCAATAGGAAAATTTAGATTAATTTGAATTATGTCTAAATTAATTAATATTATTTAAATTCCAAAGTTTTCAAAGCTTATTTTCCCATTTAAAAATGAGTTAGGTTTAGAATCTTCAATCAAAATGTGTTGAATTTGTTGTCTAATCCCCCGATTCCTAACCATGCAACCTAAAATCAATTGAATTTTATTAATTAACCAAAAATATAAACAAATTGTTTGTTAAAAAATTGTTTAGCTAATATGCCGCAATATGATGTTGACATTTGTTGTTGTCGCTGTCGCCCACGGCGTGACCTATTGGAATAGAATGCCGCTAGGCAAGTTCGATCGCAGCTAAAAGAACAAGTGGAACAGAAAAAAACAAGTGATAAAAACAAATAGAAACTTCAAAACGCATAAAAAAAACTTCCAACTGAACAATTCAAATTAAATAAGAAAAAATATAACAGGTGTAAAAGGCAACAAAATGGATCATTTTCAAACGTCGCTTAATCCGCGAAAACAGGAGCTGCTCGAGGCGCGTTTCATTGGAGTACGGGTAAGTTGAGAATGGAGGAGGAAGAAAAAAGAGTTACAAAGAAGAAGAAAACAGGAAAATGTATTTCTTGTTAAAGGGATGCGCGTGATTAGCAGGCGACACCGCGGGGGCTAACATGGGTTAAGAGAGCGCGCACCAGGCGGGCAGAGGCAGAGGCAGAGGCGGGCGGGCGGGCAAACGGTTATTGCACTTTGGAATTGTCAGCTCGCGGCACAACGTGTTGTTGTTGTTGTTGGAAAAGAGTGAGTGGTAGAAAGAGGGAGAGAGGGGGAGGGAAGGGGGGCTGTCTGTGCAGCAGCAAATGAAGATGGATGCTAAAGATGCTTTTCCCATAGTTTGTTGCGCCCTTTGAACAAAGCAAAATGGAAAATGATGATAAAAGCAAAACACAAAGCATAGGCAAATAAATTAGCGTACAAAAGATGTACCAGGCAAAAGAAAGCTGTTAATGCACACACACACACACACACAGGGAGAAGTATATAATGTATGTGAACATATTTATATGGCTGTGCATGTTAAGAATGAATCGCTTCACTCAGTAGGCGCTGCTGCCGCTGTTGTTGTTGTTGTTGTTGGTTGTGTCGTCAACATCTTGTCTCGTGACGAACCGTGGCAAACACTAAGCACATATGTATGTATGCATACATATACACACACACACACACACGCACATACAATATGCATAGCCAATACATAGTATTGCACAGTGCACAAAACACACACACACTTGCAGAGGGTAGCATAGGTACTCACACATACATACATACATGTGTAAATACATACTATATATGTACATGTGTATGTGTATTTGGCGACACATTTGCACTTGCCCCTGCCTCCTCCCATGCTCCCCCTGCCCATTCCACGCTTGCCTCTGTTAACAAACCCGAACGCAACTGCCCCCTATCAAATACCCCCTTTATCTACTCACCCTCCCTCCGCCCCTTCTACTGCCCTCCTCTCTTCCATTCTCTCGCATACACTTTGCACAGGCCCCATTGATCGCACCTCTCTGTCCCACTCACACACACCACACGTACGAACGCACGCATGCTAGCGCGCTAGCCTAGACTGTGGGGGCTAGGCTGTGTTTGTGTGCTTGGTTTTGGTTTTTTTGCTTTGTCGTGGTTGTTACTGTTGTTGTTGTTGTTGCCTCTGCTTGTGCCACGTCTCTCGCTCTCGCTGTGCGTTTGGTTTGGTTGCTGTTTGGAGGAAAAGAAAGCAAAAGAACAGCTGATAAGCGCGACGCTGTCGCCGACGTCAACGTCGCTGTCGTTGTGGGCATTTTACACACACTCTGCGGTTGACTGGGGTGGAGTGTAAGCGTTGGCGTGGTGAATAAGAGCATATTCAACACACTGCATATGGTGCAAAGTAGCAGCAAACTTGATCGTTTTGCAGTGCAGGCTTTAAAAATATTTATTTTTATGCATTAATTTTATTAAAATCAATTTTATTTAATTGTTGCACAAGTAAATTTAAGTAAATTTGTTCAAGCATTATCTATGTCACTCTTACCAGTGTGCAGCAAGCAGTTCACTGTTAACTGCCAGCACGCTGTTACTGCGCTGTTAACTGGCGCTGCCGTTGCTGCTGGCATTGCTGTGCGCCGCGTACAGGCGTTTAAAAATTGTTTCCCTCAATTTGCAAATTAACACAAATTGTGGTGTAAATAATGTTGATACACATACAAGCACAAGCACACCAACACACACACACACACACACATAGACAGGCACTCAAAACAGCAGCGGCAGGCACATCAAATGTTGATGTAAATTATTCATAAAAACAGCATACATAATCTGTTAACAGACATACTAACATAGGCATGTACATAACATAACATTTAATTGCCCAGCGCCTGTCAACACACACGCACACACACACAAGCACGCACACATGCCATAATAACATTGTCGTCGTCGTCGTTGGCAGCGGCTTCCGCATGTTATTAACAGTGACGTTGCCAGACAACAGACGCTTTTTATGCCGGCTACAACAAAAATGCAAAATGACAACAGCAGCAGCAGAGACGGCGACAGCGACGGCACCGGCAACAACAATGTTGTATGCGCACTGCTTTCTGTTGTGTGTAGTCGTAGGTCGTAGCCGGCATTGCCAACAATGTTAACAGCGGCAGCGTTCGTACACACTCTCTCTCTCTCTGGTCTCTCTGGCAACTGCTGTGCGTGTGAGTGTGGGAGAGTGAGCGATTGCCGGCTTGTTAACGGCTCTTTGGCTTTTGTTACGCCTTTGGTTTTTGTGGTTAATCAGTTTATTATTATTATTATATTTGTTGTTGTCCTGGCAACCAGGTGTGCGTTTTTAACAACCGCTTATTTATGGCCCAACAATTTAATGCTCATTGAGCAAATGTTAATGAGAGAGTCGAGCTTTATCAGACAAGGTAGGCAGGCAGGCAGGCAGGCAGGCGTGTTGCAACGCCGCCAACGTCGACGTCATCGTCGCCATCATTCACGAAGATCGCAGCAAAAGGCAGGCAGACAGCAAAGCCGCCGCCGCCGCCGCCGCCACCGGCAAGTGGCGAAAACGTGGAAAATGGCAAACGAAAACGAAGCTGCGCTGCCGCTGCTGGTGCTGCTGCTACGTTTGCGGTTGCTGCTGCTGCGTCGCGGCTGCTGCGACGCGGCAGTTGTAAAACGTTCGCTTGCCTCTGCTGGTGTTGCTGGGCGCAAAGTTTTCTTCCTTTTTCGCCGCGACGCGACGGCGACGGCGTCCTGTATGCGAATTTCCCAACTTGCAGCGACAACAGCAACAGCAACTACAACAACAAACGAAGCCAACTCTCATTGTTGCAGTCAACGTCGCTGCTGGTTGACGCTTTGCAGCGCGCCGGCGTTTTTCACATTTTCCCAGCCCAAGCCGCATGCAGTTTTTCACTGTTTTTTCAGTTGATTGCCACGCTTCAATGGAGTTTCAGTTCGAGTTTGAGTTCGAGTTCGAGTTGCAGTTGCAGTTGTTGTTGTCGTTGTCGCCGTTGTTGCGAGCGTGCGAGCGAGACAGTTCAATTTGAGAGTGTGTACTCTGTGTGCGTGTCTGTGTGTGTGAGCGTGTGTGTGCGGGGCGCGGTGACGCGAGCTTTTTTTTGTTTACGTGCGTGCGTGCGTGCGTGAGCAAGTGTGTGTGTCTTTGCGTGCGTGAGCTGAAACTTGTTAAACAGTGTAACAAATTATTGAAAATCATTTTTTTTTTGCCCCATTGCTTTATTCCATTTTTTTATCAATATTTTTTTTATTGTTGTTACCAAAGTGATGAAGCAGAAGAAACACAGTAAAAGACACAACAACAATTTGGTCAATTGAATAAGAAAACAAAGTAAACCCAAGAGTAAATGAGAAAAACAAAACGCAAGTGCAAAAAGAAAGAAGAGTGAAGCAAAAGCAAAAAAAAACGACATAGGCGCTTAGCGAAGACACGAACCCGCCGCAGGCACAAACCGAGAGAAATGCCTGTGATAAAGCAACGGAAAATGAGTCGCTTTAAGGTTAGTACAAAAACGGAAGGGAGAAGGAGACACAGAGAGAGAGAGAGAGAGAGAGCGCGAGAGAGGCAGACTGCAATGCCGCAAAGCATGCGAATTTTGTGCATTTTTTTTTGCAGTTTTTCTGCTCTGCTAGTTGCATTTTCTTCTTTCCTTCTTTTTTGCTCCTTTTTTTCCGGCAAATTTTCTGCTCTATTCTCGGGGGTCTCTGCCGCTGTCGGGTGTCGTGTCCTTGTAAGGATAGTGTAAAGTGGAAAATGGTGAAAATTTATACTCGAACAGGGAAAGTGAAAAAGAGACGCAGCATACAGGGAGACAGAGACAGAAAGAGAGAGAAAGAGGGGGCGTCTGCGTGTTGTATAAACGAACATATGATTGGGGAAGTGCGAGAGCAAGCTGAGAAAGTGATATGTGGCATAAAAAGTCAATGTGCAGGCGAATGCAATTAAATAGTGAGAAAGAGAGTGAGGGAGAGAAAGAGAGTGGAAGAGAAAAAGTAGCCAAAATTTGCTGAAAAGCGCAGGCAAAGCTGGCCACAAGCCTGAACCGGATTAGATTGGCAAAGAAAAAGGCCAGTAGAAAAACGAAATGAGTTCATAAAGAACGAGCAAGCAAATGCATGATGTTTATGCCATGAAACTCGTGTATTTAGGTTTACTGTTATTTTAACAGTGTTGCAAAGAAAGTAAATGGATTATTCTGAGAGTAAAATTTAAAGTTACAAAAAAATATATATACTATAAAATCTATTTGCTCCGTAGCTAACAGCATTTGCTACAGGGTAACTGCGCGTCGAGCAAGCTATGCCGACTTAGCACTAAGATTTTGAACCTACACATCGAAGCCTAAAAGCAATCGTAAAACTATTGTACATACTTACACACAGCCATACAGACCGACCTAACGTATCTATAAAACTGGTAATGCAGAAAGAGAAGAATGGAAAGAAGAAGTAGCCGAAGAGAAGTTTGCAAAAGACGAGCAAGAAGAAGATGGAGTAGTAATAGTTGTAGTAGTAGAAGAAGAAGAAGCAGAAGAGGAAGCAGCGCCAACAAGAAAACCTAATTTCTCTTTTTCTCGCGTTTGTGCCTCGCTTGCTCGTGTAATACCGCATTCAAATGCAACAACAACAATAGCAGCAAGCGAACTAACGTATAAAGTAGAAGAAGCAGAAAGAAACAGAAAAAAAAAATTCGCAAGTTCATTGAACTTGCCATGAAAATTATACGCTGCCAGCTATGCGGCAGCGCGTTAGCAGCGAGAAAACGAATAGACGAGGCAGCGGCAACGCAAGCAGCGCAAAACTAGTCATGCGTCGCTGTCGGCGTCGGCGTCACTGCAAAGATTTGCGACCTGACCTAAAATGCAAAAATTCGCTGCCCCCGTCGCGGACAGCAGCAGCAGCAGCCGCAGCAGCGACGCGTCGTGACACTGCTTACTTTAACAGAGGCCGCCTCTGTTAATAGCAGAGCGAGAGTTATAGAGAGCAGCAGCAGCAGCAGCTGAGAGCGCAGCTTACTTAGCGGCTCAGCTGTTTTACAGTTTTTGCTCGTTTTGCTTATTCGCTTTTTTGGTCTCTCGCTTTGCAATTGTGACATTAATAAAATAAGTTCAAAAAAAGGTTTCTTTTTTTTTTCTATAGACAAAGTAAGCTCAAGACTTGTGTGTGTGTGTGTGTTTGTGTGTCTGTTCTACACATGTATCTCTGCTAGCCTAATTGATTTGACTCGATTGAGAGAAACACAGAGAGAGGGGTGAGAGAGAGAGAGAGAGAGAGAGAGAGGGTGGCGCTTGTGTGCGGCTTTTATGTGGGTCAGCAGCGTGTTTGTTAAGCATTTTCAAGCATGCTTAATCGAACTGAAATATTTATCGATAGCATTTTCATTTATTTTTTATTTCGCATGCAATTTTTTTTTATTTTTAATTAAATTTGAAGTTTATTCAAACTGAAAAATGGTTAACTTTTTATTTTTAAAATTTGTTTTTTTTTTTATTTTTACTTTTATTATTTAAAATTATTTTTTTTATTAATTTTTTATTTTTAATTTTGTTGTTGAATTTTTATTTTGTTTTTTTAATTTTTATTTTGTTTTTTAATTTTTTTTATTGATATTTCTATTAAATTTTAAAATTCAACCAAGCTACGCGAATTATTTAAATGTTGAATTAATTTTATTTTGATTTATTATTAAGCTTTTCTTTTTGGTTTAAAACATTAAGTAAGGGTTTTCAATTTTATTTATCTCCAAATTTTTATGACACAATTTCTTAGTCTGTGTTTTAAAAAACAACATTTCCTGAGATGACACACATTATGTGACAGATACATATACATATGTGTGTGTGTGTGTGTGTTGATACATACAAATTTTCATGTTGCGAAAAACCACTTAAGAAATATTATATTATATTCATGCTCAGCTCTGCTCAGTTCAGCTCACTCAAGTTCCAAGCTTTTAAGCATATTCATTTTGCGCCCACAGCACGCGGCGTATGCGTAATATTTGTGTGTGTGTGTACGCGCGCGCGTGTAAAATTGCGTATACGCCGCGTGTTTGTTTCAATTTCCTTTTTGAAGTGGGGGACACACACGCACACACGCAGCGCATTTGATGTTAGTTTATTATGCATTAAAAGTATTAAATATTCCCTTGCCGGAACTCAAGCTAAGCTGCCTCAATATCCCATCCCGCCTCCTCCTCGCCTCCCACCCCCTGTGTAGTGTTGTAAAACGAGAATCATCGACAAGTTGAACTGGCAAAAAGTTTTTGATGAGCCGAGTTCAAAGAGAAGAGCAGAGAGAGAGAGGAAGAGCGAGGGGGGAGTGAGAAAGAGAGAGAGTAAGAGTGAGGAAGACAGCGAGAGACAGGGAGAGGTAGGTAGCAAGCGAGGCAGAACAGTGGCGTAAGGAGGGAAGAGGGAGAGTGGGGAACAGCGCGAGGTAGCTGTGCGAATTGTTGCTCTCGAAAAGACGCTAGCGCCACCGTCGTCGTCGGCGGCGGCTCAGTGGCGCCCCCTAGAGGGCGATGATTTTTATTCCGCTGCTGATGCTAACGAGTTTTCTTCTTCATTTTTTTGCTTGCTGTCATTTTCTTTTTGCTTTCTGGCGTGTTTGATGCCAAGGCAGTGGCGGCTGCTGAGGGGGATTGTGTAGGGTGTCCTGCGGGTGGGTAATATTTGCCAGCTGTTGTTGTTCTTGTTGTTGTCGCCTGAGTTGACATCAAAACGGATATGGAATTTTCAATATTTACTGTTGCCGTTGCGGCTTAATGTATGCAACACACACACACACACACACACATACACACATATTTATATATATAGAGCGTGTGTGCGGCATGGCCTGCGCAATGGCTAACGCCCTGCTGTCCACCCCCGCTACACCCCTACATCCCCTCCCCCGCAGCAGCACACGCTGCTTATGTAAGCATTTTCAGCATGTTTCCGCCTTTTATATACTTTCTCTCTCTATCTCGCTCTCTCTTGCTCTCGCTTGTCAGGCAGCGTACACGGCGAAATTGTGGAATGGGAAAAGGGGGGGTTGGCTAGGTGGCGGTCGGTTACTTGCATCCCACAGCTGCCAATCTCCCTCTCTCTCTCTCTCTTTCTCTCTCCGTTGCTGTCTCTCTCCATCTTTTCACTCACATTCTCTGTGTAATTCATTTAGCACTTTTCGCACGCAGCAAAAGTGCAGCAGCAGCAGCATTTGCAGCCCACACACATACACGCAGTTCAAATATCGCCGCCAGATGGCGCTGCTGTTTGACGGATTGCTGCCAAATGGCCTTGGGTTGCAAGGGTAGAGAAGAAAGCGTCGTTTGACTCGTATCGGTTGGCAGGTCAACTATGGCAATTACAGGGTGTGTTTGCGCAGGGCCTGCTTAAGGGTTGATAACTAAGGGGTGTAGGCTTTGTTGTTGTGATGTTTATGTGCATTTACGTTAGTTTTAGCTCCGATTACAGGGTATTTCAGCATACCATATCAGATGCTGCAAGCATAGAAAATTTTATCAAAAAATAAAAAAAATTGCAGGGTATTTGCTAGTCGATAAGACCAAAAAATTACAGTTTATTACATTTTTCAATTTGATAGTTAGTTATGCACATATGCACATTATACCCCATTCACAGCACTTCATACAGGGTATATGCATGAGCTAGCAATGTAAATTGTGTTATAACTGATGCACTTTAACAGCTTCTAGCGACACATTTTAATATATAATCAGGGCATGTTTACACCACTGTGCCAGGCACACACACACACACACACACACAAACACTGATGTGTTTACCTTCGCTGTTTGGCTGCACTTAACGAGGCTTCACTGTGGCATTCAGTTTGAATTGTTTGAGGCGATGTTGTTGTTGTTGTTAGCCATTCAAGTGTTATACAATATGCAAGTGTTATACATAAGTACGACCAAGGGGCGTGGGCAGCATCATTTGCTTCTTCCCCTTCGCCTCCCTACTTGGTACCTACTGCTCTGCAATTTGAACACAGATTGCCTTCGCTCCTCCCTCCTTTTGCTTCCCTTTTGAGGCCTCCTATCGAGCTCTGTTTACGTCTCGGCATGCATCTCCCCATTCCCTGCAATTCACGAATTCACCACTTACCTACCCCCCGCTCCCTCACGCAGGCATTCGCGTTCTTGTCATGCGTTACGCGCTGTGGGAAACTGAGGCAAGCGATGTCCTGGTCAGCTTGCCCGGGAATGTTTGATGAGCGGCAGCAGCCCCTACCAAGATGGGGAGGGGGTTGGGGGATGTTGTAGTGGGTGCCTGCTGCGCCGGAATGGTGCAAATGGATTTCAATACACGCGCACAGTGCGGCAGGATCTTCAGAAATTCAAGGATTTCGTTTGCAAAGTTTCAGTGTTTGAAGCTCTGAGAACTATAATTACAGAAAATTATGCTATAAAGCCCATATATACCACATTGAACGATTGATTGAGAGTGCTAGGTGATATGCAAAAGGTCCTCAAAAATCATGTACCCCACGGCATATACGAACTTCATGAAGTAAGGCATATCAAAGCTGTTATTAAGCTTACTTAATTGTATTTTATAAAAATATTTTAATTTTATAATACTTTTCAAACAAATATATATCTGTGGATGTTTTTTTTTTTGTTAATATAAACAGATATAGTATATGTATATATGTATGTGTATATTTATTTTTTATATTTATTTTTTTAATAATTTCAAATTTTTAAAAGAATTTCTTTTTTTCCCTTACCATTTTCTGGGTTTTGTCCCCTTTGTGTGTCCCCGATTTGTTTATTCCTAAATATATATAAATTTTTAACATAAAACCTTTATTTTTAATCTTCAAATCAAATATATTTTTTTAAAATTTTATTTCTTTGAAATGAGGCTGATATGAGTTCATTGTAAAATAAATTAAAAAATAATAATCAAATAAAAAAATAATAATAAAATAAAAAACAATTAATAAATAATAAAATAAAAAACAAATAATAAAATAAAACAATCAATAAAATAAAATAAATATTTAAAAAGAATATTAAAATAAAAAAAAATTAAATAATAAAATAAAAAATAATAAAAAAAATAAATAATAAAATAAAAAATAATAAAATAAAAAAATAATAAAACAAAAAAATAAAATAAAAAAATAATAGAAAAAAAATAATAAAATAAAAAAATTATAATAATAAAATAAAAAAATAATAATAAAATAAAAAAAATTAAAATAAAAAAATAATAAAATAAAAAATAAAATAAAAAAATAAATAAAAAAATGAATAAAAAAAATTAAATAAATAAATAAATACAACGAGAATATTTGTTACTCGGTATCTGCAAGTCGGGAAGTTCGATGCCATTTACCAAGCCTCAGATTCGACAGGCAGTAGACCACTGTGCGGGTATTTGCTAGTTTACTGTCGAATGCAGCGAGGAATGGCAAGGGTGGAGGAAGTGTAGTCAAAGGCAAAGGAAAAAGGGGAAGGCAAGGGGGGGTTGAAGTTGATGTTGAGGTTAAGTTTGGGTTAGGAGCTTGGCTCGCTCCCTGTCTCTCTCTCTCTCTCCTACTCTCTGTGTGTGTTTGTCGGTTGGTCGCTTTGTCAACCTTTTTGGTCGGGTTCAGTTTGCATTCGGGACGCGCTTTAGACCAAAGTTGACTTGGCTTTGTCGCCAGGCGTCGCTAATGTGCAGCACGCGCCATTATGCCAGTGTGTGTGTGTGTGTGTGTGTGTATGTGTATGTGTATCTTGCTCGCTCTTGGCAACGCATATTCGTTGGTAGAGAGACAGAGAAGCGGAGACATGTGCGTGGGTGGCAGCTCATGGTAACCGCCTGCAACGCGCCGCAGCTTGCCGCCACTTTGCGCATAGTTTATGCCACTTGCCAGGCTCAGCTGCAGCTACAACTACAGCTATAGATACAGCTAAAGCTACAGCTACAGCTATAGATACAGATATGCAGCTATAGATACAGCTACAAATGCAGACTATATACACACGCCTCAATGCTGCATATATATAGAGACGTGGGAGACGGGGGCAAAGGGAAAACATGGTATATAGCCGTGCTGCCACATGCCACATGCCACATGATATGCGCGCGTATGTAAGTCATACCGCATCAAGTGAAAAGCTCAACGCTTTTTCTTTTATATTTCTTGCCCCCTTTTTTTTTTTTTTGGTTATACCCGCTAGCCAAAGCGTGGTAGGGTATTATAGGTTTTTTGAATACATCTAATTGATTGAAAGTGAAATTAAGAGATTTTATAATTCTAAAAAAAAAAAAACACTCAAAATACTTAAGGGGACACCCTTTCCTACAGATAGCAAATACTAATATAAGTTTGTGCAAATGTATGTAACAGGCAGAAGTAGGCGTGGCAGATCCCACAAAGTGTATATATATTCGTGCACAACATCACTAGCCGAGTCGATTGAGCCATGTCCGTCTGTCTGTCCGTTTGAACGTCTAGATCTCAGCTATTAGAAAAGCTAGTGACACCAAATTTCACATGAAGGTTCCAATGTACCATAGGTAGATCGAGTTTATTTGCAATTTTTGATGCCACGCCCACCGCCCACGAAAATCGGTTATTTACGATTATCAGGAGAAGTACTGAAGTTACAGATTTCTGCTTTGGTATGAACATAGATAATTGCAATATACCTTCACCTACCTAAAACTGGGCGAATGGTATCTACCAGTAGGGCGCGCTCGACTGTAGCTTTTCTTACTTGTTTTTTTTTTTCAAAATCGATAAAACCTAAAATCAAGCGAGTTGAAATTTAAAAAAAAAATTTATAAATTATAAGGAGTCACCCTTAACTAAAAAAAGATATTCAACAATTTTTAAATAATTTAAATGACAATTTTAAGAAACGTAGAATCATCAAGGAAGTGAAAACATAAGCAAAAGGGGTGTAAGGTGAGCTTAGAGCGGGGTATCTGCCTGTCAGGTTTGCTTGCCTCTAGCTTTTTATACTTTGTTATTGTTGTAGAATTTTTATACTTTTTATTTTCTTTGTTGTTAATATTGTTTTTTGATTATGTGCTGCGGTCGCTCGTATTGTGTTTTGAGCTCTTTGCGCGCTCTCTGCGTTTATTTATTTGCTGCAAATTACGTATACGCAGTGCTGTACAAGTTAAGAAACTTGTGCACATTTCTTGCTTGAGAATTTAGTGTGTAAACTGCATGCTAGCCTATACGTGCAACGTGTCACGAGTGGGTGATACCCTGTAAAGGCAAGAAAACTATATTTTTTCTCTTCCCTTGTGCTTATTGTGTAGATATAAAGAAATAGACGAGAATTATAATATTATATGTATATGAAATTCACTGCCCCTTCTTCCCCTTCCTCGCTGACCTCTTACACATGTGCACACTCAGTATATAAAGCTTTGGCATAACAGCAGCTCTTCTTGTGATCCTACTTTGCCTCTGCTCCTGCCACGCTGCTGCGTCTGCTGTGTCGCTTCGTTTTATCTTATTTGCACGCGAAACAACGAAAATTAAACTTTTTTTTACGAGCGGGATGTTGATGGGGAGAGGAGGGGGGGTGCAATGGGGTTGGTTAGTGGAAACCCGCCCCAGTGCCCCGTCAAGAGCGAATGAGCGAAATGAAACTCAGGCTTGGCTCGCGAAAAGGAACCAAACTTTTTTTTTTTTTTTTTTCGGGGGCCAACATCAAAAAAAATATCAAAGTGTTGCTGCACATGTGTGTGTGTGTGTGTGTGTGTGAAAAGTTTTTATTTTTGCTTGCGTTTTGCCAGCCATATTCGTCGTGTGCAATTGTTGCTGCTGCTCTTCTTTCCCCTTTCTCTCTTTCTCTCTGTTGTTGTTGTCATTGCATCCGCTTTATTCATTGACGTGAACTTTTCATCGTTTTTCTTCAGCTCTCCCTCTCTGTCATACGTACATATTTCCTTGCCCAGTTTCCCTTTGATTTTCTCTCTCTCTCTCGTTCTGTCTCCTTTTCTCTTATTGCTTTCATCTACGCTTTGTGTTGCGTTTTTGTATATTGTGCGCTATGCAAGCAAATTAAAAATTCAATTTTTGTTGTGCAACTTTTGCACTTTACCCCCTCCCCTGCCCAACCAGGCAACCCTCAGTCCGTGTGCGCGCACACACACGCACACACGCACACTCATTTCCCCCAATCTTCGTCTCTGTTGCTCTCCCTGTTTCGCTGGCCTGCTCTGCTGACTTTTCTTTAAACAATGTTTCCCATTTTTCGCGTTGCGTGCATGTTTGCAATATGTTATTAGAAAAGGCCCCTCGTGACCCCTCAACTCTGACCCCCCCTCCTGGCAATCCTGGCCCCACTTTTCTTTTGTTGACCCCATGTCAGAAGCTTTACAATTTCTTTTTCTCTGGCTACGCCTTCTTTACTTAATTACAACTTACAACTTTAAATAATGCAAAAAAAAATAGATAATTAAAAATGGGGGATAAAATAGAAAAATTTTATAATAATTTTAATTTGTTTGTTTTTTTACTTATGTTATTCTAGGCTGTAATACATAAATAAAAATGTATTTTTTGGTTGAAAATTCGATGGTTTTTTGAGAAATTTGAAGCAATCTATCCTATCTGCGTGCCATCTATCTTAATCTGTCTCTCTCTTCCAGAACTGCTATTCTTTTGCTCTATCCCTCTCTTTGCGTATCTAGTTCCCTAATCTGCCTTACCTTGCCTGTCTCTCTCTCTCTCTCTCTTTTTTTTTTGGTGTCTTTCTCTTTCTGCAAGTCTTTCTTTTTTCTTGTCTCTCTCGCCGTCTCTCTTTCTGTCACTTTCTCAGTATATTTCTCTCTCCTGCTCTTTCTTTTCTGCAGACGCTCTATTCTTGCCTTTGTCAGTCATTCTCTTCCTTTCTCTTAGTAATTTCCTTTTTTTCTCTTAGAAATGCTCTTTCTCTCTCTCTCTCTGTCTCAATTTTTATCTTCCTTGTTTTCCCTGTTTTGCTGTCCTTCTCTTTCTCTGTTTGCTCGTCTTACTTTCTCATTGAGTCTCTTTTTTCTTGGTATCTCTCTCTATCTCTTTATCTTTCTCTTACTCTCTCACTCCCTCATTCTCTTTCTCTCTCTCTCTCTCTTTCTCTCTCTCTTTCTCTCTCTCTCTCTCTCTCTCTCTCTCTCTCTCTTGCTCTGTTTCTCACCGTGTCTACATCTCTTTCTCTGCTCTGTTTCTGTCAGTTTCTTATGTTATTTTTCTCTTTCCCACATTCGTTCTCCTCCTTATTTTGCTTATTTCTTCTTTTCTTTTTCTTGTTCCTCTACTTCTCTCTCTTTTCCGTCACTCTTCCTCTCTCATTCTCTCGCTCTCCTTCTCCCTATTTCATTCTCCGTTTCTCTTTCTGCCTGTCTCACAATCTCATTGAGTATCTATCAACTCTTTTTCCCTCTCTGTCTCCCTCCCTCCCACTTCAGTTCTCTCTCTCTCTCTCTTTCTACTTGCTGCAGTCGCTGCTGCTGCTGTTGTTGTTTTTGTTTTTGTTGTTGCTTTGGTCATTTTAATCGCCAAAGCCTTCGTTTGCGTTGTGTCTACACAATTGCGATACGCCTCTGCGCCTACCTAGGTCCCCCTTCTCCGTGCCCTACACTCTGTACGCTGCTCTCCTCTCCCTTCCTCTCCTCTCCTCTTCTCTTCGTCCCCTTTGGCTGCAGTTTGCTGCAGCTTTTTGCCAGCTTTTGACTTTTGCATTCGTTTGTTTTGTGCTCGCCGTTTTGTCGCGTCTCGCGTTGTTGGTCAGTTTTTTTTTTCGCTGCTGCTGCTGCTGCTGCAGTTGTTGCTGTTGTTGTTGTTGCTGCTGCTGCTGGTGCTGGCGAGTTGCCTCAGCTGCAACGGCAGCAGCTTCAATTGCGCACTTTGCGTTGCGATTTTCAACATCTCAGCTCAGGCTGCGAGCAGCCTCACACAGCCTCCGTCTAGGTTCACATTCTCATTACAGTTCATTCACCCAAAAGATACGGCTTTATGTATCTATTAGTTATGTATGTGCTGCTGCCGCTGCTGTGGCAGTTGCAGTTGTTGCAGTTGTTGTTGTTGTTGCTGCTGCTGCTGGCCATGTGTAGAGGCGAAAACTGCGCGTGGCAGGCGGCAACAGCAGCCTCCCTTCCTCTGGCTTGCCCTCTCTCTCTCCCTCTCTCTTTCTCTGCACTTTCAGCCAAGTTTTGATTTGTGAGTTATGTTGTAGCCTCACACATACACGAACACACACACACACATATTGGCTTAGGCTGCGCGTTCGTCTCGACTTTGTTTGCACACACGGGCAAAAACCCTTAACCCAAACCAAACCAAACCCAACCAAACTCAAACTTCGAAACCGAAACCCAAACTAATCGCATTGCCATTTGCATTGCTCAAGTCTAGCTCAACTCTTTTAACACGCACACACACTCACTCACTCTCTCTCTCTCTTTCTTTCTCATTGCAGGTGAGTTGCGTTTTGGATATGGAACTAATAAATAAAACCAAAAACAGGCAATGCAAAAACTAAACAGAAACTAAACTAAAAACTGCATTTTATTTTGGCCTGCTCACTCTCGCATGCTCTTTCCCCTCGCTCGCTCGTTCGCTGTCTCTCTCGCTCTCTCTCAATAAGCTGGGCAAAGCTGTGGAGATGGGGCTTAAGAGTAGCGGGAAAGAGGATGCAGGGGGCTGCTGCAGGCCTATAGAATCTTGGTGAGTTTGTATACATTCTAAGCTGACCAGAGTTGCAACCTGCCATAGCAATTATTTCTGGCTTATAAGGTAATTCTAATATAGTATATTATGTATAGTTGGCGCAACACACATACATACACAATCAAAGCGTCTTTAAAGTACATAACGTGCTGTCCTAGCTGGAAAAAAGAAAACTCTATAACTGCAGCTGGATTGGGTTAAAACTTTGAGACTGAAATGAAAATTGGTATAGTTATTGGTATAATTATTTTCAATTTTATTAGTATTTTTAAAATACATTTTATTAGTATTTTAACTAAGACTTTAACTATGCAAAAGTTAGCCTAGGTATATAGTAACTCTATAGATCTACAAGCCGATTGTTTAAGCATCTTGTTAACCCTTAAAAGCTAACACAAAAATTGAAAACGAAATTCAATAATTTTGTTAGTATTAAGTGGTATTTTATACAGTATTATATTAAATATAATATAGTATATTATATTAAATATATAATATAATATAATATAATATTAAATGAACTAACATTCAAGACTGTAAGGTTCCCAAAGTAAGAACTCTAGTAGTATTATATATACAAACTATAGGTTTATGTTCTTGTTAACCCTTTGAGACTTAAATACCAAAATTGCACTGTGAATTTAAAATTATTTTAGTATTTCTTAAAATTTAATAGTGTTTTTAGTAAGTTTATTAAGAAAGTATACAGTTTATAGAGTAGGTTAACCTACAAGCTTCCGTTTTAACTTGTTAATAGGGTTAACATTAGCATATGTTTTGTTTGAACACCCAACGGAAATTGTAACAATTTGCTAGTATTTAATGCAGTATTTTTATTTAAGTTTTTAATATTTTAATTTAGAAAACTTTTGTATCTTTTAGCTAGGAAATTTTGTGACTCTAAGTTTAACTTTTGACGTCATACATAAATATAACCCATTTGGAACTGAATTTCTGTTTATGAAAATTAACAAAAAAAAACACATATAATACTGAAATTTTGTTGGTATTATGGTATTGTAGGCCGATAGATTCTATGGCAGCTGTACGATACATCGGTCCGATCCGGATCGTTCCGACTTATTTACAGCAATAAGAATCATGTATACCAAGTTTCATCAAAATAGCTCTAAAACTGAGAGACTAGTTTGCGTTGCAACAGACGGACGGACAGACGGACATGGCCAGTTCGACTTCCTTATTGATGCTGATTAAGAATATATATACTTTATAGGAAGATGTATCCTAAGGTGCGTTGCAAACTTCTGGCCAAAATTAATATGCCATCTGCAATGGTATAAAGAATATTCTAAGCTTTAGTTATAGCTTCTTGTACACCCTCAGACTCTGAAGTATGGTTCTATTGAAATTGTAATTTATAACAAATCTCGACTTCCACTGTCATAGGGTATACGCCTAGTCAGGGGCATAGCTGCATATCCCGCGGAAGGAGACGTGGCAGACCCCACAAAGTATATACATATGTATATTCTGACTCAGGATCACCAGCCGAGTCGATTGAGCCATGTCCGTCTGTCTGTCCGTCTCGCGTCTGTGTGAACACACAGATCTCAGCTATTATAAAAGCTAGAGACATCAAATTTGGTATGAAGGTGTATAGACATCACAAGCTCCTGGAGTTTATTTCAAATTTAAGGTGCCGCGCCCACCGCCTCTAAAAATTGTGAAATACAATTTTGAGTTTACTTTGTGACGAAAGTATTAAAGTTTCAAGTTTAAAGTTGATCGTGACGTCATTGTCGCGAAGCTTTAATTCAGCTGTAGCGTGTGTAAAGCTGATTGCTATGATGTTTTGCATATGTAGATGGCGCTATTTAAAAATAGATCTTATTTTACAATAGCTGGCAGCTGAACTTGTGCAGAGGAAATAAAAGTGTGATAATTTCTTTCGAAACCAGACGAACGGTATCTTACTGTCGGGTGAGCTCGACTGTAGCTTTTCTTACGTGTTTTTTTTTTTTTTTGTTTTGCTTCTGCGCTTTATTTTCTCTGTGGACGAAGGCAAATAACAACTATAACAATGCGAACAAGAAACCAATGACAACCATTGAATTGTAGGGGATACCTTTTGCGACGACGACGACGACGACCACCCGCACCTGCTGCTACCCTTCCCTGCACCCCTCCCCTCCCCCCGCCCACTTGGCAGCAAAAATACTCAACAAACGCGAAAAATTTTTGTTTGTTTCGTATTTTTGCAATTTGTACATTTTTTTTCGTGTGCGCTTAGTTCGAGAGGGCGAACAAAGGGGGAGGAGAAGAAGTAATAGTAGAAGTAGGCACAGGGGGGGGAGAAGAAAGGGAAGCAGGGGGGAGGGGGGAATTGAGGTTCAAAGCGTAAGCAAAATACGTCGTGTATTTTGTGTCTGTTTGTATGCTATATAGATGTGTCTATATGTATGTGTGAGTGTGTGTGTATTGCGCAGCAGCTAACGACTGCGACGTTGACGTTGACGGTGACAGCAGCAGCAGCAACAACAACAACACGACGTGGTCGCGCGCGACGTAGCCCGCGTTGAAATCGTTTGGTTTTAGTTTTCCAATGCATATGCAGGGCGCTGTGGCAGCTGAGGGCTGCAGCTAGAGAAGGGAGTAGGAGGGGGGGAGTAGCAGCTATTTCCAGTGTGTATTTAGCAAATGTTGTTGTAGTTAGTTTCCACTTCCAGCAGTAGCAGCAGCAGCAGCGACAACGACGACGGCGGCAGCAACCAACTAAGGCTCTGAAACTGCAGAGCCTCGATTCGGTTTTGTGTCTATTACCACACACACACACACACATGCATACATGCATACATACATACACACACACACGCGCGCGCACACACACACACACACCGCTACACACCGGCGCACTTGCACACAACAAGAGCAACAACAACAAGCGCAGGCAAAATACACCCAGCTACCTTTTAGCGCTTTGGTTTCCCTACCTAGGCAGCCTCCCCCCCCTGCCCCCTTCACCATTTGCACTCCAAGTTGAGTTGCAATTGCAGCGCTTAGCTTTAGTTTTGGGTATACATAAATCAGAGCCCAGTCAGGCAGGCCAGAGCCAGAGCCATAGCCATAGCCAGAGTCGTAGCTGCTGCCGATTCGATTAGCATTTCGACTGCGATTTTCCAGTTCACATTCCAATTGGAAGGCAAGGCGAGACAGAGAGAGGGAGTGGGATGGAGACTCTAAAAAAATATATAATAAATTACTTTGTAACTAAGTGCAATAAATATTTGTTGAGATTTGAATAGACAGCAAAGCAAGCCAGAAAGAAAGAATTAGGAATGGAAACTAACTATAGTTTATATCTATAACTATTAATAATAATGTTTACATTTATTGAATAATTGCAAGCAAATTTTTAGTATTAATTTAAACGTTTTAGTTGTAAAAATCCAATTTTTTTTTATTTTCGTGGGCGGCAGGGGGCGTGGCTAAATTCTTAAACATGCTTTACGCAAAGGCAATATATAGGAATATATATAAAGCAAATTTGCATACTCTAGCTCTGCTTATTGCTGAGATCTACGCGTTCATACAGACTAAATAGATCAAAAAATGCATTTTTCGCGTAATTGTGCCAAGTTTCTCAGAGATTTATATGCCAATTCATTTGTATAGCAATAACTTTACTAAATACAAGCTTTAAATTATAACAAATATGTCTATATATAATTATATTAAACACATCTCTAACGACTTTTGCTCTGCTGGCAAAGAAAGCCGAAAGCAGAACTGAAATTAATTTCTGCTTAATTTGCGTGCACTTTTGCTCGACTTTTGGCGTATCGCAAAGTTTTGCGCTCAACTTGAGTGAAAAAACAGTTCCAACACGTTTTATGTAAATTTCATTTCATTTTGCCGCAATTACAAATGCATGTGGGTGCAGAGAGGTAAGAGAGAGAGAGGGAGAGAGAGCGAGTGAGAGAGATGGAGAGCTGAAAGCTTGTCTCCCCTGCCCAAGTCAGAAGCTGTTGATGGTGTCGCCTGCAGCGTCGCGCACTAGTTGAGCGACTTTCCATTTCTCTTTGCACTTTTTATTTCATATACCCTGTGTGTGTGTGTGTGTGTGTGTGTGTGTGTGTTTTATACCCTGCCTTTTTTTTTTTTTTTTTTTAAAACTTTGCCACACTTTATGTACAAGCACCTGCATTATGCAGTATATGCGTGCCTGTATATAATACGTGTGCGAGTGTATGAGTGTGTGTGTGTGTGTGTGCTCGGTTATAGCATGTGGCGCTATCTCTGTTTCTGCTCAACCCCCAAAATTGCAGAAGCAACAACACAGCAGCGCCATCTGTCGATGCAAAATGCAAGCACTTGCAGCGTCTCTTTGCAACGGCTGTGTGTGTGTGTGTGTGTGTGTGTGTGTGTGTGAACAATAAGCCAAATACCAGGCGGGGTATATCCCCTGCTCTCCCCTGCCTCCTTTGCACTCAGGCATTTTGGTATTAACAAAATCCGACAACAACAACAACAGCGCATCGAGCATTTTCACCTCTACTCCATACGCCCCCCGCCCCTCTGTCGTTTGGCCCCTACGCAGCCATCGTTATCCTCGTCGTTGTCGTTGGCGGCTGCCGAAAATTTTCCACGATTTGGCAACATCCGTGGCAGCAACAACAACAACAGCAGCGAGTGTGGTGTGATTGAAAGGCCCGGACCGGCCCGGGACCGGCAACGGGCCCCGGCTACGACCCAGACCCAGACCCGGACCCGGGCCCGGACACGGACACAGACCCGATGCGTTGCGTTGATACGACACGAGTGAGCGAGCTGACTTGCCTGGGCTGCTGCCCTGTTGTTAGTCCTGTTAGTTCCGTTAGCCGAAGCCGCCTTTCCCGTTGTCTCTGCTGCGTGTGTGCGTGTGTGCATCTCTGTGTGTGTGTGTGTGTGTGTGTGTGTGTGGCAACTTGGCAATGTTTTTCATATGCAGCGCGCGCGCATCATGCACGCACCAACATGCAACGACATGCACCGACAATGCCCCGCAGAGCAGACAATGGTGCGTATGCTCAATGTGAGGCAAACAGGTGCCACGCCTCTTATCTCTCTCTCTCTCTCTTTCTCTCTCTCTCTCCAGCTGGCTAGGCCATAAAACAATTATAGATACTCATTTATAAGCTCGCACTCTCTCTTTCCCTCCCCCTGCCCCTCTCTCTCTCTTTCTCTGGCTATGTCTACTTGTATCTGCTAATTAGAATTCAATAAGAATGGGCAAACACAATGCGAAAAAGCCTTGAAGCAACTTGATGGATTACAAGCGATTATCCTTCTAACTGTGCTCAAAATACCGTACCGTATGCCGTACAAGATAGACGAACTAGTCGAAGAGGAGCTAACTAACAACAACTTGAACACGGCCAAAACAATGACAATAGAATTTTGCATATGCCATTTAGAGTGCACACTGTGCACACTAACAAGCCTAAGCTACTTAGCTACCCTATTCAACAGAGCTTACGTACTTATTCCTATAACGTAACGTAATGCTGAGCAGGTGTTAAGGCACATTAGAATGATGCTACACTCTTAATATAGTTATAATTTTTAGTTGATAATTGCAGAACTTGAAAACACAACTGAGCCTTGTTTTCCTTACGTAACGTAATCTAAGCTGACGTAAGGCCAACTTGAGAATCTTGAGAGAGTTTTAAATCTAGCAATTGTAAGCATTAAGTTTACTTAACGTTATAGACTCCTATGCTACGTAAGTTATTGTGGTAGCACAGAGCAGAACAGCTTACAGATTTCAAATCAAGTCATAAACTACTTAGATTAAACAATTTGAGGCCATATAATAGCATCAAGCATGGTGCAGTCTGTTACGTTACGTAAGGCAACGTAATGACTTAAAAGAAGAGACTTTTTGGCAAAGAGATTCGTAACAAACCTACAAATCATAGCTTATAATAATCATTGCTATCATATTTTAGATTTAAGCATAGTTTACACTACGTAATGATTTTGATAACGTCACGTAAGGTACGTAATGATTCAAGGAAATCCATTTTGCGCTTAGATATTATAATGAGAGCTTTTTGATATTATTTAGCTATAGCATAACTTAATCCATACTTGACTTTACGTATTGCTCTCTAACGTTACGTAAGGCAACGTAATAAGTGAAAACACTACATTGCGTCATCACTAACGTGTTGAATATGTTCGAGTACACTGCAAGCAAAGATATACGTATATATCACCTTAGTAAGAATTCTTTTCCACCACAGCATGAGTATTTTACTCTTCGTAACGTGCGATAACGTTACGTAAAGTACGTAATAGTCTTAGATAATCCGTTAGCGCTTAAATTCTTTGCCAACAATAAAGTCACATATCGCATAGCAATCACAATTTGCCAACACACAAAAGCATAATTAACTCCACGTAATGAAGTCGACACTGACGTAAGGTGCAACGTAATGACTAAAGTAAAGTACACACACAAACACTGAGAGAAATACAAAGCACACAAATCATCACATCACATGGCAATTAAAAAAATAATTCACTAACATACACTTTATAACCCCCTTACGAATTGTTAGCGTAGCTGAAGTAGCTAACCCCATGTAGCGTAATCGGAGCTTTACCTTGTCTACGATAGATGAAGCTATAATTGATTATCCACACACTCACACACCCACACACACACACACGAGCTCTGAGTGAGTTTTCCCCTTCTTTAGGGATAGTTATTTCTATGGCGTCACCTAATTACGTAGTGTAACTACGCAACAACGAGCGAAGTAGGGGAGAAGCAGAAGGGGAAGAAGGGAGGGAAAGGAAAGGGCAAATTGTCATGGCAAAATAGCAAGAGTCGAGGCGAGTCGAGTCGTGGGGTCGCAGTAAAAGTTAAATTGTCAACGAATGGCAGCGGCGGCACAGGAAGGGGTTGTGGCAGGGGTGGAGGGGGTTGGGGGTAGGGGGTAGCGTAGGGAGTGATAAAAATTGTAGCCTACTTATCAGCGACCACGAAGAGAGCTTTAAGCTTCTGGGCAAAATCAAAACCGAAAACTTGCACACAAATCTGAGCCTGCAGCAGCTTCCAGCGTCGACGGCTCTGCTCTGTCTCGCTTCGTCTCGCTCTAACTGGCTTAGTATTTTTATTACAACTTCCCCTTGCTCTCTCTCTCTCCCCCTTATTCTCTCTCTCTGTCTGTCGCTCTCTCTCACTCTCGTTGGCAAGCATAAATTTGCAGCTTAGCAACCCTTTCTACACTTCATTACCCTTTCAGGACTTCTGCTTCCTGTGCCTGTTGTTGTTGTTGTTGCTAGTGTTGCAGTTGTTGTTGTTGTTGCTGTTGTTGTTGGCTGCACTCGTTGCGTGTCGAGCTGCTTGTTTTGGCATTCCCAACGCATGTTTATGCCTTTCCTCTGTCCGATTCGGTTTGTTTTTTGTGTCTTGCTGGGTATTTTCTTCTATGCCTTTTTTTTCTCTTGTGTACAGTGAACACTCGATTGTGTGAACAAATGAATTGGAATTCATATAGGTTCAAGAGTGTGGACAGTCAGCTAGAGGCAGGCATCTATAAAGTTTATAGCGAATATATGAAAGTAAAGCAATATATTCTTGTTCAGTATGCTGATTTTATAGATATATTAAAAATTTGATTGACTATATATTTTCTTGTTCAGTATTAAGATTTTATTAGAACAATGTATGTATATTTTAGCCTATAATTTATGGTGGATATTCTTTGAGCTATAGCTTCGTGATTAACATAAGTATTTGAGAGAATGTGAACTAAATGTGGTATATATTCTTGTTCAGTATAGAGATATTATAATTAGATTATTAGACCATACACTATAGTCATTATAATTCATGGTCTATGATCTATAAGCTATAACTTTCTGAACAACAGAAACATTTGAGAGCATGTGAATGGGTTAAACTATATATATTCTTGTTCAATATATAGATTTAAATATATTATTTAAGCTATATCTTTCTGAACAACAATATAAGTTGGTGGAATCTGAATCAATTTGATTGTCTCTTCACACTTGCCTCACTTGACACTGTACTGTACTGTACTGTATTGGCTTGCCAAGGTGGTTCACCTTAGCTGGTATTCACTGTGGCACACGCCTGGCACTGTATGCAGTGCATTATTATTTTGCATAGTCCTTTGCCTGCTGCTTTCATTTCTTTTCCCCGTCTGCCTTCCTCTCCACCTCTTCTCATTCGCTCTCTTTCTCACTCTCTCCCTTCTGCTGTGGCCACTCATCGCTTCTCTGCCACAATTTGCCGTCTCGCTCGAAGCCAACGGTGTGTTGCATGGCAGCTCAGCATCAACAGGGAACAACAACAGGAGGCAAGGCATGAGCAATTTAAACGGCTGCTTCCTGGCTGTGTCCCGTTTGCTGCCACTGCTGCCGCTGCCGCTGCTGCAGGCTGCAGGCTGCAATCGTTCAGCTGCTGCAGCAGCACGCAACGTCGTCGTCGTTGTCGACGTCGTCGTTAGCCACGACCTGCTCCGCGTTGTCGTCGTTGATTCGTTCTCGGCAACTCAGCACGAAGCTTGCAACTTCCAATATTCCTGTCGTGTGTCTCTGTCCCCGTGGGTGTGTGTGTGTGCGTGTGTGTGTGTGCGCTTTATTAAATGTACATCTCCCAAAAATTCAACGAGCCGAGGCTCTACCGAGAGGTCTCCTGTCGCCTGTCTGCAGTTCAGGCTGCCGCTGCACCAACCACTTCTGGTTGCCTAGCCCCCGCTCTGCCCCCTCCCACTCTCTCCTACCGCCTGCTGCTTCGGCCGCTCGCTGTGCTGCTGCTGCTGCTGCGCGTTTTGTCGACCAAAAATTTTCTGATTCTATTTAGACCATAACTCAGGCAGGCAGGGGGAGGGAGGGGGTGGCAAGCGAGGGCTTCCCACGCACAACCGACAAACGACCAAAAAGCGAACCGATGCGATGCCGACCCCCTCACACACACACGCGCGCAGAGGGAGCTGTGGCCTGGAAGCTGTGCGTGTGTGTGTGTGTGCCTTCTGCGTTGCGAATGTGTTTACCCTTTTGTATCGGCAGAGCGCGTTGGCATTGCCATTGCCATTGCCACTTAAAGGTCCGTCGTGTCTCGTTCTGCATCCTAGACACGCGTGCTCGCTCATCGCTCGCTCGTTCGTAGCTCGCAGCTCGCAGCTCTTTAGCTCGATTTCAGTTCTCTGCGGCGAATTTTGATTTTTGCGATTTTGTGAATTTGGCAAAAGTTTTGTAATTACCAAATCGGGCGCGAATAACCAATAACCAAGCTGTCAACTGCAGTTACCGTTATTATTGCATTATTTTTTTTTTAGAATTATAGCAAGCGCGCAACTGCATCTACAAGTTTGCCATAATTGTTGCCATAATTCAAATTTAATTTTTGTTGAAATCTCATTGTGTTTCGGTTGCGGTTCCTTCTTTCTTCGCGATTTGCGTGTGCAACTACATATCGGGGTAGTATTATGATACTAAGAAATCTACTGGTAAATATTTAATTACCAAAAAAAAAAAAAAAAAAAAATTTAATTCTTGGATTTTTTTAAGTGTTTTTTATTTTATTTTGCGCCGCCCCGTTTTGTAATTACGCCGGGGTGTGTGTGAGCTTTAACTGTATGTGTGCGTGTGTGTGTGTGTATTTGTGTATAATGTCATTTGGTTGTTGCAACAAGTGGATTGTTCTCTCAAAACAACAACAACAACAACACGAGAAATATTCCAATTTGCAACTGTTGCGCCGTGTACGAAAAAAGTGAAAAAAAAACGTTTTGTAAGGCATTTTAGACTGCAAAAAAAAATAAAAAAAAAAATTTAAAAAAAAATAATGTAAAACTAAAAAAACAATCTAAAAATTTCGAAAAAAGTTATATAAAACTAATTAAGTAAAATATATATTAAGCATACGCAACGATGATGCAGCACACAGTTTCAAATCAAGTCAGTTATTTCTTTATATAAATAAAGCAAGAATTCGATTTTTTTTTTTAGAATTTGCACTTTTTTTGTGAATGAAAGTTACAAAAATTATGTTGAAAAAATAATTCATTAATTAAGCTAGTTACCATGGAATGAAAAAAAAGAAAAAAAAATTATTTTTTATTTTATTATTTACAAAAGTTATAGCTACAATAAATTGCGCTCTTTACAGATATAGCTTCTAGCTGGAATAGAAATAATACCATTATTAAATTAAAGAAAAACTAAACCTAAAATTAAAATGGAATATGTAAAAAACACTCTTAAAATTTAATTTAAAAAAAAAACTTAAAAGAAAACTCAGCCTTAGATTATATTAAAATATTTTCAAGTAAACGCAAAAAATTACAAAATTTAATCAAATTAATTTAACATTAAAATTTAAAAAATTGAATTTTTTTTTTTTTATTTTTATTTTATTATTTTTATTTAATTATTTTTATCAAAATATTATCTTCTTGTTTTTGCTTTTAATAAATTGTTGTTATCCCAATGTAGTCAATATTTGCAATATTTTTCCGCTTCATCTTTGCTTCACTTAAGGTATCTGCTAGTCGAGTCGAAAGCAACTAGACAAATTGTGTATTTTGCCTGTGGCTTGTGTGCTTTTTTTTCTATGCTACGCCATGAACTGAATCAGTTCTAGGTCTACTTAAAAAAAAAGAAAGAGAGAGAAGCGAAAGAGAAAGAGAGGGGAGACGCATGGGCATGTTGTGGGATAGCATACAGAATCAGTTCAGTTCATGGATCATTTATTGATATGTGTATGTGCACTTTCGCAATGCACCCGTGCTAGTGCATGTGTGTGTGTGTGTGTGTGTGTGTAGTGTTTCTCTTGTGCGCTGCCTGAAACCTGATTGTGATTCTAATGCTGCTAATGCAGCTTTAGCCTTATTCAGCTGCAGACCCGACCCCAGCTAACATTAACATTTGCCCAGTCAACATAGCACACACACACACAGCACACACACACACACATGTGAAGAGGCACAAAGAGCAGGTCCTGCCTGCCTGCCTGCGCCTTGAAGCATTTCATCATGCACAACACGCACACACACACACAAACACACACAGTCATACATGCGAACTCTCACACACATACATGTACACAAGCCAGCAGCAGCTCCACTCGCCATATCAAGCACCTCTTCACCCCCCCCTCCCCATTCCTACTCCATTTCCACTGCGCTATATGCTACCCCCCCTGCCTCTGCCCCTTTTGCTCTCCTTTCATTCATTCACATCCCGCGCTGCCCACTACTTCTTGCTGATTTTCCTTTTATTTTGCGTGGCTCATTCGCTGTGTTGAGTTTTGTTGATTTTTTTCTATTGCTGCTGCCGTTGCTGCTGCTGTCGTTGTCGTTGGCGTTGGCTGCGCTGTCGACGTTAACAGCGAATCCACACACATACAGAGGCACAGACGCGGACAAGAAGAGCGCAACGCTCACGTACATATACAACACATTCCTCAGTACTTGAAGCGCCTCCGGAAGTGATGGTTTTCATCTGCCGCTCGTCGCATTTGCAGCAGCAACAGCAGCAGCAGCTGCTTTAATAATAAGCCAAAGCAGTGGCAAAGGCAGCAAGCAGAGCAGCCCGCAGCAGCAGCAGCAGTAAGAGCAGCAAGCAGCACAAGCAGTTGACAGCGACAGGCAGCAAGCAAGCAAGCAGCATCATTAACAAGACTAGCAAGAAGAACAACAACAAGAACTCCTTGCTCCCACTCCCACTTGTCAACACTCGCGCTCTCTCTCTCTCTCTCTGTCTCCGCCTTATTCAACTCTTGGGCTTTTGTTGTTATTGTCCTGGAATGCGCAGCAAACGCTATGCCAGCGATTTGAGTCGCTTTGTCAGCGCTGGAAAATCGGTGAGCTAATCCAAGAAAGAAACCAAAGAAAAAAACACAAATTCAATTCAACAAAAAAAAAATTAAATTTACTCCAAGTCAATGTGTGACCACACGCAATAAACTTACACACACACACACAGCAGCTCGAAAAAAAGCCAAGCAAACAAACCAGCAACAACAACAACACATTGACACATGCGCGAGAGTGTCTCTCTCTTGCGCGCTCTCGCTTTCGAACTCTACTCTTATTCGGCAAGTTGTGCCGCAGTTGAACTGCTTTAAGCTTTTCTGCTGCTTGCTGCTTTGCCTGTGCGCCTGTTACATTCTGTAGACTGCAGCGTCATTGCAGCGACGCTTACCGCGTCGCCGGCAGCAGCTGACCGACGCGACTGTCGTCGCAGCAGCAGCAGCAACAACATTACCTATTAAAATGTAACATAAAAAATTTCTTTAAAACGTGCACAAGAAAATCACAACACACACACACAAACACGCGCACCTAAGAGCAAAAGAGAGCGCTGCAAAGCAGAGCGAGAGCGCACACTGTTGCTGCGGTTGTTTATTGTTTTACAGGCCGCCTGGGGGCGCTAATTTGTAATGTGAAGCTTAGTTTTGATATATGTGTGGCTGTGTGCGTGTGTGTGTGTACAGTGAAGATTGCTCAAGTGTGTAAACCGCAGGCTTTTAGGGTTAATAAATTGCCAACTGGTTGGAAGCGAAAGAAAAAAGTGAATTGCCCCAACTTGTTGTACATACATACGTATTTTTTTTCACTCTAACAATTCAATTTGCGTGCCATTACGGTTGTTGTTGTTGTAGTCAAGTTGATTTACAGCTTTGTGTCACAGCAATTTAATGCGCTCTGCTCTCTCTCTCTCTCACATTGAATGTCAATTTGTTCGCTGGCGTGTCAATAATAACGAGCAAGCAGTGCAAAATCAACGTACTGTAAACACACTCATTTGCAAGTGTGTGTGTGTGTGTGTGTGAGGTGAACTCGCCCTATGTTAACATTTCGAATAGGCAAATTGTCAGTGTGCTTCATTTTTTTTACTACTTGACAATTTAAAATGTGTCGCAATATGCCTGAACACACACGCATACAAGTTCTCTCTCTCTCTCTCTTTCGCTCTGCCTGTATGGTGGAGGTGGTGGTGGTGGTGTAGGCAGAGCTCGATTGGTGAATTTGCAATAAGGTTTGCCTGCTCTCGTTTTCTCAACACCCATCACTTGGCATACGCGCCGCACAACAAAATGTTGCTCATAAACTGTGAGTAGGTAAATCAAACAAAAAACACACAAAAAAAAAAAAAAAACACAAGTAGACAACTCTTTTAAAGAGGCTGGCGTTGCCAGTATTGCTTCAGTATGGCACATTTAAAATGTGCAAAATCCGAGTGTTAACAGCAGTTGTAAGCGGCAAGCTGAATAAGCAGCAAGCAGCGCTAGACAGCGACGGCAGCATCGTATCGTCAACGGTAAAACGATATTCGCAGAGAATCACTTGGCAAGCTGACCGAAATATTATAACAGCTCTTGTCCCTCTCTTTCTCTCTGTCCCTTGGTTTCAGTTGCTGCAATTGCTGATAAGTGTGTGCGAGAGCGAGAGCGCTTCGTTAAGTGTCAGAGTTGTCGCCCTGCCAAATTATACAAATTAACATATTAGTAAAAGTTACTAATTTTGCAGTTGCTAATCTTATCGGCAACTTGTACTAATTATTTGCAACCAAAATTGGTAACAGCAATAATTTCATATAATGCTAGTCATTAATTTGCAATTGTATATAGCTTGACAACCCTGTTAAGCAATGCCGCTCTCGCACTGCTTTGCCCGCTCTCTCGCTCTTGCTCTCTCTCTGTGTGTGCGCTGCATTGGCCGGCCGGTTGGCTGCGCTAGCAGGCAAAGAACAAAACATATACGGTGCGACGACGTCGCTGTCGCTGCTTGCTGCGCTGCCTGTTTGCCTGTTAAATTGGCGGTTACACGCGCGCGTCAGGTACGCTAGCCTGGCATCTCTGTTGCTACTCTGCTGCCTCTGCCGTCGCGACGCTGCAACTGCGTGGGTTCGGGTTATTTTGTTATTGGATTCCTCCTCTGTGTGGTGTTTTTGTGTGTCTCATTGTCTGGTCTGGTGTTGTTTTAATGTTGTTGTTTTTTTCTTTTGCATGTTTATCGATTTTTTTTTCGTTCATTTCTGTTGGGGAAGTGTGTGTGCGGCGCTCTCTCACATAGGGCTCTCTCGCGCTCGCTATCGCTCTCGCTCTCTTTGCCGTCAGGCCGGCAAGCAGTTTAGTTAGCTGTGTGGGGAAATCGTCGACTGCTGCTACTGCTTGCTGTGCGCCTGTTCTTTCCCTCGAATATCGAATCTCGATTTCGATGAGATTTTATTACTGCCGCTTAACAGCGACCACTGAGCCGCTTCCTGACAGGCTGCCGTTTCAATTTTTTATGGCTCAGTTCTGGTTTTGGTTTGTGCTTTGTGTGTACATTTCAAATTATTTACATTTTTATTATATAGATTACTATTCTTGCTTTCTTTACGCGCGCGCTGCGCTGCCCTGTCTGCTTGTCACGGTCTCTCACCAGTGACTCGTTGCCGTTGTTGTTGTTATCGTGTCTCGTTGACTCGCTTGCGTTCACTTACCTTCACCACATCAATTCACCACGACGTCGGCGACGGCAACTACATAAATACATACATACTCCCGTATACGCTGATGGGACAGGCTTGTTGCGGCGGGGGGTAGTAGGCGCCTGGCTGTGTTCAGCTTGATTTCATCATTTACCATATTTAATTCCATTTAAATGAAAATGAACTGAAACCGATTACAATCGCCGTCGCCGTCGTCGCCCCAGACTCGGGCCAGACACCCAGATGCGAAGTTCCGGGCCGGTGCTGCGCGTGCAAGCGACACGCCATGCAGCCAGCAACTAAAATGATAACACAACCAACGGCAACGAACCCCAATCGTAGCAGCAACGGCAGCGGCCGCACGGCTGCGACTGCGGCAGCACCAGGAGGCAGCAAAAGCAACAGCAACCGCCACTCAACAGTCAAGTGCTTTGCTTGCTCAGCTAAAGCAGCGTGTGAAATATTTCCTACACACACCAGCAACAGCAGCACACTACATGAGCGAGCGCATACACACACACGAGCAGCAAAAAAAAAAACCAGCCGAAAGTCGAAGAAAAAACAACGACAAGAGGCGAACAGCGACGACCGACAAAATTGCAAAGCTCTCAAAACGATAGTGGCGGCTGTGGGGGCAGCACAGCAGAAGCAGCAGCAGCGGCGTCGTCGTTGAATGAATGCTCGAACAGCAACAACTGAAATACTCTCACACACACACACACACACAAGCAAGCGCGACAGGAGACAGAGCACAAATCCGAAACCAGAACACATGATTAGCCTAGTAAAACGAAACGAGCGACGCCGCTGCCACTGCCGCTGCAGCGCGCTATGCGGGAGCGCACTTTTGTGTGTGTGGTGAGCAGAGAGCTTTTTAACACTCTCACAGCAGATTGCGATGAAGCTGTACAGTGGAGCAAGTTGTAATTGAAATGTTTGTCGAGTGTTGCGCTGTAAATGATGAAGTAGAACTTTTTTAGTTTACAAAATATATTTTTAATATAATTAATTAGTTAATTACTTAACTATTTTAAAGTTTACTTGTGAGGCTATATTAAATGCATATATAGATGTAGTAGAAAAAGGAAAAATATTTTGCAGCATTATTATTAAAATTGAACCACTGTGCACGCCTCTCTCTCTCTCTCTCTCTCTTGCCGCCTGCTCCCCACACCCAATGCTGTGCTGTGTGCGTAATTGAAAACCGGTTGCACTGTTTACCGACATTTTCCGCTACGTTGCGACAGCAGCAGCCAATGTGACTAAGAGAGCACAGGGGAGACAGCCGCAGCGGCAAAGAGACAGACAGAGAGAGAGAGAGAGAGAGCGCAACATAGGCTAGCGAGCAAGCGAGTGAGCAACTGACCGACCATAGGAAGGTCGTCATCGTCGTTGAGCCGAACAAGTGCTCGCTTGGTTCGTGTGTATCTCTATGCCTCGTGTCGATGCCGACGCCATGGCATCGGGCATCGGGCGTCGAGCATCGGCGTCGGCAGCCATAACCGGAAGGTCGCCTTTACCACAACATTTATTATGGAAAATCGCGTAATCACTGTCGTATCACATTTTTTGCAGTCGTCGTCGTCGTCGTCGGCGGCGTCGTGGCCGACGCTGTCGTCGTCGTTGTTGTCGTTTCTTCTTCGTTGCTCTCTGTCTGCTGTGTGTGTGTGCGAGTTGGTTTTATATTTAGCAGCAGACGCCGCTTGCCAACTTCAAACTTGTTGCAAGTTGTTGCGTTGCGTGTTTGATGTACCAAATTGAACTTTGCTTCTTTTTTTTTTTTTTTGTATTAAAGCTCTTAACGTTTTCGCTGCTTCTTCTGCTGCTACTACTTCCTCTACAGTTTCTGGTAGATTTTCTTTTACTCGTTTTGTATACACTTGCAGTGGGTATAACGACGAGTTTATAGAGAATATATACTAGCAGCATAAAATGGTTAATTTAAGCTAGTCTGGTTTGCCTTTCGTTTTGAGGAACATCTTGTGAATTTATCGCAAAATTTGTTTATTTTTGTTAATTTTGAAGATATTTCAACCAAAATCAGCACATGGCTTCTTTATTTTATCTTTAATCTAGTGTTCGAATTTCGTTAAAATCGGTTTAGCAAAATATACTATTTTCATAGGAACAATCGGCTAAAATGAGTATTTTTGCATAAAAAACTGTATTGTTCAAAAGACTGCAAAAAATATTCAATTTTTTAAATTCATATTAGTCTTTATACATGGTTTGGTTTTTTTTTTAACATTGTGTAACTATATCCTATAGCTTTTATAGGAAAAATCAATGTAAAAATAAGATATTCCTACAAAATTTGTATTTCTTCAGCAATAAGTCGTGTTATAGCTTTGATTTTAATAGATCTAAATACTATATGAAGTTTTACGCTTTAATCTATAAGGGTATAGCAACTTCGCCTTATATTGTGAGGGTATACAAACTTCTCCATAGCAAAGTCAAACTTTTTTTTTGTTTTTATGCTAAACATTGTTTCTTTTAGGTTGGCTTGATTATTTCTTATTCTCATGCTGGTGATTGGCTAAAAGCTTTTCGAGCTGGACGCCTATGTGTGTGTGTGTGTGTGTGTGTGTATTTTGCATGCCTACGCAAAGCTCTTTGTGCGCGCTTTGATTTCGCACCTAAATTTTTTTTTGCCAAACATTTCCAGGGCAAAAAAAATGCAACTCAACTCAACCAAAACTGTGGCTGCTGCTTCAGCAACTCCCCACACCCCACCACACTGCATACAGTACTCCCCACAGAGGCCATATGTAGCTAAGGTGCAGGCCGAGCACCCAGAGAGATATTCCAATGCATATAATACGTTGGCGGCTTTTAGGGGTTGCCTCCCAGGGGGCGGCACACACACACACACACACACACACGCTCGCACAACATGTGTGGTGTGTTTTTTTTGTGTTGTTGTTTCTTTTGGCTTTTTTAGCTTTCTGTTTCTGCCAGCCCCCCATGGAACATGGAAAAACGGCACCTTGCAACATCGTCTGGGACGTTGTTGTTGCAAGAAAGCTTGCTGCATTTCGCACTGGAATGTACTCGCTGGAAGGCCAGTTGCAGCAGCAGCAGTTGCACATGCAACAAAGATACGCCACACACACACACGCACACAGCCTCTCCCGGCCGGCTCTCTGCTCTGTCTCTGTCTGAGGCCATGGGCCAAATCCGGGGCCTGCCTGGTTCCTGTTCGTTGTTGATGATTTGCAAAGTGGATTTTGTGTATTTGACGATTGTGTTCGACTTGCAGCAGCAGCAGCAGCAGCAGTTGTTGTTGTTGTCGGGGTTGTTGTTGTTATTATTACTGCAAAACTGGTTAGTGTTGTCGGCCACCATCGCCGCCGCTTGGCAACAACTGCCAGCCTGCCCGACTGGGTATGCTCGCTGTTTCCCTCCCTTTTCCTCTCCCACCTCCTCTCCCTCTCCCTCTCTCTCTCTCTTTCTGTTGGGGCAGTGCACTGTGGCTTGCCTCGTCTGTTAACCCTTTTCGCTATATACGGATACGGGCCGTCGTTGTAGCCACAGCACTCGCTCTTTGCACTTCCTTGCCCAATATAAACAACAAGTACAAGTACCCACACACGCACACAATCACTCACACTCACACACACACACACACATGCCACATGTGTGTGTATATATGTACTTGCCTACCTGCATCTGCCTTCTATAGCTGCTCGGGTACTGCAAGCTTTTTTTTTTGTCTCGTTTTCTCATCTTTTCAGCTCCCAAACCAAGTTGGTTAATTTATTTAGCTAGAGTATTTTTCAAGCTAAATCAACGCAAAGCTTTAATGAGCTTTAGGCATTAAAAAGAAAACATAAATCTGCAATAAAACAAGTAAAGACGGCTACAGTCAAGTTATAATTGCCTATGGGCAAATATTTATAGTATTTATCGATTAATGGGTCAAAAGGGGCGTGGCAAAATTCTTTAAAACAAACTTTTAAACATATAGAAGTGTTTTTCTAAAATTCGGTGGCTCTAGCTTTTATAGTCTTTCAGATCGAGGCGGTCATACAGACAATTAGACTAGAATTGTCCGTTTTTGAAAAGCAAACTAAGCCGTTTTTCATAGGGAGCTTGGCTTATGAAAGCCAAAGAAAATATTTAAAAAAAAGGCGTAAAATACAATAGTGAAATAATAGTGAAAAAATAATAGTAAAATAAATTTTAAAAAAAATTAAAAAACGGCTAAAAATGCTAGCGTAAAACTGAAAGTAGCTTCTTTTTTTTGAGAATTGTAGAGAAATATACAATTTCTGTGCAAAAAAAGCGAATTTAATTTCATCAAAAATTTGCAATTCCCGCCACCTGCTGTTATTGCTTTTGTGTGCATTGAATTTTGAAAAAGGCCAAATTTGACGCGAATAAAGCTAAACTGGCAGCACTGGCACAAACAGAAATGGTTGTGCAAAAGAAGAGGAAAAATTCAATGGAACTTATTGTTGCAATGCAATTAGATTTTGTAGTTGTGCATTGTAGTATGCTGGTATTTAGTATGGTAATATTTAAGTATTTAGTATTTTAGTATATTGCAGTATTTTAATGTTTTAGCATTTAATACTTAAGAACTCAAGGTTAATTTGTGCATAGCTTGGCATAGATCATAGATAAAGTTCTTAACTTCCTAGCTGAACACAAGCAACTTTAAGTGTTTCTCAAGACTGTGTGAATGATATGCCAAGTTTTTGCGCACTAAATGGTATTTTTTTTCCCACTGTGTTGTGGCAGATATTGCAGTTATTCGTTGTCTTTGTTCGCTGTCGACTTTGGTGTATTTGCTTTTTGCACTTTAAGCCAATTATGTGCAGGTCTCTATATCTAAGTGTTTTTGTGTTGAAATCTTGCCAATCACACACACACGCACACACGCACACTACATACAGAGAGCGCTTCGCTGCCCTACGCGCCGCGTGAAAGACCAAACCATGCGAAGGCAGCGCAGACAACACCAACATTATAATTAGAGAGGCTGTGGTGGGTAAAGCTGCAACTGGAGGGGGGTAAGGAGTGGTGGAGGGGGGGAGGTGGTAGGTGCATAGAGCAATGCGCTGTTAGGCATCATCAGCAGCAACAACAACAACAACAACAACATCGTCAGCTTCTTCGTCTATTAGCTTGAAATGCATTGGCCCCCATAGATTTGGGGCCAGCTTGGCAAAGCTTTTCGAAGAGCGAACATACACGAGTGTGTGTGTGTGTGTGTAATGTGTGTGTGTGTGTGTGTATGGAGTGCTGTACAGTTTTGCAGTCCATTTTGCTACACTTAAAGTGCGCTGCTTGTTGCTGCCCATCTTTGCTTGCTTTTTGCTGTTGTTGTTGTTGTTGTTCCTGCTCTCGTTCTTGTTCTCCTTGTTGTTGTTGTCCTTGTTGTTGTTGTTGTTGTTGTAGTTGTTGCGAGTGTGGGTTATTATGCGCGGCGCATACGAGTCGACCGCGCCGCCCTGCTTCGCAACGCACAACACGACGACAGCAACAACAGCAGCTTGGACGAGCCTGGCAGCGACGCTAGCAGCGGCGTTGCGTCGTCGAGTACTTCATCATCGACAAGCAGCAGGCAGGCAGCAGCACAAAGCACAGCTAGCAGCAGCAACAACAAGGAGAACATAAAGTATGACTTGCCCAACAACGACAACGACAACGACAGCGACAGCGACAACAGGCCCAAGTGGGAGAGTGGAATGTGCTCTGTGTCTGTGCATGTGAGTGTGAGTGTGCATGTGTGTGTGTGTAGATACTCTTTAAGCGAACAACGCAAGTTTGTGTTGTGCGAGAAAAATATTGTAAAAATTAATAAAATAATGAAAAAAAAAAAATAAAAAAATAAATTAAAATTAACAATATGCAAATAATTAAGTAGATAAATAATAAAGAATAAAGTAATACTAATTACATAGCAAAAAAACTACAAGAAGTCATGACAAATGCTTGAAAGTTCATTAGATGAAGACAAGATTTTTTAACCTCACTTTTCATATAATAATAATCGTATTTCAGAATTTTTTCTTGTTAACATCCTTAACGATATAACTTTAATTTTATTGAACATTTTAGAAATTTTTGAATTTTTAATAGATTTTTTTACTTTATTGTGAATTTTCGTCAGGTTTTTTTTTTTTTTTTTTTTTTTTTTTTTTGAAAAAATGTTTAACTTTATTAGAAAACAAGCGAATAACGTTTTGTTTATGTTTTTATTGACACCCCTTAAAATACTGAATTTTATAAATTCTAATATGGATTATTTACAATTATTGGATATTTTTGGATATTTATTGACACCCTTTAAAATACTACATTTTATAAATTCTAATATGGATTATTTAAAATTTTTGGAATTTTTTTTTGTGATCTGCTTATCCTTTTAATTTCTTCCAAAATTTCACAAAATTTTCATTTATTAACTTTGCTTTTCTCTTGATTTCTCTCGTATTTCGTATTTAAGTGCAGTTGCAATTTGAGAACTTAGCTATTAGCCATAATATGTTATTGCTCTCTCTCTCTCTCTCTTTCGCTCGACTCTTCTAGATGCTGTGGCTAGTATGGCTGTGTGTCTCTCTCTCTCTCTGTATGTGTGTCTGAGTGCATTTTCGAACATGAGATTCATGACCTCTTGTCAGCCCCCCCCCCCCCCCACTCCCCCTTTTAAGCCCTGACTTAGTCGCCCTCTTTCTCTCTCTCTCTCTCTCTCTCTCTTGACGAAATATGCTCCGCAATACACGTCGCATTTGAGTCGCGTTGCGCGGCGCTTTGCCACGCAATTGTTGCCACCTTCATTTGCCTCGCCTCGACTGGACTGGGCCAAGCGTGGGTGTTGACTGTGAGTGTGTGTGTGTTTGTGTGTGTGTGTGCGCTGGGGGGTGGTGGATTTCGCGTTGATTCTCGGCAAGGTGAATAGTTGGGTACAAGTTGTAACCACGATGATGGCGATGGCGATGGCGATGGCGTCGCTGCTGCGCGACGTGTTATGCGATTGAGTCGAGGCGAAGCGACGCGAGCTGCTGCTGCTGCTGCTGCTCTGTCGCTGCCACTGCCACTGCCACTGCTCGGGCTGTGCAACATGCCATGTGCGGCTGCTGTTTTGGTTGGTTGGCTACGGCTTTGGCTTTGGCTTTGGCTAGAGCAAAGCGTACTCGCAGCGGAGGGGGAAGAGGGGGAGTTGGGTTGGTTTTGTGTTGACTCTGTGCGTGCGTCAATGCGGGGCAGGGGGTAGGGGGGGGGAGGTACTAGGGTTTTGTGTGCTCCTGTTGTTGTTGCTGCTGGGCAGCTTGGAGTAGCAGCAGCAGCAACAACGTAAAATAAAAATTTCTGCGCCGTCGACACATCTCTCTACGCATTTGGAAGTTTTAGCTATGCTGCGACGCGCTGTCGACGTCGACGTCGCTGTCGCTGTCACTGTCGCGCCGCGTTGTGCCGCTGCACGCCGCTGTGCGCGTGTTTAAATTGAAAATGTGGCCAGGCAGGAGGAGAAGGAGCTGATGCTGCCCGCGTCGCTGCCCACGTCGCTGCCCACGCCTCCACGTTCAGTTTGTACTGTTTTCTTTGCTGCGTCGCTGCGTCAAAATGCAAAGCAGCGACTGTGTGTGGCAGCGCCGCAGCCGCAGCCGACGCCGCCGTCTAGCAACGTCGCGTCGCGTTTGCCATCGCATCATTCAGTGTCAGTCGCAATTCAAGCGCCATCAAAATCAAAACGGTACCGAAAAAGCAAAAAACAAAAATTCTTCTTTATTTCTCGTGTTATTTTGTTGTGTGCGTGTGTTTTGTGTTTTGTTTTTCGTTGCTTCTTCTTCGTTCAAATCACGTTTCAATTGCTGTGCTCGCAATTTTATTATTGTTGTGCGTCGTTTGTTTGAGAGCAGTGCAAGCAGTGCAAGTAGTGCAAGAAGTGCAAGCAGTTGCGAGAGCAGGCGAAGAGAGGAGGAGAGAGCGTGCACAGCAGCAGCAGCAGCAGCATCGTGCGCCGCTCTGTGTGTGTGTGTGTGTGTGTGTGCGTGTGTTTTATGCACTGCATTTTGTTTAAACAATTTCGCTTGATAAAGTAGTCTAAACAGCAGCGCAGAAGAGAGCGTGTGTGTGAGAGAGAGAGAGAGAGCAGTGTCCACTGGCCCGAGAGCGAATAGGAGAGAGCGCGGCTGAGAGCGACTGGCAGCGTAAACTAAACTAAAGTGAACCAAAACAAAGCCAAAAATGAGTGAGAAAAAAAAGAAGGAGAAGGTGCAAAGCAGTGGGAGGCAAGGAATGGGAAGGGGAGGGGGAAGGGCGGCAAGAAGCAGCAGCAGCAGCGGCGGCGACGGCGAAAATGGATGCGCAAAAATATGGGGCAAATTTTTGTTTGGCTTTTGCTCAAACTTGCACACTGTGCGTGGGCGTACAAAAGAGGTGTGTGTGTGTGTGTGTTGATTTACTTAGAGCAACAATTTGTGTTGGATTAACGAAATGAAAAACTGTGCGGAACAATTTTTGAAATAATTAAAGTGCAGCAAGGGGCGTGTTTAGGGCGTAACCACTCCCCCCCTCTCTCTCTGCAAGCTGCCTTACTCTTTAAGTAGGGGACTGCCCTAACTGCATGAAAAGAAATTCTTGAAAAAAAATTAATTTTTAAAATATTAAATTTAAATAGTAAAAAAAGTATAATATAATATAAAAATATAATATAATAAATATTAAAAATAAAATATGTTAAATTTAAAAAATAAAATATAATAAATATTAAAAATAAAATATATTAAATTTAAATAATAAAATATAAAAATAAATATTAAAAATAAAATAAAATAATAAATATTAAAAATAAAATAAAATAATAAATATTAAAAATAAAATAAAATAATAAATATTAAAAATAAAAATATAATAATAAATAAAAATTAATATTTTTAATATTATATTTATAAAATTATTTTTCCAGCAATTAAAAATTTTAAGAATTAAACCTTATAAAGAGCTACAGATATGCTTTATTTATTGTTCAAAAACTTTATAATCCTCTTTAAGGGGTAACTCCTTTTTTTGTCCCTCAACTTGTTCAATCTCAGCAAAAGGCAAAGAAATTTCAATTGCTACACCCAAATTTGATTACATACAGAAACTGCGTTACATTCCGCCGGGGCAAAGGGTATATGTATGTATGAGTGTATGGTAAATATGTACACAGTATGTACAATAAGGCGTGCATGTACACATAAAAAAAAAGAAATAAACGAAGAGAAAAAACTGTCCTATAAAATGCGCTCATGAATTTTTACAAGCTTTGCTTTTGAACGCGGACGCCTCTTTTTGGGGTATGCTTTTTTAGCTGCCTTTTTGCGCGCACACACACAAAGCTACACATGCATGAGTGTGTGTGTGTGTGTGTGTATGTGTGTGTGTATGTATATTCTTTCGGTTTGCTTTATTCTTGATTCTTTTATTTTATTTATTTTACTTTTATGTGTGTGTGTGTGTGCGCGTTTAATATACTTTGTGCTATTATGTACTTGCAAGTGTGCGAGTGTGTGTGTGTGTGTGTGTGTATCTGCTAAGCTGTGTCTGGTCCGCTCGTTGTCGTACCACAAATCACGTATTTGTTTGTTTTCTTGCACAAAAAACCGCAACAGCGATAACGGTTTTGCCCCGTTGCCCGTCGCGTAGAGTATCTGCAACATCTTTGCGCGAGTGTATCTCATAGATACATAGATAGTTGCAGAGAGAGAGGGAGAGAGTAAGATCTATGCATTTACAAATTGATACTGTGCGATGCGGCCAATTAATATGGCATGCTGCAATCGCATTGTCAACGCAGTCGTAGCTGTATCTATGTATCTGTATCTACAACTGTATCTGTAGCTATGCATGCAACTCGTTATTCTGTATTACTAAAGACGATCGCAACGGGCTGAGCTAAAAGCACATTAAAGCTTAAAAGCGACAAGAGATTTTCAAGTTGCTAAAAAATCACATTAAAGCACAGCTCTAAGCTTTCAAGAGCTTTCAAGGTTGGATAGAAAAACGCACACTCGCTTTCAAAAGCGCATTAAGGCATAAAAGCTGCAAGTTCTTTAGTCCTCAAGAGCTTTCAATGCTGTTGCTAGCTCATTAAAAAGCAAGAAAGCCCAAAGAAAGCTCTCTAGCAGTTTCATGTAACTACAGGCTCTTTGCTTACTGTAAAAATTGTTCTTTCACATATTTTCGATCTCATTTGTAAAGCTTTAAAGCTTCTTAAAAGCTGAGACAAGTTCCTTGTCGCATACGTAAACATAATAAGCTAATGACCATAAGATGATTCATGACGACAATGCTTCAGTGAATGACAGCTTATGCAGTTGCAGAGCCAAACAGCTGAGTGGGTGGAGCAGTGAAGTGATAGGGGGAGGGGGGGTAACTAGGTCTGTTTATGAAGCATCACTGTAGCTGTCGTCTACTACCTACGTAAATGTCAGCAGCAGCAGCAGCAGCCTCCGCCTCAGACGTCAGCAAAGCGCTGCACTTTTCTTATTAGAATTAATACACACACACACACATAGATACACACAGTGTGCTACATGGGTGGGCTGTGTGCAGGGGGGTGGGGCAAAGAAGAAGCTGTTGCTCCCCTCTCACTCTCCCTGTTCCGCACATTTTTGCACTCACGACGAAGTCACAAAATGAGCGAGAAATTATCCAAGAGCCATAGAGTAGCGCGAGTACTGCGTGGTGTAGCAATGGGGAGGGGTTCTACAGGTCCCCCCACCCCACCTCCTACCTGTACTTTTCCCCTGCCCGTCTGCCACACCCCCCTTTGCCCAGGCAGGCTGGCTGGCTGAGTGCCTGGTACTCGCTTTAATCGACCAGTCCGACCCAACGTTTGTCGCTTGCTTTCCACTGTCCCCCAGGCCCCGCTCCCCTCTTTCCCCGCCCACTACCTAGCGCCGCCTCTGCTTTACCTTTCGCTGTACACAAAACTCTCGGATATACAAACAAGCACACATACAGTGGGACATACATATAGCTCAAATATAAACCGATTGGCGTGTGTATACATAATTTTTTTCGCTCTGCTGCAAGTGTGTGTGTGTGTGTCGCTCACTGTGTGTGTGTGAGTGTGAGTGTGTGTTTTCACTGGTTATTGAAGCTAGAACGCTATGACGAGACAGTCAGGTTGATGAAGCAGGGGCTCGGTGGCAGCAGGGGGGCGGGGGGGTTAGAGGCACGAGTACAGGCAGACGTGCACGAACAACAACAAAAAAAAAATAGAAAGAAAAAAGAATGAGCAAAAAAAAAAAAGTAATATAAAATGTGTAAAAGCTCGAAGCTCACAAATGATATCTCAATACATAAAAAGTATCTCAAGCCACAACACTTGAGCTGACAATCTATGGCGGTGCGCTTCACTTGGCGGCATCTCAGCTGCACGAATGAGTTGCCAAAGAAAAACAGAATGAAGCTGGAGCAAGAGAAAACGATTTAATGCGCTGTTATCGTTATCGATACTGACTTGGTTCTGTTGAATTTGCAAAGATTTGTTCAAGCATGAGTTCACTGTCTAATAAATTGCTGATATTATAAATTGTTATCGATAATTGTTATCGAAAACGATTGAATGCGCTGTTATCGTTATCGATACTGAGTTGGTTATGTTGAATTTGCTAATAAATTGCTGTTATCACAAATTGTTATCGATAATTGTTATCGAAAACGATTCAATGCGCTGTTATCGTTATCGATGCTGAGTTGGTTTTGTTGAGTTTGCAAAGATTTGTTCAAGCGTAAGTGCACGGTCTAATAAATTGCTGTTATCACAAATTGTTATCGATAATTGTTATCGATAGTTGTCTGTTAGTCTTCAGACTGTGACTTTTTATCGATTGTTGCCGCTAATAGTTTGGCATAGACTTTAATAACCTAATTCTGCTACCAATTAAAGCAAAATAATTTATTTTATCTGTTATCGATAGCGATAACCAGGCAATAACTTCAAGAATATAGATTTAATGTGCTTACCATGACTTCCTAAGCTAATTTATTACCATCGATTGCCGCAAATTGATGTCAGCAGCAGTTATCGATAGTTGTTGCGCCTATCGATTGTCATAAAATCTATCTAATTTTCTTGCACAACTAACAAAATCAGCTACATATGAACTTGTTACCCACATATGCCTGCGATAAGGTTGCCCGAAGGGGTCGACACTTCATATCACTTACACACCAAAAATGAGGAGAGGAAAAAGAAGTAGAAGAAGAAGAAGAAGAAAAAAACTGCCAATGTAGCTGAGGCAATATAAAGTGTAGCTGTAGCTGTATTTGTAGCTGTATCTGTATCTGTATCTGTATAATTTCAATATATGGATAAATGTGGCGTGGCGGCAGATGCTTTTGTGAGAGAAGTAGCAAAATAGTCGATGCGATGCGATGCGTTGTGCCTGTATTCGATGCTTATGACGACAGCAACAACAACAATAACGGCAACAACAACTGTTTCAATCTGTGTTGTTGTAGTTGTAGTTGTGCCTCGTGCGTCTTCTTCTTCTTCTGTTTATTCTGCGTCTTGCACGGTGGCAAATATGAGACTTCAACCGGTTCAAAAAAGAAGCATTTACTTTGGCCGACCTGTCTGTCTGTCTGTCCGTCTGTCTGTCAGTGTGTATATCTGTTTGTATGTTTAGATACAGATACATTATGTACAGCGGGCAAAGCATGCCAAGTGTCTACAGATACGGCAAAGCGTTGACGACAACTACGTTGTATATAAGGCATATTGGGGGTCTGTCCGTCCGTTCGTATGTCCGTCTGTCTCGCTTCCCTCTCCTCTCCCTACTTGTGTGTGTGTATACTTTGACTACAAATTGTTATTGCTTTTCATGGCAACACTTTAACAATTCATTATACAACAAGACAGAGAGAGGGAACAGAGAGAGGGTGAGGGAGAGAGCAACGCTATAGCTGTATATAGTAGGCATATCTATCCATTCAACCCCACACATGTTCGCTAAACAATTTGTATATCTCTCTGTGCTATGTAGGTATTATTGCTCTACCTACCTACCTAACTAAAAGTCGTACAATAGTCTCGTATCGCCCAAGTTTCTTAATCGACAGGCCTATTTTGCTCCACTCATTCATCGGTTTCTTCATTCATTCTTCTTCCCCAGAAATTCTTTTAGTTAATCTTTCCTGTGGGGCAGGTTAAAAGTCGCCAGCGATTGATAATGCAAACTTTAAGTTATTTTTATAACCATATGTGGAATCATGTGAACTATATATGTATAGTATATAGTGTATATAGTACGCGCTCTATATGTAAATAAACTTCAGATAACACACTGCGATTTGCCCCCAGTTGTTATGCGTGTTCTGGTAGTAGTTTCTTTGTTGTGCTGTCAACTTGTTCGAGTTAAACACACATAGGTATCTACACTGCGAGAAATGTGCGGTACAATCAGTTGCTATAAAACATATGTACGTGAGCTTTGTCTATCGAAAGTTTGGAGTAAAATAATACGTTATGTAAATAACTAAAAGTATTTGGTGCATTTATCGAAAAATTATCGTCGTTTGTACATATCGATTGGTTGAAAAATCGATATCGATATTTTTCGATAGTAATGTAAATAGCTTGAGAATATTGTGCATTTATCGAAAATACCATCATTATTTATACCTATCGATTAGTCAATACTATCGATATTTTTTGATAGTACAATGAATTAACAAATATTGCAATGAAATGAAAAATAATTAAACTTTAGACTCTATTAATCATCGATAACTATCGATAGCACACTACCTTAAGATACCTAATCGATTTTCACACTATATGTTTACCTACTTTATACATGAACTTATCGTATATGGGAAGACATTCAATCACATAACTTGGTGCATTTGTGCATTACACTGCACACACATTCCTTGCCCATTTGCTTACATTGTTATCTTCATCTCGATCTTCTTGCTTTGTTGTTGTTGTTGTTGTTTTTTTTCTACTCTATTTCTGTTTGCATTGCTTTTGCCCTAATTGTTCAATTGTTGCCAGTTCTTCTTTATCTGCTTTGATGCGTAATTTGGTGCCCTTATTATTGGAGTCGAATGTATTGGATTTCCAAGAAATAAGCTCAATAAGCATGAGAAAGGGAAGGGGAGAGGGAAATTGTAAATAAAAACCCAGAGTTTTGTGCATTCTTTTTTGTCGTTGCTCATTAAGGGTTGACCCGGGAGCTCGATAATGAATGAAAAATAAAACCGAGACAGCACTCGCTCTCTTGCTATCTCTTTCTGTCACTAGCTACCCCTTTGTTTCGCTGAGTGTAGTAAATGCTTTCGATTGCCTGCGACATGCATAAACATGTCTGTTGTTGTACTTGTTGTTGTTGTTGTTGTTGCTGTTGATGATTCGGTTATTGTTTTGTTGTCAGTGCATCCTGCCCTCTTGCCACGCCCCCCCGCCTCCGCACCCTTATTTAGTACATTCGAACGCCCACAATTGCAATTTGCGCTTCGTTTGTTTCCGCTTTCGTTGCAGCAACAATAGAAACAACAGTTAAACTATTTTACCTTTTGTGTGTCAGCTGAGTGTGCAAACACACACACACGACACACACACGCAAACAGAGAGGGTCATGTCGAGGCAATGACAATGCGATTGCCCATGCACAAAAACAAAGGCAGCGGCAGCAAAAGCAAATGCAAAAGCAAAAACCGAAGCAAGGCAAAATCAAGCGCAAAGGCAGATGCAGAGGCAGCAGCAGCAGCAGCAGAGCAGCGATGCCAGCAGCGCCAGCAGCAAGCACAACAGAAGAAGCAGTACACCACAACATTGCACACACACACACACACATGCATACATGTACACCGGCAAGGCGCGTGTGTCTCTGCGCCCTAAGTCGCCGCTTGCTCTCTCTGTGTGCTCAGCGCCTCCTGCCTCTCTCACACTGCTTGCTGGCCACTCACTCAATGTGCCCTCTCACTGTACTGTATTGCGTGCGCTCGCTCTCTTGCTTGCTTGCTCTCTCCGCTCTCCGCTCTGCTGCTGCTTGCTTGCTTGACTTGGCTTGGTTTGGCTTGCGCTCTCTCACACTCGCGACTGCATCAACTATGCATGTTTGCTGTGTCAGCTGCTACTGCTGTCGACGTTAGCGTCTGCGTCAGCGTCAGCGTCAGCGTCGCATCGTCATCAGCATCGGCAGCGGCAGTGGCAGCGCGGCATCGAGAAATCGACATCGACAATTGCTGGGCGACATTTGTCGTCGGTTGCTTTCAGTCAAAATAACAAACACAACAAAAGCAACGCGCGATTTTTGGTTTGCGGCAATAAAAATAAAATTTTTAATTCCAAACTAGCGGCGGTATATAGTATAGTAATACATACACTCCTTCCGCCCCCAACGCCATACCCTAGGCCCCTTTCAGTCGATAATTAATTATTTTCGCACAGTGTGTCAAAAGTTGAAAAAAAAAATTTCTAGTTCTTTTTTTGTATTTAATTATTTATTTTCTTTTGCTGTGTGCCAGTTTTTTTTTACAGTGTGTGTGTGTGTGTGTGTTAATATCTAAGGGCATGTCTCTCACATATGAGGAGGAATAAGTTTACGTGTGCGTGCGTGTGTGTGTGTGTGTGTGTGTGTGAGATCTGAACTGTGCCGCCGCCGCCGCCCTTGTGTGCTACGATTCGCCCATCAGCTGCAGCTGCCTGAGCGTCGCAGCTGCTGCCGTCAGCGTCGCAGTCGCAGTCGCAGTTAACGTCGTCTTCGTCTCTGTCGTTGTCGTCGTCGTCGTCGTCGTCGCGTTTCGGTCGTTGATACAAAATTTTTACCTTGAGCTCATTTCAAGTCTAAACAAACCATGCAAAAAACACCAAATTTACGTACAGACACAATCACAAAATCAAGAGCGCAAAGCAAACGCGAGAAAGAAAGAAAGAAGCAGCAGCTAAAGCGAAAAATTCACTAAAAAGTGCGTGTAAAAAGCAACAGCAACAACAACAACAAGAAAAACAACCAAAGCGAAAGCGTAATTAAACAAAAAGGAAGCTAAACGAAGAAAATTGTGAGAGAAGAAAAGTGCGAGAAAAAAAAAAAGCTAGAAAATTCTTGTATTTTGTCTGCCCTCTTTGTGTGTGTGTGAAGTGATTTGTTTAAACAAATACGCGTGAATTTTGCACACCAAAATGTTCTATAAATTTCTTTGTTTTTTTACACGTTTGTTTTGAGCAGAAAGTTGAGATCGAAGAAATACAAGAGAAAACGACAACAACAACAACAACAACAAAAGCAACAACACGTAGGCATCTCATATTGCCTATACAAGACAGCAAGACACACGCACACACACGCATACACACGCCGCTAGAGACGCCTATGTATGTGTGCATAATATACGTGTGCAATGCAAAATTGGCAATTGCAAGCGCAAAGCTATCAACAACATTACCACCACCACCACCACCAACATCAGCAACATCATCATCAGCAACAGCAGCAGCAGCAACAACAACAACAGCAGCATCATCATCATCATCAGCAGCAGCAGCAACTACTGCAGCAACATCAGCTGCAGCAGCAGCAGCAGCAACAGCATCAGGCATTCGCAATTGTCGCGCAGCAGCAGCAACATTTGAGCAGCAACAACAGCAACAGTTGCAACAACTACAGCAATTACAGTACCTACAGCAGCAACAACAATAACACCAACCACAACAACAACAACAACAACAACTGCTACAGCTACATCAACAACAATAACAACAACAGCAGCAACCTGCAGCTGCTGCCGCACATCATCAGCAGTCCCAGCAGCAACAACAATAACAATAACAACAACAACAACAACAGCAGCAACAACAATATCGATGATGACCTTTTTTATTTGTTTTACAAAGATTTTTATGTAAGTTGGAAACAAAGACAAAAAATACCAGAAAATACCAAAAAAATACCAAAAAATACCTGAAAAAATACCTGAAAAAATACCTGAAAAAATACCTGAAAAAATACCAAAAAAATACCAAAGAAAACACCAACAAAAATACCTGAAAAATACCTATAAAATACCAGCAAAATTCAAAAAAAAAATACTGATTAATTTATCTCAATTTCTCTTAAAAAAAACTAAACCTTCTACACTGTAACAAAAAAAAATTCTAAAAAAAATTTTAATTGAGTTATTAAGCTGCCATAGACAGCAGGGTATGGCATGCGTCGAGTATGCCCAAAATATTAATTGAAATTCAAGTAGAGCAACAGCAACAGAAACCACTGTAGCCGCTTACAAATGGAGCAGCTGCTGCTCTTGCAATGTTTTTCATGCAATTTCTTTATATTATTTTGGTGGTAAAATTCCACACACACACACACACACGCACACGCACACAGACTCAACTGGCCTATACAGTGGGTGCACGCTAATTGCGACAAGTTCCATTGTTTTCCATAGAACTTTATCTATGATTAGAGATATGTTTTTTTTTGTTGCTATCAGTAGTTGATAATGAGAAACCTTTCATCCTCTCTCGTTCTTTCTCTCTCTCTCTGGTTGCTTTTCCCCCTCTCTCTTGCTCTTCCTCTTCTACCCTTTCCCCATTTCTTTGGTACCAATTTTGGATACGCCGTAGTAGTTTTTACTAACTCTGACCTTATCGATATTTCTTATCTTGTATGTAAATTAATGTGTTTCGCATGTGGCTTATGCTATTTTTCGATTGTACCGATAACCGATGATATAAATATTTGTTCTGTACATATTTAGTATAGCTTAGCTATGTATGTAGCTTAGCTACTTATGGTTTATGCAGTTAAGTTCGATTGGTAAATAAGCAAAGAGGAAACAGAAAGAAGCTTAGTGAGAATTGAACTAATTAACTGTTATCGATAGTTCGATTGATTTTGAAACTTTTATCGATTATCATTGAGCTTTTCTCGATGCGGTGCGTCATAGCGTTGCGCCACTTTATACATGACAAATTTTTTTCGGGGCCAGGCACCTAATAAACATGCGCCTGTGTACCTGTGTGTGCACAGTGTGTGTGTGTGCGTGTGTGTGTGTGTGTGCGTGGGGTGTGTGTGTCAGAGGCAAAGCAAGCGCATTGTTTGTGCGTCATCAGGCTAGTTTCCTGGTTTCATTCGTCAATTGCGTTACCCTTCTCTCGTATCTGGCATTACCGAAGGACAAACCAAGCGACGTAACCAACCTAAGCGACTCAAGCGACTGTCAGTTCTGTCCGTCCGTCTGTCTGTCCGTCTGTTCCTACTTCTGTTGTGGCACAACGACGACAACATTCGGTTAGTCACGTTCCTGTTCTGTGTGTGTGTGTGTATCTGCAACAGCGAATTGTCGCTGCAGCTGAAACACGATCTGTATCTGTGGAAGCTACAAATGTATCTGTATCTGTATCTATATATCTGTAGCAGTATCTGTATCTGTATCTATAGCACAGTAAGTGCGTATCTTGGCTGCAACTGACATCTCAAGTGCAAGTACATAAGTATCTTTTATATGGGGCCCGCATCTGTAGCTGCAAATGTATCTGTATCTGTATCTGTTTAGCTGTATCTCTTTAGCTATTTTTATGACACACTGCGAAATGTGCAATTTCAATGTCAATGTCAATATTAAATAAATAAATACATTGCGAGCCTTTTATAGCGCAGCCATTATGTGCGTCTGCCTTAGCTACATATAGATATATGTAGATAGAGATACAGATACAGATACATGCATATGCATATGCTGCATATATAGAGCTGACTATGTGCTCTGCCAAAATTATGCGTCATCTTGCACTTACGACAAAACACTCGCAGTGGGTTATACAACTTTACGTGTGTGTGTGTGTGTAGTGTGTGTGGGCAGCACCTGCCCTGCGACTGACATTTAGGTGGTTGATACACTTACTCCATGGGGTGCGCGGAGCGTCATAAAGAAAACGATGTAATAAAAGCTAGCTTTAACTGCTAAACAAAACTTAGCCTTTTTCTTTTATAACTTCTTTGTTTATTAAACAATTCTAAGCAAATTTATAGAAATTAGTTGTACGTCAATTATCACTATATATACGAAAAGCAAATGTGCTAGCTTTAAATTTACATTTGGAAGTTAATTTTTGGCTATTTATTTAAGGCACTAGTGGGCGTGGCCAAATTCTTAAACAAACTTGACTACAATGCAATCAATACGAATGTGGTCAACAAATTTGCTAACTCTGTCACTTATAGTGTCTGAGTTTAAGGCGTTCATACAGACAAATAGCCAGGGGCGTAGGTGGGAAAGGGTGCAAGGGATAGGGGGGGAGGCAACGCAGACAGTGTTGCAAAGCGCGCTGATGATTCGCTCACTTGATTAGCCCAATGTCATTTCAATCAATGCGGCGACACACACGACACGCACACACTCACACACACACACACACACTACACACATACACACTCGTATATGATGAGATAGACTTGACTAAACCGCAGCGAGGCAAACAGACGTGATGTAAGGCGCTAAGCGGCGTAGTATGTAAGCCGTAAACCGTAAGTCGTAAGCCGTACAGCGTAGAGCGTAGCAGAACGTAGTGGAACGTAAATCGTAAGCCATAAAGCTGCGTTGCCCAGTAAACGCTGCTCATGCTGCTTCTTCTTCTTCTTCGAGTTGTATTCGATTCGATTGTTTGTCCTGTCAGCGCAGCAGGAGGAGAAGGAGGAGGAGATAGAAGGGAAGTAGTTGGGGCAAGGGCAGCTTGTGGCACAGTCAAGTTTTTGGATGCGCAGTTTAGGCATGACAAACTAACCCTCGATTTGTGTTTTTGTCTGTATACATTCCCCCTTCCCCTTCCCCTTCCCCACCCACCATAACTCCACCCCCTACCCTGCTTAGCTACTACGTAGCCAGAAACACGGCAAAAACTCTCGAGGAAAATGCAAAATATTCAATGCGTAATTAACATGTCGTCGGCAGTTCGCAACCACAGCAAACATTCCCCCCCCCCCCCTCTTATTTTGCTCTTGACTGTTTCACTCTCTCTCTCTCTCTCTCTCTCTCTCTCTTTCTCTTTCTCGCAACCTTTGACCATGTGCTGTGCGACACGTTTGCAATCTAATTTCATTTATTTTGCCCTTTTTTGGAAAAGTATTTTTGGCTGAGTTTTTGTGCTCTTGGGTTACGTTCGCATACTCCAGGGGTTGTTCTCCAACGTTGTCTTTGTCTCTGTGTGCGTGTGTGTGTGTGTGTTTGTGCTAAGGCAGTTAGTTGTCGAGTCCACTCCAGCGAGAGGCGAGCAAGGCAAGTCGAGGCAGGTCGAGGCCTGTTCGGCAATATTTTGTTCATTCAATTATCTTCAATGCATGCTTATAAAAATATACAAACACACAGGCACACACAGACATGCATAGTGTAATGGGCACACGCACAGATACAGCTGCAGTGGGCAAAAGATACAAAGATACAAAGCTACATAGATACAGATACAGATACCGAGCTAAACAGCTACAGATACGCAGTAAATGAGCGCTATAATAACGACACACATATGGCACACACACACACACACACATACATATATTACTTATGTACATGTATCTGTATCTAGCCGTAGGCATATGTAGATACAATTTCTGTTTGGCTCTTGTTAATTTTCCACTGCCAAATGTGGCGTGTATAGCACAAGCAAAAGTCACTTTTATCTAAAGTACAGTTACAGTGTATCTGATAGATACCGACAATAAGAAAAAAAAGAAGAAGATACATATACATATTTAGGTAAATTTTCCATTATTGTATCTGAAAAGTTGTTGCCAATTAATGTCAAGTATCTATCAAGTAAACTAAGCTTTACTCTTTGCGAATGTATCTGAAAGTCTAACTAAAGTATCTGCTGGATGCAAGAGAACGTTTACGGCTTCGTAACTGTGGCATACCCTGTAAATGCAGGCTTGTTGCTGCACTTTGTACTTACTTCATCTTGTGTATACGCAGCTTGCTTGTTACTTACAGGGTATCTGTAGGGAAAACTTTATGCGATTTGCTTGCTTAAGTGGGCAAAACTTCCGTTGAAAATCTGCTCGTTAAGTTGAAGAAAACTTTGTGACCCACATAATATTTTGTGTGAATTTGACCTCAGGCTAAGTGCAAAAGATACTTAGATACATTACATGACATGGTGCGCTATCTCGCTCTCTTTCTCTCTCACTCACTCGCTCTCTGTCTCTCTCGCTCGCTCTTACGGCTGTGCTAAGGTTTTTTGGTGCAAAAGATACGGATACATAGCGACATAATGCAAATACATAGCGCGCGCTTATGTACTCACACACACACAGACACACACATGGGTGTTTTTTTAATTTTTGCGAATGTTTGTAGTAGCCTCTTGTTAAAAAAGAACGCACCGAACGAGAGGACGAAGGAGAAGCAGGCGAAGAAGGAGAAGGAGGAGACGAAGAAGGCGAAGCAGTAGCAGAAAGCACAGAGGCAGAAAGTGGAAAGGCAGAGCCGCAGGCAAAAAAAAAGAAACCCCTTTCCACAGCCAACACACACACACACACACACACACACACTCGCACACACATAGACACACAATTTGCGCCGCATCTGTGGCAGTTAGCGCCTACGAGAAAAGCCGCAGCAGCAACAAGAACAAGCAATGAAAATGAAAATGGCAAAAAAATACGCTTTGGCAAAGAGTCTCCTCTCTCGCTCTCTCTCACTTGCTCGCTCGCTCACTCCCTCTTGCAACATACATACATACGTCACAGCCTGACTGTGAGTGCGTCATACGAATTGCGAACAGAAATCGCACCACGACAAAACCCTTTGATACCCACGCACAACGCACACACACACACATGCACACCCACACACACATGCACACCCACAAACACACACACACACACATAAACAGTTGCAGCGAACTCTTGCATTGCCCGTCATAATGCAAAATATGTACAATAGTTAAGCCTGCACAAAACGCAACCATGGCATATCACACATCTATAGCTACTATATAGCATATCTATAAATAGAGCACATCTATAAATAGCACATATATATACAGCATAACTGCATGCATACATACACATCGTATATGTATGTTTATACATAAGAACTCTTTGTGCTTGGCTCTGACTCAGGCAACAATTGCAAATCTTGCTTGGAAACAAAAGCTCACAGAAAATGAGCTGTAATAATATTTGATATGATATGATTTACATATAGTCATATGGTATAAATCTACAATATATGCCTTCTTATACTCTTCCTACATGTTCTCTTTACACGACCTACACTACTTTCTAAGTTAGCAAATGGTTAATTTTTTTTTTTAATTTTTTAAGAATTTTATTCAATATCTTAACTCATTTTGTTTATAACTTCCTCAACAATCAAGTGATTTTCACTTGGATTGTCATTGTGAATACGTCTTTGAATGCTTGTTGAATTGAAATTTAAATTTGCTATATTTAAAAGATAAAATTTGTCCAACTTTTTCCATAACTCACCCCTTGAAAAAATTTTTTAAAAATTATTATTTATTATTTAAAAAATTTTTTTTTCAAAATTTTGCATAAATTTCCGTTGCAAAAATTTTCTAAATCTGAAAAATATTTTCAGAAAATTTTCTAAATCTGAAAATTATTTTCAGCATCTAGAACTTGTTGTCTTCTAGCTAAATCAATTAGACTTTTAAAAAAAATACTAAATGGGATTTTTTAAACGTTTCTATGCTCTGTAGACCAGCCCTGCTCTATTCTACTGTCCCGCATAGTCAGCTTATTTGACTTCTAATTATCATAATTTGGTAAAAAATCAAGCGAATTTTGCTTGGTATGTCGTTTTGAGCAGCTTTTTGACTGCATTTCATATTTTCATTTAAAAGTGGAAAATGTTAAAAATTTATTTATTTTTTGCAAAAATTTTAAAAATTTTGAAAAATTTAAAAAAAATTGTTTTAATTTTAATTATGATTAAATCAATTCAGTAAATCGAAATTCGTTTAAAAATCGCTTCCTAACAAGTTGTAAAATTTGAAGAAAATACCAAAAAAAATACCATAAAAATTACCAAAAAAAATATACCAAAAGAATATACTGCATAGCATCCTTTGCCAAACACTTGCAAATTATTATCCAGATTTCAGGCCTAATATTGTTTTATGTTTCATGTTGCTAGGACACCTATCTTTCTCTCTCTCTCTCTCTCTCTCTCTCTCTCTCTCTCTTCTCTTCATACTCAATTTTGCGCGCGCGAACTGCAGTGAGTCATGCCGTGTAAGCCCTTGTCCCTTCTTATACCTCACCAGAACCCTTTTAATTTAGTATTTTTTTTTTGTAGCTGCACTCTCTTTGGCAACAAGTACCCCCTCTCTTTCTCTTTCTCTTTCTCCGTCTCTCTGTCTCTTTCTCCGTCTCTCTGTCTCTCTCTCTCTTGCCTCTGCTTCTTTCTCTTTTGCAAATGAAAAACAAAAGAAATAAAAACTCGCCCACACTTGTTTTGTATTTGTTTTACATGCTTAATTTCTGCATGTTATCAGAATGCACTGCACACACACACACAGAGAGACACACACTCATACATGCACTCACACATGCACGACAATTATGACAGCTTCGGCAACAGCTTCGACTTTCAGCCGCGCAGCTTCAGCGCTTCCAGTTGGAGACTTCGTTTTGCCTGCTGCCCGCAGCCGCTGCTGGCGTCGCTGCCTTTGCTGCCTTTGCTGCTGCTGCTGCTGCTTAACGGCTCAAAAGTTTCGAGCAATTTCCAGGCTGACGCACATGCGTAAGCTGCGCTGTCGACAGCTGCATTTGCAGCGCAGCGCTGCGACTGCAGGCAGCGTTGCGGCGTGGCAGCGGGCCAACCAATAAACACTCGCATAACGCAGGCACAAACACCTCATGCACACACACACGCACGAATACACACATACAGAGAGGCTTCGCACTGAGCAGCAGATGCTGTCGCAGTCTCAGTCGCTGCCTGCAGCATACGAAAAGCTTTTATGCTGCTGCTGCTGCGGCTGCCAAAGCAGCAAATTAATCCAGGCGACAAATTTGTCAATTGTGCAAGCGTTTGCAATTAGTTGTAATTTTTTTAAAATTAAATTATTTAAAAATGATTGATAAATTATTTTTATTGTTTTTAAATATTTATTTTTATTGTTATTAAATATTTATATTTTTTATTATTATTAAATAATATTATTATTATTTATATTTTTTTAAAAATTTTTTTCTTTTTTTTTAAATTTTTTTCATTTTTTAATTAATTCAAGAATATTTAAAAATTAAAATTAATTTTATTAAGAAAAATTTGAAATAATTAAATATTGTTGATCCTTAGTTTTTCTTAGATTTTTGTCAGGTGGCTGCACGCTGTAGCTGTGTGTGTCCGTGTCTCTCGGTTTATTTGTCTTTGTGTTGTCATCGTCTTTTGAGATTTAACTGCTTACTACGTCTTGGTCCTCCTCTCAAGCCTTGTGCCATGTCTCTCGACTCGCCTCATCTGGTTGCTTTCGTTGTTGTTGTTGCTGTTGCTTTCGTTGTAGTGGTTGTTGTTGTTGTTGCTGGGGCGCTTTCTTTCAAAAGCGAAAGAAAAAAAAATCGTTGCTGTAGTTGAGCCTGTACAGTTGAGTTGAGTCCGAGTACATTATGTATGTAAATAAGCATACGTAAGTGTGTGTGTATTCTGTGTGTGTGCGTGTCTGTCTGTGTGTATCTTGTAGATACAATACAAATGAAAACAGCGCAACGCGACGCGACAACTGCGACCAACAGCAACAGCAGCCACGGCCACAACAACAACAGCAACCAGCGCAATTCCTGTCTTGCCTTGCTGCCGCTTCTGTAGATACACAAACAGGGCCGATTGCTTTTTTTTTTGTGGGATTTTTCATGACTCCCTCCCCTCCTCCTTCTCCCCATTTCTTCCCTTTTCCTGCTCTGCCAATTTTTTTTTTCGGCTCTACCATGAAAAGTTGCATAGAGTAGCCGGGCAACAACAGCAACGAGGCCGCGAATCTGGACTGTGGCGTGTTCATGCATCCGCCAGATACATTTCCGCGCTGTTGCCAGGCTGCTGTATCTAACCCCTCCCCAACCCAACCCCACCCAACTCTCTCCCTCTCTCTCAATTTATTCGCAATGTCTGAGATGGAAAAAACAAAAAACTTTCTTCTTTAATTCACAAGGCGTGAGAGATGCATAACGAAGAGTGCTCGGAACAATTTTTGGCTTGTTCTGAATGCCAGGAAAAAACGCCAAAAAAAAGGCGAAAAAAATTCGGTTGATAGTGTGTGAAAGCAATATAAGACAATATAAGGCCGAAGATTAAATACCCTTTAAAGTTGTAAAAAAAAAACTTATGTATCGATTAATCTGTTATCGATAGCTCGATAAGCATGTTGTCTATAGCTCGATAAGCATGCGGTCGATAACTCGCTTTAACTGTTATCAATGGCTTGATAAGCCTGTTATCGATAGTTAGTTTTAGCTGTTATCGTTGGCTCGATTTCCCTATTATGAATAGCTCATTTACTATGTTATCATTAGCTCATTCAATCTGTTATTGATGGCTTTCTTCACCTCTTATCGATAGTTTAATTACCCTGTTATCGATTGCTTGATAAGCCTGTTATCGATAGTTAGCTTAAGCTGTTATCGTTGGCTCATTTAATCTGTTATCGATAGCTCGCTTCACCTGTTATCGATAGCTCAAGTACCCTGTTATCGATGGCTTGATAAGCCTGTTATCGATAGTTAGTTTAAGCTGTTATCGTTGGCTCGATTTCCCTATTATGAATAGCTCATTTACTATGTTATCATTAGCTCATTCAATCTGTTATTGATGGCTTTCTTCACCTCTTATCGATAGTTTAATTACCCGGTTATCGATTGCTTGATAAGCCTGTTATCGATAGTTAGTTTAAGTAAGTTTGAATAGTTAGCTCGATTTCACTGTTATCGATAGATCGATAAACCTATTATTATCTACTATCGATAACAGGGTTATTAGTTCAATTAATTCCAAATTGCTAGCTCGATAAACATGTTATTAGTAACTGGATACACATGCTATCGATAGCTTGGTTAATATGTTACTCTCTCCTCCCTAAATATGTTATCGATAACTAGATAGATATATTTCTGTATAGGGTATTTAACACCTCTTCTTCTTCCCCATCGCGAGCCTACACCCTTTGCAGTAAACAGGGGGTAAAACAATAATGACAACAGCGCCTGGTGTCAACGATGGCGATACCAAGAACAGAAACAGGAACAGGAATGGGTTAACTCCCTCAGTTGTTGTTGTTGTTGTCATGCCTACGAATATTTGCAATGGTTTTTTTCTTGGCGTTTTCTTTGGCTCTTTTTTTTCGCACACCATCTTCTTCTTCATTGGCTGCTCTGCTTAACGCTCGGATTGCGTTCAGTTTTTGTCTTCTTTTGTTTTTAATATAACACGACGATTCTCCTCTGGTGGATAGCCATAATTGCTGCTGTCTCGCAAGATGCTGTTGCGTATTGGCCAGCAACAACGTTGTCTGTCTCGTTTTCCCTCGCTGCCCCTCCTTCTCTCTATCTCTCACTCTTTCTCTTCTTTTCTGTCGCACGCTGAGCGGCATTGAGAATGTTCCACTGTGTTCCAGCTGAAACACAGCACATATTCTATGCTTACTACTTATCGATATCGATGACAATTTAATCGAATCATATTTATTGACTTAAGTTGAGGTTGAGGATGTATAGTCGACTACTTCTTAGCTTAGCTTAAACCTATCGAACACACAACAATCGTATATCGATAGACAGCGCGCACTTATCCAAAGTATAAGGTTGCACGTTTGTGCTAGCTGCAGTTAAAAGAAACTTTACGTTTGCTAACAATTATGTCTATCGATAACTCGATTAATCGATATATTATTTATCGGCACACTATTTACTGCGACATATTCGGTTTTATGCTGCTAGGCAACTTAGTTTCGTGGCGAGCAAGAGAGACAGCTCGTTGCCTCGCTGCGCTAATCAAACCAATCGATTACTCGATAAGCTGTTTACGCGCCTCTAATTGTGTGTGTGTTGTGTCTTGAAATAAACGGTTTGTTGCTGTTGTTGCTGTTGTTGTTTTATTGTTGTTTGTTCGACCCATTAATATGAATTTGATGCTATTTATAAACACATGAACATGGCTGTATGAGTGTCTGTGTGTGTGTGTGTGTGTAAATAAATATTTTGATTCGATTACGTTGACGTCATTTAACTGGTACCGCAACAACAACAACAACAACGGCAACAACAATAACAATAGAATTGTCGGCAACTAATTTGATTTGTATGCGACTATATAAAGTATATGCATGGAAATACCTATGTATGTGAGTGGGTGTATCTGTTTGTGTGTGTGTGTGTGCAGTACATAAGCAAAGTTAAATATGTGTGTGTGTGTGTGCGTGTGTAGCTAATTGTGTTACAGTTACAACTGTAAATTACTGTCGCTCGCTCGTTACATTTCGAATTTGTTACAATATGAAACATTATCTCGCTTGCAGCTCAAATATTTACAGGGTATGTTGGGGTTTTATACCATTGCAGATGGTATATTGGTTTTGGCCAATAGTTTGCAACGCAACTTAAGAGACATCTCCGACCCTATAAAGTATATATATTCTTAATCAGCATCAATAAGGAAGTCGAACTAGCCATGTCCGTCTGTCCGTCCGTCCGTCTGTCCGTCCGTCAGTCTGTTCGTCCGTCCGTCCGTCCGTCCCGTCCGTCCGTCCGTCCGTCCGTCCGTCCGTCCGTCCATCCATCTGTCCGTCCGTCCATCTGTCCGTCCGTCCGTCTGTCCATCTGTCCGTCCGTCCGTCTGTCCGTCCGTCTGCCTGTTGCAACGCAAACTAGTCTCTTAGTTCTAGAGCTATCTTGATGAAACTTGGTATACATGCTTCTTATTGCTGCACGCTGTAAATAAGTCGGAACGAACCGGATCGGACCGATATATCGTATAGCTGCCATAGAATCTATCGGTCGAATTTTGTTATTTTTTTAGATATCGCTATGAAATTTTCCCGATATATGTCTATATATGCCCCCTAAAGGCTGTCAAAGTTTAATCGAAGTTGGACCGATATATCGTATAGCTGCCATAGAACCTATCGGCCGATTTAATATATGGAGTAATGGAGCAATGGTATAAAACCTTCGACGTGTCCAAGGTAGCCTTTCTTACTTGTTTCACACCTTGCTAACACACATTTTTTGTTTGCGCCTTATCAGTTTGATGGGTATTTGCGGGTTTAAGCTCTAACTGAAATCGATGGGTATCTATGCCTGTTAATGCTAACAGCTGTTGGTTAACAGTCTTCAATAACAGTCTGTTATGCTAAGTAGCTACAAACTAGAGGGAATACTCTATACTCTCTATGCGCTCGCTAATCTTGTGTATTTGCTTCAAGTTGTAGCGAACCTAGCGCACAATTTTTGCTTACAGGGTATGCCAAGTTTCGCTTTCTGTTACTCTCTCTCTCTCTCTCTCTCTCTCTGTCTATCTCTCTCTAATTTGCCAGCACCTTCTGTTAGGCGGCTGAGAAGAAGGCAGTCAGAAGGCAAGCGGCGACTAACCGACCTCAGACCTTAGCTCTGTTGATTTACTCCACGTTCCCCCCCACCACCCCTTCCCCCTAGCCTAGTTGTTGTTGTTGCTGCATGCATTAAGTCAGCGTATTTATTTAGCGCTTATCAGTTTAGTGTGCTCGTGTTTTCACAGCGATTTCTATTTATAAGGCAACAAAAGCAGCGCGAGATACTCTCGAGCAAGTGCAGAGAAACCCATGTACATATGTACTAGGTATATGTTGTATATACATATATACGATTGAATATATATCTGTATGTGTGTGTGTGTGTGTGTGAATTCATGCAATTCACATGTTGTCGCTGGGAATTTTGTGTGTGCGCCGCCTGAGCTGAGTGAGTTGTGTGTGCAAATCGACAGCCAAATTCAGCGGCAAACACATACACACACACACAGACACAGACACACACACATGCAGAGGGGAAAAAATAAGCTCATAAATAAGTCTCAATTGAAATTGGAATTAGCTATATAGCTATATAGCTCTGTAGCTGCTCTCTTTGTTTGTAATATTTACTATTGTAAATTACTCATACGCCACGTTTTGCAATTGTGACCCAATTGAAATGATTTCGTCTGCGTGTCTGTATGTGTGTGTGTGCGAGTGTGTGTGTTTGCTTCGATTGTTCAGCTTGTTGTTCGATCTGTTTGCATTCGCAAATCCGCACAACAAAAAAAAAAACCTAACCGAACCGAACCGAACAGATAAATAAAATAGCTCGAGCAGGCAGGCAGGCAGGTTGACAAGTGCAGAAACTGGTTTTCAATTTTCAATCTGCACATACATACATACACGTATGTATCTAGCTTTAAGTATATATAAACATATTGGTTTATATACATATATATTATATTTATTTCATTTTCTGGCTTTTCCTTTTGTTTTTTCTTTTTGCGCTACGTTTTTCCGTTGTTGTTGCAAGCGCAACGATACGACAAGACGAGGACAAATGGTGAAATCGAAATCGAAATCGAATTCGAGCTTCGAATTTGACTTCGAATCTTTTTCGTCATTCGACTTGCCTTCGACTTGCACTCTTTGCTTTAGCTAGTTGCAGCAATTTCTCAGATCTGGAATCGCGAGTCTGGCGCAGTTGACTAGGGTCTCATTCGATGGGAGATTCTCTGAGTTCCAGCTAGTTGTAGGGTATAGTGCCTGCTGGCAGCTTATTGTTATCTACTTGTGGGTTCACTTTATCTATTAATGATCTAGCTGGTTGTAGCTAGAAAGTAGCTTGTTAGAGACTGTAGAATGTATCTTACAGATACATTTGCGTTTACCCTTTTCGCTGCCTGTTTTCTAGATCCCAATCTGCCTCTCTCGCTTCCTTCCTTTCTTTTTCCTCTCTCTCTCTCCACTATCTTTCTTTCTCCTCTCTCCCTCCCCTCTCTCTCTCTTTATTTCTCCTTTCCCGCTTCCTTTCTTCTCTCTTCCCTCTGTCTCTGCCTCCGTCTCCGTCCCTCTCTTTCTTTTCTCTGTCTTCTCTCTCTTCTCTCTGTGTTCTCTCTCTTCTCTCTGTCTTCTCTTTCTTCTTTCTCTCTTTTCTCTCTCTTCTCTCTCTCACTTCTCTCTTCTGTCTGTCTCTCCCCTTTTTTCTCTCCGCTTCTCTCTCCCTTTCTTTCTGCTAGCTTCTTCATTGAAATGTATCTAGATACAATTGCATTTAAGTTTTTGCCTGCATCGCCAGATGCACTATCTCACTATCTCACTCTTTCTCTCTCTCCATCTCTCTCTTTCCCTCTCTCTCTCTCTTTCCCTCTCTCTCTCTCTCTTGCTTTCCTCTCGCTTTCTGTTTCTGTTGATTTTCTTTGCCATCTATGACATTTTTCTTTTTTGTTTACAATTTCAATTGCACGCCAACTGCAAAGTATATAAACTGCCTCAGCCGATATGTGTGTGTGTGTGTGTGTGTGTGTGCATATCCATTGCTCTTACACTTCTCTCAACTATTTCACTCGCATTCGTTCGCTTGCTCTCTCTTTCGCTCTTCCCCTCTCCCTGTCTCCGCCTCTGCCTGCGCCTTTTTAATGCAACAAATGCAATCACAGTCGAAGCTTTTTGATTTTAATTGTTGTTGTTGTTGTTGTTGTTTCTTTTGCTTTTGCTTTCATTGTTTTCTTTCGCGCATTTTGCACTTGAACGACTTTCAATTGAATTTCGCATTTATATAATCTGAGACGCGCGTATACACACATGTGTCTCCCCCTCTCTCTCTCGCTCTTTATATATATTATATATATATATATATATATATATATATATATGCATATTTTTAAAGAACTCTGTGTGTGTGCGTGTGTGTGTGTGCATACTTATGTATAATGTGCATGTACTTTGCCCGTTTAGCCAGCGGCAAAGCAATTTACATACGACACAACTTTGCGCAGTCTTTATTGAATTGTTATTGCAGTTGTTATTGTTGTTGTTGTTGTTGTGTGGTTATTGTTGCAGTTGTTGTTGCCCCATTTGTCATAGCATGCAATCAATGAGCAAACCACAACAACACTTAGCATGCACTGCGCAAAAAGAAAAAAAAAAAAAAAAAAAAAAAACTAAAAAAATTTTAAAAAATATTAAAAAAATAAAATAGTATAAAAAAAAGTGCAATTAAAATATAAGAAAAATATATGCAGGTGGAGCAACATTTTAAGCATAAGGGAAAAATCATATATGATGTCTATACACACTAGAGATATATCTATATATATATTGTATTGATAAACAGCCGTCCGTACATGTGCTGCCTTTTGACTTAAAATTAGCGTGTAAATTGCCTAAAATAAGCTAGATTACTTAATATGCTGCACATGTGTTTCTAATACTAATCGTTCTCTCTTTCTCTCTCTCTCTTTTTTTCTCTCTTTCTAGGTAAGTTTTGCGCGCATTTTGATGGGAAAGTAAAAAAAAAAAAAGTCATGATTTTCAAGTGTAAATCAGTTGCTCGTTTGAGTTGCCAAGTGAGTCGAAGGGGAAAGGGGGCGGGCAACTATCGAAGATATATATATACCATATATAGAGTTATATATATCTGCATTATATACCATGATATTTTATTGTATTTATAAGCCTGCAAAACTGCGTAAAGTAGCGAAAACTTTAGCTTTGGCTTTACTTGTTCTTTGTGCTGGCGAAATTTAATCGAATTGTTGTTGCCTACATACGGATATACATACATACATATGTATCTATCGATATATATCGCAACAGCATCGCAAAAGGCGCAAACAAAACCAAACCAAGCCAAATGGGAACATTGTGAAGAGCAAATAGAGTTTGTGTTTCGAAATACTCGACACGCACGACGACGACAGCGACAAAAGCGACGATAAATAAACTGACTGAACCCGAGTGTTGTTTTATATACACACACACACACACATGCATACATATAGAAGCAGATATGTAGAAAACTTATGTACAACTTATGCACATAAAACGCGACAGTTGTTGCTAGGTGGCTTTGCTCTTTGGGGGGCTCTATTAGTGCTCTCTCGCTCCCCCCCCTGCCCCTGGCCCTAGTCAACCTCCTGCTAGCTAGTGCAAATTGTGTGTGTGTGTGTGTGTACGTTGCGTTGCGATTCAATTTTTTTTTTATTGTTATTTCTCTTGCCTTGGTTTTTTTTTTTTTTTTTTTGCTATTTCGTCTATTTTTCTTCTTATGCCATATTTATGCCCTTGCCAGAGGGTATTGCAATTTTGTAATTAAACTTGTAACACATGTGTGTGCAGGGTATGCGTAAGCAGAAAGAGGGCGTAAGAGAGAAAAAGAGAGGGGGGTAGAAAGAGAGAGGGAAAAGCGCCTCAATTAGTTAAAATGTTTCTAAATTTTCATTTCAACTTATTTGCTTTACAGGGTATTTATTAGCTGATATAGAATTATTCAAAAATTCCTCCGCTTGCTGCTTTGCGGCGCTTTTGCCATTTCTAGTTGCCTCATTTGGCTAACTTGTCATAATCATTTGAAAGGAATTTCATAAGTCAGCAAGCAAAATTTGTATTGTTTTTACTGCAAATGGAAGAGAAAGAAACACAGAAGCAGAGAGAGAGAGAGAGAGAGGGAGAGAGAGAACTGAAATTGCTGCCAGTTAATACGCATTACTCATACGCAATGTGCGCCAAGTATATTTTCTAATATTTCTTGCTCATATTTGATCTCAACTACAACAACAAAAAAAAAAAGAAAAATCTTTCTGTCTTTCTTTCTCTCTGCCAATGATTTCATTCGTCATTATGAACATCATCATTATCAACTGTATCTTCAGCATTATTAGCCTTAAGTTTGCCCATGATGATGTTTATTGAATTTGTCACATGCCTCATCATATATTGTACATACTTAAGTAGTTTGACCTATTTCAAGGCACACAATATCATTCGTTGTTTCAGAGAGTTTCAGAGAGTGTTTCGAGCGGGTTTCCCCCTGAGTTTGACAACGCGTTTAGCGTATTTAGCTCGATAGTCGCTTGGTCTCTAAGCTTAACAAAGATTAAGCTATATACTTGAAGTTTTATCTATATAAAGTTACCTAACCAATTCAGGCATTACTTATGCCATTTGCTGTGGCATTTCGCATAGATCTCAGGAACTATGCGCCGCACATTGATGAAATTTGGCATAAAGCTAGCTATTTACCTTAATAATAATCAGCTTAATTCAAACTTTACGCACTTGGCAGCACTTAAGAGAAACATACGAAAGACTTGGGGCTCAATCGCATTGCGAATCAATTGAGTTGTTTATCAATCCGATTAGGTTGGCTAAATTTGCTGTCAGAATTTTGGGCAACAACAACAGCAACAGCAACAATATATCATGTTACCTGAGTACAATAAATTGGTATTTTTTTGCACAGTATTTATCTAGTATTTATGTGTGTGTGTGTGTGTGTGCACAAATCAATATGTCAGACGTGTAGCTTGTGTGTTCTTACAATGTCGCTCAACACTTGAAGGCGTAGCTCAGCGACATTAAAGGGCGTAGCAAAGCGCATAAGAAGGATGAGGGGAGTGGGTAGGGGGTAGGGGTAGGGTAGGGTGTTGCAAGAGGGTTGCTTAAATGTGTCGCACACACACACACACACACACACACCCACTGACACGCTCAGAAGTCGCGACACGCTCAAAGGCAAGGCAACAATTTGCACAGGAGACTTTATAAAAATATGTGTGTACACACTGACACACACACACGCACACGCACACACACACTCTAGTATATATACTTATGTGCTTGCTTTATATATAGTCGTTGTTATATAGCAACACGCTGCGTGGGCGTGGCACTTATAGTGGGCGCCAAATATTGATGCCAGGCGAGCGAAGAAAGCAGCAGGGGAATGTGGCAGAGGCAGGAACTGGGGGCAAGGGGAGGTGGGGAGGGGGAGGCAGAGTGGGTTGAGTGCTGTGGCAGAAGGTGAAACACGAAACGAAATGAAACGAAGCGGCAAAGAAGAAGGTTTCAACAGTTCGACCTACGTGTCAGGCATAAAAGGCAAATCGTTGCCAGCCGCCTCTGTCCCCCCTCTCTCTCACCTCCTGCCTGTCTGTCTGTCTTGCTGTCCATGTGTGTGTGTGTGTGTGTGTGTGCCTTTTGGCCATTTCTTTCATTGCCCCTAACTGACTTTAGCTACCCGATTTTGGCATTTGTGTGGCCCAACAAGCCGCCCTTTTGGCCACGCCTCCCGCTGCGCACTGGGCAAACTACTTAAATATTTAAGCATCCGTTGAGTGTGTGTGCGAGTGTGTGCGAGTGTGCCAGTGTGTGTGTGCATGACATTATTGATTTAGCATTTAGCATTTATAACGCGCAACGTTGATTGCAAAACAGCAACAACAACAACGACAGCAACAACAAATGTGACAGCAACAGAAACATCAGCCGCAGCAGTCGCATAACGCCCAGAGGCAACTCTTACGTTCCACGCTGCGTATGCGTTATATATTTCAAAGCGCGTCACGCATACGCCATGTTGTCCTTGACGCACAGCCCAGCAGACATGACGTAGCTAAGCTAAGCTAGAACAGATCTGTCGATGACAGTGACAGCTTCGCTGACGTTGGCTAAATAAAAAGTAAAGAATTTTTACATAAATAAATAAATAAATTATTTAAGTTTTCTGCAATTTGCAAAGTGCAACAAAAATTGGAAAATAAATTTGGAAATATTTGTGCATTATTTGCGATTTGTTTTGTTAATTGCTCAATCAATTCTCTCTCCGCTTTGTCGTAATTCTCACGCTTCTCAATTTACAATTCAATTGTCCTGTGTGCGTGTGTGTGTGTGTATGCGTGTGTGTGCGTGTTGCTGTCTTGCCTTACACTTGATTGGTTTATCGATAGCTGTAATTAGCTCGATATGCCATAAATTCTGCAATTATTTCGCATGTTTAATTAAATTTCATTTGTGCATGGCTTTTGCTTTGGGGCAAGTCTGTGTGGCAGGTTTCTTCTTTCTCTGTGTGTGTGTGTGCGTGCGTTGTTACATAATTTCGACCCTGGCCCAAGTCCAGACGCAACGCTAATCCAACCACCAAAACGCCAAGCCGCCCACACAAGCTCATTAATTATTTCCCCCTCTGTGTGTGTGTGTGTGTGGGTGTGTTTGTGGGTGGCAGCAGGATATATGTATTTAACGCGTGTGTGGCTCACCTTCCTCCCACCCCCCCCTCGCCTCCTTGCTTTCCCTGCTACCCAACGCCCACGCTGCAGCATCCCAACAGAGACGCGTGCGTGGCGCTGCTTGCTCGCTCTCGCTCTCTGTCTTTCTCTCTTTCGCACACCTGCTTGGGCACCTAAGAGGCTGACAAACCATGCCCGACCCCCTGTGCACACACCTGTGCGCCCCCTTCTTCCTTCGCCCCCTGGGGAATGCAGCTCATCTCTCGCGCGTGCCGCCTTGCTCTTTCTCTCTTTCTCTTTCGCTCGCCGTGTTTCGCTTTCCTAATTTTCACCTTGCCACTGACTGAGCCTTTGGTCTCTTTCTGCATGTCAACCCTGCCTTCCCCCCCCGCCCCTTCCCCTCCGGCCACGCCCTCATACTGCATTTGCTTTGAACTCTGCCATCGACCCAAAATGAAATGCATCGAGGCAATGCATCGACATTGTTGACTGGAAAGCTCTCTCTCTCTCTGTCTCTCTCTCTCTCTCTCTCTCTGAATGCGCCTAGCTACCTAACCTTAACACCTACCCCGACTCCGACGCCGACCCCGACCCGACCCACTGGCCTTTCCTCCCCCCTGTATGCTGTGCTGGGGGCAACGCAAACAAATCAAACACAAAACCAGCAGCAAAATCAAACTAATCTATACGCTATATGTACATACATATATGGCAGCTATATAGTAGCTGGATCTGGATTAGATAAAAAAAAATCAAATTTTCATTTTTATTATTTTATATTTATATATATATATATATATATATATATATATATATATATATATATATTTATATATATATATATATATTTATTTATATATATTTATTTATATATTTTTATTTATATATTTTTGTTTATTTTTATTTATTTTTATTAATTTTATATTTATTATTATATTTATATTTATTTGTATATATATTTATTTTAACTGTGTTTTAATTTATCTTTTCTTTCGTTATTTATGAATTTATATTAATTAATTTTTAATTATTTATTTTTATTTATTAATTGTTGTTAATTTTTATTTTATATTTATTTATTTATATATATTTATTTATATGTTTTTATTTATTTTATATTTTTTATTATATTTATATTTATTCGTATATATATTTATTTTAATTGTGTTTTAATTTATTTTTTCTTTCATTACTTATAAATTTATATTAATTAATTTTTAATTATTTATTTTCATTTATTAATTATTGTTAATGTATTTAAATATATGTTCTTCATATTTTATTTATGAGTTTATATTTATTAATTTATTTTTTCTTTTATTATTTACGAATTTATATTAATAAATTTTTTAATTATTTATTTTTATTTATAAATTATTGTTAATGTATTTAAATTTATGTGCTTTATATTTTATTTATGAGTTTATATTTACCAGTATGTAATAATTTATTTTTAATAATTTTTTTTATTATTTTTGTATTTTTATGCATTTATTTTTATTTAATTATTTTTATTTAAATACAAACATTTTTATTTTTTATTTAACAAATACAAATTTATATAGTATTAATAAAAAAAGTATTTAGTTTTATTAATTTTAAACAAACTTTATTTTAATTTTTTTTTGTTCCCTATTTTTTGCAGTGTAAAATTTTGTAAAATTTTCGACCAATTTTTTCTCGCATAAATTGTAAGATTTTTCTACCCCACACCCACACTGTGCCACGCTACGCGCACCACTGTGCCAGCGACACAGACACGCACACACACACGCACACACACACAGACACAGAGGAAGATATGTAAAACGTATGTCCTGACACGATATTGGCCTAAGCCATGTAATCCATTTAAAGAGCCTGCCCTGGCCTGGCCCAGTCGAGCGAAGCGAGGGGGTGGGGGGCGCCCCAAACAATATTTATGAGGCACAACACACACACGGCTAATAACACAGAGCGTGAGAGAGAGAGAGAGAGAGAGATAGAGATAGAGGAGGGGGGGGGAGGGGCAAGCCACCCCCCTTCTTTGGTTTAGGCCCACTGGCAATGGCCTAAACAAACTCAATCAGTTGTTTGCTTTATGACGGAGCTTTTGGCATCGCGCGACCATGTCCCGTTAGTCCTTGTGCCTAGCTACCTACTACTCTCTGTGCTCTCTTGCACACACTCTCTCTTTCCCCCTCTTCCCCCCCCCCCTCTCTCTCTCTTGCACTCTCTCTGCGTGTGTTGTTGCCTTTTTTTTTATCAGCGCAAGTTGGAAATTGATGCTGTCGCTGTCGCCGTCGCCGTCGCCGCTGACGTCGCTGCCTGCCCAGAGGTGTCTCGGTATGTGTGTGTGTCGGTGTGTGTGTGTAGGTATTGAGTATTTTGCGGCGTTGTTGCCAGTTTTGCCACTTTTCGCCTCGTCTCGCGCGGCGCTGCGTGCGAAGGACATTTCAGTCTATTCGGAACTTTTGAGTTGGGGAGTTGAAAATCGCGCGTGTTTCGTGTTTGTTAACGGTTCTTTTTCTCTGCGCCACTGTTTACATTACATTACACACACACACACACACACACACACACTTACAGAAGCAGCGCGTGTAACGGTATGTGTGTGTGTGTGCGGGTTTTAGTAGAAGTGTATATAGAAAGCAGACAAACCTTTGCTTGGCTCGCGCGACCTCTCCCTTCTTCCTCTCCTTCTCCTTGTCCCTCTTCCTCTCCTTCTTCTTCACTTACTTCGCATGCCCCTCGGGCATTTTTCTTTTCATATTTTACTTTAATTGAAATTGAAAGAGCAACAACGAGGGCGCGCGCCACGTTACGCATACGCCGCATAGGCCAAACGAATTTGCCTCTTGTTGTTGCTTACCTTCCCTTTCCCCTCCCCTTTCTGGGCGTGGCTAGGTCCACCAAGAAAGCCTTGACAAAATTTACAAAAAAAAAAAATGTCTGAAAATTATTTTTACAATTTTTTTTTTCCTCCTTTTGTCGTTCAAGTGAAAACGAATAAAGGCAAAGAAACAAAAAGAAGTTAAAGTGAAAGAAGAAAAAAAAAAAGTGAAAAACTTATGTAACCAATGTGAATGAAAATGCTGCTGCATCTGTTGGATGTGAGTAAGACGGATTGAATATGAATATATACTAGTATAATGTGTGTTATCCATAAGCATATAGTATATACCATAGATCATCTCCCTATGCTATGTAAGTAAGAAAAGAGAGAAAAGCAAATCGTCGCTTAAGATTTGAGGCTTCTTTCGCTGTCTCAATGTTTTTTTTTTTATGTGGGAAAAAGTAACAAATTGACCCATTGTATGTGTAGGAAAGTTCTAGGTATAAATTGGTTAGAAACTTAGTTTGTAATAGTTGCAAACTGTTATACAGCATTGCTATTCAAACAATTGTTGCACAGAACTGGCGGAAAACTGTTATACTGGGCAACTGTTATACTCAGAAACTGTTATACTGCAAAACTGTTATACTGATAAACTGTTATACTGCTGAAAATGGATTTTGAGCCTTGTGCTGTCCCTCACTTTATACCTGCAAGTTAATCGTATGTTTTGTAGCCACCCACTTGAGTGCGAGCAAGACAGCACGATGCTGAAAACCATGCAAGGCAAAGTCACATAAATTAGCACTTAAGAGGCTCGTGTCCCTCTGCTGATTTCCTTTTCCCCGACTTGGCTCGCAATTGCTTAGCTAAACAGTCGAACCGCAGCTCCCTTCCCCTTCCTTGTACTGTACTGTTTGCTTATGGTCTATGGTCTATGCGGTTGGCAGCTGGGAACTTTAATCGCGTGACAAGCCATGAAATAATTTCATAATTCCAGGCCACAGAGCACACACACACGCACACACGCACGGAAATTGTTATAGACACACACACACCGACACAGAGGGAAGGATTCCGAGTGAAGTTCGGGCAAACTTCCAATGACTCCCCCAACCCCCTCCTACACCCCTGTCTTGTGCAGAGCATCCCACTCTCTCTTTGTCTCTCTCCCACTCACTCTCTCATAACTCTTTCCACACGCGCTTTGGCCTTCTTTTTGGCTTCTTCAATTGAATTTCCCATTGCTTTAATATGCTTGCTCACTTTTTGTGGCACCCCAACGTGTGGGGGCAGAGGGAAGGGGGCGGAAGGAATGCCAACTACGGGCCACGACGAGACATCCAGCAGCGTCGTTGACGTCGTTGGTGACCCAACAAGCGATGACTGTGTAACATGGACGTCCTTCCGTCCCTGCCTTCTCCTCCTCCTCCTCGCCACTTGTCCTACTTCAGCGCCCTCTTCATGTTTGTTGCTTCATCCTGTTATGCTTCCGTCGGCTTCCGATGCCTGCGTGTGTATTCGTTTATTTCTTTTGCGCTCTTTCTTTGTTTAGCTTGTTTCTTGTTTCTTGTTCTCCATTTTGTTTTATTCTTTTTCTGTTGCCCTTACCTTTTAAATACTTATTACATGTTTTAAATAATTTAGCCAGCCAGTCGCCCCCTACGCGCTGCCGCTTCCCGAGTTGCCTCGCCACTATTCAACACTTCACCACAGCGTGTTGCCACCACACTTGTGGTGTGGTGAATATTAAATGACGCTGGGTGGGTGTGTGTTTGTGTGTGTGTTGAAATCTGGGGAGGCAACAGACCGCAGCTCGTACCACTCTAAACCCCCCCCCTTCCCTTGCCTCCCCCTTCCAGTTTCATGTTGGGTTGGTTTTATGGCCAGAGCTCAGAGCGAGTCATTTGCTGGGCAACAAAATTTTTGTAGCATATTTTTCAGCGCCAGCCAAATGGGCACTGCCTGCGTGTGTGTGTGTGTGTGTGTGTCTGTCTCTGTCTGTGTGTGTGTGCGGCTTTTAGGTTAGCTGGCAAATGAAAATGTTTCACAGCTCAATTCATGAGTCTGACAAATGACTGGAAATGTCTGTGTGGGTGTGCGTGTGTGTGTGTGTTTTCCCCTCCCTCTCTCTCGCTCTTGGTTTCGGTTTCGCTTCGGTTTTGGTTTTCTCACTTCTTCATAATGAAAATTCTTATTGCTTAAAGGCAAAACGGAAAAATTTGCTTAAAGTTCTTGTTGAAAAGTCAAGGGAAAACCCGTTGAGGAAAATGTGAAAACTTTGGGTTTTTCTTAAGTTTTGCCTAGTTAGTTCGATAACTATGCAGGGTATGCTTAGCAAATTTTGCTATATAGCTGCGCTTAGGCTTTAACTAAGTGAGGTTAGGTTAGAAATCGCATAGATCTCGAAGCTGATTCCATAATTGCTTTGCCAGTTTTGTCAGGGCGAAATATGCGGCAAGGTATTTCATTTTCATGCGCAAATATGTATGTTCGCACTGTGCATGTGCATGTGCATGTGTGTGTGTGTGTGTGTGTATCGATTGCCATGTCGCTTTTGCCGACAGATGGCGCCTGCGTGCGTGTCTCGCTGATTTTAATAAGTTGTTGACTTTAGCGCTGTCGCATAGGTGGGGGGCGGGGGGGGGGGGAGCTTTGTGCAGCTCAAACAAATACTCGAGCACACGCACACACACACGCACGCACACTCCCTCACACGCACACACACACACACACAGCCGACCTATTTACATGCTAGTGCGGCAGGCAACCAATTGCATCTCGTGGCGCAACTTTAATGATAGCCAGAAAAAAGTTAAGTGAAAACAGGAGGGGGGAGGTAGGAAAGCAGAGTATAAGCAACGCAACAGATACCCTGTAAGTGTAAAGGAAGCTAGTAACGCAGAGACTGAAGAGTTGAAGCAAACTATATAGACTTTTAGTTGCCATGCCAGATATATACCCTATTGCAAGGCGCCAGAAAGGAGGAAAAGGGAAAGAGAAAATGGTAGAGAGAGAGAGAGAGCGAAAGAAAGAGGGAGAGGTAGGGGGAGAGCAGAAATTTAATGAAAGGTGTTCACACAATAATTTTCACTTACGCTTTGCGGTTTGCTCTGCCTTTGCTCTCCTGCCAGCTCCCTCTCTCTCTCTCGCCCCCGCCTTGCGCTGTCCCGCTTACTCCTTCTGTGTGTGTCTCAGCTGCTGCTGCCTACCCTTTGTTGCCACGCCCTCCGCCCCCCCCTCAGCATGGCCTGCAAGAAATGCATAAAGGAAATTCAGTTTGCTGCAGCGTCGCGCGGCTCGCAGCGTTTTTTTTTTCTCCAGTTTTCATTTCGTTTTTTGTTTTGTTGCTTTTGTTTTTTTTTCTTGTTTTCTTCTCTGCTCTGCGCTTATTTTGTTGCTGTTGTTGTTGTTGTTGTTGTTGCTGCGGCGGCGGCCTGTGAAAATAAAATCGATTGTCTGGGGCTTTCTTTGGCAGTTTGAAGGCAAGGCAAGGCAGGGCAGAGGGGAAGGGGCAAGGGGAAGCCATGCTGTGGCAGAGCAGCAAGGTGCGGGTGGGAGGGGAGAAGGAGCTGCGGGGCAGTGTGTAACGGTATTGTGTATTGTTGCTTTTGGTTTGCATTTTCGGCAGCTGGAAAAAGCGCGACTTGGGGGCAGGCAACACCCACAGGCAGCAGGCTGCGAGCAACGGGCAACTGGAAAATTGTCAACTGCCTTTTTTGGGGGGGGGTGGGGGCCGCCATTTTGTCTTCGCTACCCACCCTGCCACACGCCCCCTGCTTCTGCTCTCACTTCTTCAGCCTTCTCAGCGAGCCATGCTGGCACGTAAGGAGCTCCGCCTGCTGCCACTGCGTTCTATCGACTCGCCTCCCCCTACTCTTTGCTCTCTTCTCTATGCTCTGCTCTTCGCCTCTTCACCTCCCCCCCTCCTTCTCTTGGTGCTGCTGTCCGACTGTCTAGGCTCGCAGCTAACCAATAAGTTTTTGACTGCCGCCAAATAGCGCGAGCTACGCACGCACACACACACACACACACACACACACGTACACAGCATACATGCATACCTACACAAACAGCCAAGGCACACACACACAGTCACGCATTGACTTTCCAGGCTGGTGCGTCTCCGCCATTTTGAAATTGATACACAGCTTCAGAGCACAGCTTTGGCGGCAGGTGCTACACCCCAGCCCCCCCCCATTGCTCTCCCTCTCCCTCCCTCTCTTGCCTGCTCTGCTCTGCAATTGGCATGTGCAATTGGGCTGCGGGTCAGTCAGGCTCTGCTCTCTGGCTCTGTGCGTGTACGTGTGTGTGTGTGTGTGTGCCCTGACAGAGCTAACCACCCACACACACACACACACAGAGACGTCCTTTCCATATTTCCAGCTGAAATATTCCGTGCTGCCTTTTGCTGCTGCTGTTGTTGTTGTTGTTGTTAAGTTAGTTTTGCACTTTGCAGTCGATTGTTGTTGTTGTTGTTGTTGCCTTGGTTGCTTGGTGCGAGTGAGGCAACCATGCTGTGTGTGTGTGCCCACAGCGCAAACCCCACAAACATCGCGTCAGCCGAGGAGCCTCTTTATCAACCCCAACTAATCTGCCAAGTGGCTGCGTGTGTTCCTCAACAACAACAACAACAACTGCCAACAACTAATGCACACACACACACACACACACACTTGTACACACGCACACCAACTTACTTCAGCTGCCATGCGGCCAAAGCGGAAATTGTTGGCCATGTTTGCTGTGCATATTCAAAGCATATTCAAAGCCTTAGTTAACCGTCGGTTAAATTTGACATGCCAACTAACTGGCAGTTAAATGAAACGCTTCCGTTCTGCTCCTGCAGCTCAGGTCAAATTCGCAGCGCCTGTTAAAGTGTATGTCAACTCAGACGGGGAGTTAAACAAACCCAAACATAAATGACCTCAAGTTAAACTATATATACAAACGATATCAGCTAGATAGACTCTATATAGACTTTCAAGGTTTTTCCACAAAAAGAAAAAACTCCTAAACAAGCAAAGTACAAACGAAAAAGAAACAACAATATGCAAAGACGAAGCAGCTAGTAGCCAAAATGAAGATGAAGATGAAGATAAAGCAGAAGTAGCGAGAGGCGAGAGAATCAAACAAATCGAGAGAAACAGAAACAGAAACAGAAAAACGCAAAAAGACGTCGGCGAAATTCCAATGAAATTACGTATGAGTGATTTTTCTGTCTATCTGTGTGTGTGTGTGTGTGTGTATCTATATACTATGCAGTTGTATGTAGGGCTGTATATATTGATACGCGCTCAGCGGGCGACAATATTTCTAGAAGCGCTTATATTACTCATAGTAAGGCATAATATATATATATATATATATATATATGTGTGTGTGTGTGTGTAATAATACAGCTTATAATTCTTCTATACTGTAGAAACTTTGGCTTGAAATCTAAGGTGCCACGCCCACTGGCCACCAAAATATTTATATGAATACAAGAAATAAATTTTTATACCATTCAACCCATGAAAATGGTCCAACAGGGTATACAAAGTTTGTGTAACTGTATGTAACAGGCAGAACTAGGCGTGGCAGATCCCACAAAGTGTATATATATTCTTCCACAGCATTACTAGCCGAGTCGATTGAGCCATGTCCGTCTGTCCGCCTGTCTGTCCATCACGCGTCTGTGTGAACACACAGATCTCAGCTATTATAAAAGCTGGAGACATCAAATTTGGTATGAAGATATATAAATATAACAAGCTTCTGGAGTTTATTTCAAATTTGAGGTGCCACGCCCAACGCCTCTGAAAATTGTTAAATTAATTTTTGAGTTTACATTGTGGCGAAAGTATTAAAGTTACAACGTTTTGCTTTAACACACACATAGATATATACTATATGCATATATATTCAAAATTTCAAGTGTGATAATTTCTTGCGAAACTGGGCGAAGGGTATCTGACTGTCGGGTGTAGCTTTTCTTACTTGTTCCATTATATTTAAAAAAAATTATTTATTAATTAAACCAGTTAATAAATTAAAAATTAATTAAGATTTATTATAAAGTTATAATGAGTAAAAATGAGTTTAGAAGTTTCTACTAAACATATTTGCAATGATTTTTCAAAGGTTGAGCTTAGGGTATCTCGCAGTCGTGCACGCTCAATTGTTGTTATTTGATTTTAATTATTTTCATAACACGCGCGTGGCAACGTTTTTTTCTTTGTTGTTTTTGTTATTGCTTTTTATTTTCGCTCATTCAGCTAAAAAACTTGAAATCTCATATTGTTGTTGTTATTGTTATTGTTGTTGTTATTGTTGTTGTTGTTGTTATTGTTGTTGTTGTTGCTGCCGCCGCTTCTGTTGCCCCTTTTTATGTACAGCGTCCAAAGAGTTTATTAATTTATTGGGCATAAAAATGGTCCGTGTTAATTGTCAATCTGTAGCTGTTCTTGTTGTTGTTGTTGTTGTTGTTATTGTTGTTGTTTTTTTGTGATTTGTTTGTTTCATTTTGTTGTTCCTCTTTGGGGCGCTTTTTTTGACTCAACTCATCGCTTAGGCAATTTATTTGCTTTGTAAATATTATTTCCGCTTTAAAAAGGTGTCAAAAATTCAAGCGAAATCTGAGCTCGATTGGCGAAAGAGCGAAAGAAGAATTTCCCCTTTTGAGTATACCCTATGCTGCAACGATTATACCCTGTACTCTACATAGTGTAAAATGTAGTATTTTGTATTTGTTGCACTTCTGGGAAGAAATTTGTTTGGAAAGTCAAATTATTTATGTGGAATGTTTTCGCTAGACTTTTGTAAATCTTACAAGAATTTCACATCACTTTCTCTCTCTCTCTCTCTCGTTCTCTCTGTTGTTCGCTCTTTCGCTTTCTCTTTCTCCATCTAACTCACTTGACTCCCACACACTACTTTCGTTCACTTTGAAGTTCGTTTTTCCATTAATTCATTGGAATTTCCTTTCTACAATGTTTGCTATTATTGCTTCTCTGCTTCTTCTTCTTCGTCTTCTTCTTCTTCGTCTTCCTCTGCACCTACGCAGTGCTAATTAAATCTTATCTAAACAATTTTAAGTAGCATTTTTCCCCATGAAAATAAAATTATCATTGAACTGAGTACGATTCGAAAAATACCCTGTAAACTTAACCTAAAAAATATGTTTTAAATATGTAAAAAAAATTCAAAAAAATTCGCAACCAAAAAAATTTATAATTAAAAATTAAAAAATATTTAAAGAGAAATAAAAAAATTAAAAAAAAATTTATAATAAAAAATTAAAAAATATTTAAAGAGAAATAAAAAAAATTAAAAACAACATTAAAAAAAATTTCAAAAAAAATTTAAAAAAATTTAAAAAAAATAAAAATAAAAAAAAAAATTAAAAAAATTAAAAAAAAATAAAAATAAAAAAAAAATTTTAAAAAAATAAAAATAAAAAAAAAATTAAACAATAAACAATTTTATGGCAACAAATATGCTGAAATATTGGGGTATTTGTAGCCGTTTATACATAGATAATTCTCTTTCGAACACACATATTTTCCTGCCATATACCATATATAGTATATAGTATATACCGCAGTTCGATCAGATTTGCGTATTTCCAAAGTGAAAATGAAAAGCAAAATCAATAACTGCGCAAAGGGTCAGAGAGAGAAGCGAATAACAGAGACACAGGCAAATCAAGTGAAAAAACATGTCGCAACTAATCTGGGTATCTATGGTAATCTATGTACTATATATATGTTATATTTGTATGGGTTATATATGGTAGATGATTCCAGATACGCAGTAATAACAGGTAAACCAGTTGAGCAAAGCGATGCAAGGTAGACAAAGGTCATGCATAACTCAAAGTTCAAAGTTCAAAGTTATGAATGGTTATCAACGTTGAAATCTATATATACATATAGTAGATATATAGCTAATATAATGCATAGATAAGCTACGCGTAGTGGAAACTCTTTCGATCGATAGTTAAGGTGCTTGACAAGTGCTATGCCTGACTCCCTCTCTGTCTCTGTCTCTGTCTAGCCTTGTCTATTACTCGTCTAGACTATAGATTATAAATTTGACCCAATAGATACTACGTACGAGTATTATACAGATGATATAATGCCCCTATATACATACATATGTGATCACGATGGAAAGTCATGTAATTGGCTAATTGTGAATTGTGAATTGTGAATTGTGAAATTCCATTGATAATGCTCACTACGACTGACTGAATCATGCTCTATATATAGTATATATAGTGCTTATATTTATATAGATTTGCTTTTCCCAGACAGTATTTTGTTGTTTTTCATTCTATATAGACATAATACTAAATCGATCTATGTATATTACTTGCTTGCTTGTGGATTTCATGGCATATGTTTTGCACACAACTCTCACTCGCTCGCTCGCTCGCTCTCTCTGCCGCTCCTCCCTTTGCTGCCTGCCTGCCCCAACCTAGACTCCTATTGGGGTCTCTGTCTAGTCTCTAGTTCATAAACTCGTCGTCGTCGTCGTCGCCGTCGTCGTTGCTGTCGTTGTCTGCACATTGATCCGTTACTTATGCGCGCTACTCGCTACGTTTGCTCCCTCTCTCCCTCTCTCTCACCCAGTCAGCGTCTCGCTTGCTATCTCGCTTGCTCCTACGCGCGCTTGGCTATAAATAAATGTTGGCTGCATTTTGCGCTGTTTTTTTTTCTTTCTTTCTTTTTATTTCTTCTTCTTCTTTTTGTTTGTGACTCTGTTCATAAAAATTCCATTTGCTTTATACACTCGAAGCAGAAATTCTCCCTCTGTGTGCGTGTGTGTGTGTCTTGTATCTGACAGATGCGGTAATGTTTACCGTGTTGTTGTTGTTGCTGTTGGCAATTTTGATTTTCGCTGAAAATTTTTGTAAAAAAAAAAAAAAAAAAAAAAATGTTTGTTGTTGCTTTTGATAAACAAACCGCGCGCTGCTGCTGCTGCCCCCCAACGATTACCTCATATGTCGCTGTGTGTTTTTTCATTTTCCCTCTGCCTTCTGTTTCTTTTGCTTTTGCTTTTTATGCTCAATTTGTTGACAGCGCAACAAGAAGAAGAAGAATAAGATGGGGCGAAAATGACGACGAACAGCAACAAGAACGTGCATGCACATGTGCACACACACACACGCGCGCGCGTCGCCCACAACGACTGCCACGCCCTCAACACACTTTGCACTTGGCAGCAGCGACTGCGGCGCCTACATCGCAGCGTCTCCTGCTCTCGCCTAAGCTTTAGTTTTTTTCCGGCCTCTTTTGCTTTTTATTTTCTGCGCTTTTTTTCATTTCCCACCACACACACACACACACACACGACACACACATTTAATTTCATTCCCCTTGTTGCGTGTTCTTTAGGCTTTTACTTTTCCCCCCCCTCCCTACTTGCTCGCCCCAGCCAGCCAGCCTGTGCTGTGTATGCTGCCTTTTTATTTAAAATGTGACTGCGCTGCCAACGTAGGCAGCACCAGCAGCAGCAACAACGACGACGACGACAGCAGCGACGACGCGGCGACGCTTGCGCTTACTCACAATCAAATCTCACGCCGCATTTTTAGTCTCAATTTGTTTGTGCTTCAATAATAACTGAAACGAGAAACACACGCGCGGCCGCAGCGACGATTTCGTCAACGTCAGTGTTTACCTCACTTTACTTAACTTAACTTTACTTTACTTTACGCTCTACGCTTTGCACACTTTTTTCGCTATTTTATTCGCCCTGTGTTGTGCTTGGTTTTCTTTGCTTTTGCTTTTGCGTTTTGCCTTTGCCTTTGCATGTTTTTGTGTGTGTTTGCATAGTAAACTGTTTTCAAAGCAGGCAACTAACGACGACTGATGACGCTGCTGCTGCTGCTGCTGCGCTGCCACTGCTGCAGTGGGCGAGAGCATGCATAGCAGATTGAGAGAGAGAAGAGAGAGAGAGCGGTTTGCTCTCGTATGTATGTTCGTTCAGTTTCGTTTGGTCGTGCTGCGCTTACAGTTTTTGTTGTCGTGGGTCGTCGTCGCAGTCGGCGTTGCGTCGCTCGGTCGGTCGCCGCGGTGAGTGGGTCGTTTGCTCTCATTGTTAACGCTGCAGCAGCAGCAGCAGCAGCAGAGGCACAGGCAGCGGCACAGGCAGCATCGACAGCGCGCGGCAGCATAATTAGACGTCGTCATCTCTGTCGCTGCTGCTGCTGCTGCTGACGTCGCTGCGTATGCGTAACGCGCGGCGCGCATTGCAGTTGTGTTTGTCCGATTTTTATTCTTCTCTGTTTTTAGCTTCTGCTTCTACTTCTTTTTTTTTGCGCTAATGTTTTTGTTCGCCTTTGCTTATGTTCATTTGCTATGGCTCCCACTCGCCGCACCGCGCCGCGCCGTGCTCTCTGTCTCTCTCTCTGTCTCTGACCGCTCTCTCGAGCGTTGCTCTCTCTCCTCGCTCGCTTTTGTCGTAGGCTCTGGCAACGTCGCACATATTTTTATGCATTGTGTACATAACTTTTAAATTTAATTAGTCGAATTTGCGCTATAAAAATTGCGCCCGCTGCAGGCAGCAACACTTGCGAGGGTGTGTGTGTGTGTGTGTGTACGTGACTGTATGGAATTTGCATAGAATTTCTAATTCTTTGATACATTTTAATATACTCTTCATTTCGGACAGAGGCTATGTACTATGAGCATGTATTGTGCATATATGTATGTATGTATGTGTTAGCTAAGCAATTAGCACCCAGTCGCACAGTGGGCAACAACTTCACAGACATACGGACAGGCGACGGCGACGACGACGACGACTTTCAATTGAATTGGCAAGTTCACAATTTTTTATTGTCCAAGCGAGGCGCCGCCTTCCAAGGCATGTATACATAGTATGTGTGTGTGTGTGTATTAATTTTTTACTGTTTCAAGAAAGAGTACTATGATTTGATTTAATGTGTGTGTGTGTGTGCGCGCTATATATACTATATAGACACGTATATTTGCATTTAACGCCATGCTATAAATGTAATACGAGTAGAAAGAAGACTTGGCAAAAACATGCGAGAATAATTAACGTGTAATAACTGTAAATAGTAAAATAAGTATAGGCATAGCCTGTAGCAACAATAAAACAAAGCCAAATAAATTTTTTAATATTATATTTTGCTTCGAAAGATATCAAAATATTCCACAGTCTCAACTAGAACATGCCATAAATTTTAAATTTTGAGCATATTTATAGCTAAACGCTGTAGGGTATCTAGCTGGCTGTCAAACAGGTTGTTGTTGCTGACCCAGAGACCCAGAAATTTATCATAATGTTCGACAATAGACAATAAACATGTGTGAAATACATAAGTTCTAGAAGAAAGACAGAAAGATTAGCTAGTTTTCTCTTTGATTTTGCGCTAAAACTGAAAATTTTGGTGGAAAAAAATTGAACTTTAATCGATATATCGTGTATATATTGAGTACAACTTTTTCATGTTTCTTACACTTACTCTGTGTGTGTGTGTGTTAATTTAAGTGTGATATGTACACACGCTATATGCTCCATAGTACATATGTATCTTTTGGATTGAGTCAACTTGAGACGTCGCTAAGTCGCGCCCAAAGCCCAAGACTTTTGTTTTTTATACACGCGCGGCAGTTTTTTTTTTGTTTCTCTCGTTTTGTTTTTTATAAATTTGTTGTTGTTTTTTTGTTTTTCATTTCTGTTTTATGCTGCGATTACGTCAGCTGACGCGTTCCTCACTGGGACGAATGTCAATGCTAAAAACAATATAAAAATAAATTAAATTATCTACGTGTGAGTGTGTGTGTGTGTGGCTGATCAGCTGATTATACATATGTATATACCCTATCTGTATCTGTAAGGGGGTAGTTTCAAAATTTCAGTTTGGCAGTTTGTTTGTCTTTTCGCCGATTTATTTGTTTGTTGTTGTTGTTGTTGCTGTCGACTCGGGTGAAAGTTGCACAGTTTGAAATCAAATGAGGGGAAAATGAAATGAAATGGAATACATATTAACACACACACACACACACACATAATTTGAGATACATACAGCATATAGTGTATAGTAAATAAAGAAGTGCAACACGAAGCCAACTCATCCATAAAAAGCTAAAAAAAAAAAAAAACTCAAATGAAATGCGAAATGAAATAAAACGAGATAAAAGCGACGGCGAAAAGCGAGTGAAAATTTATGTTAATTGCAATTTTCAAACGGGAATGGGAAAATGCGTGCAAAAAAAGTGGCAAATTTTTATGCTATTTAGCCCACTGTATGTGTGTGTGTACGGTATCTAGATAACTGTAACTGGATTGACTTTGCCATTGAATCGATCGATAGCAAATAACTTTGTAATATTAATAAGTATATAAATTAATACGTGTATGTATGTGTGTGTGTGTGTGTGTTTGTTTATGTTTGTGTTTTCATTGCTGCTTGCAGCTCAGTCTATGTTCGTCTCACATTTAACTCACGCTTTCTGTCTCATTTGCATACGTCAAGTTGAGCTTAAACAGCTTTATATGTGTGTGTATGTAAAGGTGTGTGTGTGTGCATGCTATCTAGGCATGCACAGTTATATTTAGACGTCTACAGCGATTAACTTGCATCTTAATTGCGCCTAACTTATGATACAAATTTAATCGAAATAAAATGAGGCAAAAATAGAGAAATTTTTCGATAATAGTTAGACTGCAATTCGTTTATATCGATATCGACATCGACACCAATTCATTATGTGGCATAACTGGCCACCCCTTTCCACAGCTGCCACAGCTGCTCTCTTTGTCTTGCTCTTGCTCACGGCGTAGCGAACGCCAGGTGCGTGAACAGCAGCAACAACAACGCATCCCGCAAACCATTATCGGATAATAATAATGCCCATTGCGGGCATTCACGCTAATACATAAAGCATGTATGTATGCATGGGGGTATACATATGTACACACACATGCACACGCACACACACACAGATATCTACATAATTAAACAGCACTCGAAAATTGAATGCGCAGCAACAACAACGAGCAAAACGACTGAGCGAGCAGCCGCAACCATTAAGACAGCAACAACAACGTCAAGTCACCTCGCCTCACCTCACCTCACCTCGCTTTGCACTCCCCACCACATTATACTACTACACTACACATGCCATGCCACCCCACCCCACTTCAACATGATTCACGTTCATCTATCCGCTCTCAGCGCGACTCTGTGTGCTGCTAACGGCAGTTCCTATAAAATGTTCTACTATAAGAATGCTTTCACCAACAACTGAACTCAACTCAACTATTCATGTGCCTGTGTAGGTGTCTCTCTATGTGCGTGTGTGTGTGTGTGTGCGACTGCTGTTTTTGCTGTGCGCCTGTTAGCAGAAAAAAATCAAAATCGACTTCGGTTCGTTCACATCGACTGAATGCAGGCAGCAAAATTTCGCTGTCTCTGCGTACTGCGCTGCTGCTGTCGTTGTTGCTGTCGCTGCTAACGGCATATCAAACAAACAAAGTCAGTTCAGCTGCTGCTGCTGCTGCAAAAAAAAAGTGCAAAGAGCTTTCTAACGCTGACGCTGCTGACGTTGACGTTAACGTTAACGCACACACAACGCAAACGGCAGCTGCGGCCTTGCGCGCTGCCAGAACTAACGAGAAATGCCAAGAAGAAACGCGGCAGCGACGCAACAGCAGCAGCAGCACCAGAAGCAGCGGCAGACAGCACTAAACAATTTAAGTTCACTCGGTTAAAACAGACATACACACACACACGCACACACACATACATGCCCGTACGTGCGGGCGCACGCTGCTGCTGTTGCTGTCAAAGGCGGCGGCGGCGCGCAGCGCAGCGTAGCGACGACGCCGTCACCATCGCAGTCACAGTCTCAGTCGCGCCGCCAGTCGGCCAGCCAGGCAGCCAGTCAGTTGTCGTTTTTGTTGTAGATTTGCCAATTTTACCTTGCCGCTGCTCTCTAGCACAAACAGTGTCGAACTTAAAGAGCGAGTAACGTGACGTGTCGTTGTTGTCGGCAACGCTCGCGGTTCAATTTTTGTTGGTGTTTTTTTTTTCATCGCCTCGCCAACTTCCTACAAAATTCAACAACAACAACAACAGCAGCAGCAGAAAGAAAAATACAAAACGTACAAGAGACACAAGAGGCAAGGCAAACCGATACGCGAATGCCGTAGCAAAGCGTGTGTGTGTGTAACATAAATGCAAAACGTGCAAATCAAGCAAAGTGTGCAAAATAGGCAAACAAGAAAAAAATCCAAGAGAGAGGGAGAGAGAGAATATAAAATACAAAACACAAAACAAAAGGCAGACGGCACGACGCAAGCAACTACTCTGAGAGTGTCGTGAACCAAAGAGAGTGAGAGAGAAAAAACGTGTGCTAGTGCGAGTGCAAAACGTGCTGAGAGAGTACGAGCCAGCCGGCAGATCGCTCTCTCTCTCTCTGCACAACACATACAACAGTCGCGCTCTGAGCGAGCAACAACACACAGAGAGCGTGTGTTGCTGTTGTGAGTGGAATTGTGCGAGAGCATTCTGGCAACGACGCGCTGCGTCCATGGGCAGCTGATTTATAAAATTTTGCCGGCAAGCGAGTCAGCTGTTTGACAACGACAGCGACGTCAGCCGCAGCAGCAGCAGCAGCGACAGCGACTTTTTCTTACTGTTACGTTACGTACGTACGTACGTAGACGTTACGTTGCGTTGTCATGTTAGCCACGGCAGCAACAACATCGACAGCAGCAGCAGCCTCTGCCAGCAGCGCCGCACGCAAACGAAGTCGCAGCACTAGCAACAACAACAACGGCAATAATGGCAGCAAACGTAGCGCCGGCAGCGGCGCTGCTGGTCGCAAATTAACCAAGAGCGTGAGTGTTGTTATTTATTTTTTTTTTTATATTTTTTTTTGGTTTTGCTCTTCTCTCTCTCTGTTTTCTGTTTCGTTTCGTTCATTTTCTTTTCGTTTTGTTTTTGTGTGTGTATTTCTCTTTGTTTACATTGGCGGCAGCGGCGCTTTGTGCACGTGCTGATGCTTTCTGCTGCTGTGGCACTTTGCTGTGCGCCCAGCATATGATTTGTTAACAGCGCTCTGTTAAGCGATTGTGAGGGGGCGGCAAGGAGGGGGGGATACACAATTAATGTTAACCCATTGATTGCCCTTTGTTCCGATTAACAGAGAACTCAATATGCGCCAGAGAATTTAGCACACAAAACTAATTAAAGAAAATCCGAAAAATGAAACAAAAGGAGAATACAAAAATAACAAGAAAACTAAAATTAGCGCGCGTGCAAATATTTGTTTAACATTTGCATATAATTAAGTTAAGCATATTTGCTATAAATAGAAAATGGCACAAATTTAATTATAATTCGATTATGGAAAATTTAATTAATATATTTATAGGCAGTGCACAGTGGGGTGAATATGAAAAAAAAATAAATACATAAATTAACAATATTCGTTGTTGGGTAGCAGCCGCAGTCGCGTAGGCTGTCGCTGTCGACGCTTCCCACTTTTAATCAGTCGTCGTATCTTCGACTGCGTTCGGCTTGCAAACACACGACGTCGTCAACGACAACGACGACGTCGACGACGAAGATACTCGCACTCTAAAAATAAACGGACATTGTGTTGTTGTTGTTTTTTTTTCGTGTGCGCGCTCAGCGCGAATGTATGTACATGTGTGCGTGTGTGTGTGAGTGTGTTGTGGGCAAGCAATGAAAACGAAAATTTGCGTGACGTCTCTCGACCTTGACTCATCGATGTGAACTGTTAAACTGCGGCGACGACGGCGAATGTTGATGCTTGGCGATGCGCGACGGCGTTGCCAGACAGCTGCCACTCTTCTGGGCTACGCTTGTTCGAGCTGGCATTGCTGGCTCTGTTGGCTGGATGGCAGCGCTAATGTCAACGTCTTGCCTCTCGACGACAACCAGTTTTTTTTCCACACTCATACATACATTTAAATGCGTGTGTGTGTGTGTGTATGTTTGCAGTAAAACGTTATCACAAAACGTTGCCAAAAAATAAAAAAAAAAAGGAAAAAGAAGCTAAAACTGGTTTGCTGTTTGCGGCGGCTACAGAGGCTGCACTGACGTTGCGTTGCGTGACTGAGGTAGAATGACGAAGCGAGTGTTGAAGAAAAAACCGCTGCTGCTGCTGCCGCTGCCGCAAGCATTTGAAAAAGCACAAAATATGCAACGGTTTTTTCAAGCTGCATTGGAATGCACTCGCAATCGTGTTATACTACTGGCTCTCTCACACTCTCTCTTCTCTCGCGCAGAGCAGCAGCAGCAGCAGCAGCAGCACTTATGCATTGGTGCAGCCGCAGCTGCCGACGCGTCGCTTCGTTGCAGCAGCAGCAGCAGTGCCCCAAACACACCCGCACTACTCACCACGAACGCATGCACAGATGGTGCCAATAAGAAATGCATACATATGCATGTGTGTGTGCGCGCATACATACATACATACGTTATGCATGTCACTGCCACACCCTCGCACGCTGCCCCGCACCCACACACACTCGCTCGCACGCACACAGAGAGCACGGCCCCACGTTCGAATTTGGTTTTGTCTCGGCTCGTTCTCGTCGTCGCCGTCGCCGTCGCCGCCGCCTGCGTCTCGCGGGCCTTTTCGCACGCTTTTGTACCCCTACGTCGCGTCGTCCGACCGCTAACATGAGCGCAACATCATCATAGATTTATCTCATTCACGCGCACGTGAGTGAAGCAAGCCCAAAAATTTAGTCGTTGCTGCCCATTTCGTTTGCTGCTGCGGCGAATGGGGCTCTGCTCTGACTCTCCTCGCCTCTCTCCCCCTCACGACGCCTCACACTGCGTGGCTGCGCTAACAAAGTTTGTTATCATTTGTTGTCTCTCCGGGCTTTGTCCGTCGTCGTCGTCGTCGTCGTCGTCGTCGCTGCCGTCGCGGTTGCGGCTGTCGGCTGCGGTCGCCGTTGTTGGTGTTGCCAATTTGGCCGGTTACAAGTTTCTTGGCTTGAAATTTTGTTTTAATACACTTTATTTTCTTTATCCATGTTTGGCAACACTTTTTCCACCGCGGCGCCATCTTTCGCTCTCACTCTCATCAAACCGAGGGCAAAGGGAGACAAAACGGTGGCGCAGCGACTGCGACTGTGACTGCGATAACGGCAGCAGCAGAGGTGGCTGTCCCAGCTGTTGTTGTCGTGTTCGTTGACGCCACACAAAGTGCAAACAGCGAAAAATTTGCTTCCTTCCTTTTATTTTAATGTGCGCTGCTGTTGATGACGCTGGCAGCGCCGTTGGCGGCGACGGTGTTGGAAAATATGGCCAAGTCATACTTTGCTGTTAATCGCTTTCAAGTGGGCAATTGATACTAAGCCGCCTACTCTGCCTCCCCTGTCCTACAAATACTTTTCTTATTCTAACCCCATGTGAACTCTATAGGAATTTATCAATCTAATTTAAACTACCTTGTAAGCTAATTGTAAAAGTTTTTCGATTATTTTCCCATTTTATACTTTTTCTCTTGCCCTTTCTTAATTTCGTTTTTAAATTATTATTTTAATTGCTTTTTCATTCACACATTTTGCGCACACACACACACATACACACACACACTCGCATGCACATACAGAGAAATACATACGAACATAATTTGGGCAATGGCGTCGTCGTCAGCGCAAGCATCGACGCTGACGTCGACGCGGGCTTCGCGAAATGACAAAGACGCCGGTTGGGTTGCTTCGCTGCCGCTGCTGCTGCTGCTGTCGCTGCTTGTTTGCTGGGCAATGTTGGAATTGTAGTAAGAAGAAGAGCGCTGCTCGCAGTCGCGCAGCAGAGAGTCGTCGCAGCAGCAGCAGCAGCCGCAGTCGCAGCGTCAGCAAGCAGCAGCAGCAACTACAAATAGTTGTTGTAGTTGTGTAGTTTAGTTTCGGTGTTGTTTTTGGCTGGGCGCGCGCGGAAGTCGCAGAAATTTATCAAAAGCAACAGCAGCAGCCGTAGCCGCAGCCGCAACCAACAAACCAACGAAGGCCGAACGACCGACCGACCGACCGACCGAGTGAGCAAGCAGGCAAACGTACGAACAAACCAACGAGCCAAACGAACGAACGAGCAAGCAAGCAAGCAGGCGAACAACGAACGAACGAGCAGGCGAGCGAGCGAGCGTCAGACGATGGCGACGAAGTGCGGTGCCTGCTGCCGCCTGTCAATCGGATTAATTTTTATTGTACTTTTCTTTTCGTCGTTTTTGCAAATAGTGTAGTGTTGTGTAGTGGAGCAGTGGTGTTGTCGTCGTTCCGACTCGACTCTGGCTTTGGCTCATTGCGCGCTCTTTTGCGCTCTCTCCCTCACACATACACTCTCTCTCACGCAGCCACTTTGCCACTCTCTGGTCGGTTATCGTCGCCACCGTCACCGCTGCCGCCGTGGTGTCTCTCTCACTCTTGCTCTCGCGCGTTCGCTCTCTCACTCTCTCTCTGAGTAAATAGCAAAAGCGCCGAGACTGAGACGTTCGCTGCCGTCGCCTGCTGCTGCTGTCGTCGTCGTCGTCGTTGTCGTTGTCGTTGTCTGTGTACGGGTTTTATTGCTCTTGTTCTTCTTTTTTCACCTTCTTTCTTGCTCGTTACGGGCCGCGCGCACCATTACAAATACGCGTATAACAATTTGCTGCCTGCCCCGAAGCCGAAAGAAAGAAAAATACAAAATATCAGCCATAAACTAAGTACGCGGCGTGCAAAATAGTCGATAATAATCGTCAGGCGTAATGTAAATTGGAAAAAAGAATTGAAAAGTGCAAAAACAAAAACACAGCAAGAGCAATGAATGTGATAAATTGTAATAGAATGTGAAAATTCATACACGGCACACACACATACACGACACACACACAGGCACGCATACGCGCAAACATACACACATACACACACGTCATCATACGCATCTAACACACACACACACACACACACACACACAGAAGCAAAGCGTATGTGTGTGCAGAAAAATATGCGGCGCTTAAAAAAGGTGAACGGCATTTTGTCATAAATAAGACACATCCATATACACATACACATATTCGCGCACTCACTCACTAACACTCGCAAACATTCGCTCGTGCATACACACACAAACACACACACACACACGCGAGCCAGTGCACAATTACACAAAGCAAATGCAAAAAATAAAATCAAAGAAATATTGAAAAATAAATTTATTAAGTGTTGGCAAATGTGTAATAAGCAAAAATGTAAATACAAATGTGAAATAGGAAAAATTAAGAATTGAGAAAGAACAAAAAAATTAATTGTGATTTGGGTAGCCATTTAATTTGTACTTTAATTTTCAACTTTGTTCTTTTGTGTGTGTTTTTTTTTCGACTTTTTCTCTCTCTCTCATTGTCTTTGCTTTTTGATAAAATATTTTACTCATGCACTCACACACACGCACACACACACATGCGCCCGCCCGCTCACTCGCTCACATACACACAGACAGCGGCGCTGCTGATGCATTGCGCTCACTCACACGCAGGCCGCGCGCGGAGAGGCGCCCAGCAGAGTAGCACGCGCTCGCTGCGACGTCTCACTCGCTCTCATAAACACATACATGCAAACGCGCGAGCATACACCGACACTCATCGTCGTTTTGTTGCCATATATTTTGCACGTTTCTCTTTCGCTCTTCCATTTCGCCATTCTACCATTTTTTTCGACGTTTATTCTTTTTTTTCTCTCATTTTTGTTTCTGATTTTGCTGTTGGTTTCTTCCATCTGCTCAATTTGCTGCTCAACCGTTGCCACCTAGTTGTGCATTTGCATCTGGCAGCGCCGCAATGTCGCCGCAGCTCCCATGGCTGTCGCCGTTGACGTTGCCGTTGCCGTCGCCGTCGCCGTCGCAGCCGCCAACGAACCAGCGAATCAAAACAAAAAGTGCTTCAGTGTTGCAAAATGTTGGCACACATCGCTTATCGAAAGCTGTTGTCCCTCGTCCGATAGCAGCGATCAATTGTGTAGATTACGAATTAATATTGAAAGAGAAATGCAAATGGCAATCGAAGTAGAAAATAAGAATTGAAAAATTACTAATTAAAATTTTCTCGATTTGTTTACTAATTATCTCTTTCGCTCTCTTTCTCTTTCTCGACTGCAGATGTCCGCCGGCGCTCAATTGCAGATGGCCCCACAGACCACATCGACCCTAAGTCATCATCATCCTAGCAGTCAGGCAGCACAGCAACAGCAGCAGCAACAACAACAGCAGCAGCAGCAGCCGCAGCCGCAACATTTTGCAAATCATCACAGTACGCAAGCGCAGCAGCAGCAACAATTGTTGCCACAACAACTGACGCAGCAGCAACATTTGCAAACGCATACGTTGCATTTGCAGCAATTGACGACACAGCAGCAACAGCAGCAGCAACAACAACAGCAGCAACAGCAGCAAGCGGCAGCAGCAGCGGCGGCAGCGGCAGCAGCAGCGCAACAGCAGCAGCAACAACAATCGCTGCATCACAATACACTGCCGCAACAGCATCAACAGCAGCTGCAACATCTGCATCAGCAACACAATCCGCACGCAGCGCTGCATCAGCAGCAGCAACAACCGCACGGTGCTGCCGGCGGACACAGCAGCAATCCGGATTCGAATATGAGCACTGGTTCATCGCATAGCGAGAAGGATGTCAATGATATGCTAGGACTTGGTAGTCTACAACAGCAGCAACAACAGCAGCAGCAGCAACAGCTAAACGCTCAAGGATTGCACTCAAACAACGGCGCCTCCATGCTGGACATGCTCAATGCTCAACAGCAGCAGCAGCAGCAGCACAATAGCAGTGGACCCGGCAGTGGACCAGGTCCCGGACCTGGACATGTACCCGTACCAGTACCCGTATCCGTACCCGTATCTGTATCCGTCACCGGACCAGGACCCGCCACCAATGCCAGCGGCAAGCAACCGCGAACGCCAGCGGAACGAAAGCGGAAACGCAAAATGCCCAACACGACGATCGATGACAGTGGCAACGGTGCCACCGGCGGTGGCAATAATAGCGGCGGTGGTGTAGTGACCAGCCTAAAGGGCAAATCTCTGGCATTTCGTGATGGTTCCATGTCCAAGGCAGGCGGCACCCTCTCGTTAAGTTTGGGCGGTGATCGTTGTGCGTTGCCCAGTGTCGTTGGAGGCGGCGGCGGTGGCGGTGGTACGGGTAGTGGCAGCGGTTCGGGAGCTGGCGGCGGCGGTGGTGGCACCGGTGCCGGTGGCAAGAGTGCGCGTCTCATGGTGCCTGGCGGTGGTGCGAATGACAAGAAGATCAACGAATACTTCAATAAGCCGCAACAGCAACAAACCGGAGCCAGTGCAGTAGCGCTGCGGCAGCAACAACAGCAGCAGCAACACACGGGCAGCAAATCTCCATCGTCGGCAACGCAGCAGCAGCAGCAGCAACAACAGCAGCAACAGCAACAGCAGCAGCAGCAGCAGCAGCAGCAGCAGGTGAACAACCAAGTGCAGACGACAAACGCGTATTCCATACACGGCTTTCATGCAGCTAGTCCACAGACGCAGGCGCCCAGTCAGCAGGTGCCGCAGGCGGGTCCCGATTTTCATTACGTCGCCTCGGCGACGGCAGCAGCTGTGGCAGCGGCAGCGGCCAAACAGCAGCAACAGCAACAGCAGCAACGCCAGCAGCAGCAACAACAACAACAGACTTCCAATGCAATGGTTCCTCAACAGACGCCCATGGGTGTGCCTATGTCACATGTGGGCGTGGCACATAGCGTCTTAAATGCCGCCAGTCTAGGACTGGGCGTAGGTGTTGGCGTTGGTGTAGGCGTTGGGCCACAACAGTCGGCGCAACAGCAGAGCCAACAGCAACAGCAGCAGCAGCAACAACAGCAACAGCAGCAACAGTTGCCCGTTACCACATCGGCAGCATCGGTTGCTGTGGTGCCAACGCATCAACAGCTGAGCACACTGGGCGTCAATGTAAGCGGTGTCGGCGGCGTCGGCGTCGGCGGCGTCGGCGTCGGTGTTGGCGGTGTCAATGTGGGTGTCGGTGTGGGTGTGGTTGGCGGTCTGGTGCCACCGCCGCCGCCATTGCCCATGGCAACGGTACCCATAATGACATACACAAAGGGCACACAAACGGAGGTGTCACAACTGGAGCTGCAGGAACGCGAGGCGGAACTGGAGTCGGGCAAGGCGAAGCTGGAGGAGATGACGCGCATGTCCGATGAGCAAAAGTGCCAGATTATAAGCCATCAGAAGGTGATCGAACAGCACAAATCGCACATTGCCAAGTGCATCGATGTGGTTAAAAAGTTGCTCAAGGAGAAGAGCAGCATCGAGAAGAAGGAGGCGCGACAGAAGTGCATGCAGAACCGGCTGCGGCTGGGGCAATTTGTAACACAACGTGTCGGTGCCACATTCCAGGAGAACTGGACGGATGGCTATGCGTTTCAGGAGCTTAGTCGACGTCAGGAGGAGATTACAGCGGAGCGCGAAGAGATCGATAGGCAGAAGAAGCAGCTGATGAAGAAGCGACCCGCCGAATCGGGACGTAAACGCAACAACAATAGCAATCAGCAGAACAACCAGCATCAGCAGCAACAGCAGCAACAACAACAGAATTCCAATTCCAATGATTCCTCGCAGTTGACTGATCGCCTTGGCGGCAATGCCGGTGCCGGCAGCTTGGATAGCGGCATCGCTGCTGGCAATGCGGCTGGGAATGCAAGTGGTCCCGGCGGTGTTGGTGGCGTCGGTGTCGGCGGTGTTGGCGGTGTCACGGGCAGCGGTGCCGGCGGCAGTGGACGTGGTCTATCCCGCTCGAATTCAACACAGGCCCAACAGTCGCAATTGCTGCATAATGGCGGCGGTGGCGCCGGTGGTGGTGGTCTTGGCGGCGGCGGTGGTGGCGGTGTTGGTGGTGGTGCCGGTTCTGGTGGCAATGTTGGCAGCGGTGGCGGCGGTGTCGGTGATCGACTATCCGATCGTGGCGGCGGTGGCGGTGCCGGTGGTGGTGCCGGTGGCAATGCCGGTTCCGGTGGAGCCGGTGGCATCGGTGGCAATGATAGCGGCAGCTGCTCCGATTCGGGCACGTTTCTTAAACCGGATCCCGTCTCCGGTGCGTATACGGCGCAAGAGTATTACGAATACGATGAGATACTCAAGCTACGACAGAACGCACTCAAAAAGGAGGACGCCGATCTGCAGCTGGAGATGGAGAAGCTTGAACGAGAACGCAATCTCCACATACGCGAGCTCAAGCGCATACTCAACGAAGATCAGGTGGGCTCAGCTCAGGAAGAGACTTATCCAACTAAATGAAACCTAACTAATCTCTTGCTATTTCCTCTTTGCAGTCCCGCTTTAACAATCATCCCGTGCTGAACGATCGATATCTGCTACTCATGCTGCTGGGCAAGGGCGGCTTCTCCGAGGTGCACAAGGCATTTGACCTCAAGGAGCAACGCTATGTCGCATGTAAGGTGCACCAATTAAACAAGGATTGGAAGGAGGATAAGAAAGCTAATTATATCAAGTGAGTAGAGCTAGCAGCAGCAGCAGCAGAGTGGGGGGAGCGAGGGTAGGGCACAGAACAGGACCAGGACCACTAAATTCAAGCTAGAACTAGCTAGATTTCATGCCAATTATCTAACTACTATATGCGCCTCCAAGTTGTCCAAGTTGTCCAATGTCCGATATGTATGCAAGATTTACTTTAGTTTCTCTATTAAGGAAGAGCGAGAAGGGTTTAGACACGCTTTTTTTGTGGGCTGGAAAGTTCTTTTGTCATGTCCATTGTCTAATTTCTGAATCCCATTAATCTCTATTCATCTTCTTCTTTTGCCATATAGACATGCATTGCGGGAGTACAACATCCACAAAGCACTGGATCATCCGCGGGTGGTGAAGCTCTACGATGTCTTCGAGATCGATGCGAATTCCTTCTGCACTGTGCTGGAGTATTGCGATGGGCACGATCTCGACTTTTATCTGAAGCAGCATAAGACTATACCAGAGCGTGAGGCGCGCTCGATAATAATGCAGGTGAGTAGCCCAGCTATATACGTTTATATAGTTATATATATATATGTTCTCGTTCTTGCTTTCAGGTTGTATCTGCACTCAAGTATCTAAATGAGATTAAACCGCCTGTCATCCATTATGATCTGAAACCGGGCAACATACTCCTTACCGAGGGCAATGTTTGCGGCGAGATCAAAATAACCGATTTTGGTCTATCGAAAGTGATGGACGATGAGAACTATAATCCAGATCATGGCATGGATCTGACATCTCAGGGCGCGGGCACCTATTGGTGAGTGGAAAATGTAACAAATTCAAGTTCGCCTATCCATTTTAAATGTATATTTTCTTTGCTTACTTAGGTATCTGCCGCCAGAATGCTTTGTGGTTGGCAAAAATCCACCGAAAATCTCATCGAAAGTGGATGTTTGGAGTGTCGGGGTGATATTCTATCAGTGTCTATATGGCAAAAAGCCCTTCGGTCACAATCAATCGCAGGCCACAATTCTCGAGGAGAATACCATACTGAAGGCCACCGAAGTGCAGTTCTCCAACAAGCCAACTGTCTCCAATGAGGCAAAGGTTAGTGGGCAGCCCTCTCTCTCTCTCTCTCTCTCTCTCTTTTTTTCTTGATTAAGTTGTGAATGAATATATGTATTATATTTATTTCATTCTTCTTGCAGAGTTTCATACGCGGTTGCTTGGCCTACCGCAAGGAGGATCGCATGGATGTCTTTGCTCTGGCACGGCACGAATACATTCAGCCGCCCATACCGAAACATGGTCGTGGCTCGCTTAATCAGCAGCAGGCACAACAACAGCAACAACAACAGCAGCAACAGCAGCAGCAGCAACAGTCGTCCACGTCGCAAGCCAATTCGGCGGGACAGACATCGTTCTCAGCCCACATGTTTGGCAATATGAATCAGTCCAGCTCGTCCTAGCTGCCAACTAAACGTAATTCGAACTCATAATTCGCCGCCGCAGCAGCAGCTGCTGGTCAAGGACAATTGCAGCAGCAGCAACTGCAACAACAACAACAACAACAACAACAACAACAACAGCAGCAACAACAGCAGCAACGTTTCAACAGCAGCAACAATTACAATAGCTCGAACTTCAATCAGCACCACAACAACAACATTAACATCAGCAACATCAACATCAACCAGAACAACAACAGCAGCAGCGGCGGCAGCAGTCACATCATCAACCTGAACATGCACATGAACAACAGCAGCAACTGCAACAATAATAACATACATTTGCACAACAACAACAACATCAACTATTGTAATCGCAACAGCAACAACTATTATACACCAACAATGCTCGATGCTGCCGCCTATTGCTATGAGACTGTGATGGATGCCACACACTATAAGCTGCAGCCACCGATGGGTGGCACAATGACACCGGCAGCAACAATGCAATCGCAACCGTTGCAACTGCCGGTGCTGACAATGCCAACAACAGCAACGCTGGCAGCGGCAGCAACATCGGTGGCAACTCTCAATACGGGCAGCAATAGCTGCCAGGGCAATGGTGATGGGGCTGGCAATGGTGGCGGTGGCAATTCGGCAACAACAACACGCACCTATTTGGGCATGTATAAGCGCTGGCAACAGCAACAGTTGCAGCAACAGGCGGAGCTGCAGGAGCAGCAACAGTTGTTGCTGCTGCAACAGGAGCTGCTGTAGTTGCGGCAAGGCTGAGCAAGATTACGTTTAGCAACACTGCCAAAACAGTTGGGGGAGACGACGGATAAACAAAGAAACAAAACAAAACAAAACAAAACAAAATGCTGCTGCTGCGCCAAGAACAATAAGGAATCACTACCAACAACAACAACAACAACAACAACAACATCAAGAAACCAACTGCAACAACAAAAACAACAACCAGATAATGAATTTCCATTGACGCAACGCAACTCGAGATTGCGTCGCAAGTAACCTAAAGAAAAAACAGAAGGAAAACTACATATATATACATATAGTATATATAATTCTATATATATATAGTATATGGCATATATATACATATATATCTATATATATATATTATATTCAATGTGATAAACATGCGTAATGCAAAAAACAAAAACAAAATATGAAAAAAGAAATGTAAGAATATCGAAAGAGAGGATGAGCAAGTGGAAGGAGCAAGAGCAGAAACAGCAGAAACACAGCGTGAAATTGGTTTAAACAAATAGGCGAAGAAGAGTAAGAGAAAGCAATGAAGAAAGAATGCAGACGATCGCTGGCTAAATGAGATCGAAAGAGAGAGCGAGAAAGCAAAGAAACAATTGCACAAGCAGAAGCAAAAGGAGAAGCAGGCAAAAGATGATAAAGCAAGAGCGCCAATAGCAGGCGGCTAAAACAAGAGACGGAGAGCGAGAGAGAGAGAGAAAAACACAAGAGGAGAAGGAACAGGAGATGAGCTACATAGTTGTTTAAAAAGGCTGCTAAAAAAAAGAAAACGTATTTTTTTTTTTTTTTTTTGTTAACTATATTAAAAACAACAAGAGAAGAAGCAGCATAATATTAATAATATAAAAAATACAAATAATTACGTTAATGATATATATATATATAATATGATAAATTAGCAACTAGTTAACCAACCAACCAATCAAGCAAACAAAAACAACAACAACACCAACAACAACAACAACAACCAAGCACGGCATAAGAACAGTTTTTCTTTGATAAATCATCAAAACTGCAAAGAACAACAGAAGAAAGAAGAAGAAGGAAACAGCCACAGAAGATAGCAAAAATTAGCGTAGAATGCATTAAACAGCAGAAACAGTTGAAGAGCAAAAGGAAGCAGCGACGAAAGAGAACAAAAAAAGAAGAAGCGATAGCAGAAATACAGAATGTTACCGTTAATTATTGCTCCTTGCTTAACAGAGATAACATGGTTTTTGGGTTTCAAATTGTTGTTCACACACACACACACACACACCTATACACACACACACCCACACATACACAGCAGCAGCAGGAGACATTATTTTGCCTTAATATACAATACTTATATTATTAACATACACATTTATATATACATTAAATATATATATATATATACGTAAATATAAACAAGTTATATTTGTACATTACACACACTCTTACACCACACACACACACGCGTACACACTCCTTTTAATTTTAACAATATGAAATGAAAAATCGCAGTGAAAAAAAGTTATTTGCATTTAAATCATGTTTATTTTGTATCAAAATTTCGTTGCATTGATTATGTTTTAGGAGCCAAGCGATCGATCGATAGTTAAAGAACCCCATCTATATATATATATATATAAACTAAAACAACAACTCTACACACACTCGCACATGCTGAACAACAAAGAGAACCCCGGAGATTTGAAATGGCAAAAAGAAAAACAAGAAAACAAGCAGAAAGAATCATTAAATATATCTATATAGATATATATATATATATATAAATACATAAAAGGAAATAGTTGAAATGTTTATCAAAGCAAAAAGTAACAATATAAAATTAATAATAATAATATTAAATTAAACAATTTTTATATGCCGATACACAGCGGACGCTGGTCACGATGATCACGATGATCATGATGATTGATGATGATGATGATAATGAGAGAGAATAGGGAGGAAAAACAACCAAGTATGCAAAATTAACTCTTAAAAAGAAACCTTATATATATGTATGACTATATATATATAAATAAATATATACATACAAGAAAAGTAATAAGAGAAAAGCAACAAAAAAAGAAAAAAACAAAAAAACAAAACAAACACATCTGAGAAAACAAAAAAATACTTCTTATTAAATAATAACTAATGTAATAGTTTTTATTAAAAATATATATAAAAACATAAAAAAAAATATATATATATATATTAAATAATGTTTTTTTTTTCTTAATTTTAAACCATAATTGTAATGAACTATTGCGTAACAATGTATTAAATATTAATATCAAAGGCATATTAATAGAAATATATTAAAAAAAAAGAAAACAAAAAACAAAAAACGTAAACCATTTTGAAAAAGGACAAAAGAAAATGAGGAAAAATCGATAAAAAAAAAAAAAAACAACACTACCACGCTAAATGTTTCAGTAATATATAGAGATCTATATGTATGTAAAACCCATATATAAATCTGCCTAAAGCTAAAGTAAATGAGAAACTAAAATGTTGAGAAATGGTTGCGAGCGAGCGAGAGAGAAAGAGAGAGAGAGCATGAGTGAGGAGCAAAGTTGATGAAGATATCGGGATGGGGCAGTGCGTTAGGGGTATTCTTCGTGAATTCAAGCCGCAAAAAATGAAAAAAATGTGTGGCCGCTAAAGCAGTGCGAAAGAGAAAGCGAGAGAGAGCGACAGAGACGGACATAATAGCAACAAAAACAACAAATACAAAGCAAGCAAACATTTTTTTCTTTAGACTATGCAAAAAAAAAAAAAAGAAGAGGAGAAGCTCGAAGAAAGGAGAATTAGATTTTAGTACGCTAACAAGTAAATATGAAATATTGCAAAGCGAATCCGTATGGGAATGAGACAGAGGCAGTCAGAAAGAGAGAGAGGGAGAGGGAGACAGTGCACGAAATGAAGCGAGTAGCAACAGCAAGAGTAGCGCAGCAGCAGCAGGCCCAAGCGGAAGCGGAAGCGGAAGTGAAAGCTGCAGCGGAAGCGGAAGTGGAAGCGCATGTCCTGGCAAGCAAAACAAAACAAAAAAAAAAACCAATACAAAAAAAAAAAAGTAGCAAAGAAACTGTAAATATTAATATACATATATGTAATAAAACAAAATATAACACAAAAAGAAAAACAAAAAACAAAAACAAAAAAGAAACAAGATGAACGTAATTATAAATTTATGCCTAATTAAAATCTAAAATGACGAAGCAATTCGAAGAAAAATGCCACACAAAACAGAAAAAAAGAGAGAGAGAGAAAACAAGAAACAAGAGTATGAAATGAAATTGCGAATGCGAATGCGAATGATGCGTAAAAGGCAGATGAGAAAATCGAGTATCGAGAACCATTTCAAGAGACGCGTGCGAAATGTGCACTTTGCGTACTTTCCTTTAATTTTAGCCGCGAGTTTTAAGTGTGTTTTTTTTTTGTATTCTATATAATATATGATTATTATTATTATTACTATTATTATTATTATTATTATTATTATTGTAATCACATTTGATTATTTTATTGTCGATGTCAGTAAATTAAATGATGTAATTTTAACTTATGCTTACTACGATTATACGATATATACATAAATATATATATATACATATATGATTACGATTATCGCTATTATTATTATGATTATGATTTACACACACACACACACGCATACATGCATACATCTATTTTTTTTGTATCTATAATTGTACGTGTACGATGGATCGAATACGCGTTTGTGTTGATATAATTTAAACAAACCGTATGTAAAATGCACATTTTAAATTATACATAAATACATCATACATCATACATCTGCCTATGCATATAGTATATACCATGCATACATACATATATCGTGTAAACACAACCGATGTGTGCAGATGTGTGCGAGCAAACCTATTATTTTTATTATTATTTTTTTAAACAACATTTCGGTTTGTTCGCCCACTAAAGCGTTGGCAAAAGCAACAAAACCAACAACAACAACAACAACAAAATAAACAAAATGTTTTGAAAAAAAAAGAAATATTTTTTTTTTAATTTTCCATAAGAGCGAAGAATGAAGAAAGCATAATAACTATTAAGTGTTTAAATAGTACCAACTAAATGAGAGCAAAAGCGAAAGAAAACAAAGAGAAAAAGAAATCAAAATATAAATTAATATAAATACTTCAAATCCAACCACAACAAAAAAGAGAACGAACAAGAAGAAGAAGAAGAAGAATTCTGTAAGCTGTAAGGCGTGTCTCATTTGCAACGGAAGTCGCAAAGTCGCAAGTGGAAGAAGAAGAAGAAGAAGAAGAAGGAAAGCCCCAATCGAATTATTTGTTGAGTATTTTATTAATAATTATAAAACCCAAATTGATAAGCAGAAATAAATACACATACGTATATATATATATATATTATATATATTGTATGTATATAAATAATATATATATTGCTATGTATAATGATATAAACACAATTAATTATTTAATAGTTATGCTAAAGAATTATTTAAAGCAAACGAGAGCGAGAGATAGAGGGGGAAGTTTAGAAAGAGAGAGAGCGGGCTTAGGGCGTACGTAGTAGGGGCCCCCCTTCAGTAGGGCCTACATTCATATATAGACTGGGCCAACCCAGAGCCAACCACACCCAAAAACAATACTTCCCAAGGGGTGCAGAGGGCCGTGTTTCTCATCTACATATATGATATATCTATAACTTATATATGGAAATTGGACGAGTGCAAAACGATAAAGAAGCGAAAGAAGGAACAAAAGGAGGGCAAGGAGAGGAAGATTAAACCGTACAGTTTGATGCAGATACGCAAAACCAGATACTAAATTAATAAGTAAACATAAAAATTAATTAATTAATTAATTTCAAAACAAAAAACCCGAAAAAAATCCACAAAAAAAAAACAAAACAAAAAACAAAACGAAAGACAAAAGATTGAAAATAAAAAAAATACTAAAATGATTACAAAACGAAAAAAAACAAAAAAATTTACAAAAAAATACATTTTATAGTTTCTTTGTATTTACTACAATTGTTCATGGAATGTTTTGCTTTCAGCTAACTGCTTATATGATATGGTTTTATAATCCTCGTGCATGGCTGGGATTGTCCTAGAACTATCCACGTTGTGGAATGTCCTAGTTGGGGGAAGAGGGCGTCGTTACTTCATATTCGACAGTAGCGCATTCTGCACAGCTTTCGCCACGCAAGCATCTTCAGAGGCCATGCCTAGAGAAAGGACAAGGATTAGAGCTTCATTAGAGTTGGGTTCCATGGACTTACCCATTGACTGGAAAATGGTTAGCATATGCTCGTTCGGATAGTTGGCATCGATAATGATGGCGCCCAGCTCGTGCATGCCCTGTGGCTGGGGTAGACCCTGCAGCTCGTGCTCTGCATTGCTCGCACAGTCCACATACACAATCGACTGCGTGTAGATGTCCGCGGCCACTTCACCGAAGTGTACCTCGCCGGCGCCAACGGCTAGAAAGGATTGGGGGGATTATTAAAGGGCGAACAGAGTGAGTGAGTGAGACAGAAGTAAACCTACCATTGATGTGTATGGGACGCTTGTCGCTCAGGTAGTCGGCCCTGACGAGTGGATCGCGTGAGTAGGTGGCCACACAGATGACATCCGCCTGAGCAACAGCCTCGCGGGATGTGCTGCACACTTGGATGTCGGGCTTCTGAAGGCATGAGCTGCTGTCGCGGGCGTAGGACTCCAGCAAATCGTTGCACAGCTCAATGGCTCGCGACTCGGTGCGATTGTAGAGTGTGAGCTGCTTCACCCTGAAGTTGGCACACATCCCGATGGCATGCATTCGGCCCTGGACGCCGCAGCCAATGATGGCCACATTGATGGGCAACTGTAGCTCGGCACGTGGTCCAAAGCGACGGAAATACACATGTTTGGTGGCCACCAGCGAGGCAGAGACGGTGCGCCATGTCGTGATGTCGGTGCCGGCCATGATGGCATCCAGTTCGCCAGTCTGTACATTGAAGAGCAAAATGTTTGCTCCAATGTTCGGCAACGGCGGCTGTCGCTGATTATTGCCTCGAAAGGATGTGACCAGTTTGCAGGCAAGCGTGGAGACTGCAGCAGCATCGCCACCAGCACCGCCGGCCGTGAGTCTATAGTTGCCCACAAACGCGGGCATGGTGAGCAACAGTTTGCCCGAATCCTCGCCGACCTTGGTGAAGTTGCGCTGCGGCTGACTCACATAGGGTTTTTTACTACCCAATTCCGTGTTGCTGCTGCTGCTCTCCGTGTCCTCAGCGTTCTCGATCACAACCGCCTTGAGGGCTGCCTCCACTGCCTCGTTGACCATCGCCCAGTTGAGCACACGGCGCACCGCCTCGGCATTGAAATAGGTGGGCGATTGATTGTCCATCTTAATCTTTATGGCTCCGGCAGATAGCGAAAGTAGTTTCTGCCCTCTGCTTAGAGATTTCCCAGAGCTCCGCACTGCACGGCAGTTGAAAAGATTATGACAACAGCGCAGCGCAGTATCCGGTTTGAAAACAACTGCGTTGCCTACTTTGTTTATTAATTAATTATTTAGAGATGAAAATAATGAAAATCAAAAACAACAAGAACTGTTAGTCGCGTTAACATGTAAACACACGTTAACAGGATGCTTGTAATTTCGGAGCACTGCTTGCAGAATTATGTTAAACTCAAAATGGTCTGTTAAGTTGCACTGCTTGTTCGCTCAGATCAGCAGAGCACTGCTTGCAGAATTATGTTAAGCTCAAAATGGTCTGTTAAGTTGCACTGCTTGTTCGCTCAGATCAGCAGAGCACTGCTTGCAGAATTATGTTAAGCTCAAAATGGTCTGTTAAGTTGCACTGCTTGTGCGCTCAGATCAGCAGAGCACTGCTTGCAGAATTATGTTAAACTCAAAATGGTCTGGTAAGTTGCATTGCTTGTTCGCTCTGATCAGCAGCTGTTAGTGCAGGGCCTCTGTGTTCGTTGGCAAAGCAGTTCTTAATTCTATTGAGCAATAGACAACGAATGCATAGACATGGTGTTTTTACTTTGCTGACATTCTTTTTCATATAATTAGCTCATTCGCAACTTTTTCTCTTCTTTCGCTTAGATTTTATTCGTTGTTATGCTCTTATAAGACATAAAAGCATATGCACTAAAAATCACTGCAAATACCTTCAAAGAGAAAAAATTAAAAGACAACGTTCAAATATTTTTTTATGGTTTTTGTTTTATTCACTTAACAGATTTGTTCGTATTATACATTGTATGCTTGATTTGTTCATATAATAATTGTAGTTTTTATTTTGTTCAATAAACTTGTAATGTAAGTATAAATGTATATTTAGTATAAATTTATAAACTTTGTTTGTGCATGTGTGAGTGTGTTTATATGTGTGTGAGCTTGTGTGTGTGTGTGTGTGTGTGTGTGCGTGTGTATATGCGTGTTTTTAAGGTTAGGGCTGTTAAATTTGAAGCTGGACAACAATTTTACACTGGGGCTCTCAACGAAAGGCGATTATCGAATCGGATAGGTTAGGTTAATTTTAGTTGATACTATCAAATGCTTTGCTTTTTCTCTTCCTCCACTTATTCGTTATGTTCTTCTTCAACAGTTTCTTCTGCTTCCTTGTCGTCTTGTTTTTCTCGTTGGCTAGTATGCGTTGTTGTGTTTGTGTTTGTGTTCGTATTCGTGTAGGTGGTTGCATGAGTTAGTTAGGCCTTAAAGCTCTATATATACGTGTATTTGTATAATTAGGTAGGTTCATAATCCGTTTAGTTTATTGTTTCGTTTCGAGTTTGTTTTTTGTGTCTCACTTCTTATAGCTGTTGTGTACATTAAATGTTGCTGTTTGGTTTTTCAGTATTATAATTATTATAATTTTTTTTTTTTTTATTGTAAAAGAAAATCAAAAACTTGTTCGCATTATTCCTCGATCAATAATCCTTGGAACATACATTTTCTTTTCTTTGCAATACGTATGCATATTATGTATACGTATTGTGTTTTTATGGTGTTTATTTAAAAAAAAAATTAATTACGTCGTGTTTGTGTGAGTTTCTCTAAACGACTGGAGGTTCGGTGCCGCCCTGGGCCTCATCGTTACTGGAACGCAAAAGAAAAGGGGAAAATAAACGAATAAATAAACAAAGAAAAATATAATACTAAGAGCAAATTTGATAAAAAAAACTATATAAACTAAAGCGAACAATTTACGAGATATTTCGTCCCTAGATAAATCATTAAATGAAAAAGATAATAAACGTTAATAACAGAAAATGTTAAGTCAGCAAAGCTTGCTCTATATATAAGAGTGTTTTTACTATTTCAGACTTTGTTCCCGCAAGCAGAGTCCCCAACTCATCTTCCGCTTACATTTCAGATAGATAATGTGTGGCATTTAGTGTATACATATATGTAGGTACATTCATAAGCTATATTAGTCATATGTAGACATATTTCTATTTATTTACACATCAAAAAACAAATGCTCTTTATAGGGTTACATCAACTGGATAAAGATTTAAGGGAGTCAATTAAACTTATTCCAATTGCTATGCTTTATATAATTTTCTTTTTTGAAACGAATAATAGTTATATGTATCTACTAGTGCGATTCAATATGTTCAAATATTTAACTCCTTCTCGAAATTAGGGTTAATTTTTAAAAAACTGAAAACATAAAAAAAGAATTCTAAAACAGAAGAAGTAAGAGCAACGTCTGAACCAAAGTTCCTATCAGATTATGTAACTAGTAGTAATGCCTTAATAACAATAGGGATCTTCCAGAATTTAAATTATTATCCTAATAATATTACCAGTTCAAATAAACATAACTCCTTCCCTTTACGTGTAGTACTTTTTATCTTAGTTACGGCTGGTTTCACCTTCATATGCTAGGTAGAGTTCTCAACAGCTCTGGAATAGCCCAATCCCATTGAATGACTCATCTAGCATGTTCCTTTTCCGGTATCTTAAGTATATAATTTATAACGACGTTCAACAATGTTTGGGTGCTAGCTAGATCCTCAGGAAAAAAAATCATATTACGATATAGTCCTCTAGAATTATGGTTAATTACTTCTGTTCTAAACATTTTGCTATAGTTTAGCTATAATAATATCTATCATATATATGTGTATATATACTTTGTATAATTAGGTCTGTGTATATTTTTAAATAACATGATATTATGCAATGATATGGCACGATTATTTAGGTTATCTCATTGAGACTGGATCAGCTTAGCTGGGCGGGGGCAGCAGCCAGAGCAAACCGCTTGCCAGTAGCGTAAGTGGAGGCAACATGACTGCCACGCCCACGGGCCAGGCACTGGCAGCAGCCCCGTAGCCGTAACCATAGCTGTGATGCAATTGATTAAAGTTCGGTCGTGGATAGATAATGTGCACCGGCGGCGGTTGATCGAACACGTCGAAGAAGTTGGGATCGTAGCGCACATCGTTGGCATCGTACCTGGTATAGACCAGGCTTGATGGACTATCGTAGCTTCTGATTGTCGCCAGAGTTACAAGCAGCATTGAGAAAAGTGCAAAAGCAAGAAGAGTAAGCGGAAGATAGTCCCAGACAACTCCCAACCCCTAGAAAGTCCTAGTTAGGACAAAGTCAGTTCAAGTACTTACAGAGGGCAGGTGCCTACGTTAACACCGTTGGTGGCGGATTTGCCCAGGTTGATTTGGCCCGCGGCGTCACCCTCCACGAAGACAATGCATCCGCTGAAGTTGTGCGAGTATCGTGCACCCGTGAACTTTGATATTTCCGGAATGCCACCTGCAATAAAAAAGAGCCATGTGAGTTTGGATCGCTGGGGCGGAGGGACTTTTCCCACTTACCAATGAACACATTGCCTGGTAGATGCATCTCCTTCCTGGCGGTGGGTCGTGTCTCACCAGAAGTGGATAAGCGATCCACCTCCAGCATGGCCGTATTATCGGCACGCCGTAGAATCACAATGTGACGGTCGCCATCGTTTACAGGATGGTCTGTGTTGCGTATTTCCGTCTCTTCTCCATTCAGGCGAAGGGCGTACTCAATGTAACCGTCGACAACGGCCAGAGCGATAAAGTCCTGCCCCATGTACTCCTCGCCAGCTTTCTGACCCCACCAGAGCAACAGTCCGTTGCTCTTGGTGGTGGAGAAGACCACCACGGCAGTGGTAAAGTTCTGATCAATCTGAGTGCTGAACTGTTTGCGGTCTAGCTCCAGATATCCATTGCCACGGAACGAAGCGTTGAAGCCAACTTGAATGTCTATATTGTATCAGGAGGAGAGAGAGGAAAATGATAAGCAAGGTAGACTGGTGTCTCTACTCTGGATGAAGCTTACGATCTTCGCAGTGTTTGCCGCTGTATCCCAGACTGCAGGCGCATATAGCCTGCTGGTCTGACTCCGTGCAGGTGCCACCATTCTCGCAAGGATCTGCGGCGCAGGGTGCGCGCACATACGGTTGCTGTTCCTGCTCATTGGAGAAAATGTGCAAAGGTTGCTCAGGCACAGGTGCCACTGGCAGCTCGCCATCGCTGTCGCTGTCACCGATCTCATTGAGTTCTCCACAATTTTGCACATTTGCCGCATCCACGATGTCCGTCAACAAATTGATAGGCACCTTTGAGCTGTACAGTCGCGAGATACAGCCGTCGAAGCCCTCTGTGATGTTGACATCCCGATTGATCTTGACGTTCGAACGATCGTAGCCACCGATATACAGTGGTGTCTTCAGCGACAGCGTGCGTGGAACTCCTGCCGCCTTGGCATGCTGTTCGGGTCCATCACCCACGCGGAGTATGCTCTCGCCCTGACGACGCAGCAGCTCGACGCGTGTCCATTTTTGCAAAGCAAGCGGTTCCTGCGAGCGTACCACCACCGGCTTTAGACGCGCTGCGGTATTGATGAGCAGCTCGACGTGACCATCACGCAGAACCAACGCTACGTAGTCGCCACTTGGCAGTTCCGATTCGGCAGTGTAGAGCAGCACTGCATCCTGCAGGCTAGATGGACGCAGAGTCAGGGTGACATTGATGCGCGATACGCGAGGAGTGCTGTGGAGGAGAAGCGGGACAGAGGGTTAGAGCTTTGGTACGGTAATAAGTCCCTGACATAATCCTATTTGGATAAGAATAGACCTAGTGGGCAACATCGAAGGGTTATCCCTCACGAACTGAATACAGATGAAAGAAGAAAGAAACAAGAATACACAGTACTAGGGTTATCCCTGATTAGGAAATAGAACTGAAATAAGACAGGGGTTTTAACGTATCCTACTTAGATAAGAAAGTAACTTGTAAGTAAGCTGCAAGGGCTATTTCTCCTAAGGTAAGTAGGACTGAAGTAAGAAGTAGGACGAGAAAAAAAAGAAGGCAACCTGGAAGGGTTATTCCTTCTAAAGTAATTAGGAAATCAAGGGAAAAAAAAACGAGAGATGAATTTCGAAGAGAAACCCTCCAACGGTTTGGGTAAGACAATGCAAAAACACCATCCTATTTGACTATGAAAAAAACTAACAGGCAACGATGTAGGGTTTCCCCTTCTGGGTTAAGTAAACCTTAAGTAGGAGAAGGGTTAAGCAGTATCCTGTCTATCTCGACACCTTAACTAACCTGTAGGCCGCATAGCTGTTGCGCTTGAAATTCAAGCTATGCTCGTTCAGGTGCTCGTTATACTGACAACGGTCGCCGGTGCGGTTAAGGGGGCACAAACACTCCATGTCCCGCTCGGTGTTCTGGCAGCGACCCGCGCCGCACATGCCGGGCGTGCACTGATTGCCAGCGATGGCGCAGTTGCGTCCGGTCCAGCCTTGCTGGCAGACACAGGTGTAGGCCAGTTCGGTTTGGCTTTCCAAGCAGATGCCTCCGTTGGTGCACGGTGAATTGGCACAGGGTTTGCAGCTGGTGATGCCCTCCTTAATCTTGGCAGCCTTCACTAGCTCAATAGTGCGACCCTGCAATGTGAGGCGACTAATGCAGCCGACGAAGCCGGTGCGCTCGGTTATCGCATCGCTTGGCAGCAGATCCCAATTGGGCACACCACCAATGTACAGATCCTCGGTCAGCTCCAGCTGCGGCGTCTGAGTGAGCGTGGGGAAGGCGACCGGATGTTGTTCGTCCAGCTGAATGTAGCCATCGCGACGTGATCTGTGCACACGCACCGTGTGCCACTCGTTCAGCTCAAGTGGTTGCTCGGCACGCATTACCATCGGTTTGCCACCGAAATCGAAGCGGAACTCGACATAGCGATCCTTGAGCGACAGCGCAATGTAGTCGCCAGTACCGCGGGTTTGTCCGTTGAAGAGCAACAGGCCGTTGCCCGACTCCGGTCGGAAGGTTAGCTCAAAGTTGAATTTGAACGATGAGTTCGGTAGCGTAGGGAAGCTCATGTAGCTAAGCGGCTGCTGATGGAAGTGGGGTATGGCACCGGTGACAACCAGAATGGTGGGGTAGTCCACGGACTCTCCGTCCGCATAGGAGGCGGTGCAGATGTAGCTGCCAGCATCGTTGGCCTGCACATCCTGCAGGCTTAGTTGGTTCTAAGGCGGGAAGGGAGGTTAAGATAAAATTCTGTACCTTATGCCTGATGACGCCTGATCACTTACGCTATGCAAGTCACGTCCCGACTGCAGCTGTCCGTACTGACGTGACCAGCGGTAACTGGGTCGACGATCCTCATCGGCGCCACAGTCGAGCAGCGCCCCATCGGCAACGGCAGCGTGCACGATTTTGGGGCGACGCAGGTCATGTGGCTGCTCCTCGATAGCCAGTTCGTAGCTGGTGGTGTAGAGATCTCCCTGATCCGTTCTGCACTTGCACACATAGTTGCCGGCATCTGCGGCGGTCACCTGTGCGATGACCAGTCGGTTGCCTTGTTGCTGTCCAAAAGGAAGAAGGTAAGGGGTTGTGGGTCAAGTCGTTTGTGGGGTAGCTTACCTGTACGTTAGCTGTCAGTGGCGATCCATCGGCACGTTCCCAGATGACATCCGTGTAGCTGTTGTCCGAGGAATAGCACTCCACCTCGGTGGACTCACCCACACGCAATTTGGACGATTGCTGATCCAGTTTCAAGCTATAATCGCGCGGAATTGTTGGCTCCTGTGGGGGCGGCAGATAGACGCCTGGATAGGCTGGCGTAGTGGCCACGCCTGCTGCAGTAACCGAGGCAACGAGGCACGGGCACGAGGCACGAGGCACGAGCACAGACGGGGCACACAGTAAGCACAACAAGAAGAGGGGGACGGCGAACCAGGAGGACGAGGACGACGACGACGACGACGACGACGGGTGAACATGTTTCGGCGTGGAACGTTCACAATTGGCGACAATTCACAATCGAGTTATGTGGTGCATGTATGAAAATGTGTGTGTGTGTGTGTGTGTGTGAGTGTGTTTGTATATTTGATGAGGCATCGATATGAGGAGTAAGATAGTAAAAAATACACAGAGAGAAAAAAGCAGTTAGCAAAAATGTCAAAAATTGCGTTTATACAAAGTTGTAATGCGATGTTTATCGAACGTACAACGATAGATTGCTGGCAAGTTTCAATATACGCCATCTATCGTCGGTGTGTGCGTGTGTATCTGTGTGTGTATGCGTGTTTGTTTTTCCTTCTGTGTGTGTGTGTTCGATATGCATCACATTTTTTGAGTTATTTTTTATGTTTAGAATTTCGATTCCTAGTTAGACAACTAAATACAAAGAGGGGTATGGGAGGACGGGAAGAGGTTGACGGCGTGGGGGGGGTGGTCGAAGAGCGGTGATACGAGTACTAAATTAACATTTATACGTATGTATGAGCTAAAACAGAGACTAACGGAGACAAAAACTACATTAGATCGAATTTTGGCTACTGAATCAAATCACACTGAATACAAGTACAGAGTATGTGTGTGTGTGTGTGTGTGTGTGTGTGGTGTTAGACATGGTATAACAAATGAGATAATTCAGATTGTTCGCTACGCTAACCTCGATTGTCGAGGTAGTTTTCAAGAATTTTCGGAATTTTTTTCTTACGCTATATGCGATTTCATTATTTATTTGACTAGACCTAAAACAGTTTTTGGGTCTTGTATACATACACAAATACTTACATACATACAATTAAATTAGTAGCTACATAAATTAGAGATACTACAGAGATATGTTGTATATATACATACAGCTATATATTGATTTTGATGGCAATTTTCTCGATCGAAAGATTTTACAAATATTTTTGGAGTTTTCGAAATTAATATTAGTCGTTTTGTGTATGTCTGTGTGTGTTTGTGTGTGTGTGTAGTATTATTTACAGATCTTTGATATACGATATTATCAGAATTTGTACAATTTTCTAGGGGTTAGCACAGTTATTTTCTTATTTACATATATACAATACCCACATGCGTTGATTATACGAAGAATATTTGAATACTGAAACTCTTTTTCTTTCAGTGTTCATAAGGTTTTCTTAACCGCCACCACCGAACGATGAAGTTACTCTTGAATCGTTGAAGAGGCACCTTTGTGTGGGTGTGTGCGTGTGTTATCGTTATCGTTATCGATAAAAGGCACATTTGTATATCGATTGCACCGTTACGACTTACAAACTACTCTTGGTGCTGTCGTTGTTTCTAAGTTCAGTTCTTAGATTATTTTTGCAATCGATAGTTATCGATAGTGTTGTTGTTTTTGTTGTTGTTGTTGTTGTTGTTGTTGTTGCTGTGTCCTTAGTTGAAACGTGAGAGTTGAGTGCAATTTGCAGTTGTTGCATTTGGTCGCGTGCTGCAGCTACGAACGGAGTTACAAAGAGGAGCCAAAGAGAAGGGATACAAAAAGCAGGTACAAAAGGAAGCCAGAAATGTTGGATAGGAGAGAATGGATAGTCGAAAGGAAATGTGAAGAGGGCAAGAGAATGATAGATTGGATGCGTGATAGAATCACTTAGAGAAGGCAGAAGTAAAAAGGTATATAGAGATAGCCACATACAGAGTCATTGTTAGATCTGGGGAAAATGCGGAAAAGGAAGAAAGGGAGTAAGCATAAAACAAACCAAAGCTTCGCGATCGCAGCTTCTGCGTTGCAACGTGACGCTTCATCATCCTGTCGCGCCGCTGGCTCTCCTGGTGGCGCCTTTGCTTGCCGCTTCTCTCACTCTTCTTCCAGCGCTTGAAGTTACCCGTTGTCGATCCCGTGGCCGATCCCGTGGCTGATCCCGTGGCTGATCCCGTTCCTGATGCGGCTCCCATTTGCGTCTTGCCTGCCGGATCGCGCGTACAGTTGAACTCATCCGAGTGATCCGTACAGTCGTAGATGCCATCACAGACCATGTTGGACTTGATGCACGTGTGCGGATGCGAGACGCACTTGAAGTCGTTCGGCTGGCAGGCGTACGAGACAATGGGCGGTCGCACGGGGGGCGTGTGCGGTGCTTTTACAGGGGTCATTTTGTTGATTTTGAAATCTATTTACGCTCATTTCATTTGGTATTTTAAATTTGTTGTTGGTATTTTTTTGTTGTTGATATTTGTAGTATTTTTGTTGTTGGTTTTATTTGGTTTGGTATTTTTTTGAGATTTTTGTAATTATCGTATAGAAGAGCATAAGTCGAGAGATTAGCAGAGAGTATGGACTGCGAGACACCATTTTAGTTCCAGTTAGTGTGAGTTTCCTTCCCTCATCTGCCCGTTACTAATTCTACATATTACGCATACGCACCGCGGTCCCAAATTAAAGCTACATAAGTGCGTATGTGTATATAATTCATGCTGCAGTGTTGGTAAATTCCCGCCGATGTGCGTGTGTGTGTGTGTGTGTGTGAGGATGTTGTGACAAAGTGTTGAGCCAATTCGCAGCGCGACGCCTTTGCTTGAATTGTCTCAAACTACAAACTAACAAATACTTACAGTATATACTAAACTAAATACTAGCAACTAGTGCCAACTAGCGGGTGTGCTAAGCAAACTATGCATGTGTGTGTGTGTGTGTAGGGATGTGTGTGGGTGGTAGGCAAACAAAGTTGAGTTTCGGTTAAGTTTTCATCGATTCGAAGATCGCAGCTCGTTTATATACAAATCGCATGACTAAGGTTAGGCATACTAATATATATACTATATAAGGCAGCAGCTCGATGTAGCACATACTATGTTGTACAGCAATAGAAAATCATAAATCATAAAATTGCAATTATCATATAAGTGTAAAGTATAGGAAGTTATGCAATGTAAGTATAATAATCATATGTGTTTGTTTTGGGTTAGGTTATTAAATGGGGAAATCATAAAAAATAGTAACAAATACAAATAATAATAAAAAAAAAAAAATTATAAAAAAACATAGCCGGGGCTAAAAGATGATACTCAAATTTGATAATATCGCGGCGGCTGTGACACACCTGTACATATAAAGAATACCACGCAGGGGATCATATTATTTTCTAGTGTTATCGAATTGTTGTTGTTGTCGGTTTGTTGTTGCATTGATTGATTGATTGATTGTTGTTGTTGTTGTGGCAGTTGTTGGAGTTGTTGTTGTTGTTGGTTGGTGTTGCAGGTTGCAGTTGAAGTACATGAATATATATATCACATATTGAATAGAGAGACATATTCGCATGGCATATTTACGCAGGGCAGGCATAAATATAGCATATATAGCGAGTTAACATATGTATTATCGTGTATCGTATATCGAATATCGTATATGGATTGTGTAGACATGAGCGTAGATCAATTCGGTTTGATCGGATTGTTTTTTGTGTATTTCGTGTGGTGATTTTTGGGTTCGTTTTACGTGTTTGGTTTTGGTATTTTTTTTTTTTTTTTTTGGTTTTTGCAAGCGCACAAAACATTTTACAGTAATAAAATATATATTGTAATATATGCATATGCATTCATATAGATATATATATATATTTTCATATATGTATGTGTTTTTATTATTTTTGCATTTGCACAAGCGCACATGTAAGAGAGAGAGAGGGAGAGAGAAGAGAAAAAAACAGTAAAGAAAAAGAGAAATAAAAATATATATGAAATTATTTGATGTGTACCATATGAGAGAGAGAGAGAGAGAGATACAGAGAGATCTGACCTGTCAGCTAAGTTCAATTTGGAGCATTATCTAAATTGAATTTGATCGTTTTTAGGATTTTAAAAACCTTGGCAGAGCAGACCTAATTGCATTGATTGAATTTGGAATAAGAATCGGGAATTTATTGAATAATCGATTGTAATCGATGTGTTTGCTTGCCAATTTCATTTTATCGACTTATCGATACACGATAGAATATCGATAGAATCGTTTCGTTTTAGTTTCCGCTGTAGACATTGCTTTTTAACTGATTTTAAATTATTCGAGGTAAAAGACAGCAGACATTTATCTAAACACTTCCAACTTGAGATTATTTACAATACTGTATTACATATGTAGTATGTGCTGGTTGGTTTGGTTGTATTGTTTTTTGGTTTATTGGTTTAATCAATCACATATGAATGAGGTAGTTTATATAGTATTTATCTTTGGTATTTGGCTTGAGTGCAGGTGCTGCTTGTGTGCATCGGGTTGGCTTTATAGCACATGGAGTGGAGATAGTTCCAAGGAAATGTGGGGCTAGGATTTGGTACAATGGGAGGTAGAAAGAGAGAGAGAGAGAGAGAGAGAGAAGAGAAGAGTGTGTGCAGTGCGGTATTTTTTGTTGATATTCTTGATTGATCATCTTTATGCAGATTAAACACAAACGAAACACTGAAAAGGACAATTACGACAAAAACGTTTCCTCACACCATTGATGAAGTATGAAAATCAGAAAAGATCTGTCGATATATATGATATAGAGATGAACCAACACCAGAACAAGTGTGCAGGGTAGGTAAACAAAACAAAAAGAACAACAAGAACGAATAGGAATAAGGTTAACCGTAACCAACACCAAGAGAAAAAAAAATGGTTTATAAAATCCCAAAAAAATTCGAAATTAACTAGAAAGAGAACAATTATCTTCGATTGCCAGAAGAAGAGATACTCTTGCAGATTCGTTGTACTGAAATACCGCAAACAAGTTGCAGGGTTTAATTATTAGATGAGTTATGGATGTGTGAGCTAGTTAGGGTATCTGCGGACACGAACGCACGGACAAGTCGAAGGTTTACATATGTCTACGTCTCTGCAAGAGTGAGCGAGCCAACAACATTGATCAGAATGTTAATAGATAACGAAATAAAAAGAGTTGTTACAGTTGTTTGCTTTACACAATTGTTTTCAGTGTAAAATGCTTGTTAATAGTTTTTGTTTTATTTTCACTTAGTGCATTTTGCTGGGACTTAATATGTATATTGTATTAGATATGGCAGCCACTCGTAAGCTTAGAATTTTATAAGTATTATTATTATTCATATGTTTAATTTCATTAACAATGAAGAAGTGTGTGTGTAAATTATATAATTGTAAGTATAATTGAATTGAATAATTTTGGATTCGCATACCGTACACACGTACGTTTGTACAGTGTGGTATATACGTTTTCGTTTTTGTTTTAGTTTTCTTGTTTTCTTGTTTTCTTGTTTTCTTGTTTTCCGTTTTCGTTTTCTTGCTTCAACTTAGGATAATAAAATTCAAAAGTATCGAATAAATTGGCTGTATGTGTTCGTGTGCGTGTGTGCGTGTGCTTGTGTGTGTGTGTGTGGGTCGCGAGGGGTGGAGAAGGAAAGTGGGTGGGTTCGGGGTTTTTGTGTATTGTGTTTCGAGGCAGTTAAATCGTTTCTTCGGGCATGCATTCGGCAGTTGTGGTATTTTTTTTTTTTTTTTTTTGGTATTTATTTGGTGTATATAAATTTGTTTGGTATATTCTGTGACTGTACAGGATGCTAGTGTTCTTAAAAATTTGGGCAGTTGTTGTTAAAGAGTTGTCGACACCGTCACCAGTTTCTCAAATTATTCCGATACTTATAAATACATACAGATACATACATGTTTATAGAGAGTTGTGTGTGTGTGTGTGTGTATTTTTCATAATTTGCATCTTACAGTTTAGATTTACAATTGTTAGTGGCTGTGTGTGTGTGTGTGTGTGTTTGGCTCTGGCTTCTTGTCATATATACAGAGTGTGTGTAGAACCCTAGACCCTTTTTCGTTTCCGTTTCCATATCCGTTATCGATTTCGATAACTCTTCTAATCGTCTCGTGGTCGATTCAGCTCGCATATTTACACAGTGTCAGTTGGTGTGTGTGTGTGTGTGTGTGTGGGTGTGTGGGTGTGTGTTGTGGTCAGTAGGTATAGAGAGTACAGGGTGTTAAGTTAAGTAATTGCTAGCTATACATACATATACATATGGGTGTATACATATACATATGGGCATAGATACAGATACAAAGATACGGAGTAGATATAGATTTAGATTTAGAATTAGATTTCGATATATATTGGTAAGAACAAAGTAAAATCAGCGAGCGAGCTTTTCATTTCATTTCTATTTTCATTATCTTTCAATCTGCTCTGTGTAACATTGCCAACAAAGCCTAAATCCTTTGCTTTACTTTCGATATTGCATTATTTCAGTATTATCAATTGATTTCGATTTCGATTTCGATTTCGATATTGGTATTCTATTTCTGGATTTGTGTTTGTGTGTATGTTTCAGTGTGTGTGTGTGTGTGCGTGTGTTTGAGTGTATCTGTCTCATTCTTTGTGAACCCTGTGAATCCTCATTTTGTCTTGGGGCATAAGAATTGTAGAAAGTTTTTTGGGATCTGTGTGTGTGTGTGTTGTGTGTTGTGTCTGCGTGTGTGCTTGTGTATCTTGTGTGTTTGTGTGTGAGAGAGATAGAGATATTTCTGTTGCTGTTTCGTATTGTCGGACCTGACATCTGACATAACCGGAGGGTGTGGGGAGCAGTTTACTCACTCTGTACACGCAAGTTGATGGAGGTGAGTGGCAGACGCTGACTGGAGTCGATGTCGTACGAATCGCAGATGTATAGACCTCCGTCCTCGGGTCGCAGAGAGGTCAGCACAAGCACCTGGCTGTCGGCACGCGCATTATTCGGCAGCGGTTGTCTGTCCTGGCGATACCAGCGGAACTGCAAGCAAATCACTTGGGTTATATCTCCGCTCCCTTCAGTTAGGTATATCTCTCTCCAAATCTCACCTGAACATTTTGACGCTGCTCTCCGCGCTGCGTGGTGGCGCTGCAGCGCAGCTGAATGCTGTCTCCCTCGTGGCGCACCTGCTGCTCCGACTGCGGCTGCGGCTGGTAGTAGCTGGGGCGTTTCACCACAACCTGAGCGGTCTTTGTCACGTTGCCGTACTCGTTCCAGGCAGTGCAAGTGTAGCCACCTGCATCGGCGGGTGTGATGGCAATGAAGCGCAGTAGTTGTCCCTCAATGCGCACAGATCTGTCAGAGTTGTTTAGAAATATTAAGAATAAAGATAGCTTGCATTAAAGTTCTTTAAGGGGGATATATCGGAAACTATTCCCACTGTATCCCATTCTCCTTTAGAGTCTAGCCACTTCTCACCTAGGCAGTGGTCGGTTATTGTCGGTGGCCCAGATGACATTTTCGGGGCTGGCGCCGGCTACATGGCAGTAGATCTCCACATTGCGATCGGGCTCCACCTCGAGCGGTATGTTCGGCTGGAAGGTAATCTGTGGCAGAGGCAGCAGCACAAGTTCGCGCACCACAAACGTGATAACCGAACCGCTTGAGTCGATGGCATTGCAACGATACTTTCCAAGGTTCTGCTCCTGCACAAAGATGATGCTCAGGCGATCGCGATTGACATAGGTGTTGGGCAGCATTGCCTGTCCGTCGACACGTTCCCATTGGGTTTGAAGATTGGGATGCGAGTTGCTGCAGGTCAGTGTGACATTTTCACCCAAATTGGTTTGGAATTGCTGCTGGTTGTCGGGACGAGGCTGAGGGTGCGAGTGTTCCACATCGCCGAAGGCTGTAAGGGTTGACAAGAACAACCAGTGTTGGTAAGCGGAAAATTTATAAAGTTTAAATGTGTCTCTTACGTTCGCCAATGTCACCACGCTTTGGCTGCACATCGATGGTAATCGAGATCTCATCGCTGCCTGCTTCGTTGTTGGCCACGCACGTGTAGACTCCGGCATTGGCCTGAGTTACCGAGTAGATGTTCAGATATGCCGTGTTCTGACCGAAGGCGCGTTCCGCTTGCGGATCCAGCGAGAACTGTGTGGACGGATCGTTTCTCCATTGTACCGTGGGGTTGGGGAAGCCGCTGGCCAAGCATGTAATGCGCACTTCGTCGCCCTCGGTGAAGCGAAGACGAGTCTCGCTCGGCATCAGTTGGACAACTGGCATAGCCAAGACACGCAGAGAAGTAGTACCCGAAGCACGACCAACGGAATTCTCTGCGATACACTCGTAATCTCCGGCATCTTCCAATTGAATGTCCTTAATGCTACACAGAGAAATAACAGAAGGAGGGTGCCATTGCGTTAAAGGGGATAGTTTGATAACAAGTTCAAAGGAAAGTAACGAAACCTATTGCTCGATTGCCATATACCCTTCGCTTAACTTTGAAAAACCGTTGCAAATATGCTAAACATGCAACAGCCTCAAATCTCTTTCGTCGAAGGATATAGTAAAGATCAATTTCTACTTACGTGATGTAGCCTTCCTGAATCTCCTGGTGTCGGGGCGATAGTGGAGCACCATCGACGCGGCGCCATTGCACCGTCGGCCCTGGAATACCGCGGCCATAGCAGTAGAGCACTCCCTCGGAGCCGACTATATACGCTGGCGGCTCGGCCGGGTCTATTTCAACGCTCGGATGCTCCCGAGCTGCAAACAAGTAAATTATGGTGGTTGCACCGATTAGTAATAGGATCAGACTGTGCGGACCTGTCTTATTACCGACTCCATTCTTGTGCACTTGGCATTGCAATAACAAATTATATATATATAGGGTATACAGTTTTATATTATTATGTGACCGAAGGTTTCGAAGTATTATTTGTATATATTACCAATTCGTGTTTACGATAAATAGCGCAATGCAGCATAAGGAAATAGAGCAGAGAGATAAGTTAAGACGACTATAAAGTAAAACTGATTAATCACTTGATTCATCAGGGAATGATAAGGGAGTTTTCGAATGCAACTCCTTGTTCAAAACTGAAGTCAGGCCTTAATCCTTATTATCATTTGAGTATTTATTTTGAATATGACTAGCATAGGTACTAGGGAAATCTCTGGCTGATCTCTCATAGAAAAAACTTACGTTCAACGCCGACTGAAGTGCTGGATTGATCTACACCATGAACGTTCTCTGCAATGCAGACATATACGCCGCGATTTTCTGGCTTGGCATTGATGATGCGCAGCACGTTGTCGGTCTGCTGCACATTGGTGGCCATCTGCTCGCCCACCTTGGTCCATTTAATGCTGGGGTAGGGCGAGCCACTGGACTCGCAAGTGATGCTCAAGTCGGTGCCCTGATCGATAACGTGGCTCTCCTTAAGGCGCACAATGACGGGGACGATGCTGTGAAACAAACCAAACCCAATGAGGAACTGAGTTTGTCGTGATCTAAGTTGGTTAAGAGGGCTTACCCGTTGTCGTATGGCGGTTGCTGGCGCTGCTCAATGTAGACTTGAGCATCCTCGGTGTAGTTGCGATGGGTGCGAAGGTCGGTGCCGATGCACGTAAAGGTGCCTGAGTTGCGGGCAGTGGCATCACGGATCTCAAGAACTTCGCCGCGTGGGTAAACGTTGCGCAATTGATGTGGATTGATGGGGTAACCGTTGAAGAGCCACTCGAAACGCAGCGATCCATCGTGGGTGGATTGGCAGGTGAAGTGCACATTGTCTCCGGCCTCGCCGTTATATTCCTTGGGCTGAATGTAGACATGCACGCGGGATGGAGGTGGAGGCGGTGCGCTGGTGCGTACGTAGACCTGCACGTAACGCTCGTCCGATCCAAGTTCGTTTTGGGCCTCGCAGCGGTAGCGACCCTCATCGGATTTGCGTGGAGCATTGAAGATTAGACGGTTGCCATCAGTGGTGGTGTAGCCATCGGCCTGGCCATCGACACGTGTCCAGATTACGTTCGGTGCGGGATTACCGTCCACTTCGCAGTTGATCTCGTTGGGTTGATTCTCTGCAAAGGTCACAGACGGCGGCAGGTTGACAATCTGCGCGGGTGAGCGTTGTGATTGAGCTAGGGGGAGAAAAAGAGAGAGAGTCGAAGATATAATAAATGAAAAGAACTCATCAAGGCTCTACAAGGCATTCTCTGTGGCTAATAGCTACCGTAGCGAGCCGACATTTCTTTGGCATATCCTTTTTAGGCCGCATTTAAATGTTAGAGACATACAACGGTTAGTCGAATGAGATCAGTTGGGATGAACTAGGGAGGGGATCACTTACGTGTAATGGTAATGGCGACCTTGTCGTCGTACTTGCGAGAAGTCTGGTTGTTGATCGCTTGACAAATGTAGACGCCGGAGTCGGGGATCTGCAGGTTGAACAAGTGGAGAACACCTCCTTCAATCTCAGCGTTGTAGGGCAATGCGCTGTCCTGCTTGTACCAGTTGACCACGACAGGATCCTGTGAAAAAACATAGTAGGTGACATCGGAACGAAAGCGCATCTCAAATTTAGCACTTACGTTGTTCCATCTCATGCGACCGCTACAGCTGAGGGACACTGAACCGCCCACTGGCATGATGGTAATCTGGGGCTTCGAGATCGATACAATTATCTGGGTGCGAATGTTCTCTGGCGGCTCAGTCGGTACTGGGTCCACTTTGCCATAGTCTGTTCGGTTGTACAAAAGAAAGGGAGTTACTCGATTGGTTCTAACTGTACTCTGGACTGGTTAATTCAACTCTTTACGATTGTGTTAGTGACATGGACTCTGTCGAGGTGAAGTAAACGTAGAAAAGGGGAAAGGGGGCGTAAAGTACCTACGACATAGTTGATTAGGTACCAGCTACATATTTACACTAGGATTGGGGGGTAGGGAAGTAATACCAGTTCTAGCTAAGACAGATAACTAGGGTTGAGCTTCAGTGTCCAAAATAGTATTACACTCTGAGTATACATCGCTGGGCTATATCTTTTCAAAGACGGGCATGTCGGGCAATAAGCGGCGTCCCCATCGCAAGAGGAAGATCATATGTAAAGGATGAGTTAGTTAAAGCAAGAGCTACACATATGGCAGATACCTTGTACGACTATCGTACGAGTAACTAGTATTTATTGACACAACTATCCAAATCTATCGAAACAATTACACAAAGGCTTAGCGATGAGACACACATATTTAAATAATTCTACACAAATCGAGAGTGCTGAAAAGGGTTTAGGAACAAGAGTTTTGCAAATTTACAGCAGTGAACTTGGTTTATGGCAAAGTACCGAAATCGACTAAGGAGCTTTACTGATGGGTTTCCACCATTAGGTAGACGCAGCTAGACAGAAACAAAAGGATAAAATACTATGAAAGACAGAAAGAGAGATCGGTGAGACTAATTGGAAGAGTGTACAACTAAAGAGATGACTGAACATCTCTTAAGTATTTTGTAGTAAAATTACGGGTAAAGTTTCTATGGAGAGTCTACGCAGATTCCAAAAGACACACAATACTACATAACCATGTTTATTAAACAGATACAACAAATGGGACCTTGCGACTTAACTGAATATTAGAAAATACACCTGAGTGTACTGATCTTGTTATCGACCTAAGTGACTTAGCACCTTTCTGTTTAAGAATTAAAGATAATTTCCTTAAGGTTTTAGACCACAAAAAGAAAGTGTTAATTTCGTAGGTAACATTAAGTATTGAATGTCTAACAGAAATTACGAGAACATATAAATGTGTAAACATATAGACTAGAGTACATATCTATGGTTTATGTATGAATGTGCTTGCTAAATAGTTTCTTTGATGTTATTTGGTTTCTGTTTTCGCAGTGTACGAGTAGTATACAACAGCAGATAGCGATAAGGTAGAGGTATGTATATTGGTATAGTAGAGAGAAAGAGACAAAGAACGATAGTTTTGTTTGTTGTTGTAGTTGTTGTTGCAGAGATTTGTAGGTTGAATATTTGACATTGACAGGTCGCGAACCTCGCAGATGGCAGCCGTAGCGCAGTTTCGTTATATTTCCTATGATTCTGTCGCCCTTATATATGTGCAGGGTATCATTGTATGATATTGTTTCGTTGGGCTCAATATCGAAATGAAAGCCATTGCAACAGAATCCCCCGCTTAAATCGCATATCTTGGGCGGTTCTTCAATAATGCGAGATGTGTCTAGAATGTGGATGGATTGGATGGTTTGTTGTGATGATTTTGTTTTTGTTTTCGATACGATGAAATACATTTTTTTGTATGTTTTCCAAATTTGCAAATAGGTTGAAAGATGAGCGGAACGGAGAAGGGTTGGATGGTGTTGTGTGAATAAGAAAACAAAGCTAGCTGTAGAGTAACTTTATGGAAAAGGGTGTAGAATCGGGTGGAAAACTGGAGAGAAAGATCGGGGAGCGGGAAAAATTAAAGTGGATCATGAAGTGATGCAGACATTCAGGACAATTGCCTGGAAAGTCTACTCATTTGGAAGGGTAACTGTATGTTCTTGTATGTAAGTGTATGTGTGAAGGTTGAAGGCTTCGATATCGCAACCGATTTCAATTATCGATAGATAATATCGCTGCCAATGAAGGCTACCCAGTATCCCCGCCACTTACCAATATCCTGGCAACGATCGCCAATGAAGCGGGGCTTGCACTGGCACTCCACATCGCCGCTGTTGTTCAACAAACAACTCTGGGTGTTCTCCTCCTGGCAGGGGCAGGTACGGCACTGTCCGTTTTGAGCGCGATAGTGCAGGGGGGCGCAAGACTCGCAGGAGTTGCCCGTGTAGCCGGCGGGGCACTGGCACACCTCGATGTCAACAGAGCGTTCGGCGCCGGGCTGAGCATGTTCGACGGTCACCTCAAGGGTAACGTCACTAATCGAGGTACTGTCGGTGGGTACCTTGGGCGTAGCACGAATCAACAGATGCTCGATGTTGGTCAGTACGCTCATAATGTCGTTGCGTGTGGCGGGCGCCAATCTACCCAGATGAGCACGCTGCCACTGACCAGTCTCGTCCAAGCGCACGCTGTAGTCGTCCAGATAGGATTCCTCGGCGGGACGTGACCAGATCAAACGAATGCCATTGCCAATGATCACTACATCGCTTCCTGGCTGATAGTCCCCATTGGATTCTGTGGTCAGGGTGTAGTTAAGCTTGCCGCCATAGGCGTTCAGCTGGTTACCCTGCACATTGCCGCGCAGACTCCAGTATTTGGGCGTGTACGATTTGTATGAATAGGTGTATCTGTTATTGGGAATATCTACTTGCAGGTTGCCCGTGTCCATCAGCTGTCCTTCTTCGTCGGTGATCAGGGCTTCGTTGCTTATAAAGTCAACCGCGATTAGTTGGCGGTACAGCGAGGCGGAGCGGCAGCGAGTGGTCTGGCCGGAACAGAAACACTCCTTGCAGCCGTTGACATTCTCAAATGACAGACCGAAGGTTCCATCGCGGCACTGGTCGCAGCGATTGCCAATCACATTTGGCTTGCAGTAGCAGGCTCCGTTGGCGCAGCTTCGCAGACCATCCTGGTTGCACCAATCGCAGAGCACTTGGTCATCGATATTTGGACGTGGCGGCGGTGTTGGCTGTAGTCCATTGTTGTCCGGTTGGCAGTCGGAGGACGAGCCTCGGGTAGCATCTCCCACATAGCCGGCAGCACAGCGTTCGCAGCTCTCACCCTCGGTATTGTCGGCACAGTTCTGTAATGAGAGTTCAAAGTCAGAGTTATTCACCGAAACTACCAGATATACCAGAGGTCCCACTATAAAACTAGGAACAGAGAGTGCCTTCCCCCTTAGCAGCAACCATAACCATCCCGAATAACTTACCACACATTCTCCAGTTTCGCCATCGCATTGCGAAGAGTGTCCATTGCATTCGCAGGGCTCACAGAGACCCAGATAGAGACCAGCTTCGGGGTTGCGCTTGTAGCCAGGTGCGCAGCGCTCGCAGGAGAGTCCAATGTATCCCTGAGGGCAACGACACTCCTCCACCTCGTAGGCACGCTGGGTGCCCAAGTTGGTGGGGCTTGCAACGTCCAGGACGACCTGCTTGAGGGTGCCCTCCATGGTGCTGGTGGTGTAGGTGGCCTTAATGTAGATGGCATCGATCTTGCTAAGAGCCATTAGCAGATGCTCACGGTTGGCAACTTGGCCATCTGTGCGCTGCCATTCGCTCTCAATGATGCGCACGGCGTATGAGTTTGAAGTGCTGGGACTGACGGGAGATTGACGATGATGGATGAGGGTCAGATCCTCGCCACTCTTGATGACCACATCGGGTGCATTGTTGCGCGACATCTGGCCACCAGGCAGTGGGCTGTAGCTAAGGGTGTAATTCAGGCGACCGCCATAGGCCGTCAGCTTGTTACCCAAGAAGGTGTTTGGCAGACTCCAGTAGAGAGTATCGGCATTGTAGTCCTGATTAGATCTGAATGTAATCGCAGAGGTCTGGGTGTCGAAGGGTACCGTCTGTGGCTGGGCACGCGTGTAGTCGCGCACCAGCTGGAAGCCATGCGGGGCACGGGAACGACCGAAGCTGCTGCTCACTTGCTCGCGATACCACGAGGTGCTGGTACAGTCTGCCTGCAGTCCGCTGCAGAAGCACTCAATGCAACCGGTGTAGACGAAGCTGTTCAGATGGAAGCTCTTGGCCTCGCAGGTGTCACAACGTTCACCAGTGACCAGGGGCTTGCACTCACAGGAACCATCGCGGCGCACACTGTAGGTACCTTCGGCGTTGCAAGATGTCTCGGGTATCTTGTGGCAACTGCCACCAGCAGCCAAGGGGTTGCCTTGATAGCCATCGGCGCAGCTCTCACAGCGGCGTCCCTGGTAGCCTTCATAACAGTTACAGATGACATCACCATCAGGTGTCAGTTGGCAGCCACTGGCAAAGTTATTTCTGCCACTCTGGGGGCACGGGCACGGCAGGCAGGCAACACCTCGTCGTGGATCGCCATAGGTACCGGCAGGGCAGGGCTCTGGTACGAATGGTACACAGTGGCCCAGCCATGGACCGCCGGGCTGACGCACATATCCAGGTGCACAAGTCTCGCAGGAGTCACCGATGTAGCCGGGCGGGCAGCTACACTTCTCCACCAGGGAGGCACTACCCAGACCCTGATCGGCAGTACCGGCTGAGTCCAATGCAATGTTAACGAGTTCAACTTCACGCGCCACCGCATCAATGTAGCCAAGGCGAATCAGAATATTGTCAACGTTGGCCAATATCATCATGATCTCCTCGCGCGTAGCTTTGCGTCCGTCGGGCTTGTACCAGTTGCCTGGTGTGAAGGGAACCTCCACCTTGTTCGACTGGTTGGGTTGGGTGCGCACACGGTAGGTCAGAGTAAACGAATTGCCAGTGATGATGACATCCGGACCTGAGATGGGACGTCCATTGCCCAGATAGCTAACCTCGTACTTAAGCTTGCCACCGTAGGACTTCAGTTGGTTTCCCATGTAGTCGGTCGGTAGGGCCAGATAGGGTGTCTCGCGGCTATTGTATTGCACATCTGACGCGCGGAACTGCACACCGTGGTGCAGGGTCAGAAGACTATGGCCGGGTGCTTCGTTGATCACGATCTGCTTGTAGGGACTGAGCTCTACACCCACCACGCGATGGGACAGAATTGGCGGTTGGATGGCATAGGTAAAGAGATTGGCGCTCTCACAGGAGTTGGCAACGCCAAAGCAGAAGCATTCGATGCACTCATCGCTGGAGCGTGCCAGCATATTGAAGAATCCAGCGGGGCAGTATTGGTTGCGATCGGGAGTAACCTTTACAATGGTATCGGGTCTGACGAAGTGAGTACCGCGTGTGTTGATGATTTCACAGGAGTAGGCACCGCTATCCTGGTGTTGCATGTCAGGGCAATAGAGATCGCCGCGACCGCCGTAGCTCTTCGAAACACACTTGTCGGGAACATGACCCCAGTTGAGACGCCAAACGATTGTGGGAACAGGCACACCAGTTGCTGTGCAAGTCAGATTGAGGGCCTGACCCTCTAGCAGGGACTGCATAGGAGGTGGTGGACGAATGGGTTCGGGTTTCACTGAAGTCGATGAAATAGTCAACACAGTTTACAGGGTATTTCTTAGTTGGGTACTTACTGCAACCGATCTCATCACTGCCATCGCGACAGTCGTTCAGGTCATCGCACTGGAAGCTCTTGGGAATACAGTGTCCACTGGAGCACTGGAACTCGTTGTAACGGCATGGAGCACCACTTGGCTCTGGGTCGCAGGATTCCTCGTCTGAGTTGTCACCGCAATCGTTTTCACCATCGCAACGCCAGGTGCGCTCCACGCACTTTGTGTTGGCGCACAGGAACTGGTTGGGCTGACACTTGCGTCCATGGCTGCAGCTGTGCTCATCCGATCCGTCCGAGCAGTGGGGCAGGCCATCGCAAATATTGGACTTGTCAATGCACTCACCATTCATACAGGTTGCCTGGTACTCGTTGCAAGCTGTCGATGGGCGATCGTGATCGGCGGCGTTAACTGTCAAAGAGATCAGGGGTAAAACATGTAGCTAGTTCTTGTGTCGGAAGTGGGGGGAAAATCCTTGCTGACCGCTTACCATTGCAGTAGACCAAGCGGCATTAGAGTAAGAAAGTTTATTAAGAGTGTATTAGCTGAAGATCGAACAATCGAATGATCAGGGGCTTAGCCGAAGTTGGTCAAATCATAAATTGGCTATTTTGAAATGACCATCAACGGCTGAGGCTTATAGGGGGGTGTATTTCCTACCTAGACCAAAGAACTCAAGATCAATATGTGGCACGGTGCCATACTTAATCCGGTTCGATTTGGGTTCCTCATATTTCTGTTCCCCCCAAGCTGCGTCCATTATAGAGTTTTATTATGGATACTTTACTTTAGGTCTACATATCTTATTTATGCAGGTCTTCAAAGCAATACTTACATCGTTCGACAGTCAAGTGAACGGTGACCTTTTGTCCTTGCACATAGCTGGGATAGCCAACGGCTTCGCACACGTAAGTGCCTGCGTCTTCCATCTAAGAAAATCATAGAAAGTTATTTCCAGATTAGGTTTATTTACCAGTAAACTTGAACCTTACGCGAATATTCGGTATTTCCAAGCGTCCATTCTTATCGGTAAAGCCCACTGGCAAAGGACGTCCTCCGGGACGAGACCACTTAACCTTGGCGCGGTTTGGACCCTCGTCACGACAGCGGAAAATGACCTCGCGACCTGCATAATGCCAGAAAATGAGTTACCAAATGCTCCGAGAAAGACATTTAAATTTTGTGTCAAAAACGAGCAAGCTGAACCTTATATAGTACAATCACTGTGGAATATCGGGTTTTATTGGGGGTGGCAGGAATTTTACTGTGAGTTTAAAACTAACGAGCTTGCTAACGGGATATGTGCTGAAAATGAAAATTTCGACAAAAAATATACAACGTCGAGCCAAGCCAATTGCTGTAGTGCAGTGTAGCTTTCTTTCTACTAAATGTGGTGTGTAGTTAGGCCAACTTACCCTCCCTAATATATCCTGAGGGTATTTAATTTATAGAGTTTGACATTTGGTTGGGTTAAGCATTAGAAGTAATGGTAGAACATTATGTTGAGTAGAGTATAAACATATAACAAACAAAACAACGCAAAAAACAAGAGAGAACTCCTTTTTTCGGCATGCCGAAGTCTGTAAACCCTTGTAGACCGATGCTTTAGGATCGATAAGAACTATCAATAAATTATCGCAAGGAAGACCCGGCGTAGAAAGCTCAGTTCAGCTTATGATCAGCCAGAGATCTTTTGCATTATCGGATAAATGGAAAATTTAAAACTTTGAAATAACTACAAGGGCTTACAAGAAAATATCTTCGTAACCATCTGAAGATCTTCAGGTGCTTAGCAAAGACTCTTTTGAACCTTAGAGCCAGGAACAATATCCATTTCTTTGCATGGCATTCTGTCAGATGACCAGAACAGTTCGCATAGTCATGGATTCCGAAATACAACTTACTTTCTTTGATGATTTGGCTATCGGGATAGGTCTTAAGATTCAGCTGGTTATTGCGTCCTTGGGAAGATGTATCAGAGGCTGTGAAAAAAATAAACCGTTAGTTAGTTACAGCTTGGCATATGCACGATAGTTTCCCACTAGACTTAAAAGACTACTACGTTGGGTTAAGCAAAGTTTGGTGTGTTAAAAGTGCGTTGAGGTGATTTGATAGAGTTCGGGGGTTTTTGTACTGGCACCGAGATTGCTGGGACAATCGACTTACTATCGATCTCATTGTTGATGGGATCGCAATCATACTCATCGCTGCCATCGAACGGACAATCGGTTATGCCATTGCAGCGCAGTCCCAGCGAAATGCATGGACCATTTTCACAGCGGAACATGGTAGGCAGACAGATAATGCGCAATGGCATCGCCGGAGTTGTCGGGCTAGTCGTTGTTGTTGTTGGTGTTGTTGTTGCTGCTGTTGATGTCGTTGTTGTTGTCTGGCTTGGAGCTCGTCCGCCAGTTACATACGGATGACCTTATATGGCAGAAGCGATTGTATGTGTACACGATGATTGATGTAGATGATGCTCAAGCATGCTCAACAAAACAAAAGCGATGCAAGTGTCTGCTATGCGGGGTGTCCCGCCTCATTTGGCTACTTACCACAGTTGGCCTCATCGGAACTGTCCTGGCAATCGGTTTGTCCATTGCAACGCACTGCGGCATTCACGCATTGTCCGTTGCGGCAGCGGAACTGGTTAGCCTGGCAGGGAATCGAGGGGCAATCGGTCTCATCGGAGCCATCCACACATTCAGTGAAGCCGTTACATTGCGCATTGCCGGAAACACAGTCACCGTTACGGCAACGGAACTGATCGGAGGCGCAGCCTGTACGGGAAATCAAAGAACTTTTCATTAGTAGTCGAACCAGCTTAATGCCTTTGCTACGGCTGTACGGGATCGAACGCTATATAAAAAACCCGTTTGTTTAAAAAGAGATTGTAATTTAGAACAGGCGTCAAATCACACTGGGCAACGGCATCGATCCTAACCCTCTAAACGATTAAAATAGGCAAACTAAATTTAAGTCGACAGGGTTAAAATCGATGTCGAAACTCGCAGTACAATCCGTAAAAGAAAATATATTTCAACAGTGCATACACATGAGTAACTTATAGGGGTTTATTTTTGGACAGGAGCTGTTGTTGTTCGGGAAGTTTTCGAAGGAACATCATGCAGCTTACTTAAAAACAAACTTAGGAGAGAAAACATAATATAGTCTACTGTAAGAATAAAATAACTATTGATAACTAACTAACTACGATCTAATTGGTCGCATTTTAACAGACATATCGGTTGGGTGGAGGAGGAGATAGAGACAGGGGTTATTAAATCAAAGTAAATTTGCTGTTTATTAACCAATACAGTTTTGTTCATCGGAAAAGTCTTTGCAGTCGTAGAAGCCATCGCAGTGCTGTGTCGAATTAATGCAAAATTGTCGATCGTAACAAAAAAACTCGGTCTCCTTGCATTGAGTACCTGTATAACAGTCATATATGTTTTTTTTTTTTTTTTTTGGTTTTGTGCAATTGACAAACGAGTTACACAAGACATAAGCAAAAGGAAAAGAGATCGGTGAGACAGATAGATACTATGTAGGTAGAGATATAAAGTAATGTACATAAACACATGGCATTTTTGTGTATCGCAAAATATGGATGTGAGCAAGAGTGAGATAGATAGAGATAGAGCGAGAAATACGGCATATATGTTGGCATAAGTATATAGCAGCAACTTAAATTGAACTACTTGTATAAAAAAAAGAAATCACAAGGTGCCTGTGCCTTAAATTGATTGCAAAATTGGACACATTGTCCTTTAAATACTGTGCTGAAAGAAAAGTAATCAATTGGAAAACCAAATAGCTGTAGTGTTTGCCTAGGACTTGAGGATCACTTGAGAGTCAACCCAGCCCGGATTTGATTGTTTGTATTTGATATTATGTTAAGCTTCAAGCTGATGCCTTCAGGTCTTAAATAGACGATCATTATCTTAGTTTCGATCGGAACTGATCTTGGATATCTTCTGCTAAAACTGATTATGTTTAGTTCTTATCCTACGTTGCTACTTCCCCCGTATTAGAAATGAGAGCGATGCTTGTGTGGCAGATTAAGAATTTAATGCAAACTTACAATTGGCCTCATCGGAGTTGTCTTCGCAATGACGATGGCCGTCACAACGTTCGCTCTCCGTGTAGCACCTGCCACTGGGGCATGTGTGCTGTGGACAGGGCAGCATTGGGTATGATGGATGGCGTGGGGGTGGCAAATGACAGTCATGCTCGTCGCTACGATCAGTGCATTCGATCTGGCCATTGCAGCGAATGCTGCGATCGAAGCACGAATCGTCGCAGAAGAATTGATCCCGGGTGCACTCATCGGGGGTTCGCCGATTGATGGCTATGAGTGGCGCATCGGTGTGATAGCGAAAGTTGGCGATAGTTGGCGTTTAATGTTTATCGATGTGTTAATGGAAAGGTAATTATCGGTTTATCGCAACAAGAAGAAAAGACGAAAGAAAATAGCATAAGCAACAGCTTCTTATATTAGGTTTAGCATCGGTTAAGTGGCCTGAGAGCTTAGAAAAAACTGCACTTGGTATCGTATAGAGCATACAAACCTGTGTTGTGATCTAGACTCCCGTAAAGGATCTCTCAAGCGAGATCGTCTTACGGAAGGCAAACTAAATGATGGCTAATTATACATATTATTATCACAAGTTGAGGAGCTTGGACTAGGTAGGGAGCTGGGCTTGGGACTGGATTAGATATGGGCATGGAAAGTGATTTATGACTAGAAACGAGTGACGTTACCCTCTCCCAAGCAATTGCCAGGCAATTCGTCCGATTTGTCCAGACAATCGATATTGCCATCACATAGTAATTTAGCATTGATGCATTCAAGGTTTCCGCACTGCCATTGATAGGATAGGCAGGTCTTTGCGGTCTTTGATGTGTTTGTTCTGTGGGTGTTCTGCTCATCGCTGGTATGTGTGACTGTGTGTGTGAAAAGGCGTGGATCTGGCGTACGTTTTATGTATGTGTTAGGCCAAACGAGAATTGAATAGCAACAAAAATAATGAACAATTAACGAAAGTGAGTATCAATAAACAAAAGGGAATGCGTAGTGCGAGTGAGAAGGAGGAATTGCAAGAGAAAAAAGACTTTTGGAACGAGCGAGTGAGTAAGTGGGGAAGAGATAAACTGAGCTTTGGAGCAAAAGATAAGGAGAGCTGACTCGATTGAAGAAAAAGTTCAGTTAAGGTAGTGTTCGATTGAAAGATTGCTACTTTGAAGTCAGAGGAAAAGTGCAAGCAGAATATTGATCAGGTAGATAGAGTCTTCAATATGTTACCCGGGCAATCGCGCTCGTCGATGCCATTAGGGCAATCGCGTTTTCCATCGCATCGTAGTGTCCCAGGGAGACAGCTGCCGTTGCACTCTATCGTATTCGGTGGGCAGATGCGAGCTTGAAAATGAATATACGTATATCAATGAGAATGTGATTAAACTTGATCAAAGATTAAAACCGACTATATACTCCAAAGCTGAGCCCAACTTCGTGCGCTTACCACGGATTCCACTTGTGCGTACAGTGTAGTACGATCAAAATTCTACCCAAAAAAACCAAAGGTCGAACTACTTACATACGATTAGTGTTAAGCTTTGGGATGCAGTGCAGGGTTTCAGTTGGGAATCGATTGTTTCAGAATCGGTTATATGTGTATGTGGGTATGCATGATTGGTAGGGGCTTACCGCAATTGAGCTCATCGCTAGCATCGGAACAGTCCACGTTGCCATTGCATCGCAGCTTCGATGCGATGCAATCGCCCGTGTTGCAGCTGGCGATGAGCAATGAGTTTATCGTTTATCGTCGATGATGATCGTGATGATGATTGTGATGATGTTGATGATCGTGTTTGTTGTTGTTGTTGTTGTTGTTGGTGTGTGTGTTGGTGTGATCAAAGGGATCAAGGACATATGTACATATAAAAGATAAAACGTATCGTGATTAATACGATCAATCGCCGACGATCGCTGCTGTGCGCAAACCAATGATCGATGTCTTACAGATATGCATCATCTAGACATAAAGTACAGTTACGCTCGTCGTTGCCGTCGTTGCAGTTGACAATACCGTTACACAACTGATCGCGCGGTATGCAATAATCGTCGCACTCGAACTCGTGCTCAAGGCAATGCTCTGCAAATGATCATGATGGATGGCGTGATGTACATAAAACGAGTGAGTGTGTGTAGGTGAGGATAACACTTGGAGGCCGCAAGTTACCATCGAGTCTCTGTGAGTATGTGTGTGTGTGTTTGTGTGTGGTGTGTTTACCTGTGAAGGCCGGACAATCGATCTCATCGGTTTCATCTTGACAGTCCGGAAAGCCGTCGCATTTCTTCTCTAACGGAATACACTGGCCCAAGTCACATTCGAAATAATAAATTTCGCACCCACTTGGATTGTCGTTGTCCAAGGGGTCTATGTCTGTGTCAAGGTCTTGATCTGGTTGTGTATATGTAAGTGTGTGTGTGTGTGTGTGTGCGTGTATTTGTGTGTGTAAAGCAGAGATGAAAAGATAAAACACATGTTTCGTGAGTAAGCTCGAAAGCCAATCGCTCCTCATAGTAGTAGCACCAAGGGGTACTATATCTAGTTGGGTTTAGTAATATTACTAATCAAGAAGCGCGCTCTACCATAATTCGTATCGTCGTAATTGATCAGACAGTTGTACTCGTCGGCACCGTCGGCGCAGTCGGTGATGCCGTTGCAGCGCTTATACCCGGAGATGCAACTCCCGTCCCCGCATTGGTATTGGAAGCTCAGACACTCCACGATCGTCTTATTGAACTTGGCATGAAAATCTGATAGGGTCGGACCGGAATAACGTACGATCACGGAGGATGATGTTGATGTTGTTGTTGTTTTGTTGATGTTGTTGTTGTTGTTGTTGATGTTGTGGTGTGTTGATGTTTCAGTTGAAGCAAACCAGCAAAGATCGCGGGTAGAGAGAGCAGAGAGACAGACAATACAACAGGGAGCAAGAAATAGATAAAGACAGAGCAATGGCGAGACGACACAGTTCAAGGATGCGCGTTGTAAAGAGCGTGGAAAAAAGAAGAGAAAGTACAGTTAGCTCCATGAAAAATCATAAATCCACAAAGTGGGCATAGGAAGAGGTAGGTCGGGAAGGGAGCAAAGGCAGGTGGTTTCGTTAGAATGTTAGAATAGGTGGTTGGGTCAAGGCACTGTGCATTTCAACAGCATTAAAGTGCGTAGGTGAAAAATAAAATAAAATCAAAAGAAAACTAAATTGTGCAACTTAGAAATACGTTAATCTTAAACTTAGATCTTAGTAGTAAATCATGTAAACTCAAAACAAAATGGGAGTTATAAAAATAATATAAATAAAATAAATATAAAAATAATTTTTGGGGACAGAACCAACTTGAGTAGCAAGATAAGTTGTCTATCGATTGGGCCGATTACATTGATCGCATTAGTGCTGGACAAGGCTGGGCTTTGGTTATCGATTATTCAGATATGCAACCAATTGTAGCGTGCAAATGGAACTTTATGAAGTGGAGACTCCGACACACGCACCACACCAATTTCGTTGTTGTATTCAGCGCATGCAGGATAGTGGATGGAGTAGGGGTAAGGTCTGTGGGGCATGGGTGGAGGAGATGCTGTTGCAATTGATACTTACGGCAGGTGCTCTCATCGCTGCCATCGCCGCACTGCGATATGCCATCGCAGACTTGAGTCTTGGGTATGCAACCACCGCCGCGCAGACACTTGTACTATGAGGCACGGGTGAAAACGTGTGTGTGTGTGTGTGTTGATATGAGTGTGATTCGGAAGGGGTATATGGGGAAATGCAGCACTTACCTTGTCGCTGCCACAGTTGCAGAGCAAGTAGTCCTCATCCTCGTGCCGGCCGCAGTCGGCAATGCCATCGCAGACGCTCTCAATCGGAATGCAATCGCGATTGTGGCACGCGAATTCGATGTTTGCGAGGCAATTGCTCGCCAGCGGCGGCAGCGAGGGCAGGGACGAGGATGACGATGACGATGATGGTGATGATGATGATGAGCTGGCTAAATGGTGTTGCAGTGGTTGTTGTTCGTTGTTGTTGATGGATGTCGGGGGGCGGTGATTGTCAGACAACAAGGCATATATTTTTGTTTGGTATAATACGAAGCAGGCACGTGAATGAGATACGTAAATAATATAAAAGAAAGAGAGACGGAAAGTAACAATAAGAGCGTAAAAAGGAGAGTACGTGTGTGTGGGTGTGCGTGTGTGTATGTGTGACAGTGTTGCCAATTCGCGATTTCTTTTCATTAAATCAGAATGCAGTGTGTGAAAGTTAGAGCAGGCTGACTTAGCCTTTTTTCCGCTAAGTTATAAATGAATTTGTGAAAGGGGGAAACCCCTTTTTTTAGAGATTTCTGGCAATGGTTAATGAGAGAAAAAATTAGAGCTTTGACGCTCCTAAGTCGATAAATTAAACAAACTGCAACGAATTGAAATTTCCCAAGTGTTGGAAAACGTATTTTGTGTGGCAATGTGCTTATTCCACTTTATAATTGTAAAATTTCCAATGTCTTTTCTGTAATGAGCTGGCAACCCTGTCGTGCGTGTGTGTGTGCGTCTGTGAGTGTGATGGCAGCAATAATTAAAATCGAAAAAAAGTTAATTATAGAATAACGTAACGCTATAAGCTAAATAAATGCTCTAAACTTATGACTACTTAGGGGGGCTGTGTGCGCGAGTGTGTGTGGGTGTGTGTGTGTGTGCAGGGTAACTTAGCCTAAGTAAGTTTCAATGTTCGATGCTAGAGTCACAAACATGGCATGCACTTTGTAGTATATGGTGGCCTGGCCACAGGAACGTAGGGGGTAGGTGGAGTGTCTGGGAAAGGGGGTAGAGAGGTCACCATACAGTCACTAGAACTAGAACCCATCACCCAGCCCGAAAGTATGCAGCACACACTTTGGGATGCGCCGCTATGACCAACCCACCCAGAGGTGGTGGTGGTTAGCTAGGGAAGGGATAACCTACTCGGTGCAACTCCTTGGGTCGTTAGCTGATAGGGGTTAGTGGTGGAGCGCGGCGTGGTGGCAACTGCAGCGGGTGCACGTGTGGGCAGCGGCGGTGCCTCCGTCGTTTGACGCTCCAACGGGGCAGGCGGCACGGCGGACCACGGATAGGGCGTGGTGCGGACCGGTGCTTGCGTCACCGGCGGACGTCGCGTGGTCACCGGCGGACGGCGCGTGGTCACCGGCCGTGCATACTGTTCGCAATTGTCCTCGTCGCTCATGTCGTTGCAGTGATGGAAGCCGTCGCAGCGCAGGTGCAGCGGAATGCACACGTTGTTGCGGCACTTGAACTGATCGGAGGCACACGGATTCTGCGCGTTCGACTTGTCGTAGCGATCGTTCGGATAGTACACCTGATACTCGCCGGCATCCTCGTAGTGCAGGTCGCCGATATTGATGTGATTATTGTGGCGATTGTAATCGCTATCGGCGCGACCGATTGCCGGCGGCGGACGTGGGCGATAGTTGCGTATGATGCCCTCCTGATCGACCGTGTCGCCATCGGGACCGATGATTTCGTTGTTATCGTTTAGATCTGTTAGCAGATCATAGCATGCATTATATGGTAGGGGGTAGTGTTGGTGGGCGTAAGGGGGGAGGGGGTTGGGGTCATGCAAACCGTTTTTAAGAAGTTGTTTTATTAATTTTTGTTTCGATTTCGATTTGAATCGCATGCAAATTTCGGAGTTGATGCCAATTGATGAGGTTGTTGGTCCAGAAGGCGGGTTGTTGTTGTTGTTGTCGTGGTGGTTATTGTAGTTGTTGTTGTTGCGTGCAATTAATCGATTAGTTTTTGTTTCGTTTTTGTTTTGCGATAACCACAACCACAAACATACGTTCAAATATATCGTTCACACATTTCGATTGGAGGGAAGAGAAATAAAATTGGAGCTTGTTAAAAAAATCATAAATTTTGTATCGAAAAACATTGACACGCTTAACATTTATAACAGAGACGCATAAGCCATCGATAGTTATCGAAGAAGGAGTCCAAACAGGTAAGGTAAAGCAAAAGACAGTAAGAGAGAGCGAAAGTCACATGAAGATAGACAGAGAGAGAGTAAGAGAGGGAACACCAAAGCGAGACACCAAAATGAAGAGACACAAAAGGAGCTGTTGCAGTTACCAAGAGAGAGAGAGAGAGAGAGAGAGCACAGAGACCGGCAAAAGCTGAATACACATACTTATGAACCTATTGACGACTATCGTTATCGACGCGACAAGCACTTACCGCAGCTTTGCTCGTCTGTGTAATCGTAACAATCGTAGATGTTATCGCACACCTGACGCATCGGTATGCACTCACCGTTCCCGCAGCGGAACTCATTGAACTGACACTGATCGGCATCGTAGCCACCTGATGTAGTTAGATGTGTGTCAGTATGTGTGTGGGTGTGAAAGTGTATGTATGTGTTATCGATGACAGATTTGGGCTATGACGATGAGTAAGTTATGTTACGTTGGTTAAGTGAGAAGTGCTTGAGGAGGGGGATGTAGGTTGTTGGGTTGCTGGGTTGCTGGGTTGCTGGTACCGGGAGGAAACTCCGGCCAGATTGACGGGCACAGACCGAGGTCTGACAGCGCCAGACGACTGTGCGCGAAAAGTGCATTTCGGGGCTAACCAGCGAGAAGTGCGAAACAGTGTTGTGGGGTGCGGACTGAGCGGGCTGCTCTAGCAACTTACCGGCCACACAGGCGCTCGGAGCAATTGACTCACACGCACACACACGCATACGCACTGTTGCACACACACTCACTCACCGTCGCAATAGCGCTCGTCCGATATATCCTCGGGGCAATCGATGTTGCCGTTGCATAGCAACTCTTTGGCAATGCACGTGCCGTCGTCGCATTGCCACTTGTCGTACAGGCAAGCTGCGTGTGTGCCGCATGACAAAAGGAAAGAGACAAAGAGAGAGAGAGAGAGAGAGAGAGCGTAAGAGAGTGAAGGCGCGCGCGTGCTGTTTAAGACATACGGCAACCCTCCTCGTCCGAACGATCGTGCGGACAATCGGCGCGTCCATCGCAGCGATGCACAATCGATATGCAGCTAAGATCGCGACAGGTGAACTTGCCCTTGGGGCACGTGTAGCGCAGTCGTGGCACGACTGTTCCGCGCAGCAAGTGGAAGCAGAGAGAGAAGAGCATTGATTGATGTACAATAGTATGTGATTGTTATTAGGTGAGTGATTGATTGCTTGATTTATCGATAGTTGGGTGGCATGATTTCGATATGTGTTGCTGATGTTGACAATAGAGCAAGGGCTTTATTGCAGCCAGGATAATTATCGAGAGGGACACTAGTTTTTTTTATACATGTATACTATTGATATCGGTTATCGATAGTTTCGGTGCATGTTATCGATAGTTCATATATTTTTTCGATATTTTTTTGTTCATGCAAAATATAGTTACAATTACTCTACTCTTTTGCTCTATTGTCATCAGCTTTGTAGATTCGATACACTGTGTTATCGATCGATTAGCTGCATGTTCGAGTGATAGTGTGTGTGGTGATTGATTGGTAATCGATTGATTCGCATCATTCCCTTGTCTCATACTCACTTCCTTCGCAGTGCTCCTCGTCGTCGGCATTGTTGCAATCGGCGTAGCCATCGCATTGCTGGCTGACGCTGATGCAGCGAGTGCCATCGCGGCACTGATACTCCATGCCGCTGCAGGCGGCGGCTGATGATGCAGACACGGGATTAGTAAACGGTGAGCGCGCGCGTTGGCGGTTATGTGGTTTAGTGTTAGTTGACCCATGAATGTTAGGGGTTTTTGTGGGCGGGGCAAAAGAGGGCGAAAGAGAGAGAGAGAGAGTAAATGGGTTAGTGGTTAGTTTAGTTAAGGTTCGATTAATACGCTCTGGCTGTCGCAATGTTACCAAAAGCGGAGCTTAGACTAGGCCCAGACAGTTGTCTTGGGTCGGTACAGTATCTGGGGTTACCAAGTATCTATATGAATACGGCATATATGGTATGGTAAATATGTATGTTGTTTAAATTGTAGCTTAGTCAAACTTAGCACTACGCGGCCTAGTTAGCTAATACTGTAGGTATTACTTACTACATAGGTGTGTGTGTGTGTGTTGAGGTGTGTGTGTGTGTATAAGTGTATAGGGTTTTAGCACTACTAGTAGTAAGTGTAGAGACATATATGTAGATATGGAATAGGTTATCTAGCTAGGCAGTACTTACGGCAATCTTCGCCCTCATCGTCGCCATCCTGACAGTCCCAGGTGAGATCGCAACGCTTGCTGGCATCGATACACTGTCCGTTGCGGCATCTGAACTCGTTGCTGCGGCAGTCTGCAATCAGAGCAAGAGAGTGGGAGAGAGAAGTGAGTAAAGCTGAATTTAATGTCACACATTCATTCAAGTTGAGTATTCTGGCAGTATTCTGGCTGCAATTAGCACCCAACCGGATGCAGTTTAACAAGGATTTCCCCTTTTTGTCGATTTGTCGTCGGGCTGCGGCAACTTGAAAGTAAAAGTTTGTTAGCTCCCTGTTTGTATGTTGATAAGTTGATAAGCCGCCACACAGCCCGACACCACCTACTCGAACTTGAATTGTTGCCCTGCACAGCCCACGCTGTCCCCCCATCTCGCTCTGCTTCCCCTCAACTGGCATCGTTAGCCACAGTTTCCTGTGCATGTTTTGAGCCTTTTTGAACCTTTTTTCCGGCTTCAGTTGTTGCTGTTGCTGAAGTTGTTGGACAGGACGCCTACAATTTCATACAGCCGGTCTTGAGTTAAGCATTTTCACAAATATTTGTCACACTTTTTGCTTTGGCCTTTGCCTCGTCGCGCCCGAAAGTATGCAGCACAAAGTGGGGAAACAACGCGGATTTGATTACAAGCAGCAGCTCACACACACGCACAGGCACACATACACACTGCAAGCGAGACGCAAAGTAAGAACAAAGCTAAGCGAGGCTAATTAAAAGCAAAGACAACCTAGGCCAGCGACGTAGGAGGAGTGAGGCCCCCTGCCCCCTTCTTCGGGAGTGGGAGGGGGCGCAGTTGCCGGCCAAGGCGTGTCACTTAGCCGGCGTGTAATCAGAGCATCTTTAAGTTGTATAATGTTAAAAAAAATGAACAATTAACAGGCATTTAATACGCTTGCCGCAGGGTAGCGTCGACTGGGAACGGAGTACGTCAAATGCAACGGTCTCTCTCTATGTGAACCAGGCGAGATTGGGTTTGTCTTGGGTTTTCTAATGAATAGATAATTTTACTTAAATATCTTAACTTAATGGCTATTATCATACATACATGTGCATTTAAATGCTTACAAACTATGCATTTGAAAACATAGGGTATATGTACGATAAGAGAATTTATAATGAAAGTCAACATAAACTCTTAGATTATAAAGTACAAGCTACATATGTGTTGTGAGGAAGGGTATACAATTTTTATATAATTTTTATGGAATAAAAAAATTCTATTTTTTGAACTTCAACTTTTATTTTATTTTATTTTTTTTTTTATTTCATGAAAAAAAATATTTTTAATGAAAGTCAATATAAACTCTCAGATTATAAAATTTAAGCTATGTGTTGTGAGAAAGGGTATACAAATTTCGTATAATTTTCATGGAATTAAAGAATCCAGTTTTTGAATTTCAATTTTTTTTTATTTTTTTTTTTTTTTTTTATTTTATGAAAAAAAAAATTTTTATTTGTAATGAAAGTCAATATAAACTCTCGGATTATAAAGTACAAGCTATGTGTTGTGAGGAAGGGTAAACAATTTTCGTATAATTTTTATGGATTTAAAAAAATCCATTTTTTGAACTTCAATTTTTATTTTATTTTTTTTTTTATTTTATGAAAAAAAAAAATTTTATTTGTAATGAAAGTCAATATAAACTCTCAGATTATAAAGTACATGGTATGTGTTGTGAGGAAGGGTAAACAATTTTCGTATAATTTTTATGGAATTAAAAAATCCATTTTTTTAAATTTTATTAATTATTTATTTTTTTTATTGTATTTTACGCTCAATTTGAAAAAAATGTGAAAAAAAATAGAAAATAATTTCATTTATTTTACTCTTATTTAAGGAGGAAAAGAAATCCAAATAGAATTTTATGCCAATTTTTGGTTAAACTTTGTTTTAACAAGTTCGATTAGAAATCTATAAAATTTCTAATTGAAATATTTAAAATTTATGAAGCTATGCGATAGTCTTCTTAATAAACTCTTTAATGCCTCACAAGTCTTTGCATGGAAATGGGCTGAAATCGTCTTGGCTTCTTGATTCAATGTTGCCTATCGGCTTATCGAGGCTATTGGCCATCCGTCATAAGTCAACGATTGTTGTCGTCCCCATCATCGTCGCCGTCGCCGTTGCCGTCGCCGTCGCGGTTAACTGCAGCGCCAAGTTTAACTACTTTTTGGGCGCTCACAAATCGCCAAAGTTTTCGTTCGTTTTCTTCGCTCGCTTTGCTTGCAATTTTCAACACGAAACAGACGGAAGCGTTTTATCATTATTATTTTACGTTTGTCCCCCACCTCCGTTCTTGACGGTGCATAAGAAGTTTGTCTGCGGCGCAATTGGCACGCCCCCTCAGCCCTCAGCACCTCCGCCCCCGCCCCATGCATTTTGACAATTTCGTTTGCGATTTGTTCGCAGTTTGGCGGCGCAATGCGGCGCCTTGAGCTATGCAACTAAATTTGCCGACAACAAAACAAACAGCGAACAGACGCGATGCAGACGGAAGAAGGCAGCAAAAGAGAATGGCAAAAGGCAAATGGCACAGGGCACAGGGCAGAGGGCAGAGGGCAAAAAGGGCTGGCGTAAGGTAACAAAGGTTGCTGCTTATTGACATTAAAGATTCAATCATTGGCAACACATAGCACAGCTGCCGGATTTGGCTGCCAATCTCATCTCAGACCCAAAACAAAGCACAACACATGCACAGTGAATATGTGTGTGTGTGTGTGTGTGTGCTAGACTTGCAGGCAGTTCAAGCAATGAGCATACTCCGCACGCTGTGCCTGTCTACAGGGTACACAATTATCAAGGTGTCCGCCGCCGTCTGCCGTCCGAGACAGATACTAAGCCATTTGTCGGCTCGTTTGATGCTCAGGACATAGGTAAACAAATTACGTGCAGCATTTATAATCCGTTGGAAAACCAAAAAAAAAAGCATCTCTGCTCTCTAAGCAAAGAGGGGCATGTTAGCCTGGGGAAAACAGCTTACCTGTTTGTATGAACGCGCAGATCTTTGTTATGGCAAGAGCTAAAGCTACCAAATTTGGTATGCGAATTTGTGTATAGCGTGTGCAAGTTAAGCATAGTTTAGAACCAGTGTGCCACGCCCACTGTTCACATAAATGGGAAAAAACTTGTTACAAAAACTAAATATGAACAATTTCTCAGTGTTTAATCTCAGTTACAGGGTATGTAACAGTCGTGTATGCTATGCCATAGCCTTGTCTGCCTTTCTGCTTGTTTGTTCTGTTTGCTCTTCGTTTATTTGTTTTTTTAATCAAACCCAAATTGACCAACAGGTTAGCAGGAAGTCGCAGCTGCTGCAGGCTGCTGCTTGCCTGTTGCCGCTTGCTGCCTTGCCAGCAATTGCCACACCCACACACACACCCACACACAAACACCCACAGAGACAGAGAGAGACAGAGGGAGAACTACAGCAGAGCAGCCGCGGCAGCTGCAGCGCCTTGAGGTGTCAAATGTCCGTGTGGAATTTCCGTTGCTTTCCTCTCAGCTCGCGCTTTCCCGTTGCCTTGAAATGGGAGCCTGCCAGCAGAGGCGGCAGCAGCGGAGGCAGCAGCGGAGGCAGCAGCGAATACAAGTGAATAAGTTGAGTGCACGTGAATGTGAATAACTGCCCTGGCGTTTGCATCTCGCCGCTGCAGCCATTTGCACTTGAACTTAACGCGCAACGCAACAACAACAACAACAACCACCACAGAAGCAAAAAAGATGGCATTAAAAATGATGAGAATGCACTGTGAAATACCCTGTACATAATCACAAAGGAAGGCATGCTGTATAATCAGCAACTTCTTCTCTTTCTGCTTTACCCTATCATTAAGCTTATTAAAATATTGCGCCTGCAGCATCAGCAAGCCAACGTGCCACATGATGCGCAAATTACAGAGCACGCGATAATAATCGGGCTTGTCGTTATCGTTATGAGAGTTATTGATTGTGTATTTCACTGAGAAGCAAACCTCCTTTTCCATGGCGGGCGGCATGAAATATGAGCTAAGATAGAGCCAATTTTTTTGTAAGTTAGCAGCAAGCTTTCGCAGCGTTGCAGCAGTTAATGCAGTTCAAGAACATATATCTGCAGACATCATTTTGAGCTAGTTAGACTCGATTAATGAGCTATCGAAAATGGTCGATTACAAGTCAGTCGATGGTAAAGATATCTTCTTAAGAAAGAATTGAAATTTTACGCATAATTTCACTGTAAATTATATTATATACACTTATATAGATTTATAAATGTATTCATATGCAATCAAAGTATTCATATTATTCATAATATATTCATTATATATATACAAGTCAGTCGATAGTAAAGATAACTTCTTCAAATCAAATAAGAATTTAAATTTTTACGCATAATTCCACTGTTAATTATATAAATTATATTATATACACTTATATGGATTTATAAATGTATTCATATGCAATCAAAGTATTCATATTATTCATAATATATTCATTATATATATACAAGTAAGTCGATAGTAAAGATAACTTCTTCAAATCAAATAAGAATTTAAATTTTACGCATAATTCCATTGTAAACTATATAAGTTATATTATATAGTACACCTATATTGATTTACAAATGTATTCATATGCAATCAAAGTATTCATATTATTCATAATATATTCATCCGACCTTGTGACCTGCAGTTCTTCCTAATAGACCCGTTGCTGACTTCTCTAGCATCAAGGGCAGGCAGTAAAGCGAACACACACTCACACACACACACACACACATAGTCAAACTACACTCGCACACACACACACACTCACACACAAAACTTGGACGTAGGACTAAATTCGAGACGATAATTGATATGCGGCGCATGGAAAACACAAAAGCGCCCAAGCCAAACCGCAAACAAACAAAGTTGAGTGTTGCCGAATGGCTGCACAGTGGGACGAAGCGCAGGAACAGTGGGAAGGGGGGAGGTTGGCAAAGGTGACTACGGGGTTGCGCCAGGGCAGAGCTAGCGCTTCGACTGACAAGCGCTGTCATGCCGAGAAGGGGAAGGAGATGCAGCAGCAAGTGCGGGGGCTGATTGAAGCAAAATTTTCACTTTGCGGCATCAAGTGTAGCACAAAAATGGCTCAAAGCGCGCAAAAAAAAGGCTAACAGATGCTGCATGGGCGACTTAAAGATACCCTGCAAATGTTAAATATTCCAGAATGTGAGCTCTGATGTCATGGAACTTTTCTCATCTTCTTTTTTTCGCTTTTCTCTTTCCTTTACAGGGTAAAACCCCCACCGAGGCAGCGCAGCTCAGACGTCTGCCCGTCTCTATGTGTGTGTGTGTGCTTGTGTGTGTGTGCTTGTGTGTGTGTTGGTGCTGCTATTTAGACTGGCGTTTAAAAGCGTTTTTAGCAGCTTAACTTGTTTTTGTTGCTGTCATTTTGTAATAATCGCAAGTATTTTGATTTGATTATTGCTCGTTAGCGTCGCACACTCACCCAGCCCCTCTCACTCGCTCTTCCCCCTGGACTGATCGACTCATTAACTCGCTTATTCGCCGCAAAGTGCACAACAAACACTCCCCAGCATACGACAGCGAAGAATGTTGTCTGGTAAGGGGGGAGGGGAAGGCTTTAAAGTGCGCGCATCTCAAGGACCTTAAGGCAGCAGCGCGAGCGGCCCAAACTGACAAGTTTCGTTCCGCCATGCAAAACGGTTATTAACCGGGCCAAGCCCCCTTCCCTCCACTGTCGGGGCTTTAATTAAGACCAAAACTATAAGCGATAAACGATAAACATTCGCTGTCATGTCTAATCGATTTCCGTGCGTTGCACATGGCGTATACGCAACATTTTTACGACTAACGGAAGCGAGCGCAAGCCGCTGCCCCACCCCCCAACCCTCTCCCCCAAGCCCCTTCGCTGTAATTTTAACTCCAACTGTAACTGTAACTGTGAATGTGAATGTGAATGCGACTGCTAGGTTCATGTGTGTGCAAAGGATCTTGATGCGCCGTTAGAAACGCTTGGTGTGAGTGCGAGTGCGAGTGCATAATTAGAACGCGTGTATATTCGGTTTCGGTTCGGAAATTAACCAGACTACGCATTAGGTAGCACGTAAGTCCGTTAGTTCCATTGCTTCTCACCTTTCTCCACCCAGAATAGACTCTAACTTTGGCTTATCATTAACACGAGTGCGAGTCCGTGTATAAATGGCAATTGATACTCATGATTCGTCCGAAAGCTGAATTCAATTCGAATCAAATTAGACGTGAGCTTTAAACGCATTGAAGTGTTTCAAATGATTCAAGTGATTTAGAGTAATTTGCACAACTTGTAAATCTTTGCACTTAGCTTAGAGATATTAATTCATTCATGATTCACAAATAGATGAATCAACTTTAAATCAAATTAGAATTAAGCTCTATGCACATGCAAGTGATTCAAGTGATTTGAAGTAATTTGCTCAGCTCATCACTTGTAAATCATACGAAACACTCATTGCAATTCATTTCGTGACATTTATTCATTCATAATACCAAAGAGAGGTGAATCAACAGCAATCAGTACAAGAAGTAATCTTAGTACTTGTCACACTCATTCGATTCACAAGTGATTCCAAGTCATTTGCTCAACTCATCACTTGTAAGTCATACGAAACACTCATGGCACTTAAACTCATAATTTTTATTCATTCATGTTCAGTACTCATTCGATGCGCAAGTGATTCGAAGTCATTTTTGTACAACTCATCATTTGTGAATTATGCGAAATACTCAAATGATTTACATACGATTCACTCAGCTGCCACGCACTCATATTCATGAGTTATTTATGAATCAACGAGCGAATTTAACAAATTTCTCCCATAACATTAAATGAATCGGTTAATTTTATGCTGTAGTCCCGCTCGTACCCCTTACTTGGCACCGATGCATGTCAAGTGTCTGTCGTGCCTGTCCATATGTCGTGTCTGTCGTGTTGTCTCTCTCACTTTCTCTCTCTCTCTCTTTCTCTCTCGCCGTCGTCTTCGCTTGAGCAAACGAACTCGAGCGACTCGTTCGACTGACGCTTGCGTTGATTGATTGTCGTATTCATATTCATAATCATAATCGCCGTCATAGTCGTAGTTACATGCACTCATTGTCATTCAAGTGCAGTCTTCCCCTCCCCTCTCGCTCTCTCCTTGACTCTCTCTCTCTCGCTCTGCAAACAGTCAGAAGCAACGTCAAAATGGCAGCTTAACACGAAGCTCCTCACGTCGCAAACTCATGAATATGCACACACATATAAGTGAGCAGGGGAGGGGGAGGGGGAGTGGGTAGGTGGGGGGGGGGGCTGGGATTGAAGAAGACCCTAGCGGAGGCAGTCGATGCAGCCGAGGCAGCTCATGCCGCCGGCGCTTTGTTTAATGAGTCATTAGTCGGTGGTTTTTCGGCCAAAAGGTGGCCTGGTTGCAGTCGCCCCTCTGCCCCGCCTGCCCGCCGCTGCCCTGTCGAACTTGCCACAAGCTGCTGCAGAAACCGTGTCAAAGACCAGCGGCGACAGTTGTCAGTCGCTGCAAGCTGCAGGGGCGACAATTATGTGGCGTCTGCAGTTTTAAGTGCGCCTTTGCATGTGCCACTGTTTGCTTAGCGGGGCAGGGGGAGGGACACGGGGCATGCGGCATGTTGCTGTGGCATAGGCATTAACACACAATGTAAACATTGCATAAATACTTGTAAGCCAGCAGCAGCAGCAGGCACAAGGCAAATGGCAAGTGGCATGCGGCATGTGGCATGTGGCATGCGGCAAGCGACAGCAACTGGCAACTTGTTGGCGAAGCACCGAAATATCCAAAGCTCACATTGTCGCTAGCTTGCGTTTCCTTTACTTTTTTTGGCTGGAAAATCGATTAAATTGCTGAAACGCAACGACAGACAGGGGCGCTTGCCCCGCTCCTGTTGCGCCTATCAGCCGCCCCTCCCCCCCTACCCCTTGCTCCGTTCACCTTCCCCTTGTGCAGAGTTGCCAAGTTGCCGCTGATTTGTCGCATTCCCTGCGCCATGGGACAAACGTTAATTTTCTGTGCCTTGTTTTGCATACAACGCAAAGTTTTGTCTGCTGCAAAGGGGGGAGGGGCAGCGGGGGGGGGTTGGTGTTGCTGCCACAGCGTTGCGTGCAGCGTCTTAGTTACTTGAGCAATTTATGGCAAATTAAATAAATTTATCATTGTGGCCAGGTTGCGGTTGCCCCTGCTCCACCTCTCCCTCTCCCTCTCTCTCTCTCTCTCTCTCTCTCTGTCTCTCTCCCACTGCTGCAGCGTTGCCAGACAGACAAGCGTCCAGTTGCAGGTTGCGATTGAAGACGTTGCTACTTCTGCTGCTGCCGTCGCTTGTCGTCGACTCTGTTGCAGAACCCTTTGGCCCTGCTCCCGATCCCCCCATTCCCTCCCTCTGCTCGTGACAAAGTAAAAGTGTCAGCGTGTGCCAGGCACCAGGCATTGCCGGCCGAAACCAAAAAAAAAAAAAAAAAAAAAAAAACGTAACCTAACCAAACCGAACCGAACCGAGCCGAGGCAGGCGCAAGTTTTAGCCAACTTTCTTAAATACTTTTGCGGTTGCCAATGGGACACGGACTGGGAGTCGGGGTCGGATTCGGATTCGGAACTGGAGCCAACAACAGGCGCAGACAGTAACCAGCCAAACCACAGCAACAACAACGAGTGAAAACAACAACAATTAATGCCGCGTGATTTGAAATTGGCTAAATATAAACACACATTGCCACAGTGTGTGTGTGTGTGCGCGCGCGCTTGTGTGTGTGTCTGACAGCCTGTCGCTCTGCCTGCTGCCTCCCTCCTCTCTCCCCCTTCCTTGCTCTCTTTCTCTGCCTGCACAACACGGCGTATGCGTGATTTCTGATTCTGATTCCGATTGCCGACTTTGCTGCTGCTTTATGACTCTGCCCAGTTGACTCCTCTGCCGGCAAGTGCAGCGAATTAATGCAAATATATATATAGGTATAAATATGTATGTATACATAATATGTCTGTGTGTCGCGCTCATTGTTTTTCATTTAATGCGAGTCTTGAGGCCCCGATCCCTCCCCCCGCCCTGGATGTGCCCTGCGCTATCTTGTTATATATCGCTGGGCAATTAAACGATATCGGTCAGCGAGACGTCAAACGCGTGCACAGCGCAGGCAGCAAGGGGAAGGGACAGAGAGAGAGAGAGAGAGAGAGTCGGAGCAGGAGTGAGTGAAAGAGACAGATATAGGGAGAGAGTGAAGATAGAATCAGTCGGACACGGCTCGTCCCAAAAAATTGTCATTAATCATCGCGAATGACGCGCGCTGCACGCAATGGCAGCAGCAAACGGACAACAACAACAGCAACAACAACAACAACAACAAGCAGCTACAGCTACCCGCTACAGCAACAATCATAATAACAATTTGTGGCCAAATATTTGTTGCCTCGACCGCAAATTTCTATTGCCACCAGTCCTCAACGTTCTGCACCACCCCACCCCCTCCCTGCCCCCTGCCCCTTCCTCTTCTCCTCCCTCTTCCTTACGCCTCTCTAACTCCCCCTTTACCCTCCCCTCATGCATTCATAGAACGCGCACCCACTTCGACAGGGCAGCTGCAAAGTGATTCATTTGTCAAGCACTCAGGCCATGATGCAATATTCGTGAATACTTTGAGTGATCGTGATCACATTGGCGTGTATCGATCGATTGGGCAAACGAGTACTTGTTGCGACAAACACGTAAACGAGTAGCCAATTTGCTTTTTATAGCAAGTGAATAAGTTGAGTGCAGACAAAGAGTGAATATTTAAATTTCAATATTATTCACTTGGGTGCCTGTGTGAATCATGCATCTATCCCATCTAACTTCTATAGCATGATCATTGTAATTATGATTTGTCTTGACTTAACCACTCATTCATAGTGCATACACAGCTGATTCATTCGCTGAGGCCAGAAATATCAGTGAATGAACGAATGAGAGCTGAGTTTACTCATTCACAATATTCATATTTTGTGTTAATCATATTGAATACTGTGAATTATTCATATCACATGCTATGCCATATCTAAGCTCCATAAGAAAGTCTGAGTATTCATGATTTTCAGTTGTATAAGCTTCTTATTCATTGTGCACTTATTCGATTCAGTTGTCACTCATTGCAATTGACAGCCTGAGCTGTTACTCAACTTATTCACAAATATTTCTAAACTCTGTCAGTCTAAAATGAATGAATGCAGACTGAGTTAAGATTCACAATTGTTGAGTGCATTCATTGCATACTTAAGCACACGAACTGTAACAAATTGATAGCCTGATTGACTAACTGAATACCCATTGCAATTGCTGAATACTTTCCGCTCTCTATCGATAACTGCTCCCATCTCCCATCTCTAGCGCAGCCAGCGAGCATTATGGACTGCATTTTAATGGCGCAACAGTTTTGTATGAAATTCATTCAGATTTTATAGACCAAACATGCCACGCCCCCCGCTTACCGCCCCCCTCCGACACTTTCAGCGATGGCAACTGCGATAGGCGGCGGCACTTTTGTGGTTCCGATGCGACTAGAGATGGCAATCGCCATGGAATGGCAATCGGAATGGGAATCGAAATGGGAATGGGCCAACAGGCAGGGGCGGGGATGGAAGAGTGAGGCCAGGGGGGGTGGGGGTGGTTGGAATGGCATTTGCATTGGCACGCGTAAGTTATGATGCTAATGCTGCCGCCAAATGCAGCAGGCATTTGCATCCAGCGGCCACAACTGTTGCAACTGATGCTGCAGCTGCCGCCTGGCGATGATGTCAAGTCGCTGGCAGCGCTGCGGCAGCAGAGCGGCAGAGCAATTGCAATTGCAATTACAAATTGCGGACGGGGCAACTGTTCTCGTATGTCATATGATGCAGCCCCTGCCACATCCCCCTCCTCCCTCGCTCTGCTTGTGCCGATCGCGTTTGCGATTTCTGCGTCGACGTCGACGTCGACGTCGACGTCGCTGCTGCTGTCATTTATCGTTGACGCTCGATTAAAATTCTTGGCGTAATTTAGCTAAGATGGCGTGGCAGCTGGGGGAGTGGGGATGCGGATTGCACACCCTGTGCAGATACCCTGCAATTTAGCCAGGTGTGAGCTGAGAGGGCGTGGCACAGGCAGCTGCAGGCATGCATAATCCTCTGGCATAGCCAGGGGCTGCGAGAGAGAGAGGGGCAGGGGGTGTGCCGCATTGTCGAGTGTCTTGTCGGACTGTTTATGCGAACTACTTCGATTGCGTTTGGAAATCAAAACGCGCCGCGGTTGCAGCACACAATTTATTGTAGCATGCAACAAATCGAGGCAAGTAGGGTAAGGAGGGCTAGGGGGAGGTGGTAGCACGCAGCACGCGGCATAGCTGCGGGATACTTTATGCGGTATCTGCAATGCGCTCGTAAATTCTCATTCGTTTTCTCGCTGCCTGCGTCGTTTGTCATGCTAAAGTCAGTCAGTCAATCAGTCAGTCAGTCAGTCACTCAGTCAGTCAGTCAGTCAGTCACTCACTTGGACACTGAGTCAGTCACTCAGTCAGGCAGTGAGTCAAGTCAAGATTGTTGTCGCTGTCGTTGTGGTTTGTCGCTGTTGGGCCACAAATTTGCATAAGGCCAAGACAGCTTGGAATGCCATCAGCATACGAGTGCACGACTGCGAAATGCCCTGTAATTGTGTAGCAGATATTGCTTGATAAGTCAACTTAAACTAACAACATTTTTTATTAATTGCGGTTCATTCCATTGTGAACTTCTTATATTTCATACCCACAAATTGAGTGCATAATTGATCATTAAAATAGCGTAATTTAATAGATATCACTCAGCTGTAGATAGTGTAAAAATTTAATCGAAATTGCTGCAGTAGTTCCCGAATTCAATGAGAACAAATATGGAATGTTAAAATATCTACACACTCTGAGCTCATTAACAGGATAAGTTATGCAGCTAAAGCGAAAAGCAGTCATAAAACCTTTATAGAAATTTCAAACAAAACCATTGATCGGGCAGATCACCTTATAGAGTTATAGTTTACAAATGCCATTCCAAATTATTGAGCAGTTGGATCAGACTATAAACTATGTTATGTCACAAATAGTTTCAAACTGCACACTGTGTAAAAATTTCAACAAAATTCCGAAGGTAGTTCCCGAGTTCAATGGGAACAAATATGGAATATTAATATTATTATCTACACTCTCTCAGCTCATTAACAGGATAAGTTATGTAGCTAAAGCGAAAAGCAGTCATAAAACCTTTATAGAAAACTATTGATCGGGCAGATCACCTCATAGAGTTATAGTTTACAAATGCCATACCAAATTATTGAGCAGTTGGATCACCCTATAAACTATGTTATTTCACAATTAGTTTCAAACTGCACATTGGGTAAAAATTTCATCAAAATTCCGAAGGTAGTTCCCGAGTTCAATGGGAACAAATGTTTAATATTTCTCATATCTACATTACACTGGAATGTGCCGCATACCCCACTCGCTTACAGGGTATGCTAAGTGCACTCAATTGCTTTTCAATCGAGTGTATTGCAGATACACGTGCCGCGCATTTGTCACACTCCTCATGTCGTTGTTGTCTTTGTTGTCGCTGTTGTTGTTGTTGTTGTTGCAGCTTATGGAGAAGCGATTAATTGCGCGTCTCAACATGTTGTAAGTGTCGTTGTTGTTGTCGTTGTTGTTGTTGCTGCAGTTGCGTGTCAAAACTATGGAAAAGAGCCTCAAGTGGCAGCGATGCATTTAGGTTTCAGTTGCCGTTGCCGTTGCCGTTGCGCCTTTGGCATTGCCATTGTATCTTCGAGTTGGCGTCCCAAGGTTGCATCGTGCCAGTCGTGCGATAGCTATGCGATACGATATATCGAGATATCGGCCATATCGTTTCAGGTTTCCCAGGTTGGCCGATCCCGCAGCGAAGGCGCTGCATAAATTTGCATTTGCAATATGACAGATTGAGTAAATTGTCTTGTATCTTACGGATTGCAATGTATCTCGCGGATTGCAGCCCGTTGACTGTTGACTTATTTATGGTCTGCGCTGCCGGCTGCAACTTTAAGCCCGCGATGACTGCAACAAAATGAACTTGTCACCTCGCCAATGAAGTCACGTATTTAATCAGCTAAACATTATATGAGCCTGTCTGCGACATGGCAAATCGAAGGGGGCTGGCGAAGCGGGGGGCGTGGCGCAAAATAGAAAAACGTAGCTTGCCGAATGGCGAAAATGGAGCGCAACTTCGCAATCCCTTCTCCTTTGCCCCGGCATGTTGCGCAAAATCAAATCTCATTGCGAGCAAGAAAGCAAAACATAACAGCAGAGAAAACTTTCTTATAATCAGCTCGCACTTCCCAAGCCACTCCCCCTCGCCCCCTACAAGCTGCCTCTTTTTAAATTTCTTCTATTTTTTTTTTGCAATTTTGCACGCGTTGCTCGCACTGGCAAATTACGTGACACGACGACACTCGGGCGCCATCTACATAATGCGAACTTTGCGCCGCAGCGTGTGGTGGGCGTGGCCCCTTTGCGCCCCCCTGGCTGGGGGCACTCCGCCCCTGCCCAGCGGCATTCTGACATTTTTGTTAATGGGCCAAAAATCAAATTACACACAACTCTCTTGGGCTGCCACTGCATCGAGTTACAGATACAGATACAGTGCGAGCAGGAGAGTGAAAGAGAGATAGAAGGGTGTGAGCGAGATAGCTGCAGATTCAGTTACCCATCTGGCCGCGGGGCCCGTTAAAGGGTCGCCCCGGCCTCACATGTTGCACTTTAATTCGGGCCCCCGTCGGGCTTGGCCCTGAAAAGCGGAGTTTGTTGTCACACAACAAATAACACACACACACGCACACACACACGCACACACACACATACTCAATAGTAAACAGGGCCCAACAAAAGAAGCAACAATGTCAAAGACTCTTTTAACGGTTTGCGGCAAATGTCGAGCTGCAAGTGCGAGTGTGCAGCACGTCACAATGGTAAACGCGTGGGCAGAGCAACAACTGAGCATGATAGACTGCTAAATACCCTGTGCAGAGCTAAAGTTCGCTTCAATTAGACTAGGTAAAATCTATTTAATAATTGCTTGTAAAATATTTCCATGCGTTGGATTCAAAATGCAGTTATATAAAGTTAAGAATTACAGTCGTTTTTTTAATATTTTAAAATTTCAGAGTTTTCTAATATTTAAAAAATTTACTAACAATTTTAAAAAATTTATTAAAAATTTTTTACTGAATTTTTAAAATTTCCTCTTTGACAAATGTTTCCCTTTTTCCTTTTCATTAAGGCTTAAGGCTTATATTCTAACTGATTTGTGCTGCATATTTCACACATTTTGCCCACAGTGCGCACTCGTGCAGTCACCGTTACACATACACACACACACACACACACATACACACGGTCACCGTGGCACGGTCACAGTTTGCAGTCACAGCTTGCGCTTTGTCTGCGCCCTCAGCAACAACAAAGCGTGCTAAGCTTACCAACTGTAAATAGAAATGCACTTTACTGTTGCACGCTTTCAATTGCGCTGCCTCACACACACACACACACTCGCTCGCACACACACACACACTCGCACACACAGGGGCAGTGCAAACACTTGAGCATCGCTTACATCAGCGCATGAGCATTCAGCTTGGCAAACCACACGGCTGCAGGCCCAGCACACACACACACACACACACTAACACACTGAAATATACAAACACTCATACACATGCACACCAACACTCACACTCACACTCACTTACACTCACACTCACTCAGTTGACACAAAGAGAGCATTCGCATCATTTATTTATATAGCAGATCTCATTTCGGTTCTGATTTCATTTTATGTTTTCTTCTTGCTGCTGCTGCCTCCTCTCCCCCTCCCCCTTCCCCTCCTTCTTCTTCTGCCTCTTCTTTCTCTCATTCTTGTCGCTGCTGCTGCTCTTCAGGAAGCGCTCGACGCAGGCAAGCAGAAAACTCAAGTTCTGCTTTTGTGCTTAGCCTTAGAATTGCGCTCAGTGTGTGTGTGTGTGTGCTGTGTGTCTGTGTGTGTGTGTGGGCGTGTGCCTTGCATTGTGCTAAATATAAACATTTGGAGCAACAACAACAAGCCCAGCCCAGCCCAGAGTAGCCACAGCGAGTAATGAAAATAATAAAAACAAATTATGAAGTCATTCGAGATGCGCAGATTAGGAAACTGAGATTAGTCCCAGTCGAAGTCGAACAGTTCCCGTTACCCGTTACCCGTTACCCCCGTCCCCGGGCACATACATGTGTGCCCCACATAGAACAATTACTAACCCCTTCGCCGCAGCAACGAAAATAAATAAGGTTGACACTTGTAATACCCTGTAAGCACAAAACTATTCTATAGCTGGAGAATTGAGAGAGACTTGCAATGGGACTTGAATCGTTTCTTCTATCTTTAAACTTCAATGAAAACCTAAGTTCATCACATTTTCGGGATTCCCTCTAAAAGCTTTGAAATGTGTTAACTAAACTTTAGTTTTAATGATTAGGCAGCTATTTAGTAAATTTCAACTCATTCTAACCTAAACTTTTAAAGTTTTTTCTCTTTAAAACGTGCAACTTGTTTTAAAATGTTGGGAAAAGGAAGCTCTGTTGTACAAGGAATACGCATTCCAAATTTCAGCACCTTAGCTCTTAGATTTCTAAGGTTTCTTTCGCTTTCGAATCACTTTAAAAGGAATTGAGAAGTTAAGAACTATGAAGCTCTCTCTGAACTCTCTAGAAGATAGTTCAATTCTTTTCTTTTCAATTCTTTTTAGAGATCAATTGTTTTCTGCTGTTCAGCAAACAAAACTTAAGTTCATTTGCTTAGGAAGATAATTGGGTAATTTCAACTTTCCGGACTTTAAAGATCTATAGTTTCCTCTTCTTTCTTCTTCTTGATCTTGAAAATCTTGAAAAGAATAACAAATCTCGAACACTGCCAAACAGGATGCTGTGTGCTAAATTTCAGCTCTTTAACGCTTCAGATCTCAGAGATCCATAGATTAGTGTACAACGAAGTGCTGAGCATAATCCATTTGGGGCAAGCAAACCTAATTGAGTCCAATTACAGGGTATACAAGTGCGATTTATGCAATTATATAAACGTTTTTATCTTAAACATCGGTTGAGCTGCTGTTTGCTTGGCTTGTTTGCTGTTGTTGTTGTTGTTGTTGTTGCTGATGCTGCTGAGTTGTCTAAGATAAAGTTACATTTGCAAAAATATTCACATTAATGCATCAAATGTGCACACACACACACACACACACACACACACACTGAGACACGTTCATACACGCACACACGCCGCCTAACGAAGTCAAGGATGACATTGTCGCAAATATGTGCAGTTTACTTAGCACACACACCATACACCGCACTCACACTACCAGCACACACACACACACACACTCGTCACACACACCTACTGCAGTTTACAGCTTAACATTTCTATGCTGCTTTGTCTTTTGCTTTTTGTTTCCTGCGTATCAAATGAACATTCTGTTTTCTCTCTCTCTCTCTCTCGCTCTCTCGCTCTCTCTCTAGGTCGCTATCTCCTTCACTATGCGCCCCATTCCCTGTCGCTGACCGTGACCAAAGGCCTAGAAAGTTGGTATTACCCACGGGGGCAGAAAACAATACGCGAAACGCTCCCTGAGCGTCGAGCGATAAAACTCGTGACCGATGCAAATCACCTTGAGGTGACGTGAAAACAAAAGATTTAAGATCAGGAAATATCAACAATACGCGCTGCATTGGGCTGCATAGATAAAGCCTGGCATGCAGACAGACAGCCCCCCTGGACTGTCATAAAGATACGCCCCTGTGCAGGCAGGCAGAGATACCACACTCATATCTCATGCATGTTATATGATCTTGAATGAGATCATCTTGAATGAAAACGAATTGGCTAATGAGGAAGTTTTACTTTCCGTTGGTTAGCAGAAGGTCTTGCAAGTGCAACTATATATAATACTATATGGTATTATACAGTTTTCAGTTTCCTTAAGGGGGAAAAACAGTTGTACAATTTCTATTATCATTCGATTTAGTTCCTTGCTAGCTGAGCTGAGTCAATGTCTAATTTTACCTTATCTTCTCTCTTTACTTGGAAATTCTTGAGGCACTTGGCAACTGTAGAATGCGGAAATTTAGACTGGCTATGTGATATATTCTACCAATTTATTATAATATATTTGCTTAGTTTTCTTCTTGACTTAATAGAAAAGCGTTTTGGTTTTTCCAAAAATCCACGCAAAACTCACAAGCTAAAAAATGTTATTCTAGCTATAAAAAAGAGCTTTTTAAATTTCCAAAATTTCATAAAAATTAAAAGAGGTTTTCTAGATTTTATCATATTATAAAATTAAAGTGTAGTGAAATATTTAAAATATTTTCAAAATTTTCAAAGATTTCGAAGATTTTATTTGAAGCACTTTGAGGCGGAATGTATCATGGGGAATACAAGTGTTATATACCACAAGCAGGAACAATTCAGAGCTGAGATAGCTTCAAGTGCGGCCCTCAAAGTGTGGGTGTGTGTATGATTTGGGTGTGTGTGTGTGTGTGGTGTGGTGTGTGTGCCTCGCTGACGCGTTCGCATCTCTTATTTCTAAATTAAGATGTTTGTGCAAATTAATTGGTCGCTGGCATCATTATTACAAAAGCGAGAAACAATTAGCCTAGATTTGCTCGCAGCGACGGAGAAGGAGAGACAGAGAGAGCGAGAGAGAGAGAGAGTGAGAGGGATATGGCACGATGTGGCACAGAGATAACTGCATAGCTGCTGTTGTTCCTGCCAATCTCTGCAGCAGCGGCGTCATCAGCTCAGCCGCATTGCTCACTCCGCAACGTGATCATCGTCATCTTCTTCTTCTTCTCCATCATCATCATCGGCGTCGGCATCTGCAGCTGCAGCTGGGGCAACGTTTGTCACCAGCGCCCGCCGCGTGCAATTGAGCGGCAATTAAAAGTGGATGCCACAGCCTGATTGAAATGAATTGACGAAGTGTGCAACCACAGTGAAGTCGCCAGCTTGCTTGGTGGCAGGAAGGCTGGGGAAGACTGGGGTGGGATGGTGCACAGATCTCTGTGCGATCTGTGGCATAACTTACCCGTAAACCTATTCCAGCCGCTCGCCTCCGCGCCGCGCCAATCGATCAGGGCGGTGCCGAGGAGCGCGCAGAGCAGCCACGTGGCCGCCGAGGGCGATGGCGACGGCGACGCCGTTTGCCTGGCCATGTTTTGCTGGTTCTGCGGTCGATGCGATGCGGTTTACCCTCTATGCAGCTGGAAGAGATGGCAGCCTGTTTAGGAGCAGCAGCAGCAGCAACGGGAGCAGCAGCGGGAGCATCTCTTGGAGTGGCAATTGAAATGCTAAACAAATGTTGGGGCCGGCGATGATGCCGCGAGCAGCGGGCGGTGGTGCGGCATAAAGCGCACAGCGGGAGACAGAGAAAGGGAGAGAGAGAGACAGCAGCGACGTAGTCGGAGCCGGAGTCAAGCGACTGACCGGACAGTAGAGACGCTTCCGGGCAAAGTCAACGCATTAACACCCAGCAGCAAAGCAGGCCAACACACACACACACACACTCACTCATTCGCACACACACACAGTCAAACAAAAAGGATACTTTCACAAGCATTTCCGTTACAAATGAAAGCAATGAGGAGCCAACGCAGCCCTCCGCCCTCGTCGCCCCCCGCCAGGACGATGCTTTGTGCACTTCCGTCTTTGTCTATGCGGGTGAAAAGTGAAAAACGCCAACAGAGAAAAGGGCAACAGCGATGCTACACTGTGAGCGGGGTGGGGGTGGGGGGATGTTAGGGGGGCCACATTAAATGTTGCTTAATTTTAAATAACGCAATATTTTTACATTTCTTTCTCACCGCCCACCGAAAAAGGCAAACAGATTGACAACAATCCTCGCCCTTGCTCCCTGCTCCCTTCACCCCGACAACCTACACCCTGTGCCGCCCTCAGGCCTCATCAGAACTCGATTGTTCAATTGTTGTGGAGCCACGCATAACGGAAAAAAAAATAGAAAAACATATTCATCTGTGCAACGCCTTCTGTGCCGAGATCAATGAGGATGCTGCGTGGGTGGCCCCGAAAAAAAAATGAATAAAAAATAAAATTGGGCATGGCAGGCTAAGCTGTTATCCTGTTGCCAAGTTTAAAACGGGGCAATATAGTCGCGGAAGAAAAACTATTTAAAATACACAGCAGGCAAGTCAAGGATTAGAGAACATGGAAACCTTTTTGTAGAATGAAAATTCTTTAATGAAATCCCAAGAATTCTTAAAGCTTCTGCAGAAGATGTGAACGTAATACTCGCTGGTTGAAAATCTTTCTTTATAAGTTGTACTAGCTAGTAAATAAAATATGGTATTAGTATAATTCTCTCAACTTTTCTACACTTAAGAAATTCCCAGAGAGTATTAGCATCGTCTGCGTCTTCTGCTTTCTATCTGTGTCTTACAAAATATTAAATCTTTATATAAATTTTATTTAAAAACTGATCTATAGATCTGAGCTATATAAGTAGATTTTTAAAACCCTTAGAATCTTATGTAGTATATATGTAGAAAATATATATATATTCTTAACTACTCTTTAGATTTGCAAATCAATTCTTGAACCCATAGAACATCAAACAATATCATATATGTATGATTAGAATATTTATAAATGCAAATCTCATGAATTTAGCAGAATCTTTCTAAAATCTATATAATCTTATTACTGACTTTGGCTATTACTCTTCTTTTCCAATCGAAATCGTAAGAAAGCGAATCTACAATTTGCAAAGAGAGAGAGAGAGAGAGCGGCGCGTCTTCTTCTCCAGGGAGCCAAAGAGCGCGTCGCGACGTGGGCCTCAAGTGTGTCATAATTACGGCAAATTATTCGCGCATATTATACAAAAAAATATTCTCTATCTCTCTCTCTCGCTGACTATGCAAATATAGGCATCTCTTTCGCACCGCTTGCGTGTCGCCAATTTGTGCAAAATTTGCACAAATTTGGCGCATAAATTACAACAAATTGTGCGAGCATTTTATGTGCCACACAAATGCCGATTTCATGTGGCGTTTGTAATGAACTTGAACTTGAAATTTTATCATTCCCCCCCTTCCCCCCGTTTCCCTCTCACCGCCCGCCTGTCTGCCTGCCTGACTGTGTCACTGTGTATGCGGCGCACTGTGCAAGCAAACTTGACCATCTGCGTGAAATAACGTCGCTGGACTGAATGAATATTGAATGTTTCGAATATATCGAATACATTGAATGCTTTGAGTGTTTTGTGACGTGAAAGGTTTCGCTAGCCGCTGTCGCTGTCGCTGCTCGCGGTATCCGTATCTATCAGATACGCGTAAAAGCTTTGTAGTTTATGCGGCGTTTGGCAAAATGCCTGCATATTTTAAATTATTAAATGAGATACAACAAAAAGCAATTGCTGTAGTTGTTGCTGTTGTTGCTGCCTATGTTTCAATTAAGTTAACATTAAAGGAATGCTTTTAGCTTGTGCGGCTCTAAGTGGCCAAAGGCAGCAACACGGCGGGGGGCAGGTGGCGAAGGGGAAAAGTTTCGGGTTACCTAACATGTTACGCATAATAATTGGCGAATTGCAACACAATGGAGCCTGCCCCAGCAACAGTTGAGGCAACAACAGGAGTTGCCGCCGTTGCTTGCTGCACTCTCTCTCTCTCTCTCTCTTGCTCTTTCTCTCTTTCAATTTTTTAAACCACTAATGAGTTGGGGTCATTATTCCGTTATAGTTGCTGTTCGCGTTTCAGGCCTTTTCGCGCCAGGCTTGTGGCAACTTGTTAATGATGCATGCTGTGTATGAGTGTCTGTGTGTGTGTGTGTGTGTGCGGGTGTGTGTTTGTGTGTATTAACATCTGCTTATTGAAACCGCATCTAAGCGTTCTCTAAGTTCGCTGCACGCCTTTTTGAATAGTCATTAAAATTAATGATGCATAATATTGCACTCCCCTTCCCCTTCCCCGCCCCCACCCCCCACACTCCCCGCTCGCTGTGTCCAGTGCACTTTTCTGCGCCTGGGAAACAAAAATATTTTCGAGCCATACAAAGTAGAAGAAGAAGCAGAGAAGGCAGCGCAAAAGTGCCGCGTTGACACAAGACGATCCGCAGAATTCTGAGCGTAGAATTCCTGCTCAAATCCCCGAACTCAAATTCAAAAATTCAAATTCAAATTCGACGCTTGTTAAAGCGAACGCTGCAAAAAAAAAAAAAAAAAAACGCAAAGCAAAGGAGCAGAAGAAGTAGAGGAGAAAGAGAGAGGAAGCGGGAGACAGCGGAAGAATTTTTTCCATTTTCATTTTTCAACTTCGGCTATGTCGGAAAATAGTCGAAAATAGCTCGATCGATTCTTGTGTTTTTCTAATTTTGTCACCCCAGCGCAAATGACATGTTGTGCCTCAATTTGTCAGCGCGTGCAACGCGTGCAACACGTGTGACAAGGCTAATTGCCTTTGTTTTTGGCTATTTTCGAGCGCAGCGATCGATTTGTATCTCACAGATACGAGCTCGAGCTGCGCGATCTGCGAAACGTTTAACGTGTTTTTCCCAGTAAGAGGGAGAGCGGGAGAGATGGGTAGAGATTTATGCGATTCCTGCCAAGATTTACTGCTGACAACAGCCCAAACAACAACAACAACAACAACTAAAAGCACCGACAACAACAACAACTAGAAGAAGCAAAAGAAGAAGAAGGGCAAATCGATCGAGTCGCAAAGAATTCGTCCCATTTGGCATAAATTATAACTGATAGCACAAATATTTACACACTCTCGCGACAAGAGAATGCGCTGCACAAAGAAAGCTGGAGATGTAAGCATGCACGACTTGCAGATACCCTCTAGAGGGTGCGCAAAAAAAATGCTAGTATAAGCAGCTTTAACTCATTTTTCTTCTTATTTTAGCACTCGAAATTGCATTACAATTAAAACTTCTCTAAAGGACACCTCTATTAAGCGGACACAATTTTAAAGCAAACACTTTTTCTACAAGATTCGTGAATTTGATTCATTAGAGTAGGCACTTTCACTCGACAATACAAACAAAGTTGTAAGTGTCCGCACAAGAGAGTTTTCAGCATATAATTTTCGATTGTTCTAGAACTTTTTCGAGTGAAGAATACAAGTAGGAAAGAATTCGCACTTTCACTTGACAACACAAACAAAGTTGTAAGTGTCCGCACAAGAGAGTTTTCAGCATATAATTTTCGATTATTCTAGAACTTTTTCGAGTGAAGAATACAAGTAGGAAAGAATTCGCACTTTCACTTGACAACACAAACAAAGTTGTAAGTGTCCGCACAAGAGAGTTTTCAGCACTTTTTCGAGTGAAGAATACAACTAGGAAATAATTCGCACATTCTAAAGTTCAAAAACGAGCGGCAGCTTAGACCAATTACTAGAAATCCCTAGAAGTAAACACACAATATCAGATAAGTTAAACTATTATAAATCTTTTCACTAACTTTCAAAAACAGAACAGTTTATATGCAAAAAGTGCTACAGTAAACGCAAATTTCCTAAATTCCTTCAGTTCGCAATGCACTTGTCTGGCAAAAGATCTGAGAAAACTGAAATTTTCTGGAAACTTGAAAACTGCAACATCTGTGAGTTTTCAACTTGAAATTCTTTTTCTTCGCACAATTTTCGCCCACAACTTTTCACAACTGGAGTACGTAAATTGAGAATTTTGAAACTTTGCCAAGAGTTTGAAACACTCAAAACTTTTTGTGTAAAGAGTGTGTAAAATGGAAAGATAACAGAAGAAATTCTTGGAAATGTGCACAGAATAGATTCCAAATTGCCGAGGCAAGAAGAAAATTTTGAGAACGTTGACAGACATTGAGAACTATTCGAAAGTTTGAGCACATTTCATTTATCATATATAATTGCAAGATTTGATGTAGGGTGTTTGGGAAAACGGAAAACTTAACTCATAAAATCTACAAATAGAAAAACAAAAACTTTGTTGTATTTTCAGACCAAAGAAAACGAAACTTCACAAGTTCACACAAACGTTTAGCACAGGGAAAAACGCTACACTTTTGCACTGGGTCGAGAGAAAAAAAGACGACTGAGATCGGGACAAAGATTCTTTCGCAATATGTGGGGATCGTAGGAAGACTCCAAGAGCTGCGCCGTTGCTGCTGCTGCTGCTGCAAAATTTGTTTTGCTTTTTCACAAATTTTCCAATTGGTTTTTTGCACAGTAAAAAAATAACACAAAAACGAACACGAATTGAAATTTGGAATACTTTTTTTTTAGCTTTTTTTCACACTTTTTTTCTAGCTTACTCAAAAAAAGGCTGAAATTAATGTGAAACAGTTCCTGAAGTGTGTGAAAAGAGTTCGCAGGTTGCACACGCGCCACAGTCGCAAGTCACAGTCGAAATGGCAGTCACAGTGGCAGTCACAGTGGCAGTCACAGTCACAGTTGCTGTCGCTGTCGATGTCGCTGCAGAACGTAACGCACACGCAAACGCTTCAAATTGAACTAAAGCGTCAGTGGAGCAGCCAGCGCCGGCATCAACTCGCCCAGCGAGCCAAGCGCCAAGCGCGCCTAGCGGCAAGCAGCCCAAGCGCGCGCCCAGCGTTGAGGAGGCGCGCCGATGTGCACGATGCCGTGCCGAGGCGCAGCCGAAGTGCAGCGCAGCCGAAGGCGCACGACACAGCAGCAACATGCTCGGGCCCTGGGCTCGGCTCTGGCTGAACAGACACAGACTGACTGGCTAGTTGCTCGGCTCTCGCACGAACAGGGCCGATCGGCGTGTGGGTGGCTCGACTCGTTGCGTTGGGTGGTCGCGACGCTTGAATGGACACAGCCAACCAGGGCGCAGGTTCGCTTGGTCGCCTCGACATGCGACGCAACATGTTGCCAAAGGCAAGGCAACATGTTTGCAGTGCAGCTTGGGCGCCTGCGTTTCGCGTTTATCATTGTCGTTGCACACATGTTGCGCGGCCTTGGCGACAACAACAAAATGTTGCTAGCGAAGCGGTATTTTTTTTTTTTATTAGAAATAATACTGCGTTTTGAATGATCGATTGCGGGTGAACTATGCGTGCTTTTTAGCTGCGGTTCAAAGACTTCTTAAACTTTTGGTCAGTTTGCACCAGTTTGGAGAAGTAAATTTGTTAAATAAAAATAAGGCTAATTATTTATTTATTGCCAATTAGCTTGTACAACATTAGCGGTATTTCTTTTTTTATCTCTCACTAGTTAGGCAGCTACAAGTTGCACTTGCAGGCATTTAATTGTATTTACAGCAACGGAAACAGCACACACACACACACGCACACACACTCGCACTCACAAGACGAACGGGAATTTTCGCGCTTTTCACTTTTTTGCCATTTGGTAAACTCATCAGACATGCATAACTCCCCTGCCGGAGCGCCTGAGAAGTTGCGGAAAAGAAAGAGCAAGAAGAGTAGGAAGAGCGATGGGTGGAGGGGGTGGCCAAGCAGGGGGAGGGGGGTGGCGTTGGCGGGGATTGTGTTGCAGTGCGCTCATTGTTTGCAGTTATGATTTTTATGAATTTTAACAACAGTTGCCGTTGATTGTTGTCGTTGTTGTTGCTGTTGTTGTGGCTGTGGTTGTTGTTGCTGTTGTCTTGCACTCGTTGCCTTAATTTTTGTGCCCTTTTTTGGCTTGAAGTGTGAAAAGAAAAGCGCTGACTGGCAAATTCAATTTGCATATGTGGTCCGCAGTCTCTCTCTGTCTGTCTCTCTGTCTGTCTGTGCGTCTGTGTGTGTGTATGTGTGTGGGTGCGCAGCTGCTAATTGAGTGTCGCTAATGTTGCACGTTCAAGATAACGACAAGGGGGGTGGGGGGATGAAGTCGCCTGCCATTTGTGGGGCAAAAGTGCAAGTGGCGCAGGTGGCAAAAGAATTAAATCGATGTCGAAATAAAAAAGAAGAAAAATATTTAATCAAAAAGTAAACTAAACTCAACCATAGCCGCAACCACAACAAACGCACATGCAACACACACAATTACAAAGAGAGAGAGACACAGACACACACAATCATAACTATAAATTGAGTAGCCAGGCTAGCAGCACATCCCGTTGCCCGTTGCACGTTTCGTTTTCCGTTTCACGAGACGGCCAGCATTTGCTAAGCCAAATTACATGTGTGTGTGTGTGTGTGTGTGTGCTGCACGCTGCATGAGCTTACATAATAATTAAAATTTCGTGGTGCATAAGTACAGCACTTGCAACAGCAGCAGCAGCGGCAACAACAACATGACGCACTTTCGAAAGCGCCACAGAACAGCAACGGCAACGGCAGCAACAATCAGTTGCAACTGCCACACAATAGGGTCGAATTTCACAACAACAACAACAACAACGCAACAACAACAATTAATGCACCACAATAAAATGCTGGCCTCGACACATTACAGAGCTCCAAATTCCCTCGACCTTCTGCAGATCTTTCACAATTTTTGTGACAGACACACACACACCGACACACACACACAGACTCGAACATACACATATAAAATTACACTTGCATATGGAATTTTCCAGCTAGAAAATTGATCAAGTTCAACACACAAAATTCTCGCACTTTGTGAAGATTCTTGCTTAATCGTCATCTTTATGACTCGTTGTGGAGTTAATAAAAATTGGGAGAAATATTTGAAATATTTTCGATGTAATAGAGCATGTCTTGAAAGCAGGCACTTTGATTGGGAAATCTAAGGGGGGAATTGCATAATTTACTGCGCCGTCAAGTATGCAAAGAGAAATCCAAAAAGGCAATTGAGATCAACTGCAAAATCGATTAGAATTCATCGTGTTAGCGGCAAACCCTAAGAGACCGATTGTAGATTAAGGGTAATTGCAGTGAAGTCCCCCTTTCAAAATAAAATAACTTATAGAGTATACTAACACAAAACCACTTACTTTTTAACCATTTAAAAGTCTAAAAAATTTGTTTTTGCTTATCAAGATACGCACTGCTATTTTAATGAACAGCCAAAGACTGATGCTTCTAGCAAAAAGAGTTGTTCATTTGCTAAATTCTCGCAAATCTAACGGGATTTTTTCGTTCCTTCCTTGTACACATTCCATTCTACAATAACAATGCGTACAAGTTGAAATATTCGTAATGGAACTTGAAAAAAATCGCATTGCTTGATTGCATTTCTTGCACTGCTATTTTTGTGAACACAGCTGTAGTTTATGTTTTCATTTGTCAGAATTATTCCACAGGGAAACCTGGGTTTTCAGAGCATTTAGGAACCAATGTGCATTTTTAGTTGGAATTTCGAGATGAAGTTAGGATTGATTAAAGATGGCCAAGGCATAGCGCATAATTTTCAAATATATTAAGAATATTTTGATTTCTTTATAACTCTTTATATGCATAAAGTTTGTGTTGCATCCTTTCTCTTCTGTTATTTCATCATTCACAGAACTCACTCAGAAATTGTCACAGAAGACAGAGAGAGAGAGAGAGAGAGCAAAGCGGATCTGGAACTATTGTGAACTACGACTGACTGCAGCTCACGCAGTGCGGCTCAATCAAGAGCAAAGTCATTGCGTGCGCTATCTGAAGAAACCCCCCAGACCAACCCCCTCCCGCCCCGCCCCCTTTCCAGCTGCCCCTAGACAACTTCGTGGACAAACCCATGGACGACAAGTGCCGAAAATTCATTAAATTTACAAGGACAACTTTGCACACAGTGCCAGCACAGCTTGCTTGCGTGTGTGTGTGCCTGTTGTTGTGTGTATGCGAGTTTTTTGTGACCTCTGACATTGCATTTAATCTCGTTGACAGCACTTAACACGCCCCCAAGTAGTAAAAGCGTTGCCGCCCGCCCAAAATGAAAGCTTGCTGCCAGTCGGAGAAGGAGTAGGGGTAGGATAAGAGGTAGAGGGGGGGAGGGGGCGAACAGCTAAAGGGGGTGTGGCTGTTGTTGAGCGTCGACTGCAAGCGGATTATTTAAGTTTATAATACGCTTAGGGGTAATTTTAATCTGTTGCAAATTGTTTTTGTTGCGCGCTGCTGCTCCGTTGCGCCACCCCCCCGGCCTTTTCTAAAGCATCTTTTTGCACTGCTCCACTTTCGCCTTGTGCTCTGCTTTTTTGTGGCATATTTTATAGATATTGTAATCCACATGTGCGTAGACAGTGGCGTAGCAATGGCATGGGAAAGGGGGCTACGAAGCGGTCGGGGGGTTTGCGAGGAATTGCGGTTATGATTTGAATTTGGTTTGCTTGCGGGGTTTGTGGGCGATGCCGTTTGCCCATTTGGGAACAATTGCAATTTCACTTTTTACAACGAGATTTCGCTTGGTATTTTTTGCTGCTGTTGTTGTTGTTGTTGTTGGTATTTTTAATTTACTCAGCTCGCGTGGCAGGCAGGCAGGCAGGGAGTCAACGGGTCAGGGTCAAAGCGGAGAGCTGCATAGAGCGTTCGCTGATATGAATCAATTCGATTTTCCACACAAGTTTTCCTATATTCCCCCCACCCCGCACCTCCCTTCCCCCTAGTGTGGTAGCAGAAATCGAGTTATTTATATAGATTTGATTTTCGCATATTTCGCATAATTTGCATCGATGCGGCACGTGCTAAATGGGAGCATTTTCTTTTTCGCTTTTCAAATGAAAAATGCTTAAAAGTTTTGGAACGATGATCGTGAACTTATTAATAGTTTATCCCCCCCCCCACTTACAAGGCAAGGAAAGGGGGGCGGGGGTGGTTCAACATTAGCAGTGGGGAATGGCCGATCTCAATTACCTTAGCCGAGAAACCGTATGAGATCAGCGCGATTTGGGGCTGAGATCACGCAACGAACGTAGGAAAATTCAAAAAACAAAAACCGAATTAAGCTTAATGGAAAACCATAAGTAGGGAAGGGAAGTCATACGAAATCAGTGCAATAAAAATTCATAATAATTTTTTGTTTTGTTTTTGTTTTGTTGGGTAGGGTATCATTGAACTGAGGTTAAATTGAGGCGTTACTACTTACACTGGGGTTGATCGGGTGCAGGTTGGGCAGGATCAGACTCGGAATCGGGCTGGGGCTGGGGTTGTTGTTCTGGTTCCGGTTCCGGTTCCGGTTCGGGCTGTGGCTGTGGCTCCGGTTCCGGTTCGGATTGTCCTCGATCTTGTTCATCATCATCGCGGCCCGCTGGCCTGCGCTCGTTCTCCTCCTGCGGGCACTCGGCCTCGTCCGTTTCGTCGGCACATTGGGTTATGCCGTCGCAGCGGTCGCGAAGGGGTCGGCATTGGTCGTCGCACTTGAATTCGTCTTCGGTGCAAACTGAATGGGGGCAAGAAGCAAAGAGCAGCAACAGAAAAACGAATGCAAAGAAACGAAAACAAAGAAACAAGTGTGTCAAAATGAGGCTTGAAAAAACAAAGGGAAAACAAATGATGATGCGCAATGTTATCGATATCGATAACGATACCGATAGTTATCGATGACGGATTTAACGGGCTAAGCTAATGATTCAGCTACTATGTTATCGATTAATCCATCGCTATGATGAGAGGGAGAGAGAGGATAGAGAGAGAGTGAGCAGCCGATGTCGGCATCGATAGTTATCGATAACGGATTTATCGAGCTAAGCTAATGATCGAGCTACTTTATTGGTTTGATTGATCGATTAATCGATTCATAAGATGTGTGAGAGAGAGAGAGAGAGAGAGAGAGAGCAGAAGAAAGAGACAGAGCGTGTGTGAGTGAGCGAGCGATAGAGGGCGAGAGGGTCCTAGAGAGTGTACTAACTTGCATTGCCATTACCCGCGGGGCAACCTTCCTCGTCCTCGCCGCGTGGACAGTCCTGCGTGCCATCGCACCTCACCTCGTCGCAGACATTCGTGTTGCTGTTGTAGCAGTTGAAGGTGGCATCGCCGCGGCATCCGCCGCCGCCGCCGGACCCATCATCGGAGCCACCCGGAGAAAGATCCGTGTCGGTATTAACATCTGTGTGTATGTTGGTGTGTGTGTGTGTGTGTGCGAGTATTGGCGCGTGTGTGTGTGTTGTGTGTGCGTGTTTGGAATGTACAAAAATAATTAGAATTGTTTCAAATCATAATTTCAGTAGTAACAGACGAGAAACAACAAAAGGACAGACAAATACGAGAGAGAGAGAGAGAGCGCGAAAGAGTGTAACCGAGGGAGACAGGAAGAGAGAGAGAGAGCAGGCTGGGACATCTTACAACATAAAGAGAGAGAGAGAGAGAGAGAGAGAGAGAGAGAGACGCAATAAGAGGCATGGGCAGCACAAATGATGATGATGAAAGAGAGAGAGAGATGGCGAGCAAGGGAGATAGATGAGTGAGAGAGCCAAAGATAGATCGAGCGAGAGAGAGAAAGATATGTAGCAGGACGTGTGAGCTACACAGAAGAGTGTAGTAAAAAGAGAGCGAACGAGGGAGACAGCGCGAGATGCGAGATGCGAGATGACCATATGGCGAGTGTTGCAAAGCTTAAAGGGTAGTGTGCGGGTGTGTGTGTGTGTGTGCTTGTCTTGGTGTTAGTGTCAGTGGGGGTGTTGGTAAAGGAGGGGGGGAGAGAAACGTTATGCCCAGGCCAGGCGAGAATGCCAAGTATGCAGATCCCAATGGTAACACACACACAATCGTTGCCCCTGGTGGGGGGGAACTAAGAGGCGGATTCTGAAGCGGAAACAAACCATCCCAATTGTATGGGTTTCCCTGGCTAGGGCGACTGGATGTCGTGGGTATTGGTGGATTGCGGCGCAGGCACATTTCGACATCCTCATCGGATCCATCCTCGCAGTCGCTGATATTGTTGCACACATCGTAGCAGGGCACTCTGGTGATTGAGCCCTCGCACTGGAAGTTATCCTCGTCGCTAAGACACTGCTCCGGCTTGATATCCAGCTCCTGTGTCCATGTATCATAGGGATTTGGTGCACTGGGCACACTGGCCGGCCTGGCTGTCTTCCGACGCTCGCATATCTGTGCATCCTCATCGGATCCATCATCGCACTCACTGGATCCATTGCAGAGGTCATAGCAGGCTATGTTGTTGCTACCATCCAGACACCTGAAGTAATCATCCGGCGTGGGGCATGGCTCGGACGCGGCTGGTCCTGCTTCCGCTGCCTCTGATCCCTGTGCTGTGGGATTGGCCGTAAGTGGGGGTACGCGATTCAGGCACAGTTCGGGATTCTCATCGGATCCATCGTCGCAGTCTGACACATTGTTGCAGATGTTGTAGCAGGGCGTGCTCAGTTTCTCGCCGCTCTCGCACTGGAAGTCATCCTGATCGGCGCCGCAGCGAAGTCGCTGCTGTCGACGTTGGCACATTTCGGGCTCCTCATCGGAGGCATCGCCACAGTGGGCCACGTTGTCGCACACGTCCTTGCATAGCACGTAGAAGGGGCTGCCGCTGTTGCATTGGAAGCGATCCTCGGGCGATTGGCACTGCACCTCTTGGCCATCTCCCTCGCCCAGGCCTTCTTCATCGGCATCGGCATCGTAATCGGCTGCGGGGTCGGCATCGGCTTCGCCATCGTTATCGGTTTCGTTATCGTTATCGACATCGGTAGCAGCATCGGCATCGGCATCGTCTACGACATCGATATCCGTATATTGCTCCCCATCTGCTGCGTTATCTGTGCGTGAGTTCAGCTTTAAAGAGGTTTGTGCGTGTGTGTTTGTGTCTCGGTGTGTGTGGCTTAGTGTGTGTGTGTGTGGGGGGGGGGGTGTATGTGTGTGTGTGCAGTGGAATGTACTTTGGTTGGTGCACACAGGTTACAGATTACAGTGGGTCAGGCGCCAAACTAAGGAGCTTTTCGCGTACTGAATCTGAGCTGAGTGTGGCGAAAGCTTAAAGCTCACTAAAGACAGTTGAAAGCTTACACAGGTCGCTCTTGTGGAGCGATACCAACACCAAAGCAGTCAATTCTGTTTGACTTTAGCTCAAGGGGTGTGGTGGATTGTGGGGAATAGAGCAGAAATGAATTTCAATGCGTGACTTACCCGCAATGGAGCGGAAGGAGAACTCCTCGTCCAAGGTGGCGCTCTGGAGACCGATGAGATTGAAGTTCTGCAGCTGATTGCGCAGCTTGTCCTCAAAGTCGAGTATATTCGAGGGTATCTCCAGGGTGAGCAACACAATGCTCTTGTAGCGATCCCGCGTGGGTCTGCGCAGAGAGAGAGAGGGGTTAGGGGATAGGGCAGGCAGGCACATCTTGTCAACGACTTACCCCACTTGCAACAGCGTGCTGGTTAGATCCACATCGTCGTCGTCGCCCACATAGCTCTGGCGGAAGAGATCGCGTAATCCGGCGCTAATGTCTTTCGACAGTTGTTCGAATTCTTCGCTCTGTTTGTCTTCGAAGGCTCTGCTGTAGGGCTCGTTAACCGAGAAGCGCACGCGATCTGCAAGGGATAAGCGAATCAAATCGATTTGCCTCTTAATTTGTTTAGCAGTGCGAGTACTTACAGACGGCAGTGTCGCCATCACCGGAGCCCGCATCGGTCTCGTAGTCATCGGACGCATGGGGGCGGCTGTAGGAGCTTTGCTGACGCTTGGTCAACTTCCGTTTGGACGCCGACTTGCGTTCGTTGCCAAAGAGACGCGTCAGTTCGCGACGCACGCGTCGCACGCCCTGGTGGAACCATCCCTCGTCGACTAGAGGCGCATTTTGCGCTTCCAGACTGCGTTGTGATCTGCTTAGCGGGGCGGCTGTGTCGTCTTCTAGATCGAAGAACAGTTTGTCATTGTCGTCAAGACTTGAGATTTGCTGCAAGTGACAAAGATCACGAAATAGTATTATATTATACAATATATGGTAGATATATTACGTATACATATAGTATAAAGTAGAGAAAAAACTATATTGAATTGAATTTAAAACAGTCTCTAAAAGTTTGTTTGCAAATGGAGAGTCTCCTAAGAACACTTTATGTTTAATTTACATTATTTTTACACACTATGTATTTAATTATATAATTTTTATAATTATTTTTTATTATATTAATTATATGTTTAAGATTTTTGCTTTTTATTTTATTTTAGTTTTATTAACTTTTTTCAATTTATTTTCATAATTTCTACCCTGTTTTCACACCCAAGGCGAAATTTCAACACATAAGCATATACAGGCAACGTGTTGAAAGCTTTGCTAAGGTTGTGGTCCCGGCTAAGGCAGCAGCGGCGGCAGCTGCAGCACTGCAGTTTGACAAGCATTGTGCTGTGCTCTGGCTGCGCTTCTATAGCGCGCTGTTAACTGTTTACAGTTGGCACGAAAAAGCTCCCACAACTGCCGCGTTAACAGTGTGGTGAGTTTACAATTTTCACCACAAGTTTTCACTTTCTATTGGCCTTTTGAATTTGCGAATTTTCCACTTTGCAGTTTAATTCAAGCGGGGCGAAAGGGCTTCGTGCCACAACTTTAGTGATATGCAGTACTTTTTGAAAATGTTTTCCACTTTTAATTAACCTTTTGATTGTCGGGTTTCTGTTAAATGGGAAATTGAGTTTGAGGCTCTTGGTTTTTGTGTACATCTCCTTCCCCACCTTTCCTGTCCATTCTCATTCCCCCCATTCCTAGACTCTCTTTCTATTTTGCTTCATATACGTCATATTTCATTCGTTGTACTTTGATAGGTGGCAATGTCCAACCTACACACACACACAACAACGTATACCGTAACTCACGTACATATACATATGTTTTATATCTGATCTTATCTGATTGTCTGCTATAAAAGAAGTTTTTGTCGCGTCTCTTTGGGTCTTTTCTCTTCTCTGTCGCTCTTCTCTTTAGCTCAAGTTATAACTGCCTAGGTAAATAAACATGAAATATATCTTTGTAAATTTCTATATAGATATTTGCACTAACTGTAGCAAAGTCTTTTGCCTCTTTCTTCCCCCCTCTCTCTCTCTCTCACTCTTTAAGCGTCTTTCCCTGGGAAACTTGTCGTCACATCGCACATTGCTCCAATTCGAGGAGGTCTCTTTCATTGATAAACGACTCGATAAGGTTTTCCGATAATAACTGGGCGTGTTGAGCAGGTGAGGGGCGGCAGAGCAGGGGATGGGGGGCTGAGGGTTTCTTTGGTGCATTTTCTCGTTTATCTTTTATGCTCATTCTCTCTCACTTCGCGCACAATTCCTGCGTCAATTTGATCGTGTTGAAGTTGTCGCTGGGAAACCGCAAAGGAAACCGAAGGCGGAAACTGAACTGAGCCACTTGAATTTCTGCCGAAATTTATAAACACGAACACGAACACAAAAACAGAACAACAACAAAAAGTGGGGAATAAACAAAAAGGCAACAGTAGAAACAGAGAGAGAGAGACTGTAAGAAAGAGGAAGGGAGACAGAGGCAGAGGCAGAGGCAGAAATCACAGCGACGACACGATGAAAACCAACAACAAAAGTTGAACAAACTTTTGTGCTACAATTTTTCTCATGCCTTCCGTTTGCAACGCTATTGTTGTTGTTGTTATTGTTGTTGTTATTGTTGTTGTTGCTGTCATTTTGTTTGTCTGCTTTGTGGTTGCCTTTAACGTTGTCTACGTTTCGTCTGCGACATTGTCTGGACCCAAATTGGGCAAGGGGGGCAAGCAGCAATAAAGTGGCTAAGAGTGCGAGAGAGAGAGAGAGATATAGTAAAGTGTGGCATGGGAGGGGGGAGATGGGGAGTTGGTCTAGTCAGGCAGTATCGATATCAGTTTGGCAACTGTGCGAGCCTTTGGCCCGCTTGGCTTATGAAACTGCATAGTCACGTGTCGCGTCTTGGAACTTTTGTTTTCAAGATTTTCGACTTATTGTCGACTTTCTTGTGGCTCTTGTTGTTGTTGTTGTTGTTGCTGTTGTAGTCATTGTTGAGTGTGTGTATAAAGTGTGGGGCCTGAAGTGAGTGTGCCGAGTGTGTTTTGCTGTCGCTTAGCTTGTCAGAGACGAGATCGCCTTGGACAGGCGCGAGTTGAGGCAGAGATAGAGACACCTGGTTAGGTGTAGATATTGTATTTGCATGGGGTATTATTTACCTACAAGAGGAGTGTGAATATTTATGGATTCATAGAGTACTTGCTATAAACAAGCAATGAGTCCTAAAGACCTTAGGACATTTTACAGACCACAATGGTTACTGGCTAAGGTAATGACTCTAAGAAGTCTAAGCCGAAAGTACCTTAAGAAAAATTGAATTGAATTGACTTTATTGAAAGTTCAAAGAATTGACAGACCCCAGAAGGATGCAACTTCAATGGGATTCCCACAGAGCGACCTGACAGGAGATCAGCTGCCCACCAAGTCCCTTCGATTGGAGACGATCTCTCAAGTAGTGTCTTCTTGCGTTCCCGGGATACGATCATGGTCACCTGATGCGTGTGGGGGGTCGTTGAATAATTGACTTAATGGAAGATGTTCGCATGTGTGGCATATCGCATGAGGTATGTGGCATGTGGCATGTGGCATGTGGCTCACAATTGACACAGATTTCGGCGCACAGTTTATTGTGGCGATTGTGTGTGCATTGCATGTGGCGAGCTATATAAGCCAGTGGCAGCCTGGGGGCAGCCTTAGCCCACGCAGCGAGATAATTTATTGTTACGCATACGCAGCGTTGCACAAACAAAGAAACAACACATGCGAAGCGTGTGCTAAATATTTGCACAATTAGACGACGACACGACACGGCAGATGCCCCACTAAGTGTCCTTGAAACAATTGCCAGATTTATGAAAGCACAACAAATGCAGAGTGGGGCAGGGAGAGGGGGGAGGGGGTGTTGCACTTGTTGCATACATACAGACAGATACGAGCGAATCGGCACACACGTGAAACGGTCATCAAGGTCGTTGCAGGTGTCGTCATACACAAGTTGCCAGCCTCTCTCCTTCTCCACTTCCATCTCCAACTCTCGCTATCTCTGTCGCTCTGTCGCTCACTTACCCTTTCTTTGGCTGGCCTGGTGGCTCTTTGAGGTGTTCATTGAACCCGAAACGAACGAAAATAGACAGCGAAAAGGCAAATCAAACAAAATCAAAGCAAACCGCAGCGAGTCAAACCAAACCAAACCAAACCAAACCGAGCCGAGCCAAAAATGCAATGAGAGACTTTACCGGCAAATTAGGCCGGCCCACAGACATAGACAATGATTTTCGCTCATTTCCTGCGGCACTAAAACGTTAGCACGCGTGCAGTTCGAACGTAGGCACGACTGTGCAATACCCTGCAGTCCTCTTTAGTGAGATCTGCAGCTTAATGGAACGACGAATCGCCGAAAGGAGTTGCCTCTGATATGGTTATGGTTCAAGAATATAGACAGATTTGAGCTCTTTAAACTATGGAGCTATGGCGTCATGAAATGCAAACAGAATCGAGATACTGATCAGGAATATATATAGTTTATACACTATATATGTATATGCGATAATGTTGTATGACTTTGCCTGTGAGGAAGCCTGCGCCAAGTAAAATTACTACAACTTTTCTGGCCTTAGAGTTAAATACGATCTAAATTTTGAACAAGAATATATATATTAAACTTCAATATAGGCTTAGCTTTCAAATATCTTTGCTTAGTTCTACACTCTAATGTTGAGCATGTTTAGAATAGTTTGATTACGAATGTTAGCCCGACGTTGCATAGGATTATATATGTTAGTCTCAATCCATTAAATATTGAGGAAATTTTACTGCGTATTCCATTGAAAAGATCTCTAGAAGTTCCAACTAAAACTGCAACTGCTACAGCAACAACTGCTTTCCGCCAGCATGCAGGGTATACAGAAATTACAGAGGGCGACTAGCCTTCTTGACACCCCCCTCACCACTCGCTTCCCCTTCCCCTTGTTGGCCACGCTGCCAGTGGCTCATAAATTTAACGGCACATGTGTGTGCTGGCAATTTATTTTCATCTAGTCGCATGTAGACAATGTGAAAATGTGAAAATCTGAAAATCGCTTTTCGCGTAGACAATTGCGAGCAATCGATAGTGCGGGGAGGGGCAAGACTTATAGACTGATTGACTAACAGGCTAACTGACTAACCAAGTGAAATTTTGTGGCGCCTCGCACACACACACACAAATTATTGCTGCACTTGTTGTTGTTGCCACAATTAGCAGAAGGCGGCAAGCGGGCGAGGCATGTACAAATTTGATTAAAAAGCCGCGTCAAGGTAATTGCCAACTCTGGCTAATGGCAGAGGGGAAGTTGCACATTGCGCATACGCCCCAGTGCGTGAGAATTGAGGGGCGGGGGGTAGCCACTTTTAATATAAATATCCATCATGGCACAAACGAGCTGCAGCTGCAGCTCAAGTGCATTGCAAGTATTTCGGTCTGTGGGGCAAGTGCAAAGCAATTGACGCCTGCGAAATGATTACGGGGGCCTCTTTAAGTGCCGCGCGTCAATCTTCATCTGCATCTGGCTGCCTCGAGACGCTGCCAACTCGCCACTGGCATACCCGAGCAGAACCTGGACGGACCTCCAACTGCATCTGGACCTGGACCTGGACCTGGACCTGGGCATGTTGTGAAGTGAGTTGTCAACCCATCGCGTAGCAGGAAATGTTTAGTAGACAAAATAGATTGTCCAACTTTTAAATTGTGTGGGTGGCAGACGCTCTATATACGTATGTGTGTGCGTGCGTGTGTGCGTGTGTGTGGGTGTGTATTGCGATCTGTTTGACTTAATTAAACTGTAGATCGCTGCAATTTGCTTTGATTTAATTTGCTTCTCGTTCTCCCGGTCTCCTTCTGTTTCAGTTGCAGTTTGTGGTCTCTCGTTGCTATTTCAAGCAAAGCGAATTAAGCCGCAGCTTGCGCATATTTCCCCGTATCAGATCGCACAAATTCGATATAGATATGTCTGGCTATATAGCGAGTGCATCAAGTGCCATCAAAGCGTTTTAAATTTGATTGATTTACGTGCCACAAAACGATAAGGTGCAGGCAAAGGCAGAGAGACAATTGAGTAGCAGGCTACGTTGCATAATACCCTGCACTTAGCTACTTTGCTTTATACCCTACACTTTAGGCATCCTTTTGTATTCTTAATTAAATCATCACTGAGTCAACGATTTGTCAACTTGCCACAGTTGCCCTGTGACACCTCGAACTCCACCTGTAGCCGGTCAGGAAATTACATTTCAGTGCGAGAACAAAAGAGTTTGCAATGAGGTTCATAGAGAGTACAATAAACTACAATATATATGTATGTATGAACTACTCTAACATATGCAGGGAATGCATGTGGCAACAGAGTTGCCAAGTTTTGTTTAGACTACTGAGGCAGCTATGATTTTCAATTGAAATTCCAAGAGTATTTGCTACATTTAGCGAGTAGTAAGTGAAGGTCAGAGAGCAAATGAATTGAAGCTAATCAAAATGATTCTAAACAGAATCCAAGGCAAATCATATATAGCTTATCTGGGGCTAGCTAAGTCAACTCTATAGAAAGCAAAGTCAGCTCCAGCTAAACTGGCTAACCTGCTGACCTAGCTAACCAAAAGAGTAACCCAAACTGGAACTGGAACTGCAACTGAAACCGTTAGCTTGTTGTGCCTCTCCCTTTGTGGCAGGACTGTAAGTGGAGCACGAGCTAAAGCCGCCTTTTCCCGCTAGATTTGTTTTGGCCAGCGACACTTGATATAAATCTGAGCTGCCCCACTCGAAATATGTTTAGCGGTGATGCAGTGCGCGGCTCATTTAAATGTTGCCATTGTTGCTGTCCTGGAGCACGTTCCGGCTAAGGCCAGGGAGGCGGAGCTGGAGGTGGAGGCGGAGGCTAGCGAGCCAGCACGCCCGTCGACTGTTGATCCTGGCGCTTTGATGTTATACAAAGTCGTCGTCGCGACGAGGGACAGCAGCGGCAGCAACCAGAGGGAAAGGAGCCCCAGATTTTTACAACTTACGGAGAGACATTGACGCCGGCCGTGTGGCAGGCACATCGCAGGGCCACATGCCACATGCCACTTGCGGATGCTGTGCACGTTTTGGCAATTTCTCATAAAACAAACGACCATTAACGCCTTTAAGTTGTCGGCTGACTTTTGATGTGGCCCACGCTGTGGCAGGCGGGGGGGGGGGGGGGAGGAGGGGTGGGGAGTGTAGGGTTTGCCTGCTTGGTTACTTGCCACCCACGTCTCACGCTCCACACACACCCTGCCTGCTGGTTGTCACTTGCCTGGTGTGGCTCATATTAAGTTGTCAGTTTTTGTGGCACCACACACACACTACACACCTCCCCCCTTCCCCCCTCCGTGCACAACTTGAGCTAGTTGGCAGCCGGCAAACACTTTTGATCAACTAAGCCACGTTTAATGGCCAAACCCCCCCCCGCCCGCTTCGCCCCACGCTGACCAATTGCGCTGGGCGGGCGGGGCAAACTATTGACTGATATGCATATGCAGGCGCGTGTGCGAGTGACTGAGACAGGCATAGAAGAGTCAAAGGAACAGCAACAAAGCCAATTTGCGTGCGTAATTTGTGGCACTTTGAGGCTACGTGCCGCGTGATGATGCTGCGCTGCCAGGTGGCAACATCCCAAGTGGCAGCGACGGCGGCGTTTTCAATGTCATTTGTCTGCATTAAGCAGTTTGCCACGGGGTGACGTCGTCGTCGGGTGTAGTGTAGTAGTATGAACGGTGGGCGGTGGGCGTGGCCAATTTGTAATTGAGCATTACTTGAACTGTTCCTGCCCCCTGTGTCACGGCCCCCGTCCACGCTGGGCGTACTGGCAATTGTGCGTAATTAATGTGCCCAATTAGCTTAGAATTTTCTACAGAATTTTCGATAAAATGGAGTAGAGTCTATTAAGGGAAGTGCAGGCAGTGCGACTAGTGGATATCCTGCAGGGAATAGAACTACTTCAAGACAAGCTCAAGTTAAGCTGAATGTAACAAACCAAGTTGGGCCCATTTAGGGTTGTCTCATAGCGGATCACTTTCAAGTTATCGACAGGGATGGCAAAATATCGATAACTTAAAAAAACATTAGAGATGCGAATAATGATATTATTTGTGAATGATTTTATCCATTCAAATAAGTCAAGCTACTTATCGAACTTATCGATATATTTCTCATGTTTCTCCTGCCTTCAAGCAGATGTCAATGCTTGCTTGGGGTCAACAGCTCAACGACAGCAGTTGGCTTTGTTCTCTTCGCCGCATACCCTGTTATTTTTTGTGACATTTGATGACCCTGTCAACTGCGCGACTCCTAGTCGAATTTCTTGCTAATTGTTCAAGTTATCGACAGGGATGGCAAAATATCGATAACTTAAGAAAAAACATTAGAGATGCGAATAATGATATTATTTGTGAATGATTTTATCCATTCAAATAAGTCAAGTTAGTTTGCTGCTACTTATCGAACTTATCGATATATTTCTCATTCTCAACGCTTGCTTGGGGTCAACAGCTCAACGACAGCAGTTGGCTTTGTTCTCTTCGCCGCATACCCTGTTATTTTTTGTGACATTTGATGACCCTGTCAACTGCGCGACTCCTAGTCGAATTTCTTGCTAATTGTTCGCGGGGCATCAAAAAAGTTAAGTTGCTTCAAGTTAAGAGCGCTTTTTACTTTCAAGTTGCTACCAAGTGTGCGAGTGTGTGCTAGTGTGTGTGTGCGTGTGTGTGGCATGTAAAACTGTTGCTTGACACGCAATAAGCATCACGAATCACGAATCTCGAAAGCTCTACACGTTCTTCTGTTTAATTATTATTATGATACTTTATGCTTTTGCATTTTGTTAGCCGCCTCCTCCTCCTCTTCTTCTCCTCTCTCTTTTCGCCTTCTCTTTTTTTCGAGAATTCTTTGTTTTTTTTTTTTGTATTTTTGTTGCTTTTTTGTTGTTTCTCACTTGCGCTTCGCGGTATTTTGCGCATTTTATTGTTGCAAAGTTTTATGTGCGGTTTTAATGTGGCGTATTTTGTGTGTGTGTTTGCATATGTGTGTATTGGTGTGTGTGTGTGTGCGTGTGTACTTGAGCAAGCATTTTGTAATACTTGTAATCGTAATGCCGGTACTCAGTCGCTTCTTCCTTTCGTTTGGCTTTTTATGCCCCTTGGCCGCGTGCTCGCTTTATGGCACACACACACACACACACGCACACACACACACGTGCATGTGTGTGCGTGTGCCTGCTATTAATTTTGCATTCCTATGCTTGAGTCGATTCGGGGCACATTTATAGAAATGATTTAAGACCCGCGCTGCAGCAACGCAGCAGCATCTAATGCACTCAGCATTCGCGCCCAGTTGGCAGCAACAGTAGAAGAGCAGAAAGAAAGAGAGAGAGAGAGAGCGAGAGAGAGAGAGAGAGAGGGGAAAGTGTGTGCGCTACTTGAGTCGTGTCGGCATGGGGCCTTGGGTGCTCGCCCTCTCTCTTGCTCTCCCTCTCGTCAGATCAACAGGTATGCGTTATACTGTAGGCAATTTGAGTAAGGTAGCTGCACAGGGTGTTTCGCATTGAACTTCTGAGGGGATCTCAGCAGAAGATTGGATTTACAGGGTGTCTCTTATCCCTCTTTCTTTTCCCTCTCCCTTTTTCTCTCTCTTTCCTTTTCTTCTTCACTAGATCGACTGATGTGCAGACAGTTTGAGTAGGGTAGCTGCACAGGGTGTTTCGCATTGAATTTCTGAGGGGATCTCTGCAGAAGATTGGATTTACAAGGTGTTTCACAGGGTGTCTCTTATTCCTCTTTCTTTTCCCTCTCCCTTTTCCTCTTTCTTTTCTTCTTTACTAGATCAACTGATGTGCAGACAGTTTGTGTAGGGTAGCTGCACAGGGTGTTTCGCATTGAATTTCTGAGGGTATCTCAGCAGAAGATTGGATTTACAAGGCGTTTCACAGGGTGTCTCTTATCCTTCTTTCTTTTCCCTCTTCCTCTCCCTTTTCCTCTCTCTTTCCTTTTCTTCTTCACTAGATCAACTGACGTGCAGACAGTTTGAGTAGGGTAGCTGCACAGGGTGTTTCGCATTGAACTTCTGAGGGGATCTCAGCAGAAGATTGGATTTACAGGGTGTCTCTCTTCCCTCTTTCTGTTCCCTCTCCCTCTTCCTCTCTCTTTCCTTTTCTTCTTCACTAGATCAACTGACGTGCAGACAGTTTGAGTAGGGTAGCTGCACAGGGTGTTTCGCATTGAACTTCTGAGGGGATCTCAGCAGAAGATTGGATTTACAAGGTGTTTCACAGGGTGTCTCTTATCCCTCTTTCTATTACCTGTCCTTTTTTCTCTCTCTTTCCTTTTCTTCTTCACTAGACCAACTGACGTACGGACAGTTTGAGTAGGGTAGCTGCACAGGGTGTTTCGCATCGAACTTCTGAGGGAATCTCTGCAGAAGATTGGATTAACAGGGTGTCTCTTATCCCTCTTTCTTTTCCCTCTCCCTCTTCCTCTCTCTTTCCTTTTCTTCTTCACTAGATCAACTGACGTGCAGACGGTTTGAGTAAGGTAGCTGCAGAGGGTGTTTCGCATCGAACTTCTGAGGGAATCTCTGCAGAAGATTGGATTAACAGGGTGTCTCTTATCCCTCTTTCTTTTCCCTCTCCCATTTTCTCTCTCTTTCCTTTTCTTCTTCACTAGATCAACTGACGTGCAGACAGTTTGTGTAGGGTAGCTGCACAGGGTGTTTCGCTTAACCTTACTGGCTTATTATTCTCATTTCAATTCTTGGCAGTCTTAGCCGTAGATAGGTAGATAATAATCTTTGACAGGGTGCTTTACAGGGTGCACCGGGCATAGTTTCCTCTACTTTGCCTCCTTCGAAATATTCCTTCCACTCCGCTTCCCTAGATCTACAGATTTCACAGGCTGTTTCACAGGGTGAACACAGTTTCGATTACTTTTTCAGGGTTACGTCACAGAGTAGCGCACAGTGTGCCCAAAGCTTCATAGCTTCTTCTTTCTTCGCGCAATTGAAAAGTTTAGCAAACATTTCGCTTTACTCTCAATGTAAACGGACAAATTGCTTTGAATTCTTGTAAATCATTCATTCTCTTCGATTGTGATTCCGAATTTGGAGCAATTAACGCGTGACGTGTTGCTGTTGTTGCTGTTGTTGGCGTTGTTGTTGGCGTTTACAATTCAATTGTTCATTCTCTTTATTAGTTTTTATCATCTGTTTTTATTGTTCACAATTTCGAGGGTAGGCAAATTCATCAAGGCAACTTCAAATTCAGCTGCCCCCTTCAGGCTGTGTGTGCGAGTGTGTGCGTGGGTTTTATAACTGATTATGAAATGCCAATTTGAGTGTGCGTGCGTGCGTGTGTGTGTGTGTGAGAGTGGCCGCATTTGGGTCTTGAGGAAGTGAATTCAATGACTTGAACTTCTATAAAAAGCATTTACGCAATTTCAGCTTCTACAGCACTTGTTGCCGTTGCTGTTGTTGTTGTAGTTGTGCGTTTTATTGCATGTTGTTGTTGCTGTTGTTGTTGTTGCTGCTGCTTTTCTTGTTGTTGCCAATATTTATAGCCAAGCAGGCCGGCTGATAAGCAGCTCCAAGACCGCGTGCTCTGCTGATATGTTTACCTCAAAAAAAAAAAAAAAAATTCTGCAGTTCCTTATCCTCTGCCCTTTCCCTTCCTCCTCCTCCTCCTCTTCTCCCTCTCCTGCCCATCGACCTTGTCAAGTATTTGGTATCACAAACAGTTTCTATCTTTCATTTATCGATTTCGTTTTCGCGAATATTAATTAATGACACTGTCCAGTCCGGTGCGGTTCGCTTCGGCCTAATGAGGGGCAAAAGTTTTGCGCCTACTCGCCGCCAGGGGGCGGGTTAGAATCTCAGCCAGGGTGCTGAAATCTGAGCTCAATTAGTCATAACTTAACCGTTGCAGGCCAAGGCAAGAATCAGAGCCAGATTCAAATGAGTTCTAGAGCCAACAACATTTTGGCTTCATTCTGGCTAACACTGCCAGCTCTCTCTCTCGCTTGGAAAGTTGCACACGGAGTTGAGTAAATTTTTGTGGCCACGTGTGCTACGGTTTGAATTTGTCTAAACTTTGGCTACCAACTTTGCCGCCCCTCCCCCCGCACTGCCAGCGCTTCGCTCCACAACAGGTGCAGCTTCCTGTGTGCAAAACAATTAGCAATCTGACCTTTTAACCCTTGTGCGGCCGCCCAAAACGCCAGACAGCGACCTTGTAACCACAGCAACAATAGATGGACGCCAGCAGGCTTCACTTCAGGAGCAGACAGCGGAGAGGGATGGGCAGGGGAGGCGGGAGAAGTTGTTAGTGGTTAAAAAGGGGGGAGCATATCATGATCTACCCACAGGCCGTAAGTGAGACATTTAAATGCCAGGGAATTATGCTAAACAACGTAGCTGTCAGCAGTAGATCCTGAGGCCAAGCGAGACAAGTGCATAGCGGGCACATCAAACTGACATATGTATATAGTTTCTGGCATAGTTCATCTATAGCTGCAAACACCTGAACTTTACAGAACATTTCGCGCAGCTTAAGGGATAAGCACTTTGTATACAGATAGAGTCCATGCACTAAATTTAGTCTTTGTAGTCTCAATAGTTCCAGAGATCTAGATAGCTTTCCAAAGTGAGTCAATAGTGATGAACTCTTTACAAAACATTTCAGATTCCTTAGGTATTCAGGAGTCGACAAACGAAATTTAGTCTTTGCAACCCTAATAGTTCCTGAGATCTAACTAGATTTGTAGACCTAAGACCTAAGCACTTTGTGAAAAATATGTGGAATTCCCTAGGTATTTGCGAGTCTACAAACTAAAATTTAGTCATGACAGCCGCAGTAGTTCCACAGAACTAGGCTAAATGGCAAATAAATAATGCAATATTTGAAAAAGGTTCAGTGCAGCAACTAAATGGCGCACTTTTGTAATTCTTCACGTGAACAATATCGTAAATATATCTTCATCAGCGTCGCCGCGCGTCGCGTCGAGCAAATCATGTCAGTGTCAGAGTCGGGTCTAACTTGGCGTCGTCGGTTGTCGCTTGTCGCTTGAGTTGTGACTAAATGCACATTGTGCCCGCTGACAGGTGAGTGCTAATTTAGCGACTGATGAGCTATGCCACATTGCTAGTAAGTCTTGCCTCTTATGTCATTGCAGGGGGGGGAGGCAACTCTGCAGCTCTCTGCAGGGTATGCACTCAGTCGAGTGCACCCACAACTGGCCAAAATAGTGTCCCAGCGTGTGGATGATGTCATGCAGCCATGCAGATGACGACGGTGATATCATAGCTCATAATGCCTGCTGCACTCGCCGCGTTTGGGGCAACTTGCTGTGGCAACATCGCCGGTTTGGACCAATCGTGTGCAATGCATAAGCGACGGCGCGCCGCGGCGCCGCGGCGCCTCTGGGCCTCAGTGTTTATACGCGATTAGTTGCGGCTATGAATCCATATCGAAGTCAAGTTGCCCAGCAGCGCAGTGCACTGATTGTCGATTCTCGATTGTCGATTGCCGATTGCCGATCGTGGATAACACTGAGATGATTATCATCATTAAAAGCGACTATGCGGCAAGACTAACTGTACAGAGTAGAGTTGCAATGAGTGAGGGCAGTCACTAAGGTGGTTTGCACTGAGAAGGCATTTCACATTATAATCGGAAAAGATTGTATAGATCGAGAATATATATGTATATGGGCTCAGAGCTGTCTTTCTCTATAAGGATTATAATATTGTTTGATTGTAGTTTTACTATTTCTTGGTCGATCTAGCTAAAGCGTTCTCAAGTTTCTCACTACCTTTATGCAGGGTATCTTGCATGCGAGCATATCTGTTCGCCGCTCGCTGTCGCAGCCCACATTAATCAAAAAACGGCGAATCGAACATCAAGATGCTGACAGCTAAATTATATGCCACGAAATGGCTAACTTTTTAGCCAAAATTCAAAGTTGCAATTGCAGGCGAAGACAAAGACGAAGGCAGAGGCAGGGGCAGAGGCGGAGGTGGAGGTGGTTTAGCCCCTTCTGCTGGCGCTGCTGCGACTTGTTGTTGCCACTTGCCGGTGGCCAGATGCAAATCGCAAATGGCAACGCCGGCTGCGATGTCGACGTCGCGTGGAGCGTGTTTAATTGCGTGCAATTTGTTTAAGTCCATGCAAAGCTACCAATGCGCACGGAGACAAAGACACAGACGGACAGAGAGGCTGACAGAGAGACAACAAGAAAGACAGACAGAGAGAGAGACAGCTAGACAGACAGACAGATAGCTAGACAGAAAGACCTCTCTATAAACACTACCGTCTGGCTTTCAAATTGTTTCAAGTGCATTGCCCAGTTCCCCAGTTTCTTGATTTGGTTGAAAGAGACACAGTAAGGCAGGGAGACAGAGAAGGAGAGAGAGAGGGAAAGAAAGAAGAGTGAGACAGAAAAATAGGAGAGTTAAGGTGAAAGAAATGAAGAGACAGGGCCAAGTTTTGTTGCAAAGAAAGGCATAGTATCGTATAGATATTTATATATATTCTTGTTCAGCAGGAAATCGGAAACGGATCTAAGCTGAAGAGTTAAGGGCTCAAGAGTTACAGAGAAGTCTTGGCTATGCATGCAGCTCTGTAAATATAAACTACTATCAATAGATATATGTACATACATATATATCTATATACATATGTATTCCTATAAAGTCGGTGGAGGACTTAAAACGATAGAGCAGTAGAGTTTGGATGAAATTATGGCAATGCAAGCTGCTCTGTAATCACGCAGTTATACAAGTAGATACAAAAGTAGATATATAGATATACATATGATATGAAATCGAACAAGTAACTAAGCTTAGATATGCCTTAAAGTCTCGTCTTGGCAGTGTACACTGTATGTGGCCAATTGAACAGCTGTCGGGAGGTGTAAGTTAGAGTGCGGGGAAGGGAGGGGCAGGGAAAGGGAAGGCATGTTTGCAAGATGTTACTTCAAGTCACTCGCTTCGCAGACAGCACTTGCTAAGTGTTAGTGCGTAAACACACACACACACACACACACACATATATATGTATGCACAATATATACATGTATATGCGATTTCTGTTGCGTTTAGAATTACAGCAACTTATTAGGCACGCACAGCCGACAACAGCGACGACGCCGGCGAGTAGCAGCTTCGTTGTAGGTCAGTCTGGCGACTCTGACTGTAGACTGTGACTGATCACAGTGACTGGCGACGGGTAACGGCACTGCAACTGTGACTGCGACGCGCTTGTGTGTGTGTGTTTTTCCACTTTTTCGCCTAAACTTTAAGCCCAAACTTAATTACCTCGACTGACTGACTGACTGATGAGTGAGTGACTGACTGACAGACTGAGTGTGCTTATACACACATAGTTGAGTTATTGTTTAATAGCCTCTCGGCAGCGTTTTGTTTTATTTTTTACTTATTTCTATTCCCATTTCCATTTCCATTGCCAGTTTTATTTTCATTTTCATTTTTGTGTGGCCAACTTCCTTATGGGCCCGAGTAGAAGCGACAGTGATTACACTGCACAACACACGTCGCGAATATGAATTTTACATTCATCATACGTGCGAGTACCTGCGAGTGTGTGCGAGTGTGTGTGTGTGTATAGCTTATAGAAATACGAGCAAGTATTTCGAAATGCGATCTCTGTTCGACTGCGAATCGAGAGAGAGAGAGAGGGAGAGCGCGAATGGGAGACCGACAAGTTGAGTGAACTTGTTCACCAAAATGTCAATGTACCCGGCACTACGTCTATATCCCATTGCAGGAATGTTAACATGACGAACTTGCAGTCTAGAAATTCAATATCAACAAATAAAAATCAAATTCCCTTCATCGTCAATTAAACTATCCAATTACGTATGAAAGCTAAACAATTCCTCTGTAACTTAACATTCCCAGTCAGCTGTTGCCAAACTTCACATCTCTCTCTCTCTTTCTCTCTCTCGCTCTTCGTTCGTACAACGAACCGAATCGGAATCCGAATCAATGATGCGTTATCAACTCTGTGAGTTGTTCTATTCAAATGTGGAACAATTTGAAGCAGCATTAAATCCAACTTAGATCTATATGATAGCTATATTTATTAGATTAGATAAGATAGCATGGCAAAAATGGTGTAGGGTAGTCACTCAATGCGAGGCATTCCTCGCCAGTCTAGTCTGTGTGCGCATACATATTTTATTACATTGTTCAAGAAAACATAAAGACCAAATTGTAATACCTTTTGGAATGGGAATGCAGCCTGCATGTGATTTACACACACAGAACGGCAATCGATCATACTTATTGCCGTGGATGCTGACAGTTTCGCCATGGACTGTCCGGCCCGAGCGGTCAGACCGCTGTCAGTCTATCTGGCAGTACATTTGTCTGACCGCGTTTTTGAGGTCAACGCGTTGCTCATCTGTGCCGAGGCGAGGCGAGGTTAGTCGACGTGAAGTGAAGCGTCAAGCGTCGGCCCAGCAATATCAATAAATTAAATATTGACGTAGCCAACGCAGTTGACGATTAACTTATCTAAGCCGCGTCAGTCCCTGCCCTCAGTCCCCCCTCAGACTGCGTGTCGTAGCCCCATTCGGATGGGGAATCGAAATCGAAATCGGATTGGAATCGGATTGGAACCTGGTCACGACCTCGTACCCTGCCGCATTAAGGTAGCGCGATTTTCACACAGATTGAGCTTATCGCCTCAACTGAGTATTACCTCATCGCAATCAATCGAATCGGAATGGAACGAACGAATAACAATTGTGGGAGAAGTGTGAAGAGAGTGACAAGTAGCTGCTGAAGTTGGGTAGACATGGTTTAAATCAATTCAGGATAATATGGTATAAGGTATAAGAATTATGGCATAACTGGCATGTGATATAATCTACTATCATTGATCAATTCAAGCAAATGCAAAGCCATAAATACTTAGATGACCGATGAGTGGGATACCCTGGGATACTCTGGGGCTGAAGAGCAGGCGGGGAGGCACTCATAAAGTGTTCGGAGAAGCGTTCGTTGCCTACCAAATTTGCTAACTGCCAAGCGGAAAGTTAATGCCAAAGCTCAAGCCAGAATGAATAAGTGCGAAAGGGTGCGGTATTTGGGAGAACGGGGAAGTGAGCAAGAACCGAGAATGGAAATTGACTAACAAATTAACTGAATAGCTGACTGACTCTGCATAGAAGCTGTATAAATTAATGGCCATTTGAAGGCCCATAAAGTAGCCGCACTTCCAGCTAGACGCAAGACACGAGACGCGACCGAAGAAGAAGACGAAGACGAAGACTTGCGATTCCGACTCGGAATCGGACTCAGACTCGGACTGCGTCTGGAACTCTATGTTGATTGTTTTTGGCGACGTGTTTGGCGCACCAAGTGGGCGCGGCATTTTTGGTTTCGGTTTCGACGGCGCACTCCTCCGCAAATGCAAAGCACGTTGTCATTGCCCAGCGCTAACTACCAACTATCAATTGCCAATTGCCTGTTGCCAATTGCCAACTAACAATTACCAAGTACCAACAGGCTGGGCCAGCGCCAGCGCCGGCATAGACAGGGCTGACTGGGACCGCGTGGGGCAAACGACCCAGCTGCAAAGATTGTCATGCAACTATGAAGGTGATCAGGTAAAGATCATTACAATCAACCTGACTTTTATCTCCGATATATCATTAATTCTTTACTAAGTTACCTATTTCCTAGGGCCTCAGCTTGGGACCTAAGCCCAACGTTAATCGAATAACTGTGATATACCAAGCAAGAGACCTTAACTGGGTCAACAATCGGCTTTATGCGATAAATCATCAATATAAAAATCGATAATTTATTCGATACGAAATCGATAACTGTCATATTAATTCGATAAGCTATCGATAACTGTCATCTTTATGCGATAATTACCAATAGCTTTAATCGCCATTTGATTAGTATTCGATTGCTACTCGATTAGTATTATATTCAATCGATACCAACTCGATGACAGTCATTGTGATTCAAAAAATTATGCAATAACTATCATCTGTATTGAACAAGTAATCGATAACTAACCGATAACGTTGATCTTCTGCATTCAACCGTTGATTTCAATCAAATTGAAAGTAATTTACTGATATTGTAGACCTAAGTGAATACGTGATCTCTACGTGAATGAAATGTTAAGCCGATAATTTTGCATCTATTTAGAAATGCGAAAATCATTTCACAACTGTAATTTATAATCTTCTCGGCTCTATTGTGAATAATTTTGCACAGTCCAAGTCCAAAGACATTCTCTCTTAGAATTCTATGTCGATTTCCTGACCAGATTGAAATCACTTTCTAGGTGAACAGTTTTACGACAAACGTTTTGTGCCGCCACGCTGGGTTTCCTTTGGGGCATGCCACAATATGCTATCATTGTCGTTGTTGTTTGCCCACAAAGCTAACCTCAAAATGCGGTCGCAAAGAATGGGGTTCATTATGGGACTCGTGTCTCTTGGGCGGGAGCCGTTGATATGCCGTCGCGTCTGGGCTGCAGGTGCCCGAGGCCACGGGGGGAGGGGGGTGGCATAGAGGCGAAGGGATGGGGCTAAGGCTACTGCCTGAGTGCAGCAGCCAGGGCTGAACAAAGCCAGGCCCCACGCACCGCATGCCGCGCACTGCAGTCGTCGTCGTCGTCAAGTGCAACGTCATCCTGCTTATTAAAGGCATTACACCTACGCCGCACACACAACACACAACAACGAGAGGAGACAACAAGTAAACGTAATTACCGAGCAGCTCCCGCTGTCTGTCCCTCCCCCCCCCCCACTGTCTTAGCTTGTTGTAAGCGTCGCCTCAAATCTTTGTAGGCCTCCTTGTCATTGTCACAGCTGCAGCGACTCGCTGACACGACTCTTGCCGGGGTTGACGAACGGGTAGGGAGCAGGGAGGGGGAGAGGACCTAGGTAGAGCCAGGGAGCGGCAGCCTCTTTAGCGGTTTGTTGATTTCTTCAGCACATTTACCCAGAAACTTGGCCCAACACAAAACGAAAAAAACACAGAGAAAAAAACCTCATTTCTTTTATGTCTCAAACACTTGAACTGCATCAGCGTAAGCTGCAACTGTGTGTGTGTGTGTGTGTGTGTGTGTGTGTGTGTGTCGAGTGACAGTCAACGAAACGGCTAACCTCGCAGACCCCCTCCCCCCACACTTCCCCTGCTTCCCGCTGGTAGCACCCTCACTTGTTGCCAGCGTGATGCAAGTTGCAAAGCATTCGAACATTTGTTTAGGCCCCCAAAGCACATACAACTGGTGATTAGACAACTAATATAAAGTACTATATAGACAACTGTATAGCAATTGAAATAGCCGACAATATGTTTAGTCTAACTCCCGTTTACATACATACATCATTTATTTTGGCAGAGTGCTTCATCTTCTTCTACTTTAGCAAGACCTAACCCATTCGCATCGCTTAATCGACTCCCCCTACTTTTGTTTTTAGATCTTTCGATACACCTTGTGCAAATACGCACACACATGATACATATTTGCCTAGCCAAAGTGTAAAGTGTATTTCGAATTTAGTGCGCACTTTTGCTACCTTCTACCGACTACCGAGAGTACCAAAGTCCAGCGACTTGCTGCCTTAATGGAGTCCCCACTCCCGTCAAGGTCAACTCACTTTTCTGTTGGCGCTGACCAAAAATCGTGTGTATACACTGGCACTTTGCTTGGCGGCACGTTTATTGTGCCAGCAACAACAGCAGCAACACGCAGGAAATAAATCAAGTTTGACTTTTGTTTCGTTGTTGTCGCTGTCTACGCGACACTGACAAATATTTGTCTCTTGACAGCTAATGGCCACATTAGGTGACCGGACCCGGGCGGCCCAGCAAGTGACCTATTCCCAGTTGTAGGGGATTGTCGGGGCGTGGCACCTAGCGACTGAGGTAGCCCCCAAGTTGGTCGAGCGAAGATCGTCGAGCGTGAAGCGTCAAGCTGTCTGTCCGTTTGTCCGTCTGCTTGTTTGTTGCTGTCCAAAGCAAAGAAAAGCCATAAACGAGTCGAGCAAACAAGTTCGTGAAAACTTACCGATCTGGGAGAAAGATTTGTTTTTAATGCATATTGATTCGACACATACCTGCAAAAAAAAAGGGAGAAGACAATGAGTAAAGAGCCACAAATGAGACAAAAAGATGTTGCTAATTGAATTATTAATGCATAAATCAATGCAAAATGATATAATCGTTGGCGATTCGGAAACCCGAAACTTGTTTTGTATGCTATAACCCCTCCAGTTCAGCTGATTCGGCTTCCTCAGACGTAGGTATTTGTCTATATATGCTAATGCCGGCTACAATTAAAAAGCCATCAATCAAGCCCTCTTAACTTTGATCTCGACTCGGATCGTTTGAGTGCGACTCGATGCGGCTGTTGAGGTTAAGTTGGGCATAAGTTGCGGCTTAGATTGATTTATCTAACGATAGATCTATTGATTTAAGCGAAAGTGTGGAATGTTTGAGCGCTAACAAAGGAGGGAGAGAATGTATATTCTATTGATCAGCATGATCAGTAGAGAGTCACACTGAACCACTAGATGAGATATGGGAAACCTTCCCGAGAGTTTTCAAGCTTCGACGAATAGTTCTTTCTTCGATTATATTTATATTCAGTGCATTAATGATATCAAAGGTTATTGTTTAACCATTGTAAGCAATTAACTTTCAGCTAGCGATAGTTAGCATTATTAACACGTCAGTCTTAGGAACCTAAGGAACCTAGGACCTTAAATAATGTCAACTTTAACTTTAAAGTATCTTTTACATTGCATTTATTAATATGCAGATTCAGTAGGAGAATCAAGACATAAACAATATGTCTTTCCGGGGAAAAATCCCTAGTTAGTATATTTGCAACGGTTTGCCGAAGTTTAGCAAAGGGTATGTCACAGTCAGGTGCGTTCGACTGTAACTTGTTTTGTCGCTTTTTTCGGCCAGGAAATGGAAAATAAAGCGGTTCAAACTTCACTTGTGCGTTGTGATAAAAGCCTTGGGATTTCTGTTTGCAAAAGTCCACTATCATTATCACCAACTATACGCTAGATATACCCTATCTCAAGTTCTTGCCCCGAAATCCATTCGAAATCTGCAAACGGAGAAGCTAATGAACTTGCGAGAATCGCGTGATTCGCGTCTGGCTTATGTTATAATGCTGAGTGCAGCGTATTGCATATGACACCGACACCTCGCACACACACACATGCACGACTACGTATTGGATGGTATCATTTAGATGTCGCATTTTTGAGGGCTTAGTCAGCTAGCACGAGTTGAACTGAGTTTCCATTCGAGTGAGAAATATTTCGGGTTCAAGCAACTGAATAGTTTCGGCACCTGTGAAGAGCTACACAACAGCAACAGCAACAGCAACAATAACAATAACAATAACAGAAACAACAACATGGAGAATACTAACAACCGCCACTGTAGCCATTAAATGGCCAAGTGATAAGGCAACTAGTTCCGCCGAGAACACGTAATCGCTGCCGCTTCTGGTGCGGCTTCTGCTTTGGATTCGTTTAATAAGCCAAACCGGTTAACAAACTCGAGAAACCGAAACCGAAAAGGCAGAAAATCGAAAAACTAAACAAAAATAAAATAAAATCTCTAGAAGAAGTTATATAAATTATGTTCGCAAGACGCAGGCGAAGTCGAAGATGAGTGCGCGCGATCGTGCGACTTAATGCATGCAAATGTCACAAATATGCATTAAATTAAGATTCATCAACGTTGGCAACCCTGTCTCAGCTTCGACACGATCATCTTTTTAATCCAGCTGAGTAATTGGTAACTTGGTAAGCTGCCTTAGAAATGTCACATAGATCGCTTAAAGATTGATAGAAGCAGAATAGTTCGAAGAATAAACAAGGAATTCTTTGCAATTGACTTGCAGCATATAATCGACTATCGACTAGTTATCGATTTACTTATTACTCAGACCATCTTCAATTGTGAACTAACTGAGCTTCGAAATGTCATAATGATCTCTTGAAGATCGACAAGAGAAGGATAGTTCGGATAGTTCTTCTCAAATAGTTCACATCTCAAATAATCGACTATCGACTAGTTATCGATTTACTTATTACTCAGACCATCTTCAATTGTGAACTAACTGAGCTTCGAAATGTCATAATGATCTCTTGAAGATCGATAAAAGTGGGATAGTTCGGAAAATAGCTCTAGATAGTTCTTCTCAAATAGTTCACATCTCAAATAATCGACTATCGACTAGTTATCGATTTACTTATTACTCAGACCATCTTCAATTATGAACTAACTGAGCTTCGAAATGTCATAATGATCTCTTGAAGATCGATAAAAGTGGGATAGTTCCAGATAGTTCTCAAATAATCGACTATCGACCTGTTATCGACGCGATTCATCACTTATACCACCTCTAGCGTCAATTCACTTTCATTTTTGGAAAGCACCTGCAAGCTCTGAGAAAACTTTTATCGAAAAACTCAAACCGAAGTCGCACTGCACGTGCTGTGTGTGCCGGCGAGGCGAGCAACCAGTCTTTTATCGCTATATTTAAATGTGGAACTATCATTAGCATGCCCGAAAATACAAACATTCGGCCAGCCTTGGCATTAATCTGATATCGAAGATCTAAAAGGCTTGACCGTAGATCCGGAATGTGGGTAAAGTTAAGACCCCAAGAAGAGGAAGACGAGAAGGAGGAGGAGAGGAAGTAAGCTCTTTAAGGAATTTTCCTGCTAAGACCTGAGGTTTCGAAATGCTTGTATCGAGTACAGTTTGAGAGCCACTGCTGCAGGTGGCTTTGGCCCGGTGGGCGGTGGGCGTTGGGCGGTTATCACACAGTGCCGCCGCCGTCGTCGCCGGCGAGCGTCATATTGCTCTGGGCTCTGGGCTTATCAACTTGGCAACAATGACATGAGCATGAGAACAACAGCAACAAGTGGCAAGAAGCAGAAACAAACTATGCCAGCCAAAGGTGTGTGAGTGTGCGCGGGTGTGTGTGTGTGTGTGCGTTAGTTATATCTTATCTGCAATTGACTGGCAATGCTCAACTATGCGCTTTCCTTTCCTTCAATGTATGTGGAGCGCTTTACATTTTTCACTTAATTGATTCGACAACACGGCAACAACAACAACAACATCGACTAGAACCCACTACAACAACAGCTAATTCACTGGCCAACTAAGCAGCGCCAGAACATGGCTAAGAAACTGAAGAAAAAAAAGCTAACAAAGCTATTAAAACAAGCTACAGCAACTACATAAAGTATTGCTAAATTTCTCGATTAATTAAACGATAGTTTTCAATGGAGTTCAATGGAGTTGGGTTTTCCAAAATATATATGGCTAAATTTATCGTTGTATTTATCGATAGTTTTCATAAAAAACAGCCAAGATTCGATAAAGCTGAGTTTATTGATTCATCGCGCATTTTCCAGAGTATTCGCAGTGCGAGCTACGTTTTCGCTCGCTTGTTTACATAAATATATATGCAATATCGCTGGGTAGAAGAGCGGAAAGGGGGGGTGGGGGCTGTGGGGGCTGATTAGCATAATTATGCATTTATTGCTGCCTCGTTTGATATTTTGATTTTAATGCTTTGTTTACTAATTAATTGGCTGGCAAAGGCCGAAACCAATTAATTGTTTAAGGTGTTTTAATACCCCGTGCGAGCGGCATAGGGCGTAGGGCTTATGGGCCCAGAAGGGAGGGGGGAGATGAATATAAACAAATTGATATAGCTATATGTTGCTTTTTCAGCAAGCATAGCTAAAGTAATGAGGCCTGTTTACGTTGCTTTTGCTTTATGAAATTCCAAATATTTAGTATAATCTTTCGTACAGGGTGCAAACTGACTGAACTCGCCTTGGCATACAAAGGCCTTTGGAAGTGGCTACCGTGTTACAAAATTTCAACAAATAGCTGAGTTATCGATAGCAACGAAAGAGTGAGTGCTTAGCAGTTTGGCAACTCTGTGTGTAAACCCGCCCGATTTTAATTTCGATTTCAATTAATTCAAATTGATGAGCATTTTTGGAGGGGAGTCTCATTTAAAAATTGTTTATCTCTCGCAGTTGACAACGTCATGCTCCAGCTGCGCGTTGAGGATGATGCAACTGCCACAGTGTGGCATGCATATAAGACAATCAAGCTACCAATCAGGCACAGACTGCTGCCTTCTTAATTTTTTCTCTTCGTTTTTGTTTTCCACGAAAACATAAACGAAAATCAACACAAGATTAATAAAGCGATTATAAATTGGCGCATATTGAAGAGTTGCAGCTGTTGATGTCACCCCGACCAAGTCCACACCCAGTCCCAGTTCCAGTTCCAGACCCAAAACTGTAGATCTCATCTGTTCCCAAAGCGTGCTGATTGTGATTTATGTGCAGCTTGGGTCATGTCCAAAATTGAAGTTGCTTTTTTTCTTCATAACAAAAACAATTGGGCAATTCGATTGAAAATTCCGAATTTTAATTGAACACACATATTGCTCTATATATATGCATATACTATATACATTTAGCAGCCTGATCAAGCAATCGAATGACAGATTTATTGCTTCATCTGAAATAGAAAAACATTTGATGCCATCTTCCCCAGGGGCAGGCGAATCAATTCAATAATGTTTCACTATTATGTTTATAGCGACAGATTCGAATTCGTATTTCGAAATAGATAAATGAAGTTCATGTTGCGCACACGCAAATGGAAAACATTAATAAAGCCCGCCCCAAAAGATTCATATCGAAATTTCGGCGAAACAAACTGGAAACGTCTTCGTTTTGGCATAGGGAACCAGTTCTATTTGAATTCACAGCGTTATATATTTTTATATCCTCACATCATCGCAAATCTTTATGCACAGTGATCGTGATAGTTATTGCAATGATCGTGTTGCTAAGCTTTCTATATAGCATCGGATCGAATCGATTGGGTTGGTATCGGGTGTGTTTCAAGAGAAATTAGGCATTAAAATGCAATTTTGCAACACTTTTTCAATGACGGGGCGTACATATGGAATGCAATGTTTTATTGTAAATAATTTCAGAAACTTAAGTGTTTGCATATTACCCCCCACACACCCCCTCCCCCCACAGCTTGTGCTATTATTGCTGTTGCCTGGTCAGAAAGTTAATTGCATCTGGCAGCTGCTGCTGGATGGATGACACAATACTTGGGCAAATAAATGGTGTGATAGATATTCATAGACAGTCGCAGTCGCAGCGACTGACAAACCAAGAGGGGGGGGGGGGGCGGAGGGGTGTCTCCTCCCCCTTCTCCACACTCACACGGCCCACTTGGCGCTCTCCAACATTCTCCCAACGTTCGTGGCGAGCATTTTGTAATAACTGAAAAGGCAAATTGCGACAGTTCTAGTTGCGGGAATGAAGGTGGGGGCGTTAGAGGGGTGTGGGGCGGTCAGACATGTTGCTCATTGTTGCTGGTTGACTTTTTTTTCTATTTTCAACATTTACGCAATGCAAAAGTCTAACAATTATTATTCATATAGTCTCAACGAAGAAGTGCGAGTGAGTGAGTGAGTGTGGTGAGGCATCGCGACATCCCAAGCAAATATTGGATTACAAAAATAACTAAAGAACGAGGGTAGGAGGCAATGAGTGAGGGAGATAGAGATAGGTGGGAGTAGAAGAGACAATCAACGCCGGCGCCCGCCACGAGCGGAGTTTGTTATTCACTTCTGTTTAGTCTAGGGAATTGCAAGGAGAACTAGAGAGAGAGAGAGAGCTAACTAGCCAGACATATATCGAATCGATGTGGGATCCCCCACGCAGTGTTTTCAGAACAACATATCCTCTACAAAACCCCATGTTATACAATAAAACTAAACGGGGGCAAAACATATCGCATAACTGATAAATCAAATCTGGAAATCAAAGAGAAATCAAAACAAAACAATTTGAAAGCTCTTGAAACAATCGAAATGAAACAAACAGTGGCAGCACCAAATGGGTATGCACGACTTGTAGCGAAGTCGTTGAGAGCAGAACTATTACAAGACAATAGGAGATATGTTAATGCTGCTTCTTGCATGCTCTAGGGCATTCTGTAGTTCATCATATTTAGACTTGCATTCATTTTGCTCTGCTCATTCGTTGCGAGTTGTTTCTGCTCTTCTTCTTCTGCTTCTAATTCATTTACAAATTTCTACATAAAATTCTATGTGTTTATTGTATCTGCTAGATATTGTATCTTGTATCTGTCGCGTCGAGTTGGCGAACTATTTTTAGCCTCAGTTTGCCTCAGACGCGGCTATTACAAAATGCATACATCGCTGCTTGTTTGTTTTTGTCTGTTGTTGCTTTTGTTGTTGTTGCTGTTGTTGGACGTTGGCCAGCTGTTGGACACGACGTGGTTGTTGTATTTTTGGCCAGTTTTGGCCGAAGTCAAGCAAACAAACACAAATAAAATTGAGGCATAACAAGCTGCCTACACAACGTGTTGTTGGTGTCTTTGCATACCCTGTAAAGTTGGGCAGGCAAAAAAGGATGGAAAAGATGAATCAATCTGGCTTTGTAGGGTTTGACAAAGTTTGATATTTGTAAGCAAGTAAGAGTATTAGAGGAAGAACTTGGGGCATCTTTAGCTGCTATATTTGATTGATCCTGAATATATAATATAAATCCTTTATATATAATCAAAACTAACTAAGGGCAACCCAAGCTAGAAGTAAAAATGCCCAAGAAACTCTCACCTAGGCCGCCTTAACTCATACTCTAAGTCGCCCTGCTGACCCTGAATATATATATGCATATAGTATACCCCAAAATCAACATGTAAGTAGTATACCCTAAATAGCAAACACCTTTCTCATACTTAGGCATAGGAATCGGTCAACTGGATGACTAATTGCAGATGCTCTGCGACGCCTCTTGCCCCGTATTCCCCCTCTTCGCACGCCTCTGGCTGGCCCAGTGCAATGCATAAGGCGGAAGCGCCAGTTGCTGCCAATTGTCAAAGCCAACACTTCACCCTATCACCAAATGCACGCGACAAGTGAAGAGGAGTGCGAGCGAGAGAGAGCGGAGAGTGGAAGAGTGAGGAAGGGAGTGTGCAGCTGAGTAGGCTAGTTAGTTAGCTCGTTTGAACTTGAGGCTCGAGTGGAAAACAGTTTGGCCATGGGGGAAACAGGTCGCAATATTTAAACAATTGGCAAATTGTTGTTGCCCTCTCTCTCTCTCTCTGTCTGAGGTGACCCCCGTTGGTCATAATTGATATGACAAACCTGAAGTTCCATATCAGCAGATCAATATTTACGCATAATATGAACAAACTTCCTAGAACTTCCAGGTTGCTGAATACTTCAAAATTTCTACAATTGTTTTTTCTGCCTTTGGCTTGAAATACTTATCAATATTTTATATATCGAACTCTGCTACTCTTCGGCTCCCACTTGAGATGCACTTGAGCAACTCCCCTCTAAAATTGGCTGGAGTTTTTTGGGCACACTGATTGATGCAGAGCAGAGAAATCGCCAGAGTCAGGGGGATATGCTTGGTATATTTATGCTTGATCCGTTGCGGCTGCAAAGTGATTTGCACACGAGCAGAGCCAAACAGATATCTCTATATAGTCGGGGTGGGGAGGAGCTGGTCAGGGATGTCAGGCGCAACGGACACATGTGTTCGCTGGGGCAACATCTTGCGTCCATATGTTGTGCAAACAAACAATTGAAAATGTCGAAAAAGCATGAGCAATGCACACCAATACACACACACACACACACTCGCACACACACACACACAGAGGGAGTCTGCTGAGGCGAAAGTAGCGAAATGAGAATTCATCTTGAGAATTGATTCGCTGCAGAGTCGACGGCGGCACACAAAGCTGACTGTGGCAACTGTTTTGCTGCTGTCGTTGCAAATATTTTGACAGACAGCTAGAGGGGAGGGTTGAGGAAGAGAGAGGGGGGGGGGGAGGCAAGAAACCTGATGACATGCAGGCCACACATGTCAATCTGAGCTGTGTACGTACACATATTCTGCACATAAGATGATCGTGTGGTGGTATATAAAAGCGACTGCGATTAGCATGCAGCAGCTAACTGCCGCTGGCGCCATCTGTCGGTGGCAGTGTGCATTGGTTACTTGATCATTTAATTAGGGCAAAAACATTTGCACTTGCCAAGCCGAACCGAGCCAAGCCAAGCCGAGCCAAGCTGAGCTGAGCTGAGTCGAGCCAGAGGAGCCATGCTGCAGCATATTACGCATACGCCCGATGCACCGATGCAGCCCATTGTCAATGACCTCATTACGCTGCCATACATATAAGTATATATTATATATGATATATGCAGGGTATATGCTTTATTTTTGCAGAATACGCGAGATTCTTTCGCAGGATTGATAAGACACAGGCGGCAATTACAGGGCTTAGACCCAAGCCGAGGCCGATTGGCCTCAATTTCCGATGCGATAAAAGACACACGCACACACACACACCAACACACACTGAGAGAGTACAGCTACAGTTAATGAACTCACCGAAAACAGCATGCAAGAGCGAGATGGGAATAGAACATATATTTTGAAAGTTATTTAATGTTTTTTTCTGTTTCTTGGGTGAAATGAAATGTTAATTTAAGAAATTATTTCATGCCTGACGGCGACAACGCGATGACTACGGCTACATGTCATTAACTCGATGATAAGCGCTTATCAGTCGCCTCACACACACACACACGCACACAGGGGCACCCTGCACACATCTACCATGCATAGATAGATAGGCGAATCAGATGGGCAACAATCGTTCGTCTCTCATAATTGGCGAAATCAACGAAAAAAGAAAAAAAAAGTAATATGTACGAATTCGAAATTGGCAACCGAAAAATATTCGAAAAAAAGTTCCTTCATTATATTTTTGGGCTCCGATAACCCAAGCTGCGACCCAATTAGGGTCAACCGGGGGGCTAACAGACGAAATATTTGTTTTCATTTAATTAAAAGCTACGAAAATTGTCGCAATCAAATCCGGTCTAAGTAAATGAGCGCACTCACACACACACACACACACGCACACAGTGAGAACCAACTCGGACGAGGCGTGCTCCAACTTGCAACTTCTCTTGTTATTTACGATCATGTGTCTTTAATTTTCATTGGTTTTTTATTAATTTGTTACAAATGATCTGAGGTCAGCAACAAGACTACAGGTTTTCCAACACACACACACAGAGAGAGAGAGAGAGAGAGCGAGAGAGAGGGGAAGATGTATACAAATTGTGTCTGTGGCCCCCTGCCCCTCTGCGGGCCTCTAGCGCTGTCGGTCTTCATATTATTTATGCATTCGCCATGTAAAATAGCTCAAGTTCGTTAGCGTTAAGGTGTTGTGTCATCCGCGAGAGGGGCAAAAACTAGATCAGTCAGACGGATGCTACGGCGAAACAAAAGGCGAATTCTAAATTCTTCTAGACCGACACTTATGCCTCGCACAGATCGGCATAGATCGCAGTTCTTTGGCTCATAAGGCATATAACGCTATCTTTCTATCTATATGCATGATCTATGGCATCAGCTTATGATGATCGAATCATAATCTACGATCATTTATAGATTATGACACGATCACTGAGCTATAGCTATACAAATTCCTAGAAATCCCTATGTCAAAAGTCGCTTATGGCACAAAACGCGCAAAAGATAAGAGACTATAAAGATCGCCGATCTTGCGCTTTAAAACCTTACTAACTCAAATATCGTATATCAAGGCAGACTTAACCGTATTGATCCCTCAACCAGGAGTAAGCTAGCTCCACCATATAAACGATCACAATCGTGCTTTGATCTAGCGATCGCAGCCTTTGTAGATCAACTTAGAGATCAGTTAAAGTCATTGTCAATACAGATGACTCTCTGCTGATGCTGTTACCATGAGTAAGTTATCCCACAATATGAACGATCATGATAGCACTTCGATCTACCCTCGTAGTACTCACCTTGGCATTGATCAGCGACACTTGGCAGGCATTCAGAACGAGGACGACGGCGAAGAGGCGCCACAGCAGCGATAGCTGTGTGCGCTGCATCGCAGCCGCATGGGATCCCGGCGATCCCATTCTTCAGTCGTTTGGGTTGAGTGAGTGTGTTTATGTTTTGGCAGTTTTTGGTTATTTGTTTTTTGGTTGGAGGGGGCGGCAGTTTTAGGGTTCGTAGTATTCGAGGCGTTGGCTTTATAGCGTTTACAACGTTATTGGTGGGGGGTGAACAAAAAAAAAGAGGTTACGATGTTTTATGGCACTGCGAGAGTTGGACTAGTTTTAGAGATGGAGAAGAAGAAGAAGAAGAAGAGAAAGAAAATTGAAAATCTGCAGAAATTTGTCACAGCTCGCGAACTTCGCGATCAGGAGAAGGAACTGGCGAAATAATACACGCATAAGCCGTACGAAAAATGCTCAAGATCAGCAGAAAAAATAACAAAAATAAATGGGTACGCTACGGTATGAAACCAAAAGCCAAAAGCCAAAAGCAAACGCAAACGCGAAGCAGAACTGAAAATGGGCAAACAAAAGCAAGTCGAAATGCGAATTCGCCAGAAAACGTTGGCTGAGTAGGAAGCATAGCTAGAGGAGAGCAGGCGGCTCCGAGGAATGGAGGAGAGTTCTTTCGAAATGCCGCCAAGATGCTCGAACTCAATTCTTTTGCTTGTCCATGTCAGTTTGCTAGACGAGAATTTGCGCCATGAGTTTTCGAAATTTTTTAAATTTTAGAAATTTTGAATTTTTTATTTTCCTTTTTTTTAAATTTTTTTGTTATTTTATCTTTTTGTCGCGCGCGTTTAGAAAATTTTTTTTAAAACTTTTGCCGGTTGCCACTTGCGGTTCGAAATTTTCTCTTAATTTTATTTAATTTTATTTTATTTTTTTTTTTGTTTTTAGTTTTGGGCATCGACGTGATCCCGATGACTTTGCTGGAGCCGCTTCATTCGTGCCGGTCCTGCAAAGTGATCGGGGCGGGGGGCGTGGACGTTCTCGGGCACGTTTGACAACTAGAGTCATGCACGATCTTCGATCCTGCGGGTCGCGCGCGCTTGCCGCATCCTTCGCGCACAGGCGACAAGAACAAAACAAAAATACAATTAGCACTTTTAGTGGACACTTAAAAAAAACAACAACAACAACGGAGACGAAGACGATTTAAAATTGCACTTGAACAACAACAACACCAATGAGAGCTGAATGTGTGGCAGGCAGGAGGCAACCACAAGGCACAGGCAACCAGTCGAGCTGAGCTGAGGCAGCCGAGAGTCGCTTGCAGTCACAGACAGACAGGCCCAGAGCAACGCACCGAAAGTTGTGCGACCGTCTCGTACAACGGCGCGCAAACGAATGTCCAACTGGAGGAACTTTGACAGCGACGCCGCTGCGCTGCGCTGATACCGTCGTCGAAGACAACACACACACACACGCACGCACACACGAGCAGCGGCGAGCGCGAAACGCGAACACAGCCCGAAGACGCAAAGCTAGCAGCGACGGCGACGGCGACGAGACGACACGAAAGAACACACTCACACACACACACGCACATTCACATACGCACACACACACACATACATGCACAGAGACAGGCGCGCATAGCCAAATGCAGCAATGCTGCAGTGGCGGCGTCGGCGGCGGCGGCGGCGTTGGCTGCGGGCAGACAACTTGCAAAGTTTACCGTGGCGCAACATCAAACAAGTGTTTGCCGAAAAGCGATGCACTACGATGTAAAGGTATGTATGAATTTAGATATGAAATTACATTAGATATAGGTAGTATCTGCCTTATATTAACAATTTATAGGTCTTCATTTTAATAGCTCTGTCAGCTATTAGGACAACTTTGAGCTTTAACTGCTAACTATGCACCCCAAAATATACATAAAAAATAATAAATAAATTTTACATTAAAACCTTTTAATGAAGTTATGCTTTATTGTTCTTAAATCTCGAGTTCTATGCGCGTTAAGAAATTAAAAAAAAATGATTGATAAGCAGCGTCAAGTTCATGCATACTATATTTGTGTTTACTGAGAGTTCATACATCTGTATAAGTATTAAACACTTTTTCGAGGTACATGCACATTTGTCGTCGTATCAGCGCATATAAAACCGACTTAATCCGCCCAAATCTGTCTTTATGCATCAACTTGAACTCGTCTAGAGCTTCACAAGGCGAAAGACCCCAATTATGGCATATATTAAGCGAAAAAAGTAATTTCAGCGAAATTTCATCTGAAATTTGTGAATTTTAAAGCAATTTTCAATTTTTATCAAATGACGAATTAATCAGATTCTTAGAAACACTATCATTATTTATTTCCGATTGCGGCATAGTAACAAAACAATAGAATATAAGCTACAGTTTGCAACTATAACGAACAGTTTAGTGATAATGTATGTGCGTGAAGATGATCGCGATAAAACCTTCACCTTAGTTAAAATGCTATAAAATTACAGATTATTGGATTTTTAAAAAGCTTCATTTGGATGAGATTTTCCTGGCAAAGCAAAATAATGAATATTAAACGCGTGAAAAACAAGTAACAACGGCTACAGTCATGTGTTGATTGTATAAAACCATGGATTTTGACAATTATGAAAAAAATCTGATTGAGAAAACTTTTATTGGTAAAAGCGTTTTTCAAAGAAAAAGAAAACACAAAACATATAATTTTCAGTTAGACGACAAGAGGTAATAATTATCATACCCACCAAAACTGAATACTGTAGCTTTATTCTTGCGCTTGCTATTGGGTTTATCGATTTGCGGGGGCGGAAGTAGGCGTGGCCCAAATTTTAATAATTTTACAGCGTATCACCCACATGAGGGTTGTCACCAAATTTGGTGACTGCAGCTTTTTTAGTTTCTGAGATATAGGCGTTCATACAGACGGACAGACGGACATGGTTCAATCGACTCGGCTAGTGATCCTGAGCAAGAATATATATACATTATGGGGTCGCAGATGCCTCCTTCTGCCTTTTACGCACATTTCGACAATATTTCTTGCCCGTTAAGTGTGTAACTGGGCCCACTGTGCTATGTTGATGTAAATATTCGGTTGAAGTTAGTGTGTTTTCTTTGTTGTTTTCACTCTGTACTTATTGCAAATGGGTATAGTAACCAGTTGCAGATCTTCGAAGAGTCATTATAGCCTCGGCGCTGCACATGCCAAGAGCGTGCTCTCCCCTGCTCTTTTGCCTGCTCTCTCTCTCTCTCCTCTTTGTGCACTTCGTGGCGTGGGTGGCTGCGTTGCGTCGTCGTGTCGTTGTGTGTCGCTGCGCTGCTGCCGCAGTTGAGTTTATCGCGCTGCGCTTGTGCGACCGGCTCTTTCTTATTTATCGGCAACAGGATGCGAGGTTTCTGCGCTGTGCTGCACCAATTTAGTCCCATGGCGAAATGGGTAAGAAGTGAGAAGCCTCTGCAGTCTGCAGTCTGCAGTCTGCAGCCTGGGCCCAACCCCAGATTCTTTATCGCTGCCCGCTTCGGGCCAGGCAGCGCTGCGCAGCGCGTACCCAAAACTAAACTGGAACAAAAGCTGCGAATGCAACGCCAAAGTTGACGTTAACGTCAGCTTCGGCAGCAGCAACAACGGCAGCAGCAGCTGCGTCAACGCCAGCGCCAGCGCCGACGTCACTGCCGCTCTGTAGGTCAACTGATAAAAAGCGTAAAGCAAGCAACAGCACCGAAACGGCCACCTAAATGCAGCACCCACTGATAAAGCACTTACACACATACACAGCGAGAGAGAGAGAGAGAGGGAGTAAGACACTCTCATGTCTTTCTGTCAGTTGTTATTGCAAGCGACAGATGGCGCTTTTGTCATTGTTTGCATATGCTTTGCAGCGGCGCACTTAACCCTTTTAACAGCTGCGGTTCACAGTTAACTTTCCAATTGGTAGCAAAGTGAGAGATACCGGTAGTTATTATTGTACTTTATGGAGAGTGTATGGATCGAGTTTGTGCTTCTTCTTTAGAATCCAAATCTGATTTATTTCAGATATTTCTGATCACTTATTATCCTCATTTAATTAAGGGTTTTCTGAGGATTGCCTCAAGTCTTTGCAAGAAATTTTATTATTAATCTAATTTACATTTTAAAATTTAAATATCAACTTTTAATATAATGTCAAAACATATACTTATATCTATAATTACACTTCTAATTTTATAATTTATAATTTTTTTTTAAATTTTTCGAAATTAAATTAAAAAAATTTTAAATTAAATTTAAAAAATTTAAATTTAATTTCCATTTTTTACTTGCACCATTCTTTAATATTTTTTTATCTTTCAAATTTATTTTGTAAATATTTTAATTTTGCTATTTTTGAGCTTACTTCTTTTGACAGGCGTTAAATAAATTAAATAAATATTTTTTTAAATCAAAAATAATATTTTTAATTATATGTAATAAATTAATTAAATTCCTTAAAAATTTCGCACCTCCAGTGTTAGTTAATGCTTGCTAAAAATACCATCAGTGCGATTAGATCGAAAGAGTTCGAGGCAGTTTCGAGTTGCTGTCTTCTAGCTGCATCAGCGGCTCTCGCACATCGTTAGGCACCCGAATCGCCCGATAGGAGTGCCAACCCCCCCACGGAGGAGTCTAACCCGTTGGCCACCCAGCTGCCACCCACAGCAGGCGGGCTTCCCATTGGCGCCCCTTGGCTTTGGGGCAACTGAGCGCATGCGCCAAGCGGGGACAGTGTGGCGCTACCCCACACCACATTGTGGCGCCAGCGACCAATGGCCGCGTTGCATTTGTTTTTGTTTTGCTTTTTTATTTTTATGTTTTTATTTTGCAGAGCCCAAACGAAAATAACGTAGTGCGTTGTGCGTCGAGCTGAGCTCGAAAAGATTTTAATTGTGGCTTCCGGTAGAGATAAGAAGCCATCTAAAAATAATCCCAATCAGAGCAGTAATTGCCGCCCAAAGATGCGAATGCCGAGTATGCTGCCTGCCTATCGGAGGCGACCTGTTATAGCACACACATATCAGGCGGCCCAGCTCCCTATTTGGGTCAAGTTGCTCAAGAAAACGCACACACGCACATCGAGAGATATTCTAAATAGGTGCTACTTGAGATTTGGACGGCCTGGTCAGAGGTTATCAATGTGATTGGACTAGATCGAGCATGTCCGAATACAGATACAGGCACAGATGCTGCCGAGGAGCACTATCGGGGAAGGTTATCGCTCGACGAAGGCGAAGGCGAACGCGAACGCGAACGCGAATTTCGAATGGACATCGAAATCGAAATTGTCGCAAATTCAACTTCAAATGTTAAGGCCGTAACGAAACTCACCAGAGACTCCACACTTAACCGTGTTGCTGTTGCAACAGTTTGACAGGCACTGTGCACTCGCTCGCAGCCGAAGCTTTTAGCCAAGTCAACAAAAGCTTACGGCGAAAGCTTGTGACGTTAGAATGACGGGAAATAGTGCAACGGTTTGGCATTTGTGAATATTAAGATAAGAACGGTAACTTCTTCAATCGATAAGTTATCGATAAGTATCAATTTTAATCTACTCGCTTTCAAACTCAGGTTTCACTTTTATACACAGTTTTTTTTAACTGTTTTTCTTTTAACTTAATAAGTTCTTCCACTAACTTATCCAAACGAGAACTTTCATGTGAACAGCTTTGGATTCTTTATATTTTTTTTTTGGTTAAAGCTTTAGTCGATTTTGATACCATTGCTATTTCAAATCAAACCATAGCTTTCAAAAAAAGTTTATTTAAAAATGTACGTTTACTTTTATACCATTCGAGCATTGAACAGGCAGAAGGAGGCGTGGCAGACCCCACAAAGTGCATATATTCTGACTCAGGATCACCAGCCGCGTCGATTGAGCCATGTCCGTCTGTCTGTCCGTCCGTCTGTCCGTTTGAACGTCTAGAGCTCAGCTATTAGAAAAGCTAGAGACACCAAACTTCACATGAAGGTTCCTGTATACCATAGGTAGATCGAGTTTATTTTAAATTTTTAATGCCACTGCTTTGGCATGAACATAATTGCAATATAAATCTATTCTCTAAATTACAATCCGATCGGACATTAAGCACAGAAGCTATGCATGTTAACGTTTTCCGTAGTTCCACTGCTTGCACCTTTGCAGCATATCGTGACGTCATCGTCCCGATGCTTCGTAGAGTGTATAAAGCTGACTCCTACGACGTTTCCATGTGTAGATGGCGCTATTCAAAGATAGATCTAAATTAAACAATAGGTGGCAGATGAACTTGTGCAGAGGAAATAAAAGTGTGATAATTTCTTTCGAAACTGGACGAACGGTATCTTACAGTCGGGTGCGCTCGACTGTAGCTTCCCTTACTTGTTTTTAATTGTAGAATCAAATGAGCAAACTTAACCATCTATGTTGCTTTAAGCAGTCGTTACTCTTCAATATATCTTAGTGTATCTCAAAATATATTTCAAAGTACTCTTCCTAAGGCTTCCTTAGGTATATCCAGGCAAACAGATAAGAAAAACTTACCGATTGCCCTCAAAGAGTTTTTACTTATAATCATTATATTGTATTTCATTCCAGTTGCTTTACCTGTCTTACCTTTTGTTGTCTTCTTCTTCTTCATCTTTATCCCTACCTAGTAGGCATTGTGTAAGCATTTCGTTTTATCATTAAGGCGACAGCCTAGCACGCTTTGTGCAATGTGCGCCTGTCAAATTCGGGCCGCACAACGTGACATTTCTTGGGGATGCGTCTAACAGGAGAGGAATACAAATAATTGATGCTATCGATACCCGATAGCAGGTGCCGCTGTTGCTGCAGGTGAATTGTGAGAGATGGCAAGAAAATCCGAGTAAGCGCAACGGGCGCGTGAGTATCTGATTGCACATGTTATGCGCTTTAACTGGAAGCGATATCTATTAGGGGTATTAATAGCCACATACGTTGGGCGCCAAAACGCTTCTTTGTGCACTAGAAACGTGTTGTTTACGTACGCTAGGACACTGTACTTAATCTTCTTAGCCTAGATACGCCGCCTCCTCTTTTTGTGTGCTGTGGCAATCCTATTCGTTGCTTATAATTCTTGCTCTGCATAATTCATGATTCACATTCAGTCGCACATTAACTTACCCTAACTGGACTATGCATAACAGGTACACGTAACCAGTTACTGACCCCATTCAAGCAAGCAACTGTCTCATTTGACTCGTACATTTGATTATTGTCCATCGCAGGCCATGGCAATTCGAAATTGCTAACTGCACCTGCCTATGGCACAGTGGTGCGAGGGCGCTCGAAAACAAGTTTATTAATTTACACAAATTATGTTTAGTGTTTGGACTTCAACTTAGATAAGGGTAGTCGGTGTGGGTTTTATTTCTATATAATTTATAAAACAATTATTTATTTTATGTAAAAATTAAAAATTTAAAATATAAGTATAAAATTTAAATTAATTCATTAAATAAAAAACATATAATAATAGCACAATTACATTATTTTAATGGTACATATAAATAATAATAATTAAAGCGAATTTAATTAATTTAATTAAAAACATATTAATAATTATAATTGCTCATTGTGTAATTTGAGAAATTTAATAAAATAAATAGTGAAATATAAAATATAGTTAAAAGTTTACTTACAGAGGAACAATCTGTCAAAAATTTAAATTAATATAAAAAAGAAATTGCATTTATTTATTTTACTGAAGTAAATGCCTGAACCACTGTAAATAAAAACTAATTGAATTCGCCCCAGTGTGCACAAACTCATATTCAATGAAGGACAGGGGGTGTAAGGGGAAGGGCGGAATGCGCGTGAGCTGGTAAATGGAACGATTACTTAGAATACTTTTGACACACTTTTTGTGTACTCAAGGCGGGTGCATGTGGGTGGTGAAGGGGGGGAGGGGGAGAGAGCCCCTTCAGGCTTGCACCACTGTGTGTCTGTGTGTGTGTGCCGGGGCGTGTAGCAGGCCGAAGGAAAGACTTGCTAAACTGCAATTGTGCTGTCAAGCTGCTTGCCAACCGATTTCATTGAACGTTCTCCCACCCCCAACCCCCCCAGACACACCTACTCCTGGTGATTGTTGTGCCTTCTCAATTGTTGTGCAATCGCCAATTCATTAGACAAAACGCTCGCTTTAAGCCATGCCTGCTTTGCTCACTTTGAACTCCATTATGCTGACCTGGACAAGCGTTTGTCAGTTATCCTTACACTGTCCCACTGTCTCGCTGTCCCACAGTCACACTGTGCTAATCATTATATATTTCTGTCTGGCTCGCATTCTCACTCTCACTTTTGCTCCCGTTGTGTGTGTGTGTGTGTGTGTGTCACCTGGCCAAGAATTTTAGCAACTGCTTTTACCTTAATTAAGGCCGAAAACGTGGGGCTTTGTGCCTGCAACTCCCCCACGTTTCTCGCACCCAGTCGACACCATTCAATTTCGGCCATCAATTTAATTGAGGGGGGATGCACAGCCCCCCTCTCCTCTTCTCTCCTCCCCCTCCCTCACCATCTCTCTCTGAGCTGACCCTTGGATTGGGCAATCGAAGCTTTTGAGCGGCTTCTCCGCTCAGCTCCGCTGCTCTAGGCCGGGCCCAGTCCCCCAAATTGAGCATCGCCAAAGGTCGCCATAACAATCGCAATTCCCGCATAATGGCAGAAATCTATCCACTTTGCAAAATTTGCAGTATGTGGCCATCAAATTAATTAAAATGGATTGCCTAAAATTGTGCAACAAAACTAGAGATTCGTTTTGGTTATACCCTGCGCTTGAATTTGAAAAAATTTACATAAATATTCTATCAGTTTATTTTACTATTTATTTACTATATATTTCAACCTGTAAGTCCTAAGATGAACTAAAATGTCTAAGGTTTATAAACTGTCCGAACTACCCCAATGTGTGGCCTGTATTTGAAGCTTGTTGATAATATTCTATTTATAGCAGCTAAATGTTTCATTTATCACACGAAAGAGCTTTATTGCTGAACCTCGTATTTGCTGAATTAAGATTAAGAGGGGCCCGTAAAAATTTAAATTGCAAACTGTACATAACCTCACTTTCAACTGCACATAACCTCACTTTTAACACTTTTAACAAATCTCAAAACTAACATAGCAATTTGCAATCTTAAAACTTTGCACTGCAAGAAAAAACATAAATCTATAAAAAATCTGCGTTTAATCCATTGACTTCCCATTTGGCGTATAGCATTCATCTGTATTTTTTTTTTCTTTTTTTTTGGCAAATATATGGTTCTTGGTCGTCTAAATATCTGCAAAAAGTGAAAAGCCCAGTGCGCTGCACACGGTACACGGGGCGAGAATAAACTCCGGAAACATCTGGGCGTATGTGTCGTAAATCAAGTTTTTAATATGAAACATCATTTTGTGCGTCCCCAGCATGAGTTAGATGGGATATGAGCATGAAATCATGATATCATATGAAATCAAAGAGAAATAATTTATTGCATACGAAAAGAATTGGAAATTGAAAGAGAGAAGGAGAAGAGACAAGTAGGGAAATGGGATACGTATATTAAATTGACAGATTAATAAATTAATTACCGTCCAATTCTTGCACTCTACGCCTAGCAAGAAGACCCCCCCAGTTGGGAGGCGCAGATACCTTTGCTCTATACGCTGTGAATGGGTCCAACAAAGGCAAATTCAAATGGAATTCGCGCAACTCTTGCGCCGACTAAATAAATCTTGTTTATGTTTATTCGCAGCAAAGTAATTAAAAGGCAATCGCAAGGCAAATACACCTGCCCCGCCTGTGCTTGGCACCTGGACGCAACCCGTTCGCACTGTGTGGGTGGCTAAAAAGGCAGGGAAAGAGCCGAGCTGAGCGCCGGGTGGCCAAGGGGGGGATTTGAATTTGTCAACCGGAGGCCGCTTTTAATGCTCACCTTTTTTTTTTTTTGCCATGTTGAAATCATTTTTGTTTTCTTTTTGCGCCAGCCTAATAAATGCGAGTGTAAACAAAGCAGAAGTAATAACATTTTCCGTATCTCTCCCTCCCACTCTCTATTGACGCCTTTTATCTCCCTCTGGCCTGGGCCGCGTGTATTTTAGTCTTAAACAAAATTTGTTGGCAAACGAAAAGTCGTTAAACTTTGGCAGCAAATTCAACAGGAAAAAATTTGAAAAAAAAAAAAAAAATATTTTGCAATTGTTGCAACAAATTTTGAGAAATAATATTTCTAGAACAATTAGGAGAAAATCGATAAATGATTAGGAAATAATAGATCAACATCGAAATGAATTTCTTACCGCTTCGAAAACCTTCGTTTAATTAGGTTATGAGTTCAATCGATATATCCGTAAATAAATCTAAGTCCAGCGCGTTTGCCCATTCCTTACTTATTTATTGTCATTTCTTTTTTTTCAATTTTGCTCGGCAATTGTCAAACGCCAATTCGCTGGACAGTTAATCGACCCATCGACCGATTTGCAAAATCAGTTGCAGCTGTTGTCAGTCAGTCAATTTCCCTGGAAAACTCCCTCTCAAATTATCGCTGCATTTTCATTTCAATCTGTTGACGCAGAAGGAAAATGCTAAAGTCTGAAGTGAAAATAAAAAGAAAACAGATGCAGATGCAGAAGCAGAAGCAGAGGCTGAGGCAGCAGGCCAAAGTAACTGTGAACTGTGAAGGACTTTTCCGGGCAAGCACAACAAGTTGCAGATGCAAATTGGGGCAGCAGCACAGAAGGACGTAGGGAGGGGCAAGAAAGGGGGCCAAATGGCGAAAACCAAGAAGGAAAACAGTGTGTCTGGCAGTTGAAGCTGGTTGGCAAGTAGGCAATGCAATGTCGTTTTTGTGATACCCTGCGATCAGTGAAAATTAATGAAATCAGACATACCCAGTTTGTACAAAACCACAGAGACTTAAAATATGATTAGCTGACTCCTTTGCACACAAATCACACATGTAAAAAAAGGAATTGCATTTTTGTATAAATTCTTCAGTTAAGTTGATATAGCCCTTTAATGGTTTCAAAATATTTCTAGAAAAAATCCATATGCTTTTTTTAATATGAAACAACAATTTTCAAATTTTTTTAATACAAATTTTCATGTGTAGCATTACTAAGGTGGTAAGAACTTAAGTGAAATGTTCTTCCTTAAAAAAAAAAAACGATTTTAAATAAAGTTAGGTTATGTTAGCTAGAAAGTGAGGTTAGAAATTCTGTTAAGGGTGACTAATTTGTAGTCAATTTCGGAATGCATTTTTGTAAATTTTTTTAAAAGTTGCGCAAAGGGTATCTAACGGTCGACTTCAGCTCGCATTACTCGTTACCCGCTTGAAAAGTGCCAAAACTGATTCGGCTTATGGCCCCCCAATTGGTTACACATAGCATGGCAAAAACTTGTGTGCATGGGGTAGAGGGTGAGAAGGAAGGTGGAGGCGGCAGTAAGTTGGCTTGCATTTGGAAAATGAGATTGCAGCAAGTGAAATGTAAATAGAAACACAATCGAATTTTCATTCTTATAATGCCACAATAACCAGATGAGGAATATTCATATTAGCTTACTTACAGGGTATGCGATGGGGCTGGGTTTGCAAGTGAGTTGCAAAAAATGAATGAAAATTTCGGCAAGTTTAAGTGATGAGTGGAAAGTAAGTGTGTGTGTGTGTGTAGGTGTGCATAAGTGTGCATACAAATGAAATTCAAATTTGAATCAAGTGTTTTCTAGCTGGCACAAATACATATACCCATATATGTATGCAAAGTTAGGCATTAACTGTATCAAGGCTAAACGATTTTGGACTAAGCTGCGACCTAAAATAAACCGAAGAGTTACTGTATAGAATTAAACACATTAGCGTGAACATGAATATGTAGAGATCTATATATACATATATATCTATCTGTCTATCTTTAACTCAAGCGAAGCATACTGCCATCCGTCTGGGATATATAAAGCAAATCAAATCAACTTGAGACTGACTTTAAATCGACGTACTTGACGCAGCTAAAGCCGACGCCGCCGCTGGCGATGCTGGCTCTGAGCGTAAACGTTGACGTCGACGTCGACGTTGACAGCAACGCTGGCGACCTGAGCTGAGCTGAGCTGCAATTGCAACGCACTTGCCTTTTGTTTTTGCTATTCCATTGTTGTTGTTGTTATTTTTGCTTTGATGTGCTATTTATTTAATTTTAGCTTCGTATTTCTCATTTGCACATAATTTGTGACTGAAGATGTCGAGCGAAAGAAACAGCAATAGCGGGAGAAAGAGAGAGAAAGAAAGCGGGTAGAGCTTTGATAATTGCAGCGTTGCCTGGACTAGTGTTGTGAAACGTTAGCTGGTCGTTTATGCTATACCCTGTAGCTGGCAAGGGCAGTGTTAGATAGGCGTGCGAAATAAATCTTGTTTTAAAATGTGATCTGAAATATATAGAAAGACAGTTAATTATATCAATTGCTACAGGGTATTTCACAGCTGGTAATAGTAGTTAAGTTAATTTTCTCAACTTCAGCTATGGCTTTCATCATTAAATACAACGCAGGAATCGTAGAATGCGTAGAAATTGGTATATAGTTTACACACACACGCACACACACACACATACATATAACACAGAGCAAGCTTACAGATTGAATAGTGCATCGATTTGTTATCAGAGTCGCCTAAGGCAAGATTACCTTCTAATCCACGGCCCAAGGGCAAAGATGTTGTACTCTATGTACCTCAAGTCAAGTAGCTAAGAGGAAATTTTGTACTCCATATATATACATATATATACATACATATATGGTATGAGTAACCTGCTAATATCTTATCTCTATGTCGCAGGGTATGCAAGCTTCTTTGCAGCGGCATGCGGCGTTTTGTTACTCTCTCTCTCGCTCTGCTTCTTGGCAATTCTATTCGTTATTCTCTGCTTATACAAACACACATACAGCCTATATATGTAGTACATACCATATATGTAGTACATACCTGAACGTACACAAATTGAGATTCTCTGGGTTGCTCTGGAAGGCATCTCTAAGCTTGATCTGCTTCCAGTCGCACAGTTGCCCACAGTCGCCTCAGTCGCCACAGTCGCCTCAATTCGCGCGTGCGTGTCTCTTGTTCTTATCGCCAATCGCATCGGCATCGAGTGCATCGGCAGGCAATAATGGAAAAAATATTATAAACAAATTCAACTGATCCCATCTGATTCGTATATATCTCTCTCTGTCTCTCTCACTCTCTTTCTGGCAAGACAAACCGATTTCACAGTGTGCGAATAAACAATTCGATTCAAATAGAAATCTTAGCCTGATTCATCGACGCATAGGGCAACAGCTGAGCAACCTTGAGTGTACTCTACACACGCACACACAGACACGCATACATACATAGTATACACATATATGCATGTATATATATACATGTTACAGGTATTTGAATAATGATTTAACAAAGTATTTTAATGACATTCGAATAAAATATATAAAATTTGCATTAATTTTAGGCTTGCATCGTAGATGGGATTAAGCTATATGATATGCAATAATCTAGCTATATCTAGAAAGACCCTATCTCATCAAGCTATACAAAATATAAAAAGGACTCTATATTAATTATAGCTTCCTGTTTCTTTCGGCCATGCTGCCCACTCACAAATGCCTTAGCTGTCCCTCAATTTAACCCTCAATTCTGCACATCTCTCTCTCTCCCTCTTTCTCCCTCTCTCTCTCTCTCTCTTTCTCTCTCCATATGCGTGTGGGGCGTTTGTTTGTTTTTTAGAGCTGCAAAGGAAGCTGTTGATTTATGAGCATCAAAGGCACACTGCACACGCCCAGTACGTGCATGAAAGACCTTAGCTGACCACATTAGGGCAGTCGCAATAAAGTACAGTGTGGCCTGGCCTGAAAGCGACCTAGCACATTGTTTTGTAGTAGAAACGAAAAAGGAACAAGTAAGGAAGTAAGCTACAGTCGAGCGCACCCGACTGTAAGATACCATTCGCCCAGATTCGAAAGAAATTATCACACTTTTATTTCCTCTGCACAAGTTCATCTGCCACCTATTGTTTAAATTAGATCTATCTTTGAATAGCGCCATCTATATATGAGAACGTCGTAGCAGTCAGCTTTACACACGCTACGAAGCATCGGGACGATGACGTGCTTATTGTCCGATCGGATTGTAATTTAGAGAATAGATTTATATTACAATTATCTATGTTCATACCAAGACAGAAATCTGTAACTTCAATACTTCTCCTGATAATCGCAAATTATCGATTTACGTGGGCGGTGGGCGTGCCATCAAAAATTGAAAATAAACTCGATCTACCTGTGGTATACATGAACCTTCATGTGAAATTTGGTGTCTCTAGCTTTTATAATAGCTGAGATCTAGACGTTCAAACGGACAGACGGACAGACAGACAGACGAACAGACAGACGGACATGGCTCAATCGACTCGGCTGGTGATTTTTGACCATTTTCAATGGTCGAATGGTTGAAAGTCAATGCAAGGCAGTCATGGCATTGTTTACTGCCAAAATGAAATGACTTCCAAATGCAGTGCACACTGTACTTTTTTGTCCTTGCACTTTTAGCTGCTATATATGTATGTAGACATAAGATGCATACTTTTAAGCTCCCGAGTGCAGGGTATAAAAGCATACAGGAGACACATACACATGTGTCCCTCTCTCTCTCCTTCTTTCTCTCTCTCTGTGTGTGTGTGTATGTTTGTTTAAGTGTTGATTAAGAATCACTTGGCGAACTTCCACGAAAAAGTGGAGCCTGCGGGCAAATTTGTCGATAAAACCAAGGCTTATGCCACATATGCGTTAATCGCTGTCAGACTTATCGATAAATAATAGAAATAACTGTTAAGCACTTCAAATCGATTTGAAGCGCCTACGTAATCAGAAAATTTACAAATTTCCTTTAACATTTAGCTGCAAAAATATTCAATATTTATAAAAATACCAATTAATTATTGAATTTATGAAATATTAAAGAAAAATGTTAAGGTAAACACATTATTAATATATGTACATATGTATGTAGTATATGTAGCTCAATCAAATATTTCTATAGAACTCTCATTATATTTGGCAAACAAAGAAATTTGAAATTCTCAAATATTTACATTTGAACAATATTGCAAAGGTGTTTGATCTCCAATTGTCTCGAGCCTCTTCGGTTGTTCAATTGTTGCACCTGCTTTTTTTTGAAGGCTTTTTCTCGACTGCGTGCCCACTGTGCCTGTGCCGGCTTGGTGGGCTTGACAGGCAAATGAACAAAGCGCCGCTTGCATTGGGCACAGTCAACAGTCGGCGTCGGCGTCGTCGGCGTTGGCAGCGGCGCTGACGTATTTTGATATTCTGGGGCTGCGGCGTCCCGTCGCGGCAGCAGCTTGCAAAACGTGACTAGGCCAAATGCAGACGGCGGCAGCGGCAGTGACGTTGCCGTCATCGACGCAGGCAGCGTGGGTGCGCAGCACTTTTCGTGCTCATGACAGCAAATTGAAGTGCGCCGCACACAAATAGCACAGTGTGCACACACGAACTCACATGGCAGCGCAGGCGTTCATGGAGAGAAAGAGTGTGAGCGAAAGTGGAAGTGAAAGAGAGTTAAGGCGGCCTGCCGTCGACAGTTAGACACCCTCTAGGCAAATTCTTGTAATTCTTTCTATACCAAAGTGAACTTTTCAGGCTTACTTATTGTTACCCCTCTTCCTAGACTCTCTAACTGTTTCTAAGTTTTTCGCTCTACTATAGTTCTTGGTCTCCATCTTTCTAACTTTACCTAACCTCTTAACTATATCTCTCTCTTATGCTGTTCTTCACTCATTGGTCTTCATATGTCTCTCTCCCAAACCTCTCCATCTCCATCTGCATCTCTCTCTCTCTCTTGTTGTTCTCTCCCACTCTTTAGTTAGTCTATGCTGATCAAGAATATATATGAGTTTGGGATACCCGCTTTGAGGTACCTTAATAGGCATTTCCCATTTGCAGAGAGCAACAATACCTTTGGAATTAGGGATGCATTTAGGGATAACAAAAAAAAAATAAACTTTGCGTGTTTTTGCGGCAATTTTTATCATGCACATTTTTGTTGTAGACTCGACACTCTTCTTTTTTTTGCAGATTTGTGGTAAGCCACACATTTCCCACTTTGACACTTTGTGTGTCTAAAAGGTTTCCGAGATTAGCAATAAATGGAAATGGCAATGGAAATGTAAATGAAAATGGAGTAGTTTCTTAGGCCTAGTTTGTTTTTTACCATCTAGTTTGAAATGACCCTGTATAAGACTCTCAACATGGTTTAGCTTATCACTTTGCATTTGTTCGATGTCCAAATGGAAATATAATCCGTTGACCCTGCCAGCAATAGTGGAACAATGTCTGGGGGAGGCTTAGCTAATGAATGAATGCCAAATGTGGCCATCTCTCTCGTTGGCCAACAGATGCAACGGAACGCGTTAGCCCGACCCAAATGCAGTGACGGACATTTCGTGTACTAATCAGCTTTTGGCTTGCCTTGGCCGAGTCGGGACAGAGCAGAAATAGCACCAAGTAGGGGAGAGGGAGACATGCTCTACTCCATTGTGGCAGGATTGCGTTGCGTTGCCAACGGCTTATGACCAAAATGGGCAGAGTTTTTGTGCACTTCGCTTCGTTTGCGACCGACCAAGGTTACATTGTGTAAAAAAAGAGGGTAAAGGAATTTCTGAATGAAGAGTTTAGCATAATGAAAATAAGTAAACAAGGCAAATTGTGAAGTCTACTCTATAGAATGATACCCTGCTCTGTTATTTGTCTGTTATTAATCTCTTTTATCTGCCAACTCAGAACTGAGTAAAACGCTTAGCTTGCAACATGAGAGAGCGCCACACACTTATCCTTTGTAGCCAACTACTTGATGCGCTGCTTCTTCTTCTTCTTCTTTTGCCATACTCATCATCGTCCCCATCCATGCAGCAGACACATTCAGACTAGCGTATCACAATGACCGAATCCCTTGACACGAATGCGGTTATTTAGAGTGTTTGGAAATCAGAAGTAGAACTTGAATTCGCAGCGCCAAGCAGCGCCGCACATGCACATCGAGTGACAGCTAGAAAGGGAGAAGCGACAAAGTGACAAAATGTTTGACTCCCTATACCCAGTAGTCAGACAACAAGCGGGTATTATGGACCAATGAGGAGTTGAATATGAAGTCATTTTAAAAGTTTAAAGATGAAATTCCAAATAAAACCAGGTCAGCAATGGGTTTATATCTCAATTGTATGCTTAGTGGGCGTGGCACTAAAATGTAATATGAACATTTTCTGTGTCAAGTACACTCGCAACTTTCTGCCAAATTTGGTGGCTCCAGCCTCGATGGCTACTGAGTCCGGCGCGTTCATACAGACGCAGAAGTTGTGGAAAACAATGTGTAGTGAGTTTTTGAAACAGTAATGTAAAGAAAGGCGGAGCTAAACAAAGAATCCTTTCTTCTGATTAAATACAATTCACGCTGTATTTAAAGGGTATATCTAGTGCCCTGATACCCCATTCAATTTGCCTGTAATAGATATTTTTCACGCGTCGAAATTAGACAAGAAACTGTTGCCTTAGTCGAAGGCATTCAGATTCTTTTTTATGAGTAATTTTAATAGCTCGCACTTTTAGTAGCACGCTAGCTACGATATTTATGGTCTTCCTATAGCATACACAAAAGGCGAATAAATAAATAAATAGCCCATAAACACACATGTCGATCATGTTCGACATGACACGACGCAATGGAGCCCCCCTGCCTAGGTGGGGGCAGGTCGTGCTAATAAATCTCAATGGTTGTGTAAATGTAATTGCGGTAAAGGTACATGGAGAAGTATCTTGGTCAGAGCATCGGAGCATCGATTTATAGGCCATAATGTGGTTAAAGTGTTGTTAAATTATCATACCATTTTAGGTAATACTCACCGATTGTATTTACACGGGTAACGCAACAGGTCGCAGCAAAAAATGTTTCAATATTCAAAGGATTGCATTATTGGATTAAACACCCTAGGGGCGATGCATGTGCGCAAAGTAATAATGCAAGCTTCTTTCATGTAAAACAAGAAAGAGAGAGAACTTTCGGCAAGCCGAACTTTGAATACCCTTGTAGCTTAAATTATATTTATATAATATTTAATATTTTACGCAATAAGAAGGATGTGTAGCAAGTTTCATTGATATAGCTCTAGAACTGAGAGACTAGTTTGCGTTTAAGCAGACTAACGTACAGACAGACGGACAGATAGACATACAGACGGATAGACAGACGGACAGACAGATGGTTAGGCAGATGGATAGGCAGACGGACAGATTGACAGACAGACGGACAGACAGACGGTCAGACAGACGGACAGACAGACGGACAGACAGACGGACAGACAGACGGACAGACAGACGGGCAGACAGATGGACAGACAGACGGATAGACAGACAGACAGACAGGCGGACAGACGAACAGACAGACGGACAGACAGACGAGCAGACAGACGAACAGACAGACAGACAGACAGACGGACAGACGGACAGACGGACAGACAGACGGACAGACAGACGGACAGACAGACGGACAGACAGACAGACGGACAGACAGACAGACAGACAGACGGACAGACAGACGGACAGACAGACAGACAGACAGACGGACAGACAGACGGACAGGCAGACGGATAGACACTCGTAGTTAGACAGACGAATAGACAGACGGTTAAACAGACGGATCGACAGACGAATAGACAGACGGTTAAACAGACGGACGGACAGACGGATAGACAGACGGACAGACAGACGGACAGACAGACAGACAGACAGACGGTCAGTCAGACGTACAGACAGACGGACAGACAGACGGACAGACAGACGGACAGGCAGACGGATAGACAGATGAATAGACAGACGGACAGACAGACGGATAGACAGACAGACAGAAAGACAGAAAGACAGACGGACAGACAGACAGACAGACGGACAGACAGACAGAAAGACAGACGGACAGACAGACGGATAGACAGACGGACAGACAGACGGACAGACAGACGGACAGACAGACAGACGGACAGACAGACGGACAGACAGACAGACGGACAGACAGACGGACAGACAGACAGACGGACAGACAGACGGACAGACAGACAGACAGACAGACAGAAAGACAGACGAATAGACAGACGGACAGACAGACGGACAGACAGACAGACAGAAAGACAGACGGACAGACAGACGGATGGACAGATGGACAGACAGACGGACAGGCAGACGGACAGGCAGACGGACAGGCAGACAGACTGACGGACAAACAGACGGACAGACAGACAGACGGTCAGTCAGACGATTTTCGCTAGTTCGTCTCCCCTATTGATGCTGATTTAAAATATAAATACCTTATACTTGTAGTATAGCATGCGTTGCATGCCTCTGTCCAAAATTAATATACCCTCCACAAGGGTATACAAATATTTCCATATATTCTGAAAAAGGTATTATTAAATTTGTATTTATTACAGTGGGCACTCGCGACGCAACCCAAGATAGAAAATTTACATTTAAAAATTTGAAAATATTTGTATTAACATTGTCAAAATTCTTTAATTTATATTTGCCATAGATTAGGCAACTTTTGCATATATCTGGCAAATGGCTGCCAAAGCGCATTCACCTTAGCGAGTGCACACTGTAGCCGCGCTGTACTGCGCCCACAGGGCATGCACAGAGTCGCGCAGTTTTTACCAATTTTGATTTACAGTTGCCATTTGGCAGTTCAATAAATCCCACCGTGTGTATGTGAGAGTGTGTGCGTGTGTGTGTGTCACTCTGCAACAAAAATTTGTTTGCACTTTTATTTTGCGAGCTCGCATAATGCCAACATGAACGGGAAGCTATAGGCGAACTGTAAAAACTATATTACGCTGACGTTTTGTTTGGGCACACACACGCTCACGCAGCCTAGCACACACACACACACACAGACAGGCACAGGCAGAGCGAGTGTGTGTGGCGCTTAGCATTCGCTTTGGTCGCTAGTTAAACGGCTGCAATTGCACTCAGATCAAGCGCCCAATGCCGCCCACTGTGCCGCACTGGGCCGAGCCGTGTATCGTGCCGGACACACGAGGAGCGCACACGCTCCGCTCGGCTCGCTTCGGTGCGGCTCGTGTCGCTGTCGCTGCCGTTGCCGACGCGACGCCACGTCGCATGGGGGCCAGCAAAAGGATAAGTTGCTCAGATGCTCGCAAGATTCTGTCATAACGGCTTCGGCACTCGTGGCGCGCGTCTCGCAGCAGCAGCAGCAGCCCAGGCCAACTACAGCAGCAACAACAACGGCAACGAGAAGAACGCGACGAAGAAGCTGTAGACAAGACAGAAGAATAAGAAGAAGAAGCAGCAACGTTTTCTAGTTCAAGTTTGGCGCCCGCAGTGAATTGAAAATATTTCCCATTTTTTTTTTTTTGCCATGTTTTGTTTGTGTTGAAAGATTTTTGAAAATCCAAATCGTTTTTGAAAAGTGCCAGCAGCAGCAGCAACAACAACAATTCGCAGCAATGTTATGGTTACTCTATGTGAAATTCAAATCGCGCGATAAACACAGTCTTGCATTGCGCTGCGCCAAAGTATCCAAAGTAGCCAAATTATCCTCGAGCAGAGCGAAAACAGTTGCAGCTAAAAAACCAATCAAAATTCAAAGCATTTAAGAGCGAAGAAAAACCAAAAAAAAAAAACAAAGACAAAATTCCAAAAAAGAAATTATAAAAAAACATAAAGAAAACACTTCAAAGTGCAGGTGAGTAAATTGAGTTGAATTTTATTATAAATAATTTTTTAAATTAAAAAACAAATTTAAAAAAAATTAAATTAAAATTTTCTAAATAACATTAAATAAAATTTTTATATGAAATTAAATTGAATTTGTAAATAAAATTGAGTTGCATTTTTTTTAATAATTTGATTTGCATTCTTTTGATTCGGTTAAATTCTTGGATAAAATTAAGTTGAATTTTTTAAATAAAATTCAGTTGAAATTTTAAATAAAATTGAGTTAAATTTTTTTTTTTTAATAAAATTGAGTTAAACAAAATGGTCAAATAATAATAAAAAATTAATAATAAATAAAAAATAAAAAAAAAATACTAAAAACTTCTAGTAATAAAATTGATTCTGTTTTATACGGAATAAAACTGACACACATATCTTTTGAGTACCACTCTCTCTCTCTCCCCTTTTTCGCCTTGAACTTAGCCCTGAGTTCTGTCTACTTTGCTCTGCTTTTTCTAATCTGCTCATTAGGGTTCCCCTTTTTATCGAGACCTTGAGACGGGATTTGAGCTCTATGTAAATATGTATGGTAGCTAACCTTGACATCTGATTTGCTGCTACATACGCTTTGAACTTCCGTGTTAGTTGTTATCCGATCGTATATGTGATAAGCGGCGATAAGATAAACACAGATGCAGGCAAAGTATGTAGCTAATGCTATGTGTATAGCGAGAGGAGCGGGAAGGGAAAGGGAAAGGGGGAGTGGCGCTACCTTCAAAGAGTTTAACTATAAATAGAATCCAACTGAACCCGCTTGTGCACTGCAGGACATATTCGATTACACCAAACAAAAAGCGAGCGCAAATTGACTTGGCTTCAAATACTAATCAAGTTATATATACACATGTGTGTGTGTGTGTGTGTGTGGGTGTGTTTCGCATAGAAACAAAGACACCTCCCGCTGCCCGCTCCATTGCAAGGCAATTAATTAATGGCAAAGTCGCCAATTTAGCGCGCAGTTCGATAGTTTGCTATAAACCATGAGCTATAAACTTTGGTGTAATATTGTTAATTAATTTTTAAAAATTATGCAAACAAAGTTAATAAATTTCTAGTATTTTTAGTACAAAGTTCAAGTGCAATTTTCCTGGTCAGTAATTCAATTTGTTTTCCAGTTTGCAGCTGCAGTTTTTCAACGGATTTTTCCATGGCATCGTGCAGGGTGTAACTTTATTTTGATTCAACGAAAAAACTGCAGCTAGTTTATCTGGTACTATCTGTATTTGTGTTCCTCTAACTGAACGCAGCTCAAAATTTGTTTGAGGCAACAAAAATATTTATTTAGCCACCCCTTCTAAATATTTAGTATTTTGCGCTGCCTCCAAACGATCGCCTGATAAACAGGCAAGTTATGCGGAAAGCAATTCAACGACGGCACTTGCAACGCGCCTACTTTTCGTCTCTCTCTCTCTCTCTCTTTTCTTTTTCTCTCTCTTTCTTTTTCTCTCTCCCTCTCTCTCTCTCTCTCTCTCTTTGTTTATGCGCTTACGAGCGGAGATTTACTCACTCACTTAATATGCTGTTTACAACCCGCCACCCACCTGCAGCCTGACAGTGTGTGTAAACACCTGACTCCAAAAATATACAAAAATATGAATGAAACAAGTGAGTCGCACGCGTAAAGGCAGCGTAGCACACTGCACTATACCCTGTAAAGGGAAATTGAAAAAAATTAATAATTAACATTTTTAAATTATGTATAAAAGTGAATACATATTCCTTCACTTTGTATAAAGTTTACATTAATTTGGGTGCTCCATTTTTTGCATATTTATAAGCTGCATATACCCCTCTTGCTCTAGCCTTTGTCTTACACACTGCGTCAGCTGTTCGCGCTGATAAACAACATTTCCGTATGCTCCACAAAAAAAGAAGACGAAGAAGAAACCTGCCCGCTTGGCGCGCTTGTTTAGAGATTTTTCTTGCCTATTCCGTCTAACTTGCAACACATTTTCTTTTTCCCAGATTATCTTTATATTTTTGTGCAATTGGCTACAGTGCAACGACGTGTAGATACCCTGGAAAAGGTTTAAGTTTTACATGAGAAAAATTAGCTATAAATAAGGAATGTACATTGGCAAAGGGAATGTTTTCTATCCCATGTATATATATGTTCATCTTTTATATGATTTACTTTGACAACGCCGCAATATACCCTGTAGTGCAAGCTGGCGCTGCTGTTGCGAATAGTTTTGCGGCTGTCGTTGTCCAAATTTTACTTGGCGGCTGCTGAAAATCTGCTTAGCCACAGTTGCGGTTGGAATGCAGCAAAAGTTATGATGTGCTGGGCAACGGGGATGAAGGTGGGGGCGTGGCACAAGCTACGAGGGGGCAACATGTTCAACTGGCCAAAGACAAACTTCGTGTTGCAAATAGTTGTCAGTTGTAACATGCAGCATGTAGCATGTAACATGTGCACGGCCTGCCAAAAGAGTGTGCAATGCACTAAGGCAAGCGTCATTTGGTATTTATATATGCTGCAAGTGTGTGCGTGTGTGTGTGCGGGTGTGCGGCTGTGCAGCTCGTTAGCATGGACGGCCAGGCAAGTGTGTAGCGAGAAGTGCTTTTGTGCTTGCAACTTGCAACAACTTAAAGCATCGTGGGGACTTTAGTTCTGTTAGCAATGGCAATGGCGACGCCGAGTCGAGCTGCTGGCCCCCGCCATGTAATAAACTGCAGAGCTGCCCCTGCTGCCATCGCTAGCGTCGCTGGCGTCGATAGTGCCGGCAGCGCGTTTGCCGACTTGCAAACTGTGTCCGGCAGAGTGCAGCACGTGCCTCATTAGCAGGCGAGGCGTTGCAAGTTTGCGGATGCCCTGAAACGAGCGTGTAATCAAATTGAGACACTTGCGGTTGGCTTTTTGACCAGGCCAACAGGCGCGCACACACACACACACGCACACACACACAGACGCAGCCAGACTCACTATACTTGTGTGTGTGGTGCGTTTTATTAACACAAGTAATGAGCATGAAATGGGTTCAAGCTGATGTGGGTGCGACAGTCAGTCAGTCAAAGGCCACACAGACACACACACACGCACACACACACACACACACACACACACACACACACAGTGGGACAAATATATGCATGTAATTCTCACGATGCTCTCAAGTGTTTGCCATAAAAGGATGCCAGCGCCTGTGGTTCGCCCCGTATTTGTTATTGTGTCAACTTTCTGTCTCTTTCTCACTCTCTCTCACTCACTCTCTCCCTCCATCTCTCTCTTCCCCTTGTGTAGCAGGCATGTTTTGTGCTGCAAAGCGAAAACGAGCAAAAGTTGAAGAATCATGTGGAAACGCACACGCCAATTCGAGCCCCGCGCACACGCGTCGTATACGTAATATTCATGTATATGAATGTCAGCCTCCATTTCTCTCGCAGCGCCTTTCAAACAAAGGCAACTGCAACATACCCACACACTGATTTTCGTTAACCCCCCAGCCTCTATAACCTCCCCCCCTGACCACCCTCATCTGCCTGAGGCGCAGCGGAATTCAATTGTCGATTTGGTGAAATATGTAAATAAAGATTTGATTTGTTTATCTCTCATAAAAACTGATAAATTCAATTGGACTCGTTAGGTTCGTATTAAGTTGAATTTATGCGGCAAACTGAATCAGTAAATTGATTTAATTTTATGCGAAAATCACCTGGAAAAAAAAGGGCAAAGGGAAAAACTAAAGATCGCAGTGCAGTTTAGCGTGTAAAAATTGAAAAAAAAAAGGTGTAAGAAAAATATGAGTAAAATATAAAAACACATTTTAAGATTTATCATTTTTGCTCTCCAAAAAAAAATAAAAAAAAAAAAAAATAAACTTAAGCAAAGAGCTGAAAGAAAATACTTTAACAACCGTATATATATCAATCAAAGTAAGCAGAAAAAACGGAGAAAATAAATTTATAAAAAAAAGTAAGCTTTAAAAAAAAATTAGTAAGACTAAAAAATAATAATTCAGCATTGAATGCATAATCGAATATCAAAAGAGCAACCCAAAGATAAAAACATAAAAAAAGCTTAAACAAAAACACAACAAAGAAAAAAACCTCGTATAGGGACACAAAGAATATTTAAATTTTTTTCCCCCCAATGACATTGAAATTTTCGCGGAAAACTCAAACAAACGAAGGCGACGCAAGGCAAATTTACATGATATACATTGTATAAAGCCAGAGGAGGACTTTATTTATAGACGTATCAATAACAAATTTTTAAAAATAAATAAAACGCAATTGCAGGATGCGTTTGCGGAAATCCTCGAGACAATAAAAATAAAAACATATTAAAATGATAATTAAAACAGCACGAGTTGCGGCAAATCGGCATGGTTTTTTTATATATACTACATACGCCATATAGTGTGTGCATAAGTCAGTTCTGCTGTTGTTTAGGGGAAAGACTGAGACAGAGAGAGAGAAGGAGGAGTGAGCAATAGCAAGCTGCTTAGCTTATTGACGTCAGGCAAAATGATCGCGTTGTTCATAATGTTTCTGTAGCTGATAATGATGTTTGATTTGCTTTTATTACCCACGAATGGGCACACAGCATTAAAATTAGAACAAGCCAAATGGTATCAGTGTGCTCGAGTGAGAGAGGATGAGAGGAAAGAAAAGAGAGAGCAATAGAAATGCGAATTGCAAGGGGGACACTTCGCAGAGCTGAGACGCGCTGTTAGCCTGCTCAGTAAATGTTAGACTAGACAGGGCTATATAGGCAGCAATAATACTCTACTTCAGTACACACAAAACTTAGCTAGAACTAGCCAGAAAAGCGTGCAGTATTTGTTTAGAAATTCCCCTTGCTTACACTTGCTAGTTTAATGCTCGTCGCGTGCCCCAACAATTTGTCAGCTAAACGAGGTGATCTAAGCAGTTTCTCTGCTTTTGACTTACCTTATGCTCTGACTTTCAGGATTATACATCATGTATAGCATTCTATATACCACCTCTACTTATACATCATATAGCATATAGCATATAGCTTATATCATACTCATCTCATTAACTGCCCCGTCGAATTGAGCTCTTCATTTAACTCAGAAAAAAAGTTATGCATTATTTCACTAGAGGCAATTTCCCCCCAGGCATATATCATACTTAGCAGCACTCTCTATACACCCCAACCTCCCCCCTTTCACTCCCTTCCTCCCTCCCTCTCTCCTGTCTGGGGGGGAGGGGATGAGCTGGCATGCCATTATGACACGTCAATTAGTTCAACAGATGCCGTTGCTTGCAGCCGAAACAGTTTGTCGTTGTCTCTGCCGTTGTTGTTGTTGTTGTCAAACTGCTAAGCAAAATCGGCTTACTGCCAACACACACATTCACACACACCGAATTAGAGAGAGACAGAGAGAGAGAGGCTATGTAGACACGCGCAATATGCAAACGAGACAGCATCAAGGACGACTTCATCTCGTAAGTGCGCGCTGCAAGGGCGCCGCTTGAATTATTTGCACATTTTCGCAAGCTGCAACGCATCAGTCACACTGTGCGGGCTCAATAGGAAGTGCACTGTGCGAAAATCTATAATGTTTCCAAAAAAAAAAATTGGTTTTCTCTTGCATTGTATGCATTGAGAGTTGATTAGCAACAAAAAACGCGTTTGTCTGTTTGTATGAACACACAGAACTTAGCTAGAACCAACGGCAATGTCAGCAAACTTGGCATAATTGTTCCTGAATCTAGTACAAAGCATATAAGCTGTCTAAACCTGAAAATAGCTCGCACTAAAACGGCTATATCTAGCTTATTTAAGCGTGCAGCTTGCAAAAATGCTGATCATGAATGTATATACAGCAAGTACATAGTATATACCCGCTGCAAGCATATTAACGTATAATTATCTGATATATAAAGCTATATGTGAGATACATAAACCCATAGCCCATTCAACCCGATCAACTTCATTTGTGTCACACACGCTTCATTTCAATTTTTCTATTGAATTCACATGTTGAAATTGCCTGTCAAGTTGCAAAACTTATTTGTCATTATATAGCTGTTTTTATTTTGCACGCTTATTTGTCTGCGTACAATGGGAAATTTCCCTGGAAAATCCAATTAAATTGATGTCGCACTGCAAATGCATAAAAGGACGCGGAATTTGATCCTTGATTTTGCTTTGTATGCTAAACGATGATAATGATATGCGCTTTATGCGCCTTTTGCATGATTTCTTATTGATTTTTAGAGCAAACACACGCGCCACACACACACACACAAACAGCGAGGCACACACACACACACACGCACATGGGCACATACATATGCAGCCATGCAGCGCGCTGTAACAAAAGTGTAGCATACATTTTTGGGTCGCCGCTGCCGGAGGTCAAAACAATGCATAAAGCATGCAAAACCTGACAGGCCCAGCACACACCCACACATACACAAAGAGAGGGAGACTGAGAGAGAGAGAGGGGAGATGTCACTTGCTGCACTGTTCTGTTATGATTTTTGATACAGCTGCAAGCCGGATAAGCGCCCAGAGATTTCAAATGGATTAAGTTTTAATGCGCTCCACTTGCCAATTAAATAGCAACAGCATATCCCCCTCTCCCTCTCTCTTGCTCGCCCTCTCTCTGTCTCTCTGTCTCGCTCAGGGACAATTGCCTAACTAGCTGGTATTGCCAACTAATCAGCATATGAGGCGAGTCGTCCCAAGGTTGCCTTGGCAATTATTCTTTCGCTTGAATCAATTGAATTGACGCCAGCCGCAATTGACTGCCAGCTACAGCTGGGGCGTGTGGCATGTGGCATGTGGCCGGTGGCAAGTGGCAAGTTATATAAATATCACACAGCACACACACACACACACCCGCCCGCTCAAACATGCCACACGCTCATTACACATGCAGGTCCATTGCTGCGTCGCTTGTGTCGCAGCGCATAATGCGATAAAAATAAATGCAACCAAATTAATTGCGAATTACAGTTGCGCCCTGCGCACACTGACAAACGTCATCATGTCATCTCGCACTTCCTTCCCCCACTTCCTGCCTGGCTACATCTTTAATCCTTTGCTGCAAAGAACGCTGAGAACGCGCTCGTGTCGCGTCTTAAAGAGATTAACTTAACTATGGCGACGCGGTCCGCAGCTACTGTTAATTTCCAATATAATATGATTTTTGAGTGCCCCCTTAGCCCCCCTGTCTCCCGTACACCTGCCCCAGCTGAGCGGCAGCGCTTTCAATGCCAGGCACAGCTGCTTCAGTTGCGCCCAAGTGGGACCAATTGCAGCTTGGCTTTAAAGCAAATATGAACAGCAGAGAAAAGAAGCACAAAGTGGCCACACCACAAGCTACCCTAACTGCAAACTGGAGTGAACACTTGGTCGGACTTATACTAGTATAACTCGTGGTTATAGTCAGCCGATTTTAAGTAAATTTTGCGCAACTCTAGACAACATCTTTATAGCTCTATGTGCCAAGTTTGGTTGGCCTAGCTTGAAAAATAACATGGAAAATTAAGAAATAAAAAAAAAAAATATTAAAAAAATTTGTAGAAATATTTTTTAGCCAAGTTTTATAAGGAAAGTTTCAAAAGTGCATAAAAAAAAGACTTAAAAATATTTTAATATAAACAATGTATATATTTTGTAGGGTAATCTAGTGCCTATCATAGTGAATACTCCCCCTACAAATTGTAATAAATAACTGAAGCATCATTCGAGCCCAGTTCAGTTCGCTCTGAAGTATCCGTGCTGCATTCAGAGCTAGGCACAAAGCGTGTTTATGTTGTACAGTGTCAATGCAAAGCACTTAAAGCTGCAATAAGGTTTCTCCTACGCCGCATAGGGACTTACTTTCCTTCTTTCTTTCTCTCTTTCTGTGCCTCAACTGGGCTCAACATAATTCAGCTAGAAATTGTGCAAAATATATATACTATATGCGACACTGAGCTGGGCCGATGCGGCACCACAAAAACCGCCAACGTTGCTCTTTCAGAAATTTTAAATATTCCAGGTACCGCCATGGTGCCATGGGCCTGGCAAGTGGCTACCCCTTTGCATTTTGTTTCATTTTCTTTCTTTCCTTTCTTTTTTAAGGGGTAATTGCGGCCAAGCTCATAAAGTATTCCCTGTGCACAGTTAAACAAGTTGGCGATGTGATATTGCCTCCGGCCCGTAATACCGTACTGGGGGCAAGTTACTTGTGAATATTTCATGATAACTTGATATGCGTGCGATATGCGAGACTTTTTGTGCGACTAATTCTGCACTTGGGTTGGATTGTCCCGCCTTATGGTTAGCCTGGGGCACTTACGTATCAACCGCAAATTAACAGGAAGCTAAGCGTTGTCAGTGTGGGGCAGAGCCAGCTCTTGAATACCCTGCGCACAAAATACTTAAGCTGTCAACATACTCACTCTCTCACATAGTGACTTGTCACTTACATGCTACATGCACCGAATATACCCTCGCTTTGCGCGCTCCTGGCAGGGTATAGAAACTTTACAAGTTGCCAGCGTACTCGGCTTGATTAAATTAAGCAGCTTAACTAGGGTGAACATTTCTGCAACACTTTACATTGGCTCTTCAAATAATTGAATCTAATAAGAATGCGTTTAAGTGAATAACTTAAGTTAGGTTAGGGCGAGAACTACTCTGAAAACATGTACATATATAGGGTATATGCATCTTATGCGCACAAGTCTACCTAGCAATTGTACCGTTATAATTACCGTAAATAACAGCAATTTGCACTTTACAAAATTCTTGGGATTTGTCTGTTATTTTTTCAGCTTTCCCTTTAAATTTCACTTGAGTTTTTCATGGAAATGCATTGGCCCGGCAGGAGTTCGTGGAACGAACGAGCTTCCTCTTGATTTCTGTGTTATGTGACATAAGGCATCGCATTGCGAGCAAATCTTGCATAACAAATGTGGCATTTGCGCTTATAGATTGTACAGCAATTCCCCATCAATCTATTTATGGAATACGAAACTATTGTCCTCTCCGCCTGATTGGCATATCGATGTGTGTTGCATTGTGTAAGTCCCTTCGGGTTGCGTCATCGTTTGTCCACTCTCTCTGCCAATGATCTCAGGTCTTTAAAGAGACATTTTACACTTGAACAAATTTTTGTGCACTCTCTCACACCTTTCACATTTCACGCAGGGCGTAGATGTTTTGGACAGAGGGCGAATGTAGCTTGCCAGATTTTTTTTTTAATAAAGCAACGCGCAAGGTCAGCCGCCAAATTTGCTGACCTAACCCCACAGTGGGTGAGTGGCCTGAAAGAGTGCGGAAAGGAGTGGAGGGGGCGTGGCCTAAAATGCTAGATTGGTTGCCCAGGCTGCTGCAGGCTGCCAGTGGGGCAGGGGGAGGAGCTGCTGCTTTAGGGTTAGCTCTTAGGAGGCATCAAAATAAAAGCTAAGGCGCGCACACAAAAAACTGGCACAAAAACGCGGCACAAGTGGCGCGCTGCAACTGCAACAGCAACAAGGATGCTCAACCCAGTGGCCCATTTAGCGGGCCCTTTCGCTACACTCTGAATGGCCTGAATGCTGACTTGACTCGAGTCCGGCATAAAAATCATAATTAAAAACTTTTAAATCGAACTCGTTACGCAAAAATGCGCAGCCCCCTTTCCCCTTGCCTTGGCCTGAGGTGCCTGGGCTAGTGGTACCTATTGGTACCTTAGTTGGCCACTCGAGCGGCAAAAAAAGTTGCCAACTATTTGCCCGCACACTCGACGCGGCCAACGAGTGGCAACAGCAACAGCAATGGCAATGGCAACGGGCCGCGACTTGATCCGCATCGAAGTGCAGGCGGCTTTAAGTGAGCCAAATGGCGTGGAAGGTGCAGCCAGAGAGAGAGAGAGCCTTAAGCAGCTATATCTCTTGCTCTCCCTTTCTCTCGCTCTGCCTACTATTTGTTTTTCTGCTGCTCTTCTCTTTCTCTCGCAGTTGCAAAGTTTCTGCTGCCTTTTGAAAGTTTCACTCAATAAGGATTGCCGGACCAGGCCAAATCACGTATTCCTCCGCTCGAGTTGCATATGTGACGGCACTTCAGGGCACCAATATCGTTTTTAATAAGCTAGTTAGGGTAGCCCGAGGACAGCAGGTGCATTCCTGCATGTGTAGCTACCCTAGAGCAGCCGAGCTTTGGGTTTAATAAGTGCAGCACTTTCTATAGAATGTATCAACTTAAAAACTGGAAATAGAAACAGAAACAAATATTGATAATAATAATAATAATAATAATTATATATATAATTATATTGGTTTACATTTTTAATAAAATTTTAACTTTATTTTTTAAAATTATTTTTATAATTTTTCTACATTAATTTATAAAATTTGCCTTTAAATTACTAAAAAAAAATATTTCTCGAGAATAAAGATAAAGATATAGTAAAAATTCTATAAAAAAATTTTTATATATTTTTTTAAGTATTTTAAAATCTATATTGTAGATTAAAGAGTTATTTACGATTATTAAAAGTGTTGCACTTTTTCTATAAACATTATAAGATCTTTATGAAGTTTTTAATCTGAAGATAGAAAAATTCCCGTGCATTTCTTAGGTCTTTCAATCCCTCAGCTTAAGCATTTTCCGCATATACAAAAAACTCTAATTAAAATTGAAAATGCGCTTAATAAAGTTCAGATATTTTCACAATATAATATAGTATATATAATTACAAAGCATTTAGCTAGGTTAGCTGCACTCAATACCAACAAAAGCGGACGATTGTTATCGGTAAGGCAGAGCGAAGATAACGCGTGAAAAAGCGACCAAACTAATGATGCACAACTTTTGGCATATTAAAATGTTGCGTACCCTACACCTCCTCCCCCCTCCCCTTGCCATCTCCCCTACACTGAGGCAAAGCGTGTTAAGCAGGCTTCAAGATGAAGTTGAAGTTGCGCCAACTTGGCTAATCTGTGGCATGGACCTGACTGCTGCCTTGCCTCGGCTGCCTCATGCTGCAAAACAATAAACATGCTTTGCTCTCGCTGCCACGCCCACACGCCACAGGCCAAGGGGCAAGGAGGGGGGAGGTGGTAGGTGAGAGAACATTGTGCTGCGACTGCAGTTTGTGTAGAAAACAATGGCGCGCTGTGCAGAAGCGTGTAAATATCAGACAACGCTGAGAGGCAACTTGGACGTTGACGCACTGCAAAATGCTGTGTACGCAAAACGATAAGGTGCACATGGGCGTAGCTGCCAGAGCGGGGGGGGGGCGTGGCGGGGGGGTTGGCTAAGTAGCTGAGGTTTTTTGCGGCGCGCTTTTCTTATTATTATTATTACGTATTATTGTTGTTATTATGGCTGGGCTTTGTTTGCCAGCCTCGGAACAGGCCAAAACGGTTACATTGTTTTCCGGCGACCAGTCCGCCGCAAACAAAGAGCCACAGTAGAAGAAGAAGAAGGGAAGAGAAGAAGCAGAGAGAGAGAGAGTAGAAGAAGCAGGGAAGAACTGAAAAGAGCAGAGCGCGTTGGAAGAGAATGAAACGAAGCGAAGCGTGAGTAGCTTGCTTGTACTCTGTACTTGGCACAAATGGGGTATACTACACACAATTGGCTGTGAGCTTGCCATTGCAGGGTATGCGGCAGTCATTGCAGTTTGCAACAGTAAATGTGCAAAGGCAACGCGCAAAAATGCTGCAATGAAATATCGTAGTCCGTGCGGTCAGTGCGAGCCAGTGTTGCCAACTGGCAAGCAGGCACAGTGTGACGAAATACAACAAAAAAGTTGACCTCATGACTATTCTATACCAAACTCAACTGTTTTGGAAATTTGAAGATTTTTAAATTAATGCAGTCTCATTTGAAAAACCTAGAAGAATTGATAAATAACTTTGATAAATTTGGTAAAAATTTTTGGAATTTCTCAGCTAATTTAAATGATATTTGAGCTCACAAAAAAAGGAAGCTAAATTTGGTTGGGCTGTCATATCTAGAGTATTTGTTGTTGTTTTTTTAATTATTAAAAATTTTTTGAAAAATTAAAACAGTAAAATATTCAAATATAAGAAGAAAAATTAAAAAAAATTAAATTATAAACTAAAAATATTAAAAAATTGTATAGCTCAAAATTTGTTTATATTTCATATTTATAAAAAAATGTAAACAGTTCCATGCAGCTTATATACCCCACTTTGCCTAGTATATTTAAACTGTTATTAAAACCGCAACTATTTCAGTTAAATTAAAACAGTTTTTAATGCGTCTGGTTACACTGTGCCATGCACTAAGTAGTGGGCCTACAAGCACACAATCACACGTACAGACACACACAAAACACACACACATGTAATACACACACACACACTCACATATGCTGGGGTGTTAATCAGCGAACCAGAACACTGGAGACAGACACAAGGATGAAGATGTTGCCGCTGGTGTTGAAGCATGTGTGTGTGTGTGTGTGTGTGTCGCACTCGTACACGTATGCATGAGTGTGTGTGCAAATTTATAATATTCCACAAGCTTTATGGCAGACGCGGCAAGAGTCAGTGGGGAGGAAGGGGCAGCTGGAGACAATGATTTGCATACGAAGCTGCGAGCGATGCAGCTGCTGTGCTGCTGCCACTGGGCCCTATTTACATGCACCACTTGCCTGTACTTACACACACCCGCACACACACACACACACACACACACTTGGACGCATGTAAGCTTGGCATTGCAGGCTGACCTTGATCTTGATACAACAAGGCACGCAGCGGGCAGAAAGAGGCCTCTGCATTGCCTCAGCCTTTTGCCCAGGATCAATAACCGTAGTAGAATAGACAGCCGCCTATTCGATTATCCCTTTTGTCTGCCTGTCCGTCTGCCAACCAATCTATCTGTCTGTCTGTCTATCCCTTCTCTTCGTAACCAAATTTAATAAATATTTTACTGGCAACAGGGTATTTCGCAGTTGGGACTGCTCTTCGCCTCAGAGCTTTCTCATTTGTTTTTAATTTCAGTTTCCGCTTACAGCTTTTTTACGGCTGACTATTGTCCAATTTAAAGCCCATGTAATTGCTTCTCTATTATTTATACCTTCCTGTCTTTGTACTCTTTTATTTATACGCTTTCCGGTCTGCTTCGCCATCTTGTTTTTCCCCGTACATTATTAATATTATGTTTTTTCATGTAGTATGTTTGCAATTTCATCTCTTGAGCTCTGCAGTCTGCCAGGCTACCAAGTATGTGTCATAATCGGTAGAGCGAGTCTATATTCTTAGAATTCTCTGACACCTTGTTGTCCCTTTCTGGGAAATGTTAATTATCTTCTCCAATAACAACTTTTTATGCAGTCAAAAACAGGAAAAACTACCACGAACCCCTACAGAAAATTCAGTTTTGCTGTTCGTTAAACTTTTCTGAGAATCTCAATGCAAAGCCCATAAAAAAATCTCATAAAAAACTTTATAGAAGTGTTGAGATAATAAAATCAGATTGGCGAAATTTGAGAGACCAACGCGTGCCTTACCTTAGCTTATTGGTTTTCCAACTCAACTATTCTTCCTCTCTCTCCCCCTTTCCCTATTTCTTTGTCTTTCTTTCTATGGTGCTTCAATTTGTAATGCGAGTCTCTCATTTTATTACCATTTCGGATAATTTTTGCCTGCAGTTTCTATATCAACCGAAAATGCCATAAGGCTTGTTTGATCAGCCAACTGCTTTGTGTGTGCACAAAATACCCTGCACCCTTTAGGAAACTTTTAAGTAGAGCCTTATTCAATTCGTGTAAAAGTTTAGATAATTTAAACAAAATTTTCATATTTATTGCGTGTTGTGCCCCAAAATCATTAACTAAGCAAATATAAATGGAAAATAAATAAAAAAGTAGGGTATTTCACAGTTGCCTACACTCGCAAGCGACTCTAGTTGCTGGTTTTATTTTGTGATTAAGTCATCCGAAAATAAATAGAATTAGGCGCGCGCACATAAACACAGAGTAAGCCGCACGCGTCATGTGGATTTTGGATTGTGGCACACGGCGCGTATACGTAATGCGTATGTCCTGGCGCATTAATCATACGCCCCGTGTACTTGCGGCGTGTCGCAAAATGTTTGCGGTCGTCATCTACTATTGCAAAAGTATTAAGCAGCTTTTGTTATTTCCTTCTGCTGTTGCCGTTGTTATCAGCATAAAAACACAGACAGACAGACACAAAAATGAACATGAGTTTTGCGACTTTGCCGGCCATTGGGTAACGCACATAACAGACAAAACAAGCATACAAAATTCTTAAAATAATTCTGCGAAAATAGCATAAGCAGCATTAAAGGTGCTTCAAGCGGTCCAGCTGCAGCAGCGGCAGCACTTGTGCTATTATTGGTCTGGCAAATCAAGGTTGACCTATTTAATTGGCCACTGAAACGCTGCGCATTTTGTTTAAAGCGCTTAACTGTGCAACAATTGAATATAAATAAATAAATATCACAATGTTGGGTACAATTTGCACAGCAAGTGCCAACTTTGAGGGGAACCCTTTTACTTTTCTAACAAGTCTCTAACTGCCCATTACGATCAGTTATTTTACTTTACCACACTACGGCTATTTAAATTTTTTATTTATTAAATTACTTTTGCTTGGCACTTTGTGCAAGTTTCAAAGTTGCAAGTCGCAAGTTGCAAGTTTTAAGCTTCAATGACAGAATCATATATAACACTTTCAGTTTCCCTTTTAATTTACTGCGTTGCATATGGAAAGTGTGACTTACATCTTGTTAATATACTTGATTGTTCAAGAAGTTATATACTATATACTTTTTTTACTTGGTAAACCATTTAGTAAAAACATTTTAAAAATCGTTTCATTAATCTCATATTTATCTTTATCTTTACTCAGATCTAGTTAAGATACTTGACTGTTCAAGAAGTTATATATCTTTTCATATCTTTACAACACATTCAGCTTAGCAACATGGCTACTTATTTATTAATCTTTGTCTCATCTTAATCTTTTATTTATCTGGGATCTACATGGAACATATCTCATAATACCCGACAGTTCAAGAAGTTATATACCCTCTGGCAGGGTGTAGAAATTGCCATTTGCCACAGCATTTAATACTGTTGTGAAACTGTTGGCAAAATGAAGTTCATCAGACAACACGGCAGGACCTGCTCCCTGCCTGCCTGCCTGCCTGCCTGCCGAGCATCGCTAATTAGCCAAGCCGTCGATGGCTGCTCTGCCTCTCTCTCTCTCTCTTACATTGCGGGACATTGGAACAGTGGGACAGTGAGAGAGCTTGCGGCTGCCATTGCAGTGGGCTTTGTACATTCCATGTAAATTCCATGTAAATTTTAATTAATGCTCGACAAACAAATAAACAACAGTTTCTACCTGGAAACTGAGCCATCGATGCCCACCACGGTTGACATTCCAGCACGCAGATCGCTATCCGTGGTTAGCGGAAATCCAAGAGCTGTGGGTAAACACAGAGACTCAAAAAGAGAGAGAGACAGAGATTGACATCTGAGAATCCTTCGGCATGGAAATGGAATTTCTCAAGGTTGCACTTTCATTAGGAAAGAGTAGGGCTTATGCCTTCAATTAAAAAACGCTAGATTATTCCATTTTTTATAATTTTGTTGTCAGGTTGCCACAGCGAGTCGTTTCGCCTTATACACCCCACTGAGCTAAGCCGGTTGGCAGAGGGTCTAAGTCAAGTAAAGCGCTGCACTGAAGCGAGCAACGGGAAGCGGAAGAGCAACAAAACCAAATGGGCACACGCAGCAGCAGCGGCAACGACGGCTGGCAAAAAAGCGAAAGCAAAACAGAAAGAGATAAACAGACAAATAGTCGAATGGGAGAAGCAGAAGAAGCCGCAGCAAAGCGGAAAGTGCAGCGGGTTAGGTAGCTCCAAAAAGCAGCGCACTAAAGTCAGATTAGGCAAAGCTTGGCAATGCTCACTGTGCTATGCCCTGCAAGTTGAAAGAGATCTCAAAATAGATAGGTATAGTTAAGATATCAGAGTGTTTAGAGGAAGTAAGTAAGAACACTTTAAGCAACTCATACGCCTAGACCTTTTGACAGTAAATACCTTCAATCAGAAAGATCTTTGAGACGTGCTAAATAGGAGAGCCTTAATTGAGTGCCTAGTTAGGAGGTAAGCCTTAGATTCCTTTTTTTCAGGCTACAGTTAAACCAAAATTTTCTCAAAATTTTAGAGTCATCTCTGAGCATCTCTAGAGGGTATCTTGCAGTCCAGCTTTGACTTCATGCTAACTGCGACTTTTCGACCTGTTTTTGCCATTTCCCTTTCCATGTGTTCATGCCACAACAGAAATGGTAGAGAACAACAACAATAACAAACTGAACATCTTCATCATCATCGCATTGCATCGTATTGCATAACAGAACAAACTGATAAGCTGATTTTTCCCCGTTTCACCTTCCCCTCTCTTTTCCCTTGCCCCAGTTACCAGCCTGCCAAATGCTGTCGACCCGCAGCCGTTTGTAATCAATTGGCGAATTAATCAGTTGGTCAATCGATTTGTCGACTGAATGAGCGACACATTAGGCACATTTTCGCACTGTTTGAAGGGGCAAACGAAGGGTTTAATTGCCCAAAAGTTATTGACATCCTTTCACTTCCCCTCTAACTAATTGACAGCTGTTTTCTGCTAACTGAGAGAGAGACGGCTATAAATGCTAACCAAATATGCAGCAAAGAATTTGCAAACATTTGGAAAACCTAGCAAGCTTATTTTCTAATAAACTTAGGTTTTTATTAGTCGAACTTGAGAAAATTCCGGAATTAGATTAAAAGGAATATCCCAAATTCCACTGAAGTATCTTTAAAATTGTAAGTTATAACTGATTCCCATACCGAATTTCTAGAGAAAAAGAAAAGCAGAAATTTCAACAGAAAGGCGGAAATACAAAACAGAAAACATTTCTGCGAATTGCCTCACGCAATGAGATAAACGCTCTGTCACTCTGTGCCCGGGTCTGTCAATTTGTAACGAGGTTAATAATGCATATGTCGCACCGACGAGTAAAATTCGAGATGGGGTTCAAAGCGTTTCGCCTACGAAATGTGCCAATAAATCGCACTCAAGGCATCAGCATAATCGCCTTTCCGGCACTACCGACGCGATGCTATCAAAATTGACAGCACGTTCCGTCGATGCCCCTTACTCGCTACGCTTTAATCCCGCCAACTTCAATTAACGGAGCAGCTTACTCACCTGACAATCATAATCCCAGGCCAGGCCAGGCCAGGCCAGGCACGTCACAGGCCTGGTGTCTGCTCCGGTTATGCACAGCATTCAACAGGCAGGCACATCTCAGCCCCGACACAGTGGGAACTTGTGTGTGTTAAGCTCTCTCTGATCTGTAATCCGGATCTCATTACAATTTAAACAGTTCAATTCAAAAGGATTTCGCGCCCACAGTCAGACAGCGGCGATGTAATCCGGCTACCCACTCAGTTGGGCAATTAACATTTATGACTTGCATCACGTGTCATTATGCCAAAGCGTGCGCTCAAAAGTATGCTATGCTAAGTGACATAAGTTCACGTGTCTGTCTGCCTGCCTGCCTGTGTGTGTATGTGTAAGAGAGAGGAATGTGAAGTGCAATGTGAATGCGAAACCCTGCATTGCATTCGACAGCTTTGCCAGAGTGAAAACAGTTACAGAGTTGTGTATGGAAATTCCTTGATCACGCTTGTAATGCTTTCGAGTGGCAGCCCCACTTATGTAAATGCAACTCTGACCATGTCTCTCTGTCTGTCTGTCTGTCTGTCTGTCTGTTTGAACACACAGATCTCAGCTGTTTTGCATGCTAGAGATAGCAAATTTGGCAGGTGGCTTTTAGTAAAGTTTATGTCAAATTTTAAGTGCCACGCCCACCGCCCCCGTAAATCAATTATACGTGTTTTTCAACTGATACAACTCTCAGCACGTAGTTAGCTTATGTTATGGGGCACAGGTAGTAAAGAATTTATATAGAATTTGATTTAAAGCAAAGCTATGCTGTGTGGAAAAGGGAGAGTAGTGCAAAGAGAGAGAGACAGGTTGATAGTGCTGATTGAAGCACTTATATTCCTATGACAAATTGAATGTTTTTGTAGTTCACTGAGTTATTTTTAAGCAAATCCCTTTTAAGACTAGCATAAAGCATTTGCTGTTCTTTAAATAGCCACGTAAATCGCTAAGTAGAGGGGCGAAACTCTTACAAGTTTTCATATACAAATCACAATCATCACATTTTCCACCACGTTGAAGCTTTTGCATTGCGAATTTGTTTTTGCGTTCTAAAGATTCCATTGTACCGCAAAACTTTCCAAACCATTCGCGATGCTCTACGTAATGTTTGGGTTTCATAAGAGCTTCGCATATTTCGTAGGCATTTTGCAGTTTCTCAAGTCGAAACTTTTGTGTGCTAAGCTTCTATAGAGCTTCAAAGACGCGTGATCGTAGTGTGTGTGTGTGCGCCATACCTTACTTCTCCTGCCCGCCCTCCCCCAATCACCTCACCACCTCCTGCCTGTCAGCGCATTGGCCCGTTATGGGCGCCCATCAGGTTGCATTTTATGAGAAATTTGTGAATGTTTCCGCTTGCATAAAAGTTACGCAAATCAATTGTTGCCCCGCCTGTTGTTGTTGCTTTTAAAGGTCTTCCTGGGCAGGAACTTTGGTCGGTTTGTACTCAAAGCGCAAGGCTGGCCCTACAAAACGCTCGCATTGTTGCCAGTTCACGTGTGCGTGTGAGTGTGTGAGTTTGTGAGTTTGTGTTTGCCTGCATTCTGGCCAAGCATCATTGCAATTTGTTATTTGCCAGCGAATTGAATTGATTTGTTGCCACTTTCATGGGTTCCACGACGGACCCTCATCGACTTTCTTGCTCTCCCTTTCCCTTCTCACCCTTTCTTCCTCCCTGTCCCGCGCAGACAGCGCTTGTCCCCTTCCGAGTTCGCCTTGATTTGGTTACGCAACCATAACCTTTTCTTTGGCCAAACACTTGCAGGACCTGACAACAATCCCTGTCAAGCCAACCAATTGTCACCCTTCTCCCTCCTTCCTTGCTTCCCCCTTCCCTGCTCTCCCTTTTGCCCTCAAGTTGCCTTTCTCTTTCAACAGTCACTGTCATTGTGCGAAACCATTTGAGTGCACATTATGAGACCATTAACCAGGGCAGCTGATTGAGAAGACTGGCACTGGTCATTATGCAACAGTTGGCACTGCCAGCTAAATGGGCCCGCACATCCTTAGACCTGCACAGACACACACGCACACAAGACGGATGAAGCTGTGCTGCGACTGTGACTCATCACCAGCTATAAATGTGACTGTGACTAAGCACAAGCAGTAACTGATAGAAAAAAAACGTATATCTACCATATACTATGGAATACAGAGTCGTGTTCGTTACACCACTTATATCTCATGAACGGTTAAACCGATTTCAATGATTTAATTTTTGTTGGATTCGTCTACATTCCGAAAACAAAATAGGGTATATATTAGCGATAGCCACCATTGATAATAATATAATTATTAATGATCTTTGATGAATGGGAAGCATTTATGTATCTTGAACAGCCTGTAGAAATATAACTAATTCACTGAAATCGGTTTATCTGCATATCTTACAATACTCCGTATGCCATGTCATGTCGTGTTGGTTACACCATTTATAACTCAAGAATGAATGAACCGACTTCAATGATTGTATTGGTGGTAGATTCATTCCCATTCTACAAACAAGATAGGCTGAATGTTGAGGGTATTAAGCATACTTAAAATATTCTTCACGAAATTCTATCACTTCAGATAAAACATATGAGACCTACATAAATCTCTAATGATCATTCCAAACAAACTACAAATGTGTAATCTGAACAATCTCTAGTTACATTGCAAATTCAATTTAATCAGTTTATCTACATATCATATAACACGCCATCTCTATCGACATATCCCTTGTGCCCCCTTCATCCGCATGAGCACATTCAACTCTAACTGTTCTCGGGGGGGCATTGCTCGCGCTTTCAGCACGCGATGAAAGACATAAGACAACATAATTATGTCTAATTATGTTGTATAAGGAGCTCTAATACAAAACGCATTGCTCGCTGCTTATTTCATGCTGTCATTTGAAACGGCAACCAAATCAGCGAGAAATAAATGATGACTACCCAATCAAATAAACGAATTGCGCAGCAGTGAGGGAGGGAGGGAGGGCAAGAGAGAGTACGTGGGGGAGTGGGAATGTGAGTGGGAGGCACAACAAACCGCATGGCAGGAACAACAAAAACAACAGGAGCAAAAGCAGAAGCAACAGCAACAGGGGCAGACGAGTCCGAACGAGCGTTACGAAATTATTTTGGCAGTTTGCCCGTTGTCAAGGTCTGAGGTCTGGCTCTGGGTCTGAGCCATTGTGTTGCCAGGCTGCCTAAAGGCATGCAGCGAGGGGGGGCAAGCAGGGAAAGAGAGGGGGGCATCAATGCCGCCTGCCGCTGGCAGACAACGCAGTCAAAAGGGGGAAACGGGAGTCGAGTCGAGGCGAATCGAGTCAGGTACCAGGCAGGCTCTATGCGTGTTTGTTTGTAAAGCCATTGGGCAATTGCTCGACTTTGATTGAAATTTGAAGACGTGAAAATGTGGAAAATGTGGAAAATTGTGGAAAATTGTGAAAACGCTAAATTGTGCAAAACAAAAGGCAGCGAAGTTCGTTGGAAATGACTTGAATGCGTTCGCTGCTTTTGATTAGTCTTTAGAGTATAGGGCGTATATGCATTTTTTCATATGATTATAATATAAAAAGTATAATTATCATAAGTTGCATACGCTATGGAAACTCATAGATATAAAGCCCTTTATTCCTTTACTCTTTCTTTATTTACTTCATTTTCTCTTTCTGAATTCAGTTCGTAGTTTCAAGACGCAATCCTCTATAAATACAATTTCTTTCAACACAAATTTATGTAAAAAAAACTTTCAGAATGCTCAAGCAAAATTTCCATTCATTTGACACACACACACACACACACACATTCACCCTCATACACACAGCAACTCTTTAAAGGGTTGTCGCTCAGTCATTTGTTGACAACTTGCATCGTCTTAATATTTATGAAACGCTCGTCGTCCAAGGAGGCAACTGCCTGCGCTGCTCAACTATTTGCACAGTCCAAGAAGGAGAAGGAAAAACAGTGGAAAGGCGGACGGAGGGGGAGCAGGCGGAGCTGCATTGTCTGGCCGCGGGCGACCCATTCAAAGCGCTGGCGAATCTCATCAGAGCCACCACAGCAGCCGAGCTGGCGAAAAGCTTTCGCTATTGTCAAATCGCGCGAAAGTTTTTAAGGTCGCTCAGGCCCCTGAGGCGACACCCCCGAAATGCAAGCAGAGCAACAGACTCAGACTCAGTCCCCGACTCAGGCCCAGACGCAGCACCAGGCTCAGTCGAAGCCAAAGCCGAAGCCGAAGTCGTCCATGACTGGCCGCGCTAATGAGCAGACGAGCTGAGCTAACTGCAGCGACTTGGCTCGAATAAAAATCCTATAAATATGCACAAGATGCACGCCCCTGCCTATGAGTTCGTCTAGTATTCATTGCCAAAAGGCTACGTAATATCGGAAACGGGACCTACGATGTTTGAGTTCTGAATTGTGATGATATAAACTAAGGATTTAGTATAAGCAGTGCCAACTGATACTCTTCAAATGATGCAAGAGGTCGCCTTTTACCATCTACTTGCTTTGATGCCAATTCTTATAAGCCCAGTGAAGCGAATAATCGGGTAAATTCCATGTAAAATCTACAAACTCTTTTCACTTTTTTCGAAACATTTTTCACGAGCTCCCTGCAGTTGTAAAAGTTACAGGGTATTATGAAATTGTGCTGCCTAACCTACTTAATTTGCAATTAATCAATTTTATAGAATCCACACAAGCGTTAATCAAACATCATTGCATTTGTGTGTGTATGTGTTTGTGTGCCTTACACTGTGCAAAATGAAAGAAAAAAAAATTCGGTTAATTCATTAAAGCGTCAGAATTTAATGAAGCTTGCAAGATTTTGTCCTTACACTTTCGATATGCTTTGATCGATTAAAACTGAAGACATATATCAAAAGAATCAATATCAAGAATAGAAAGAGAGATAGATAGATAGATAGATAGAAAGATAGGTATTTCAATCTATCTATTAGAAAGACAGAAAGATAGATAGATAAATAGATATATTTTATATATATATATATATATATATATATATATAGATAGAAGGTAAATCAATAAATAGATAGATAGATAGAAAGGTAAGATATTCTAAGAAATCATTCAAAAACTTTCACTGCTTTTGAAACCTCACAACACTAAGAGGTGAACCTGATCAGGAATATATATAGTTATTGCTACACTTTGACATGGATAAGCCAGAGTCTAAGCAGTAATTCCATTTCTTTCTTCCTCTCTTTCTTCTTCTCTCTTTCTGTGTTTATCTCTCTCTCTCTCTCTCGCTCTCTCACTATATCTCTCTCTATATTTTTTGGTTTTTTTCTCTCTCTCTCTGGCCTTACTACAGGGTATACAAAATCAATATCTAAGCCATATTCGGTTCGCCGTTTTCTGCGTTAGCGGTTGCATTTGTGTGTCTGTTTGCGGGTGTGTGGGTGTGTGTCTGTTTGCGGGAGTGTGGGTGTGCTTGTAAGCATGGGTGCTTAGCCCTTTCTGTAAATGTGTGTGAGGAATGGAATGCTGTGGTTAGTTTTAATTAAAAATCTGAGCATTCTGAATGCATTCAGCCGACTCAGAGGCAAACAAGCTGCCTAAGCAAGTGATGCATTGCCTTTTGCAGCGAGCTGCCAGTGGCTTTTATTACAGTTGCTCTTTATTGTTATTGCTTTTTCATTTCATTGCGAACGCGTTCAGCTCGGTTATTGTTATTGTTTATTAATAACTAAACACGTGGGCATATTTATGCCCTGCGGCCGTATTTGTAAACGCGATGTAAACGCGGCCCCAACAAATCGTAATCGAGTCTAATCGTTGACATTTATCAGAACAGAGGAACCAGAAGGAAACTTGGATTAAACCGTTTAGCACTTGACGCACATCCAAGTTTAGATAGCCTCCTTTGTTCCGTGTAACAAAACCCTTGATATATTGGGAATATGATAAAGAAGTATTCATGTTATATGAAGAAATATCAAGGCATGCCTTAGAGTAGATTGGATTTTCTTCTGGTAAAGCTTATTGAGGGTTTCCTAACTTACCTCACTTCGTGGGTCTTATGGGCTTAGCATTACGTACTGCCTAGATGGAATATCTAATTGATTACACTAAACGTGTCATGTTAACTATTTACTACCCCCTCTCCCTCTCTCTCTCTCTCTCTCTCATTGGTTTCCTACTTAACTTAAGCTGATTTGAAGCTGTCTGCAATCAAGAGATGCACAGGGTGCCTTAAACGGGAAAAATTGCTTAAAGGAAAGATAAGAATTTGCGCGGGAGTCGGGTGTATGTGTGTGGGGAGGACCATAACGCAGATAAGTGCCACAGCTGTTAAGTGACCCGAATCGGAGGGCAACAGCATCTGGCGCAGTTGGCTCTGTGTGCCTTTGGTCTCCTTTCGCACCTGGCAGGTATCAAGGCAACCCGCGGAGGCGAAGGCGAAGGCGAAGCTCTGCGGTGAGCGTCTCGAATTACTGTTCGTTGAGTTGCTCACACACACACAAGGCACACTCACTTACTCGCACGACTGACTTGGCTGAGATTTGCGTTAACTTGACTTAATTGCGAGCACGATTTCCTGCTGCGGCGGTCGGTGAAAAATCATTGCCAAGTCCCTAATTGATAAGCAGCGGCAGACTCTGCCAGCAATGCTGCAGCTGCAAACTGCTGCCGCTGCCGCTGCCATCGCATCTAATAACGGCAAAATGATGCACATAATCGGGCGCAGCGTCAGCCAGCTGTACCCAATCTCCCCGGGCTTACATAAATGCTGAGCATGCTGCCAGCATCGGAATGACAGTATGATAACCCGCTTGTGGCAGCCATGGAATGGGGCAGGCGAAGGAGGAGCTATGGAGTGGGTTACTCTCTGTGCCGGATGGTTATGAGAGCAACATACGTTGCGACAACTTGCAAAATTGAAATTCTTATGAAACTGTATAAAATACAATCAAAAGCATTTCGTAGTGAGAGCCACTCTGTGCAGGAAATACCCTGCCGGTTGCTAAAGGTTACCCTAGTAGGACTAATTAATGAGGTTACTTGGCGTATAAGTACGGTAGGGCGAAAATAGGCAAAAATTCTGACGGCCACGTTGGGCGCCAGTAAGCCGAAACTATAGATTGCTAGTCGAGCGAGAAGACTCGTTAGGAAAGCTGAGGTTATGAAGTATCTCCGTCAATTGGTCCCTTATACAGCTTAGCTTCCAATCCATGTCTAATTAGCTCAGCCCACGTTGGGCGCCATCATGCTACAACTGCTAACCACAGCAATCTTATTGGTTAAGTAAGTTAAAGTAGCTTAAAAACTAATTGTAGCAGTGAAGACAACTCGAATACATGTTGAGCTGGCACACGGTACCTGAAAGTCGAGTCGTGCTTGCAATGTTTGTGATCCTGATGCGTTGCGCTTACTGTTCCTGTTGTTGTTGTTCTTTGTACCAACATGCCAGGCGAAATGTTTACACAAGCATGTTGCTAGTGCATACCTGACTGCACGATATGTTCATACATAGATAAAATATGCGTTCATACACTGACTACAAATTGCTCCCACACACAGACTGTCAATCATCTGCTAAACGAGATGAGTGTGTTTAATAAGAGTATATTAAGAGGGTCTTAAACTAACTTATTTTAGACGATTTGGAATATCAGTGTAAGCCCTCAAATTGGATAAGAATATTTGACTAACTTTACCTAACTGTTCTCTTCTCTCTTCAGTAATTCGATTTAATGTCATATGATGCAGCTACTCGGCATTCCCGAGGCCCATAACAACCATAGTAGACACGCATCGACCATCACGCCCACCAGCCCCATTGCAACTAGTCTGGCGGAACGACTGACCCAAAGGGCAACCAAAGCTAGCGCAACCATGTCAACTCTCAAGTCGGTGCGACCGCACAAGGCATCAAAGGCCATGTACACCACCCCGATGACATCACTAACGCCGGAAACATCGACAACAGAAACATCGCCGACTCAGTCGCATGTCATCAATCGTCTGGTGGATGTGACAAACGGCAGTGCACTAGAGGCAACAACTCTTTCAAGCGGCGATGTCGGCTCCCTCGATACAGTTAGCCCTTCCAGCCAGCCCTGGAACATAACCTATACCTCTTTTCCGGCCAATAGCTACAGCAATTGCTCGGCTCACTTCACCAACTACACACAGCCGCAAACAGGTGAGTTTGAGTGGGGATTATCCCGCGTATGATCTTTATTATAATGTGAGATAGAGAATTCGTTATGAGATTCCTGGTTTTCGGCTCAGGATTTCCAAGTTAAAAACTTGCCTGGCCATGCTACTTAAGTCAGCCTAGAAAAACTCAACGACTAGCTTTGCTCAAACTGCAGTTTCAGTTAAATATTTCGGCAGTTCGTATCAGAAAACAATAGTTACAAAAACGACAGTTTAAATTCAATTTACACCACCAAGGACGCAATAGAACTTTTATTAAAACATACAGAACAGTGGTAAAAATGTTTAAAATCGTTATGAATGTTATGGTAAGGAGCGATCCTCCAGGTCGCTACGTAATCTCAATGACATCAAAGACTCAGCGAGTTGGCAATGCGATACTTGCCACAGATGGGTCACGCAAAATGCTTAATGAGAAGCTGAAAGGATTGCAAAGTAAGCAAGTTCCGGTACCGGTCCCGCCGACACAGAAGACAGCCAAGACACCAACACCAACACCAAAGCCAACAAACGCCATGAAGCCAATGCCAATGCTGACACCAGTGCAGGCTAAGCCACTGGGAAAGTCTTTGGCACTGCCGCAGTCAAATCCCTTGCCCGCCAAAAAGAACCCCAAGTCGCCAATGTCAACGAACGCGGAAGTGCAGCCGCAGCTATCCTTCAGTCAGCAAGATTTTTTTGAGGAGCCCCATCTGTTCTCAGCGGACGCATGTCCGCCCTGCGTCATCCGAGAGCTGAATCTGATGAAGCAAATAGAGGAGGTAAAAAAAAATCGAAGACCAACGATACCATGGAAGCCCGTTGATGGTGGCGATAGCAGTGGGGCGAAAACCAAATAATGGGAAGCTCTTCTATTGTACTCTATAAAGCATATTACGGACTAATAATTAAGGATAGAGAGTTAGCGGTTTGCTATGGCCCACAAGCTGCTGCATGCCGCATAACTCAGCATGTGTTCAATAAAAAATGCGAATCGCCCAGTTGGAGCGCAAAGTGTTCTTTAATTTATGGGCAGCTTACCCATTCTTTCACTCTTTTCTATCTTCACTCTTTCTTTTGCTTAGGCCTCTACTGCAACTGGGCCTGGGACTCGCTGCTCTGCTGGCCACCCACGCCAGCTGGCGTCCTGGCACGCATGAACTGCCCCGCCGGCTTCCACGGAGTAGACACTCGCAGTGAGTAAACCTACCAAGAAACCCAGCTTATTCAGGCAAATGCAAACTGCTTCAATTTGAGTGATACATCCTCCTATCCATCCTCCATTTGTTATTGTCCCCCTGCAAGTTTTCTCTGCTTGACCCTTCTTAGCCTAGTGCAAGTCGTCATGATTATTCCGCCCATATCGAACTGGGCCAAGACTATTTGCTAAATGCTTATGAGCAACTGCCAGGTGTACGGTCCACTTAGCCAAGCCGAGGTCGAGGCTCGTGTGCTGGCTAAGCTGGCTAATTGCCGCCTAGCTCGATGAGATGGCCATTTCTTTCTCGGTTCTCCGTTCCCATAGCACTAAGTCATGGTTGTGACTGCTTTTGGGCTTAATATTTAATAACCAAAACAACCACAACGTGGCCATGCCTGGCCTAGCCTCATTCGACTGTGGCCTCACCCCAGATTCGATTGGCATAATTAATGCTGTCAATGACAACATTGACGTCGATATGAAAGCAACGGGCAATGGAATCGTATCGAATGTTGCACAATAATTAAACCCGAAGTTGGAGATGGAATAGAACACTAAACGAATAGGGAATCCACTGTCCCTGGCAAAATGGGAAAGGCTTGAGTAAGCAAAGTATACCATATCTGTCAAAGTATTCCGTATTCGTGTTGCTCTTCCCTCCTCAATTGATTGCCAGCTTTGTGTTTGCTTTACTTGGCTGCTGGTACTCGCCTGCGTAACCCTTTCCAAATGACCCTGACACAAATGCAACTTGTTGTACCTTCTCGTATTACCACAAACAGAATTTGCCAATCGCAAGTGCGAGATGGATGGCCACTGGGGAGTGCGACCCAACGATAGCGAACCAAATCCTGCGGGCTGGACCGACTATGGACCGTGCTATAAGCCCGAGGTCATTCGCCTTATGCAGGAGATCAAGGATGTCAATGTGAGTAACATTTACCATTCAATCTGATCTCGATCTCGATCTTGATCTTGAAATTGTATTTGTTACCCACTCAAAGCTCTATATGGATATTGCCCAACGCATACGCACTTTGGAGATCATCGGCTTGTGCATCTCTCTGCTGGCACTGATCATCTCGCTGGCAATATTCTGTGCATTTCGATCGCTGCGCAACAATCGCACCAAGATCCATAAGAACCTCTTCATCGCCATGGTACTGCAGGTGATTGTGCGACTAACCCTTTATCTGGATCAGTTTCGACGTGGCAAACCCGAAGCGGCAACTAATACGAGTCTATCGGCTATTGAGAATACAGTGAGCAAAGACTTTTCCATCTTATTTCTAATATCTAATCCGGTCGACCTTCCTTCCAGCCTTACCTATGCGAGGCATCCTATGTACTCCTCGAGTACGCACGCACCGCCATGTTCATGTGGATGTTCATTGAAGGACTCTATCTGCACAATATGGTCACCGTAGCCGTGTTCCAAGGCAGCTTTCCACTCGTTTTCTTTTCGCTACTGGGCTGGGGTGTACCCGTACTGATGACAACCGTATGGGTGCATTGCACAGCCCTGTTTATGGATACCTCGCCGGGTGACTGCATGTGGAACTACAACCTAACCCCCTACTACTGGATACTGGAGGGACCACGCCTAACGGTCATATTGGTAAGTAAATATCTGCCTACCTCCAAGTGCGTATACAACTAGGTCACTTCATTCAGGTCATTTGCATTCAAAATTCAAAATTCTAAGTTTGTTCGATAAGAAGAAGAACTAAAGGCATACACTAGTAGTCTCTATCTAGTCCAATAAGTCGGTAGGGCTCGGTGCCTCATAGGCAACCTTGTTGGAGTCCTAACCAAAACGTGTAAACAAACTCTGAAGATTTAACCCTTTTTGCATTTAATGTGCGACTCACTTAGAGGGTTTTAATTCGCTATATACTATATATTCATGTTCTGTGACCGATTGCTTATTGCTTCACCTTAGAATCCCTACCTAACCTTCCTTTCTTTGCAGCTGAACTTTTTTTTCCTAATAAACATCATTCGGGTGCTGGTGGTGAAGCTGCGTCAGTCTCAGGCGAGCGACATAGAGCAGACCCGCAAGGCGGTACGGGCGGCAATTGTACTGCTACCACTGCTGGGCATCACAAACCTATTGCATCTGGTGCCGGCGCTGAAAACGGCGTGGAAATTTGCGCTTTGGAGCTACTCAACCTACTTTCTCACTTCGTTCCAAGGTTTCTTCATAGCGCTCATCTATTGTTTCTTAAACGGCGAGGTGAGTGTGGATCGCGGCTCCATGTTTGATACTATCGAATACTATTGCCATCTATCTTTTTCCCACTATCTTTCTGATTGCAGGTACGCGCTGTGCTGCTTAAGAGCTTAACCGTCTGGATGTCTGTGCGTGGCCATTCCGAGTGGGTGCCCAAGCGAGCCTCGATGTATTCCGGTGCCTACAACACCGCACCAGACACAGATGCATTGCAGCAGCCCGGCGAGGGGTTACCCCCGGGCAAGCGGTATGTAAGCGAGGAGTCTTAGCTTCCACCTGACACAGCAACCCCTTGTGCATTTACAGGGTATCGCCGCCTAATAAGCGCATGAACTGCCGCAAGGGCAGCAGCGTTAGCATTGTCATCGCCAATGAGCCGCAGCGTCAGCGACTTGTCCAGCATCGGAATAACAATAATGCAACCAATAATACTGCCGTGGCTGTGCAGGAGCCTCAGCACGGCCAGCAAAAGGAAGACACGCCCTCGGCATCGGTACTGGCCACACGCGTACAGATGAAAGAGACACCACCAACTCGCTCCAACTGGATGATCACCCTGTGCTTTCGCGGCCAAAAGGTACTGCGAGTGCCGCCAGCGTCGTCCGTACCACCCGAGTCAGTTGTGTTTGAGTTGTCAGAGCAGTAGGCCAAACTATTCCTAGCCATATAATAGACGTAGTCTGTAGAGCGTAGAAGACCCTACTCAAGCCTAGCGACACCTTCGTAGTTCTGTTCTAGTTAATCTTCTACTTGCACACACTCCACACCCGCCTCCCGTTCGTTTTCCAACTCCGCTGTACAGTAGCCTGCATGGGGTGTAGCTAGCACAGGATGGTGTCATGCGAGTCCTCCAATCATAGCACCCACCATATATACATAGAAACGATATACATAGCTAAAGACTTTGATTCTCGAACAGAATTAAAAATTCTCTTTGTACTTAAGGGAACATCAACATCAAATAGAATCTAACCCACCCAATTGGACCAATCCTCCACACGATACGCTTGCATGACGCCATCTTACCAAGGGGTACAGTCACACCTTGATTCGTTTTGCAAATTGCCTCCTCTCTCACGCTTTTTTTGAGCTTTACCAGCTACTCCATTTGTATATACCTAGCCTACGTATAATATAAAGATACTCTCGCTCTCGCTTCTAGTCCCATAACCAATGACGTTTCCAGTTACCACTGTGATACATGACGGGAAACTTCTAAATTGATACCCTGTAATTTGAGACATTCTTGTATAATTCTTCCCATACCAAATAACCAAGAGACAATATCTCAATTGGGGCTAGAAATTAATTTGATAATTTAAACTATGATATATAGTATGATTAATACCTTAATTTAAAATGGAAATTATATTTTCTCAGAATACACGTTTTAAACAATTGGCATATATTTCACAATACAATTGTTCTGTAGATAAGTTCGACTGTCAAATATCTGTAACTAGAAAGAAAACTTCAACATCGAAGGGCTATCAAAGGATTTCCTTATTTTCCTTTAGACTTAGCTTTTTACTTTATCTCATTGCTTTTTGATTCGAAGACTCTTGTAAACCTAAACCTAAACATACCTATGTAGTTAGTCAAGTTACCTACCACAATCCCAGTTAGTCATTACTCAAAGCGTTTCATTATGGGATTTCCATTGACTTCATTATAGAATATCATGGCTCATCAGGTTATTTCTATATATTAGCATGATATCAGCAATATCTTTACAGCAAAAAGCCTCGAGTAGGAACTCTTTTAAATACTAGCATGTCCTTGATCAACTTTAAAACAAGAATTGGCGTTTAAATCGGTGTGACCAAATTAAATACTCATTTCAATCGATAATTATTTAAATTCGATAATCTTTAAACTCTATTAAAACAATATTAATATTTCTTGATAATTAAGCAATACTAATGTAAATATGTACATAATATGCAAACAGTTATGCCTATATTAACCGATATCAAGCGACTTATATTTTTTTAATCGTTTTTGCTACACTTATCGTTATATTGAGCTTTTCGTAGTATGCGGTCACACTTTTTATAACTTACAGAAGCGCCAGATTTTGTTTTATCAGTTTATATTTACCAATCGAGCTGCGTCACAGGTGGACTACACTCGATTGTTGTGCTATCGATGCTTTTCGATAGCACAAAGCTTTAGTTTTCGATAAAAAAATATATATAATTGAGATGATAACTTTGAAGTATATCAAAATTTATAGTCGACCTATCGATTCGAGAGACGGACGGTTATCGCTATCGATTTTGTTTCAATTCGTTATCCTGTTTGGTTGCTTCTACTCACAATTTAGTCTATACACTGCGTGGTTTGCTGAGCATATTTGCAACTCTTTTAATATGTTATTTACTAGTTTACGGAGAAATCAAAAAAGTTAATGTCTATTTGCGTTTTTTTTTTTTGCTTCTTTCCCTTTTTGGCTCTTCACGCCAAACACACACTTACACACACGCGCCAACCTCATCCCTTCATTGCGCTTTCTCCTTTTGTTTCTGGCCCCACCGCTCTCCATTCTACATCTGTTTCTGTTTTCTTTTCGCTTTTGGTTTCTTGCGTATCTCTGCTTGTGTCGTTTGCAGAACAAATGTGTGATGCCTGCCAACCAGCAAATGTCGCAGCAAATATTTATGACGCCGCAATTGCCTACGCTAGCAAAGCCCGCAACATTTACAACAACAGCAACAGCAGCAGCAACAACAACTACAACGAGCAGCACGACCACCGTCGCAGTCGCAGCTGTCACATCAACAACAACTGCAATCGCTGCAGCCGCCGCTGCCGCAGCAGCCGCACTCCTACAGAAGCCGAAGAAGCAAATACCGAAAGCTTAAGGGGTGCGCGCGCTCTCTGGCAAACTCTCTCGCAAGCTCGCTCTCTCTCTGACTAGCGATCTCGCTTGCTCGCTCTTGCCGCGCTCTGCCGCTTTATACGCTTTTGCGCTCGCTCGCTCTCGCACTCACTCGCCCACTCTCTCTCTCTCTGTGTCTCTCTGTGCTTGGCACTCGGAGCTTTTAAGCGTGCAACTTAACTAACCTGAAGTCAACTAAAGCGCGTGTGCACTTTTATAAATAAAACATAAAACATAAACATACATGTTAAATATTCAATAAACATACATTTTTTTTATATAAATGTAAGCATGTATTAGTGCGTAAGTAAGATACGAGCAAGCACACACGTGTCAACTCACACACACACACACATCTCAACATATTTATATGTTCACTTACGGCATCTCTCACTCGCTCGTGCGTGTGCGTGTGTGTGTGTGCATGTTGTGCGTGAATGTGTGTTGCTGTGCATGTGTATGTATGCTAATGAATGTTTTTGCCTAACTATGTGTGAATTTTCTTTACAACCTACTCAATTGTTTACTCGATCTGAGAACATTTTTCCTCTTTCCTCTTCCTTTCCCACTGCAACACGAGGGGTTTACCCCCTTCAAAATTTGGAATAATCCCCCCACATTTGTTGTTGTTGCGAAAGTGCCTTCTTTTTAAAATATCTCTATTAATTATTGGTGTTATTTACATGCATTGGTTAACTTTTTAAAAGCTGTTCTGCTATTCTTAGTCGATTTGTAGCTAAAACTGTAGCATACTTTAAGGAATTTTTACCAGAAATCCACGGAATTGATTTACTATAACCAACTGGAATATTTTCGCCACTTTGATCATTCGATATTGGAAGCCAGAACAGTTTTTGTAATCGTAGATAAAATTCTTAATCCAATAATTTAACGGGTAGTTTCAGCTTGGAGCTACTTGGAGTCCTAACTGATCGGTTATAGTTACGTATTCTCTGAATAGACTGAAGAATAGCTAGCCAAACTGATTTTCGAATATGGCTCACTTGAATTCATAAATTTTGTCACTAATTGTGCCAGTTTTTTATAGCTTCCCACACACACATTTAATGTTATACCCAAGTATACCAAATTATACACATAGAGAAGAATTTCCATTAAATAATCGTGTAGGCAATTGAGTATGTCGTAAAAAGAATCTCATAACATATACATGCTAAGCTATAACAATCCCGTGTTTTGGGATTATGGACAACGTTGACCGTATTCAAGTGTCGCGGAGTGTACTATATGTACTTTATATATGTGCCGGATCGAAAACTATTCGCAGACCTTTGATGCACACAGTATAAAGACGAGACGAGACAAGACGAGACAATTTTCCCAATTAACCTAGACCCCGACGCAACTCATGCCGTTTGTGGGTGGCTATTTCTCCCGCTTGTTGTCTATATAATCGTCGATCTAAGTATATACTATATGCATATATAGCTGGCAAATTGTCGTCAAGCTCATTTGAATAGATAACCGTTTTCCTAGCTCCCTTATCGTTAATTACATATGACAAAATTTACTGCTTCACCTCTGACACGGAATCCCCCACCAGAGTCCCCATTGTTTCCCCCTTGTAGTGCATCAAAGCATTTTACAAATAAGTAAACGACGGGCGGCTCGTAACGCTAATTTAAATAAATGTTTTATATACATATATGTATGTATTATAAGAGAAGTAATTTCGCGAAACTGTCGACTCAATTGCTGAACCTATCGCTAAAGCAGACACCGAGCGTGTCCACTCAACTACAAGTATATTGTGGATATATGTTTCTCAGAGTTGCGGCTAAATCTGAGAAGAATTGTAAGGCGTAAATATATATCGTAATAAGAGTGTGTGTGTTTTTTTTTTCTTTTGTATAATCCTATGGAACTACTATGTGTATACTTAGCCTAAGAGCTTGAGCAGCTAGCAAACCGAATTTAAGAGCAGAATTGAGAATAATGATATATCATCATGAATATATATAATATATACATCTGCATATGATTAACTGTAACTGCATACTTACTTAGAGAGAGAGACGATTCTTAACTACACATAACATATACTTATACACGTAGAGCACACAGAACACCCGAAATGGTCAATGGCAAACTATTACGCGTATAAGCAAAGTGGAATATATAAAACCATACTACTATATGATATTATGAATAAATATGACGATTTTATATGTGTGTGTATGAAAACAAGAGAGTGTCGTTTCTATTCCCCTTCTTTCCTCTCTCTATCTTCTCCCTAGCAGTTTCAGCTCAAGTTCAAGTTCAAGCGCAGAGATCACGATCACGATCACGATCATCGGTTCCGATTGCGATTGCGATTGCGGTTGAGGTTTGCCCAAGGCGCGTGCCCAAGGCGGCATATGGCGATATCGATGACGTGCGATTGCCAAGTTGAAGCTATATAGAGTATAGACTATAAACTATAAGCGGCTTAATGAGTCGTTTTATGGGCCATTAAGAAATTTGCACAAATGAGTAGCGAATTGCCAGCAACGGGTTTCATTAGGCAATGCGGAAGAGAAAGAGACGGAGGCGGAGACGAAGACGGAGAAGACACACACACAGAGAGACATGCATGCATAAGTGTATTCAGATAAACATGGTACATGGTACATGGTACATGGTACATGGTACATGGTACATTACAACAACAACAAAGTCAGAGCAACAATGAGAGCAACAACAATACAAGGCATCCAGAGCAGAACGAGAGGCAAAAACAAAGAAGAAGACGAAGAAGAAGGAGCAGAAGCAGCAGCAAAAAGAAAAAAAACGCAATGAAAGATCATTCCCATATGATGCTCGATCCGAGGCTGAGGTAGTTTTGTGGATGCCTTGGGGAATAACTAGGGGCTAGTTGGCCTAGAACAACAGATCCTCGTCGCCTTCGTTTTCCAGAATGTTCTGCGCCTCCTCGCTGGTGGGCACCACACAACCCTGACGACGCAGCTCCTCGCGCTTGCGATCTGCCTCCTTGCGCGCCTCCTTCTTCTTGTCCTGTATCTTCTTCAGGCGATAGAATTCCTCGCGCTCCAGCTCGTCCAGCTCGCTGATGATGTACTCAATGGTGCGATTGATGCGTGGTATGATCACTAAAGAGATGCAGGGGGGAATGTGTTGAGTAACAATTCAAAGGAAATCCCTAGGGCTGCCCACTAACCGTGCTCGATGGCATTGACACGCCTGTTGGTCACCTTGATGACATCGTCCAGGGTGACGAACGAGGTCTGCAGCGAGGCCAACTCCACAAGCAGACGCACCGCGCTCTGGTAGTTCTTCTTCAGCTTGGCCAGCTGCTGTCCACCACGTGCCAGGCCAGCCAACTCGTACGTATCCACACCATCCTGATACGGCTCGAACATGGGCAGTGTCACACCCGCCACGTTATCCTTCTTGGTGCGTATCTTGATCTGTGCCTTGGTCACATTCTGCAGCACAATCTGATTGATGTCGCCCGTGGTGAACTTTACCTCGGCCAGCGAGAAGGCTGCCTCCTTCATCACCTGACCCATTAGCATTTTGGTCTGTCCAAAGATAGGGAAAGAGAGGGGAGTGGATCTCACTTTAGCTGTCTGTCTGCCTTTACCTACCTCAATGATCTTGCCCAGAATCAGACGAAAGCGCATTTGCAGGGCGTCCGCCTTCTTCTTAAGTAGGCCATGGCCCTTTGTGGCGCCCGCCAGACGAGATTTCATCAAAGTCTGCGCACTGCAACAACAACAACAACAACAAAACAGATGTCTCTCGCTTGATCTCTCTCTGTCTCTCGCACGTTCAGTGTGTACTCACCCGCGCGATGGAAATATGGGCAAACGATCTTTAGCTGCCATGACTAACGGTTAACAGTTACCGTTAGGTCGCTTCTCTCCTCTCTTCTTCGCAAGGAACAACTCCAATCACAACCACAAGGAATAAGCAACAATTAAAAGAGCAACAAATAAAAGAAAGCAATAACAACAAAGAGCACAAGATGCACAAAAACAACTACGAACTATAAATAATAACAGAACGCGAACAAGATGATGAAGAAGAAGAAGAAGAGAACGAAATATTAACTAGATATATGCAAAACAATACGAAAATAAACGGACTACGAACTACCACGAGAACGAGAACGAGAACGAGGCGCAAAGCAAAGCGCACGACAATAAAATGGGCCAAACGACAAGCACGACAAACGGCGAAAACGGCCAACGTCGAAACAGCAACGGCAACGCCGACGGCGACGTCGACAGCGCGTTGGGTGGACAAATTGAAGCGACAGTTGGGCCCAGTCCGCTCAGCTGATTCGCAGCAGCTGTCGCCAATCGCCGCGTCACGCTAGGGATGTGCGCGTGACAGCCGATTGACACTTGAAGACACTTAAGTGATCGCTGATGGATTGTGATCTATATGGGCCAGAATTTGTTCATCGATTAATCAACGATTTTAGTTTGAATTCTCTTTAATGTGCTTACCTAGTTGTGCTACAGAACGTATTCCTGGCTAGTTGAAACGTTTCAAAGCACTTGGAAAGACTTAAGATCGGTGGATTGAAATCTTCCTCTTAGGCCGAAAGGTTATTGCTTAAAAAACAAGCTTTTTTTACAGAAAAATTTACGATCCGCTTTCTATTGAATGGAATATCATTGGCTTGTTTCGATAACCAAACTTTTGTTTGTCTGACAGCTTTTCTAGAGCATAGTTCGATAAAAAAATATGTATATTTACTTAATATTCAGCCTGAGAAGAGAGTATACGATCCGTTTATAAATTTAAAAAGCCAAAAGGCAGAACATTTATTCGTAAGCTCCCGCAGAGGTATTAACCTGATCATTTATTAAAATTCGGTATACAAAATAAAAACAGTCAAGTTTAGATCAATTTCAACATGTTTTCTGTGAAAATCTTCCTGCAATGAAGAAAAGTTAGAACTCATTAGAACTCACGACTCTCCAGCAGATTGTCTGCCTGCCAGCCGGACACATCTCTAGGCCAGTGCTGCCAAATCGCTGCGATAGCCGTTAGAGCAAATTGATTTAAATTGATGCTGATTGGGAACAATATGCACATCACTTGGAAAGCGGCCTCCATGAAAGCAAAAGAAACGAATCACCGAAACCAACTGCCAGAGACACGCGCTGACATTTCCATTGTCGTTGAATTTCGTTCTAGTTCTCGGTTTCGGTTTCGTTTTCGTTTTTCGGCTTTGACCTATGACAATGGGACAGGGTCACCGCTAGCCGCCACAGCCAGGGCAGGTGCCGAGGGGCAGCCAAGTCACGCAATTTGAATATGCGTCTTCTGCGGTCATGTGCCCAAAAAAAAAAAAAAAAAAAAAAAAACACACACGCGTGTCTGCCTTATATGCCCGACGACCAGACAGACCATGATAACATTAATTAAAATAGTAATGCACACGACCTTGGGGATTGCCAAAGTAGTAGCGGTCAAGCTAAGCCGATTTAAGCTACTTAATAAGCTAAGCTAAAGCAATAAGATCGAATAAGATCGGAAGATCTTGAAAGATTTTAAACACAACTCTGAAATTTCAGTTTGAAGAAGTTTAAAGAGCTCGTACAGGGTACAAACTAAAGGTATTCTGAACGTATTCCTCTCGCATAGCTTTTGTATGTTAATATACGATTAATATATTCAAGCACCTGCAGCAAAAAATTGCCCGTATCGATTGGAAACGATAAATTGCCTCAGATTTGGAAATCAAATTAGTTTTATTGCTTTGCTGTTTTATTCATGCACATTAAAGCGGATCGATTCGCCTTTAAACAGCACGCACGCGGTCATTAGGCAGGTCCCTTTCAGTTACAATTACGATGTCTTTGCATAACTATAACAAATTGCAATTGAAATTTGATAAACAATTTGTGGCGTCGCTGTTTCTATTTAATTAGTTGAGATTTTACTGAAGTCGTACATTAAAAGAAAGGAATTTCTTCATTAAATTCAGCTTGAACGTACGCACACACACACACAGACACACGCGCGCGCTCTCTCGAAGCGTGAATCAACAGTTGGCATTGTTGTTGTTGTTGCTGCTGAAATTTCGGGCGCCAGCAGAGAGTGAAATTGAGCGACTGTATGGGGAGTTAGAACAAAAGAAGCTATTCCAGCCTCTCCCGCTCTCCCGCTCTCTCTGTCATCTGCCATAAGTCACGACCAGGCGACCAGGCAGGCAGCCACACTCGCGTGCTTGTTCTCTCCCGCTCTCAACGGCGGCACTCAGTCGCGTACTCACACGCACACACGCACGCACAGCCACTTGTCCACGCTCATCCTGTTAGGCGCGCCCCCAAAATGTTTGCCATCGGAGGCAGAGGCGGCTGCCCAACGGGGCGCGCACGCAGCGACAGCGACTTGTTGAGCCCAAGCAACGTTGCCAGCGACGCCACTGAGTGACGATTTTTCCCTTTTTTTCTTGTTCGTTTTCATTTTCGTTTTCGCACTACGCACAGGACACACACAGCCAGCTGAGCTGGGATGCTGCTGCTGCTGCTGGCAGTTCGTAGTTGGCAGCGCCCGCAAGTAGGTTACACATTTTTTTGCAGCTCGCGTGCAGCGCAAACATATTGAACGATTTGTTTTAGTTGAAATATTTAGTTAAAATGCAAAGCGCAGGATTAACAAAACGAAATTGAATTAAACAAAAGCAGCGCAGCAGCAGCAAATGGGCTTTGCGTGCGTGTGTGTGTGTGTGTGTGTGCAGGTGATGTCAGACAGCAGAGAGCAGCTGGAGTGGGAGAGGAAGTGTGAGTGAGCATGTTAGGTGGAGGGGGAGGGGGAGGTGCAAAGCTTTGACATGGCTCTGTCGTTTGCGCGTCGTAAATGTTGGATTTAATGCGATTGTAATAGCAGCAATAACCTCAGCAGCAGCGCCAGCAGCAGCAACAGCAGCAACAGCAACAACAACAAGAACCATGGCAGGCGCTCGCCATCAAGGAAGAGCAAATGCGAAAAAGAGAGCGTAGTCAGTGCAGTACGTGCTGGAATGTGTGTGAGAGAGCGTTCGCTCATCAAGAGTACGAGTGCCTGTGCATGTGTTAGTGCCTCCGACACTGCTTCAATGCAAATGGAAAAACTCCTTTTGCAATTTTGCGCACAATTTGCGCCTGTTGCCTCAGTGTGCAGATTAACGATTTCTCTCGCGATTCAAACTTTAAAGAGTCGCACAATTATCGATTGCATTGCACACGATCGAGACGATTGAAGAGAGCAGAGAGTGTTCAAAGTATGCAGGATTTTAAAGAGAACATATTTTTGCAGATTTTAATTGCTGCAGATGAAAGAGAAAAATATTACCTCAATAATTATAGTGCAAATTTGAAAAGAACACAAACTTATTTGTGCTTAAAATTGTCTGTTATTATGTTATTATTTAATTCAGCCTTTTGTAATAACATAATATTAATGTAGCTGACTCTCGCACAGCGTAATTGTATGTTATATTGTTTGGTAATTTGGAGTCTGTCGCACCAAGAATTTTGTGTATACACAATATAAAATATTTCACAACTTTTTTTCTTTCACATGCTAAAAATAGCTGAACAATAAAACAATAGGCAGAGCTGGCCATCAAAATAAATATTTTCTGACCATGAAATTTCGAATTTTCAACGCATTATCCACATGACCTTCTATGAACTTATAAGAGATACTCTACAATATTTCAAAATTGGGGGGGGCAAAAGTGAAAGTAATAATTTAGAAATATATAGAAGGAAAATATATAATTTTAAGATTTATATTATCTAAAACCTTTCAACCAAGTTGCTCACCCACTCACAGCTTTTTCCAACGAAACTTTAACCTGTAATTGGCACCGAAATGGAGTACAAACTGATATCGGCCGATCAATACGAAAGGGTGATCGATCACCTGCGTCGGAACTTTTTCGCCGACGAGCCACTGAATCGAGCCGCAGGATTGTGCCAGCAGGGCGGCGGCAACAGCGAGCTGGAGCATCACAGCCTGACGACGCTGCAGTGCCAGCTCAGCCTGATGGCCGTGGATGGGCGCAAGGGCAGTGAGACATATGGCCAAATCGCAGGAGTTGTGCTAAACGGAGTGCTGCTGCCAGGCGACACGGAGGAGGCACTGGACAAGCTGCACCTGAGCGCAGATGAGAACTACAAGAAGATCTTTCGGCTGCTCTACACGCACAGCCTGCAGGTGGATCTCTTCGAGCGCTTCAATGTCAATCGCATTTTCGATGTGCGCATCCTTTCGGTAGATGCGCGTTTTCGTGGCCAGGGCATTGCCAAGGAGCTGGTGCGTCGCGCCGAGCTGGTGGCACGCAATTCAGGCTATCATCTGCTCAAGGCCGATGCCACTGGCATATTCTCGCAGAAGATACTACGCTCCCAGGGCTTCGAACCCTTCTCCGAGCAGCTGTACGCCAAGTACACAAACGCCGAGGGACGTATCATTCTGCCCGTAGAGGCGCCGCACATCAAGCTGCAGTTACTCACCAAGGAGTTGCACTACGACGACAATGTCGAGGAGAGTCAGTAAAGTTTCGGATTGGGTTTTCCCCCAGCCCCCAAACTTTATTATAACATATTTTTCTATACCTACGAAAGACAGTTTAAATAGCACAAGAAGGGAACGCGAAACAAGTTAACGAGATCATTAATACATTTTTTTACAAGCTTTTCTATAACATAGTTTAGTTGATTTCTTGTGATGCTCCCGTAAGCGCAACAACTACAATTGATTTTAAGTGAAACAGGAATACTTTTTTCGTATTTCGTATATTATGATTCCAGTATTATTATGCGCCAGCGACGTAGCCGGAAAGATTAATAGATCGTAACATTTGCTTTCTTGTAATTTGCTCCTCCGGCTACGCCTCTGCACAGCTTAGTTGCATACCAAAGCAGGGCAGATAGATACTATACATACGAGTATATAGCGAGTGTTGTATTATTATTTTTTGTATGGGGACCAACCGTAGGCCAAAGAACATATATAACTTAATAACTAAACAATAACTAAGTGTACGTTTGTTAAAATTTAGTGAATACGTGTCAAATGCATTGATATACATATAATAAATAATATTGATACGATTGTTACAATAATGTTGCGTGTTTACTTTATATATATATACTATATATATATTTATGCTTTAATTTATCTTTTCCTTCATTCTTTCTCTACTCGAACTGAGTCCCATATCACACTTTGCGGGCGCCAAAGAAATTTTAGGATTTGTTTAAGGAATCTGCATAAAATGTAGTGCGCGACGCGTATCACAGATTTCTATGGAAAAAGAAAGGGTAGAAAATAGTCGAGTTGAATTAGATTCAGTTTGTCAAAGAGCTCGACAAGAAAGCTTGATCACAAAATAGACTTTATATAGTTTTGTTTTGTTTTCTTTTAGGAATGCATCGAGAAAGCAGCTTGACACGCGTTGGAGAATTTTACCCATACGATACGCATGCGGGACACGGGGGGGTTGGGGTGGTTAAGAAAGGTAATGGGCCCCAAGCACAAGCAAATCCCATTCCTAGTACAAGTTAATATCACAAAGCGCAGATCCATGTCACAACAAACAACTGTGGCAACTGCTAGGCAGGTACTGCATTCGATCAGACTGACGTAGCTCCGTCGCTCTACTCATCGCTGCATTGCAGCTGCTCGGGCTGCTTGGACGGCTCCAGGCGCTTCTGCAGCTGCTTCTCCGGCTTCTCTGGCTTCTGCTCGTAAATAAATATAATGTCCTGATCGGTGCCAAAAGCGGTGCGTGCCTCGTCCATTGCCTCGAACAAACAGCGGCAAATGTCTGCGAAAAAACATGAAAACAATAAGCTCCAGAGTGTCTACCAACGGGCCAGGCTGCCAGCTACTTACGGCCGTCGTGCACCTCGGGATTGTGGTAGTAGACCTTCCTGCTGGCCATGTCGAAGCCACAGAGCACCACATAGTGTCCAGCGTACCTTTTATCCGAGCGCAAGCGTGTGTTTGGGGCAATACAAGATAAACAGCTTGTGAATAGGCAAAAGTTTTGGTAAATTACACGCACAGTTCCTTCTTCCCCAGAGAGAGAGAAAGGGAGAGATAGAGAGAAACCTGAGTGAGATTCACGACTTACCCAAACGATTCCAGCGCATTGGGTTTGCATATTTCGCAGGTAAGCAGCGAAGCATTGGTTAGCAATATGACGGGGCCTTTGTTGGCCAGATGCTTCATGATCACCTGCATTTCCACTGTGCGCTGCACCACATGCAGGCCATGGGCCTTGGCCTCCTTGAACCTGCGCGTCACTCGCTTCTCGTCCTTGTCGATAATTTGCGAATAATAATTGTGCTGCGAGTAGCTGGGATCGACGCCGAGTGTCTGCGTGTAGTAATCATGATGCACCTGGTAACGCTGCAGCACGTAGCACAGATCAATTGTCCAGGTGCTGGAGCCGAAACCCTCCTCCTTGCAGATGCTCTCGAAATTGTTGAGGAAATGCTCACGCAACGGCGTCGCCAGTATCATCAGAATGCAGGACAGGCCGCAGTCCCAGTTATAGCGTTGCTGATAGTGCGTCAGGTTGTAGTGCTTGCTTTGAGGTAAAACATTCATGTCGCCACGTTTGTTGTTTCTTGTTTGTTGTTTATTATTGTTTACGAACGCTCGCGTCTTTATGTAAACAACTTTGCAGCTGCACTTGTCGTTGGCAATGGTCGCGTTAAAGGGTTAAATCCAACAAATACAATTTTTTTGGAATTTTGGGCCTCAAAGCGTAGTCTGACTTAACTGTTGCCAAATTGATTGAATTGATTAACGAAAACGAAAACCAAATATAAATCGTTTTTCTGTTAGATTCTTATACGCACATGACTACGTAAGCTCGCATCGATTTGGAGTCATGGCACGAGATTTTGGCCACCAAGTAGACGTGCACTGGCTCCAGCAGTAACATAATCGCTGTCTGTAAGCTTGCATAAAAGACTGTTAGTTAACAGCGCGCTTGCGATACATTGTGCGAGTCCAACCGCACGTTATCGATAACGATGGCTGTTTAAATTCAAATTTAAATAAGAAATACTTTAATATACTTATGTATTTTGAGCAAGCAACTAACTACAAAAAATGTTGTTCAAATAAGCTCGCATCGATTTGGAGTCATGGCACGAGATTTTGGCCACCAAGTAGACGTGCACTGGCTCCAGCAGTAACATAATCGCTGTCTGTAAGCGTGCACGACAGACTGTTAGTTAACAGCGCGCTTGCGATACATTGTGCGAGTCCAATCGCACGTTATCGATAACGATGGCTGTTTAAATTCAAATTTAAATAAAAAATACTTTAATATACTTATGTATTTTGAGCAAGCAACTAACTACAAAAAATGTTGTTCAAATAAGCGCGCATCGATTTGGAGTCATGGCACGAGATTTTGGCCGCCAAGTAGACGTGCACTGGCTCCAGCAGTAACATAATCGCTGTCTGTAAGCGTGCACAAAAGACTGTTAGTTAACAGCGCGCTTGCGATACATTGTGCAAGTCCAACCGCACGTTATCGATAACGATGATTGTTTAAATTCAAATTTAAATAAAAAATACTTTAATATACTTATATATTTTGAGCAAGTAACTAAATACAAAAAATGTTGTTCAAATGCTTTACGACGCTATTAAATATCACAATCGTTTAAGATTTCAAATTTGAGTAACTGGAGAGAGATTAAATAGTTAATAATTAAACGCGGCATGCAGCGCCGACGCAAGTCGTGAGGTTCTTGAGTAAAATTCCATACAAGGCCCGCTCTATGGGAAGGAAATCGTCCACGTTGTTTTTCAACTGATACGGATTAATGGCGAGATCATATGCCTCCACAAAGTTCTCGGTATCGGCAAACTCGCAATAGATGCGATCGAGCTGATAACGGAAATCGCGTACACAGCTATACGTGTTATTCCAGGCATCCTGACAGTGACAGTCCGCCTCGGGCGTGCACTGGGCCAAATGATCACTACGCTGTCCTGGACAAGCAGGATTGAAGGTATCATCGTTGCCTTCGCCCCAGTACTCGATGAGCAGAGTGCGCGAAGTGGGAAGTGACTGTGCAGACGCATTGCTCAGCTGTGCCCCGAGCAGATCGTCTCGTAGTGAGCGACCATCCATGTAGTCCGGCACCGGAACACCAACCCACTCCAAAATGGTGGGTGCCAAGTCCAGCAGGCTGACAGGCATGTCTACGAGACGATTTGCCGGTACGTCGGGTCCGCGCATAAGCAGCGGCACCTTGATGTCCGTCTCGTAGAGCTGTCGCTTGTCAAAGGGCTGTGCGAACTGGCCCAAATGATACCCATTGTCCGATGCATAGATGATATAGGTGCTGTCCAGGCGCTCACTTTCGTTGAGCGCACTCAACAGGTTGACCATCATTTCGTCCACAGAGAGCAGCGTTTCCCAGCGCTTTTGGAAATATTTGTCTATGGTTTCCACTGTGTCGTCTGGCAGCTGTTCACCTGATCCAACCAGCCAATGCTTGTCTACGGATTTTTAGAAAGATAATTCGAGCCAAATGAATATGCAACTAGAGTGACTTACCTCTATCGGGCACATTGAAGCTCGGCGTGCGCAACGCCTTCACCTGGGCGAAGACGCCTTCGTGGCGCGGTGCTGGGGTGAAAGGTGCATGTGCCGCTGGTGGTGCTACCATAGCAAAGAACGGCACATGCCGGCGCTCTTCAGTCGTGCTGCGAATGAATGCAGCTGCGCGTTCCGACAGCAGATCCGTCAGATACCTGTCAGTGTAGCTGACATTGCCCTCATTCTCGCGCAGCGTGTAGTTATAATACCGCGAATTGCCGTGCAGCCCATGGAACTCGTCCCATCCGGGCGGAACCTCGGCACCTTCGTACTGATTGAGGTATTTGCCGGCGAAGAACGTGCGGTATCCACTCCTCTGCAACAACACGGGCAGCGCTCGCGGCTCGAATCTTTCGCGCCACAGGTGGCCGTTGCAGCCGCCGCTGCGGGAGTTGTTGAACGTGCGATGATTGTGTGCATACTGCCCCGTCAGCAGGCTCGCGCGTGAGGGGCAGCAGAGCGGTGTGCTGGTAAAGGCGTTGGTGAACTGTGTCCCATGCCGCAGAAACATTTGCATCGTCTGCTGCAGTGGGAACAGCCCGTGAAGCTCGACATCCTGATCATCACTCAGCACCAGGAGTATATTTGGAGACTTGGCATCCTGCTTTGAACTGCTGGCATAGTCGATGCACAAAATTACGCAGAATTTTAGAAAAACACCAAACTATTTTTGGAGTAAAATAGAACAATGAATCAAGCGATACGCAAAAGAAAAACAACGGGACTTACCATTTTATTATTGTTATTGTCTGGGGGTCAGCTGTGTAAAATATATCGATAAGTCGAATTTTTCGATAAAAGTAAAACAAATAAATAAAGATGAAACTACGCGACTTAAATTGTACTGTTGTCTATAAAAAACATTTTATAATGTAAATATATTTAAATATGAACGGTAATCATTATAAGTTGTTTAAAATTTCAAAATTTGTATATGAAACATTTAAGACATATCGATATTTTTAAGGTGATATGATATATATCGTTTTGGTATTTAAAAAAATAAAAATAAATCATCGATACCATATTAAGAGTATATTTTTACAACCCTAGTGCTTTGCAACTCTGTCATCAAAGTAACTGTTCAAAACGAGTACATAAACAAACAAAGTACTCGATGCCAAATTCGTACCGCAATTTGTAGCAGGCGCTCTTTTTGATAGCGTCTCAGACTCGCCAGTTCAATAAAATAAAGTAAGATTCATGTATAAAAAGAAATTAGTTTGGTTAAAATATATTGCTAAACAAACAGTTTTTGTTAAGCCAAAGTCAATAAGTGTAAAAAGTAATGGAGTTTCGTGGTTGGAAAGAGATACTTGTAAAATGGGTATGTGAAAAAGTGATAAATGTAAATACGCAACCAGAGGTGATAAATAACAAACATCTCCTGGACTTTCATAGGTAAAAAAGTGCAATTTTATAGAGGACTTTGAGATTCTAGAATGCTCAAATATCGAGGCATTCTATGCCGTCTACTCACATCACGCTCAGGCCGATTTGCCAACCGAACATCCATCGCCCTCGAGTTTGGGGCCACTTCAGATATTCCTCAGAGGTATGTATCGTGCACGATCTGAAGTAAATCCAATCATAAACATATATGCATATGTTTCGCAGAAATCTGTCCGGACTTTAAGCCGCATTTAAATGGCGAAGGACGCATTGTTCCATCCGACTACATCTATGTGTACACGTTGCTCCTGCACTATTCGTGCGTGCAGAATCCCCGTAAATACTTCCATGATATTTGCACAAAACTACCAAAGTCAGTGCAGGGGGGTATAGCGGCATTTTTCCAGCAAACGGTTAGGTTGCCACAATTGAGTCGACATCATTTGCGCGAGACAATTATAAATGTCCGCAACGATTTGGAAAACACTACCGACGACGACCTTGAACCGTTGTCCGAGGACAATAGCCCAAATTCCACATCACAGAACGTCAAGACGCTTGATACCACGGACTCGCCGAGGACCTTATATCTGTCGAAATTGTGGAGAAAACCAATGGCAGGCAGACCCATGGTTACGCCGCCAACACCAAAAACCGAGCTGCTTGACAAGAATACGCGCGAGTTACGGGGATTGCGTGTAAGTAGAAATCTGAAATCTATTCTATCCAAATCGCTTACGAATACTCGATTAATTCATTTGCAGGCTCAACTGGAAACGGAGCGATATGAGAAAAGTATTTTAGAGGAACAAATTCATGAGAATGAGCAGCTTATCAATTCGCTCACTCGAGGTACATTCATTATTATCTACTCCTTTCTCTTTCTTTAACTTGTTGTGTTTTCAACCTTATTTATAGAAAAGAAGTTGCTGGCATTGCAGAAGGCTACGCAGAATAACGCCGAAAACGATGAGAACGATGAGAACAGCAACAGACTGAACATAATTCCCAATGAGGCTAAAAATGTAGGTTTAGCCAAGGGACAAGGAACAGCAGGTAGACAGGTAGACCAACGGATGGTCCGCCTGTACTATTCTACTGTTACCTGAAGCACAATTATAATGAATATATATTTATTACTTTCTATGTGTTGCAGTTGAAACAGCGGCTTATGAAGCAGGCTTCTGAGCTTGCCAGCAAGGATGCTGCACTCGCTGATAGAAACGAGCAGATTGCAGCAATGAAAGCCGCAAAAGCAAGGCTAGAGAAACAGGTAGAAATGCATATGTTATTCGATGAACGTGATGTATCTGTGTTAAATCAATATGTGTGCTAATGGTTTTTCCATTTCCCAGCTTAAGGAGACACAGCATATACGGCTCTCGCTGATAAATCAAGTAACTGATTTGGAGATACGCTTAGAGAGTACGACGTCCTCGTTGTCCGAAAAGGAGAGTGAAATTGCCTGTTTGCAGCGGGATAATCATGAGCTGCAGCAATGCCTGCAGGCAACTCGCGATGAGATTAACAATGGCCGTGAGGTGCTGAACTCAACACTTGATCTGCTTGACACCTCACAATCTTTCGATGCAGTGAATGTCACTCCAGAGAATTTGGCGAGCTCGGTTATTGATAAACAATTGCACGATAAGAAGCGAGAAAACGAAATGTTGCGTGATCAACTCGGTAACATGGTGCAGGAGAAGACATGCATTGCGGAGAAATTGTTGCAACTTGCAGATCAATACAAACTTACAGTTCCGGCCGATGCCAAAGATGCACAAGTGCTGTCCCTAGTAGAGTCCAACATGGAGTTAGTCACGGTTAACTATAAGCATGCACAGCAGAAGTTAAAACAGTTGCAGACGCAATGCGATGAAGCTGCAAAAGTCTCTGAGGATCAAATGCAGCAGCTGAAGAACCAAGTAAAGCAATTAAATGAGAAGCTATCGGAGTGCCAGCTCAATTTGAAGAACAGCATGGAACAGGCCCAGCAACTCGAAAAAGAGAGCCATGAAAAGGTCGCCAAGATTAGCCTGGAGTTGCAACAAAACGAACAACAAGTAAGGCAACTGCTAAGCAACTTAACAGAGCTGCGCGATCAAAGCGCTAGCCTGGAAGAGCGAAGTAAAACTGACATGGAGCAGGCAGCTAATCTGCGTGAACAACTGATGGAGAAGCATCGTGTCGAATTGGCGCTCAAGGACAAAGTGCTGGAAGACAACAATCAATGCATTGCCCAGTTAGAAGCAAATTTGCAGAAGATGGAGAAAGACACTCAAGAGCTTAATAGCAAAATGGCTGAGACTACAATGCAGATAACCGTTCAAGATGAAATTACTATGCAGTTGCTGGATACACTCAGTGCGTGTACCCAGCAAGCCATTGAAGCTGAGACCAACAAATCGGAGCAATTACGCAAGCAGCTCGCCTACTTGGTTTCACTTCATGAAGCTGCCACAGCTAGAGGAGCAGGGTTTAAGGAACAGCTGAAAGATGCTACTGGGAAAATTCAACAACTTGCAGAGCAACATTCACAGCTACAGCAGCAGCTGGACGAGAAACTACAGCAACACAAGTTAGACCAAGCGAAGTGGGAGCAGAAGCTTAACGATGCAAATGAGACCCAAGCCCAGCTAAAGCAGCAGTTGGCGGCACAAGCCGAGGAGATGAGTGAGCAAAGCAATGGGAAACTGCAACTGCAGCAGCAACTTGAAGCCACCAACCAGAAGCATCGCAATTTCGAGCTCGAACAGTGTCATCTTAAGCACCAGCTTAATATTGCCGATGAGAAGCAAGTGCAGCTGGAGCAGAAGCTCAAAACTAGCAACGAAAAGTTCCAAATTGAACATGACGAAAAATCACGACTAGAGCAACAACTGAAGTGCACCAAGCAAGAGTTGTATGTGAAAAATGTAGAGAAAGAGAAACTGGAACACGAGCTACTCTCGTCCAATTCAAAACTTGCTCAATTGGCAGAGAAGCACATTGAGGAAAAGTCCAGGGAAGAAGAGACTAAAACGAAACTGGAGCAGCAACTAGAGTGCATCAAACAAGACTTGATTAGGCAAACGCAGGAGAAGTATCAACTTCAGCTTGAGCTACAGTCTGCGAATTCAAAGCTTGTGCTATTGGAAGAGAAGCACATGCTGGAGAACTCTAGGGAACAAGAGAGAAAGAAGCAGCTAGAGCAAGAACTGCGGCTGGTCAAGGAAATGCTTGACAAGCAAAAGCTAAAAGCGTATCATCTTGAGCAGGATCTGCTAATGGCAAATGCAAAGCTTGCTCAGTTGGAGGAACAGCATCAAGAGGAGCTTTCCAAAGAACAAGCAGATAAAACTCAGCTGGAACAGCAACTGAAAAGCATTCGGCAAGACTTGAGTGAACAGCAGCAAGCAAAGGATCAGCTTGAGAAGGATCTACAGTCTGCAAAGTCGCAGCTTGTACAGTTGGAAGATCAGCACAAAATGGAAAAGTCCAACCAGTTAGAGAGAGAAACGCAGCTGGAGCAACAACTGGAGAGCACTAAGCAAGGCTTGATTACGCAGATGCAAGCCAAGGAGCTATTCGAGAAGGAGCTACAGCTTGCAAACTCGCAGCTTGTTCAATTGGAGAAGCAGCACAAAGAGGATAAGTCTAGAGAGGAAGAGAATATAATACAGCTGGAAAACCAACTGGATTCTGCTAAAGATGAGCTATGCAAGCGGGCTCAAGAGATTGACAAGCAGAAGGAAGGCGTTGAACAAGTTCGCCAGCAGCTTCAAAATGCTCATTCGCAGCTGACCCAATTGCAAGAACAATACAAGGAGGAGAGATGGATTGGGCAAATGGATAAAGCGCAGCTCGAGCGACTACTTGAACTAGTTAATCAGGAGTTGGATAAGCAGAGAATGGAACACGAGCGTCTTGCACAAGAGTTGCACACTGCCAACGCAAAGCTAACCGAGCTGCTGGGGCAGCAATCCGAGGAGCTGAGTAATAACTTGCGGTTGAACCAAGAACTGGAGCTCGGCAAACAAGAATGCATTGAACTGCAGCAAGCGCTACAGACGGCCAAGCTTAAGCTCAGCCAAATGGAAGAACAGAACTCGGAAGATAAATCCAAATTGCTGACAGAAATGTCGCAGCTGGAGCAACATTTTGACGCCGTTAAACAAGAGCGCGAAAGCCTCAAGCATGAGCAGGAGGCGCTGCAGCAGCAGCTTAGCACCCTGAATAAGAACCTGATTGCGCTGGAAGAGGAACAATCCGTATGGAAGGCAACAAAAGCGGAGTTAGAACAACAGTTGCAACTTGCCGAACAAGATCGGGATAAGCAGAAACGTGAGCTCGAGCTGCTGGCTGACAATACGAAGCTTACACAGATGCAGAAGGAACAAATTGAGACGGAACTTAAGAGCCTAAAGGGACCCAGTGTGGAGCAAAAACAGCAGCTTGATGGCACACATAAACAGCTCAAGGATTTGCAGCAGCAGTTGGAAGCAACACGGCTGCAGCTGGAGAAGGCAAAGCAGTGCGATGAGGAACAGCAACAGCTCTGGGCAACGAAGTCTAAAGAAAATGCCGACAAGGAGGAGGAATTGCACAAATGCAAAACGCAACTGGATGCGACTACCAAGCGACTGGAACAATTGGCCGTCAGGTTGGGCCATCAGCAAGCTGATATTACCAAAATGAAGCGTGAAGGCGCCCAGGCCGAGGTTAAGCAACGCAAACAAAGCGAACTATTGAACGCAGTGCAGCACGAGAAGGAGACACTGCAGGCGGAGCTGCGGCAAAACAAGGAACTTGTACAGCGTTCCGCCGAGAAGGTTGTCAGCTTGGAACAGCAACGCATCCAGGAGGAAAAAGAACGTGTTGCAACACACGAACGCCTGCTGAAGGTGGAGAAGGCACGTGACATGTTGGAGAAGAAAATGCGTGATCTTCAGCAACAGCTCGATGATTCCGAAATGGAGAAAGTGCGTCTGAAAGCCGAGGTCGGTAGTCTCAGCTCGAACATACAGCAACAGCAGAAACTTAAGTCGGAGCTCAATGTTCAACTGCAGATGGCAAACGAAGCGCTCAATCAGCTGCGCAATGAAATCAAACGCAATATGGAGCCATCGAATCTGTCAGAGGAGTTGATCGTGCAACAACAACAGCAACAGTTGGTGGCAGTCCAAGCGCAGCTTGAAGAGGCGCTATCGGAACGAGATGGCGCACACGTCAAGATGAAAGAACTTGAATTGCAACGAGGGAAATCACTCGAAATGGAGGCACAATATCAGCGTCGTCAGAGCGCACTAAAGGAGGAGCTGGACAAATGCAATGTGGAACTAACTGGAATGCGAAATAGATTCGATGAGTTGCAAGCTGCCATGCAGATTGAGAATCGTGGCTCACAGGAACGCAGCAGCAACATGCAGCAGCTGGAGCTCGATTGTCAAATATTGCATGCCAAGTACTGCGGCGCCAATGAGGAGATTGCCCGATGCGACCAAAGGCTCAAGGATCAACGGCTCGAAATGGAAGGCAAATTGGAGAAGATGAAGTCGAAGATGGTAAGTGCAAGTCTGGTATGCTGCATAACCTATGCTCTGCTCACCTACAATCTAATCCACTCGTCAATAGCCGCTTAATAAAAGTATGTTAAACCTTTTGAGATTAATCAAAAAAAAAAAAAAAACTAAGATTATTCAAAAAAAAAAAAAAAAAAAATTGCTAACCTTCATTTGTAGTATTCTTTATATTTTGTTTATAATTTTTCATATATGCTGCATAACCTATGCTCTGCTCACCTACAATCTAATCCACTCGTCAATAGCCGCTTAATAAAAGTATGTTAAACCTTTTGAGATTAATCAAAAAAAAAAAAAAAACAGATTAATCAAAAAAAAAAAAAAAAAAATTGCTAACCTTCATTTGTAGTATTCTTTATATTTTGTTTATAATTATTCATATATGCTGCATAACCTATGTTCTGCTCACCTACAATCTAATCCACTTGTCAATAACCGTTTAATAAAAGTATGTTAAACCTTTTGAGATTAATCAAAAAAAAAAAAAAAAAAAACTAAGATTAATCAAAAAAAAAAAAAAATTGCTAACCTTCATTTGTAGTATTCTTTATATTTTGTTTATAATTTTTCATATATGCTGCATAACCTATGCTCTGCTCACCTACAATCTAATCCACTCATCAATAACCGTTTAATAAAAGTATGTTAAACCTTTTGAGATTAATCACAAAAAAAAAAAAAAAAAAAAAAACTAAGATTAATAAAAAAAAAAAAAAAAGAATTTTACTAACCTTCATTTGTAGTATTCCTTATATTTTGTTTATAATTTTTCATATATGCTGCATAACCTATGCTCTGCTCACCTACAATCCAATCCACTCGTCAATAACCGTTAAATGAAAGTATGTTAAACCTTTTGAGATTAATCAAAAAAAAAAAAAAAAAACTTTTAAGATTAATCAAAAAAAAAAAAAAAAAGAATTTTACTAACCTTCATTTGTAGTATTCCTTATATTTTGTTTATAATTTTTCATATATGCTGCATAACCTATGCTCTGCTCACCTACAATCCAATCCACTCGTCAATAACCGTTAAATGAAAGTATGTTAAACCTTTTGAGATTAATCAAAAAAAAAAAAAAAAAAACTTTTAAGATTAATCAAAAAAAAAAAAAAAAAAATTGCTAACCTTCATTTGTAGTATTCTTTATATTTTGTTTATAATTTTTCATATATGCTGCATAACCTATGCTCTGCTCACCTACAATCTAATCCACTCGTCAATAGCCGCTTAATAAAAGTATGTTAAACCTTTTAGAGATTAATCAAAAAAAAAAAAAAAAAAAAAACTAAGATTAATCAAAAAAAAAAAAAAAAAAAAATTTGCTAACCTTCATTTGTAGTATTCTTTATATTTTGTTTATAATTTTTCATATATGCTGCATAACCTATGCTCTGCTCACCTACAATCTAATCCACTCGTCAATAGCCGCTTAATAAAAGTATGTTAAACCTTTTGAGATTAATCAAAAAAAAAAAAAAAAAAAAAAAACTTTTAAGATTAATCAAAAAAAAAAAAAAAAATTGCTAACCTTCATTTGTAGTATTCTTTATATTTTGTTTATAATTTTTCATATATGCTGCATAACCTATGCTCTGCTCACCTACAATCTAATCCACTCGTCAATAGCCGCTTAATAAAAGTATGTTAAACCTTTTGAGATTAATCAAAAAAAAAAAAAAAAAAAAAAAAAAACTAAGATTAATCAAAAAAAAAAAAAATTGCTAACCTTCATTTGTAGTATTCTTTATATTTAGTTTATAATTTTTCATATATGCTGCATAACCTATGCTCTGCTCACCTACAATCTAATCCACTCGTCAATAGCCGCTAAATAAAAGTATGTTAAACCCTTTGAGATTAATCAAAAAAAAAAAAAAAAAAAAAAAAACTAAGATTAATCAAAAAAAAAAAAAATTTGCTGACCTTCATTTGTAGTATTCTTTATATTTTGTTTATAATTTTTCATATATGCTGCATAACCTATGCTCTGCTCACCTACAATCTAATCCACTCGTCAATAACCGTTTAATAAAAGTATGTTAAACCTTTTAGAGATTAATCAAAAAAAAAAAAAAAAAAAAAAAAAACTAAGATTAATCAAAAAAAAAAAAAAAAAAAATTTGCTAACCTTCATTTGTAGTATTCTTTATATTTTGTTTATAATTTTTCATATATGCTGCATAACCTATGCTCTGCTCACCTACAATCTAATCCACTCGTCAATAACCGTTTAATAAAAGTATGTTAAACCATTTGAGATTAATCAAAAAAAAAAAAAAAACTAAGATTAATCAAAAAAAAAAAAAAAAAAAATTTGCTAACCTTCATTTGTAGTATTCTTTATATTTTGTTTATAATTTTTCATATATGCTGCATAACCTATGCTCTGCTCACCTACAATCTAATCCACTCGTCAATAGCCGCTTAATAAAAGTATGTTAAACCATTTGAGATTAATCAAAAAAAAAAAAAAAAACTAAGATTAATCAAAAAAAAAAAAAAAATTGCTAACCTTCATTTGTAGTATTCTTTATATTTTGTTTATAATTTTTCATATATGCTGCATAACCTATGCTCTGCTCACCAACAATCTAATCCACTCGTCAATAGCCGCTTAATAAAAGTATGTTAAACCTTTTGAGATAAATCAAAAAAAAAAAAAAACTAAGATTAATCAAAAAAAAAAAAAAAATTTGCTAACCTTCATTTGTAGTATTCTTTATATGTTGTTTATAATTTTTCATATATGCTGCATAACCTATGCTCTGCTCACGTACAATCTAATCCACTCGTCAATAGCCGCTTAATAAAAGTATGTTAAACCTTTTGAGATTAATCAAAAAAAAAAAAAAACCAAGATTAATCAAAAAAAAAAAAAAATTTGCCTACCTTCATTTGTAGTATTCTTTATATTTTGTTTATAATTTTTCATATATGCTCTGCTCACCTACAATCTAATCCACTCGTCAATAACCGTTTAATAAAAGTATGTTAAACCATTTGAGATTAATCAAAAAAAAAAAAAAAACTAAGATTATTCAAAAAAAAAAAAAAAAAATTTGCTAACCTTCATTTGTAGTATTCTTTATATTTTGTTTATAATTTTTCATATATGCTGCATAACCTATGCTCTGCTCACCTACAATCTAATCCACTCGTCAATAACCGTTTAATAAAAGTATGTTAAACCTTTTAGAGATTAATCAAAAAAAAAAAAAAAAAAAAAAAAAAAAACTTAAGATTAATCAAAAAAAAAAAAAAAAAAAAGAATTTTACTAACCTTCATTTGTAGTATTCTTTGTATTTTTTCATAACTTTGTTTATTGTTCATCTTCTAAGATTTCCTTAAATATTTCTCTGGCTTGTGGTATTATTTCTTGTATAATTTATTTAACATTAACTGTTGTCTCATTTATGTTTCTACAAGTGGTCTGTTTTCGCTTTTAAATGTTCATTAAAATATCTACTGGGCTCTGTTAATTTCATTGCCTGTCTGTCTGTGATTAGATGCTTAACTCCCTAAGAATTGATACGGTTTCTATATGAATGTTCTCTATGGGTGTTTTCCGATTTTGACTCAGTTTCAGCGTCTATTTCACCTTCATACATATAGAAAAGTCGAATAAGTAGTGTGTATTGTTCAATATATCATACGGTATTTAAAATAATATATCTCTGTTTCCTCTTATCTTTCCACTGCTCGGACTGTAATACTCTCCCACTTTCATTTCATTTCCACACTATTCACATATATCGAAATCGCATAAGTCTGAAAGTAACGCAGCGATAGAGTCGAGTCAGTCGGGGGAATATGAACAGCAACAAATACACACTAGCCCAGACCGAAAGACTGAACTGCATCCACATCCGCATTCCCATCCACAGCCAAACAAACCAGCAGACCCGGCTGGAATTCAGAAATCAGAGCGTATTGCTGGCCTCTGCGAGCTTCTACTTGTGCTGGGAGTTCTGCTGGGCTTTTCCTATATGATATTATTAAGCAATAATGTTGACATTACTTGTATATTAAAAAGTCGAAAACCAATTGAGTTTTAGTATATGAATGGAAACCAATAGGGTTTCCTTTTGTTGAGATATCTTAATTAGTTCGAGTTATGCTTTAGTAGTTTTTTTCTTCTATGTAAACTGTTTACGTTAATAAATTTGTCATAATTAACGTAAAAAACTTATTGTTTTTGTTATTTTGCATCGGTTGGTTAATGCATCAGATTTGTTTTCATATATATGTTTTTCTTTCTCTCCGTCTCTGTGCTTGGATCACCTCCATCACATAATGCTCTTTACTACACTGCACTGTCTGACAACTCTAGCGCACTCTCTACACGGAGGAGGTCTCTCGCATGAAGGAGAAGCAGGAACGTGATGCTGCAAGCAATAAGGCGCAACTGGAGAAACTCAGTTCTCAGGTAACTAAACTGACAATCTTGCAGGACTCTGAAGGCTCTATTGAATTGGTAAAACTAAAAGTGGAAGAAATAGACTATAGGAGTTTTTAGATCTGCCTAATTCCGGGGGGAATGAAATATTCAAAAAATTGCATTACACCGTAGATAGTTTCTGAGATTATAAACATAGATCGAGATTATAAACATAGATAGTTTGATTTTGATTGACTCCCTATAACTCTTTCTGTACCCACTTGCAGGTACAGGAAAGAAAAAGTCCCTTCAGTCTACAATATGTTTATATCTTTAATACATACATACACACTCGACAGAGAAAGAGAGAGAGGGAAGGGGAATGAAGGGAGAATTAGAGTATAAGTGAAAATCGTGTCTCACCCTCAATACTTTCGTTTTGTTTCACCTTACAGAACAGCAAATATGAGGAACACACACGCAAGTTGTCCGATCAAATTGTGCGACTCAACGAGAAGATTCTGGAGCAGCAAAAACAGCACGCAATACTCAGCACCAAGTTGCGTCACCTACAGGAGGCCGAACAGGCAGCAGCCACAGCAGCTGCTGCCGCTGTCATCGAGGAGAGACATCCGTTTAAGCGACCCAATGCTCCTGGTGCCAATCTGGGCAGCAATCTGGCTATGGAGGACGAGGAGGGCGAGGTGTTCAATAACACGTATCTGACAGATCTCAAACTAGGACGTGTCCCTGATATAACGTAGGTTCACCACGATAGATATATAGCATTCCCCATTAACCGTGTCTACTTCTCTCTCAGCGCCGAAGAATTGAATTATCGGAACTCGTTGCAGCCGCCACATTTGAGGAGCACCTATGCGGCACAGTATGATCTAGGTACTCAGGACGATGATCTCAAAGTAAGCATTGTCACTACAAACGTGACTGCCGGCGGCCGGTGCGGGCAGCAAAAGAAAGGCAGAACAAACTAGTTTATGATAGTACCCAAATAGGCGGCATTTTTGCTATAGATCATTTCATTTCTTTTAACGTTAGTTTAGATCACAGACCACACATGGTGAGATAAACACACCCATGGAAATTATGTGAGACCTTTAATACACTACCAATTAGTTAGATCAAAATGTAAGCACAAAGGTCAAACAGTCCGTGTTAGTTTCTTTATGTTCATCCGATCGATTTGTGGCTGTAGAAGGCATCTCTAAACCAATAATGTATACGTATTCTTGATCAGTTATAATTGTCAAGTGATTGCTGTCCTCAACTTGTCTATCATATGTATCGAATAGTAAGTTTGTCCACGAATTTCAATGTCTTCTGAATTTGTACTTTGTAGCGTATTAAAAGAGAATTTCTCGACCTTAGAATTATATAAGGTAAAAACTTAATGTTTATGCTGATTCTAAATTTGCACATGTATACGATAACTCGTGAGATGCATCATCGTTCCTCGTTCGGTTTGTTGTTGTTTTTTTTGTTACATTTGCTTATTAAGTTCTAATCAGTTAAAAACCTTCACAATCCCGAATTGCCAACTAATCGATATTTTCTGTCTCTGCAGGACGGTCCGCATAGCCTGGACGATAGCATGAGCGCATTGCTAAGCACAACGGGAGCTGAAGTACGCAAGAAGTCAATCGGTACACACTACAAGCGTCCAGGTCCACCCACGCCAAGTAAGCACGGTGGACGTCTCTCCTTTGGCAGCTCAGAGCCACCGCGTGAGATTTTGCGCGAACAGTGCGAGGGCAACGGCAGCGCCAAGACGCCTGCTCGTTTTAAGCTATTCGCCTCACGTTTTAGCATGGGCAGCAGTGGCCTGGGCATTGCTGCGGGGTTGCCTCGCGATGAGGTAAGTTCGTAGGGTTTCCCTATAGGTATTCCCATTGTCTCCACAATGTACATATGTATCTCTCCCTGTGTTTGCTTTGTCAATCCTTCGTAAGCTGCCTGTCGTCGTCGTGTTGCCTTGTGTTCCTTGTGTGTGTGTGTGTCGTACCTATTAAAAAAAGAAATTGCTCCTTTTCTAGCCCCCGCCTGTGCATAGACATGCAGCTCATAGTCTGTGCACATCGACGCCCCGCACGAGGCGCACCCACTTCTTTGATTATCGCCGAATGCTAATCGATAGTTATGCAGAGATTGTTGCACAAACGGATCAAGAACTGGATGAGAGTACAGCACAGCATTGGACAGCGGTCAGGATCGTAGTAGGTTAAGCATCCAGTCGCCGGCAAGAAGAATCAACGGGTCACATATTGCTTGCGCGTCAAGTTTGGCGTTAGAATGCCAAGTCTGAGCTTGGAGAAGCGCTGCAATATGCGCAATCTGAATTTCGATCCTACTAGGCCACTGTCCGATGATGACAAGTTATCATCTACAGACTCCGCATCGTCTGCCAGAAATTCGTATAACAACGATGCAGTGACCCGTAGAGCCCAATGCGAATCTCCATGGGGAGCTTATCATTATCCTAAATCGTCTGTTGTTTCTCTTCATATTCGGCTCCAGCGTGTTACTGATCGCAGTCACATCTTATCGACCCGTTCACGGCGTACCCTAAGGATCTGCAACAGGCAGCGCCTTTTCATAACCCTATATATCCATATCATTCAATTTGTTTCTATATAGTATCACAATGGCTTAACAAATTCTATTGTTCATTTTCAGAACTCGCCGCCCAAGCGACGCCTCAGTAATATGTTTAAACGCAAGTAGGCGTAATCCACGCCCTCCATTCTGCTTCTCCATCCATACATAAAGTAGTTTAACCTAAGTATTTTTTTTTGTTTTTTTTTTGGTAAATTATACATATATTTATGTAAATGTAAAATAAGCTAAAAATGTATATATATGTGTGTACTATATGAAGACGCCAATCGATCAGCTGAATCGTATAGATTGTAAAAACGTATCAGTAATGTAATCTATAGCATCTTGTGTGAATATTATGTTTTCTCGTGTCATGGCAACAAATCGCTTTGTTCAATAAGAGTCTAGACAATAAAATCATATCCGCAGATCATATTTTGTTATCAATTCGATTCCAGACGGGTTAGCAAAGCGTGATGATTGATTCTGAGGAATTTCACTTGATGCGATTGTGTTCCATGCATATCCATTGAACTGGAATCTGTACATCTTTACTTTGTTGGCGAGTGTATCGAGCCGCTTCAACTCGCACTAGTCCGTGGACAGAGGCAGATGACACAATGGATATGTATGCGTAGAGCTGGAAACCAGTTACGAAACGCAGGGTGAGCAGGAGGCTCGCCCGCAAATTCGAAACAGATCGGATTCAACATGGTATCACGGCGCGTCGTCGCATTGATTATGTGAATGCCGTGGAAAGATTGGAGCAAAAACAACAACAAAAACAACGAGAAATTGTTGTGCAGCACGCGAAAGCAAAGTCCATAACAACAAGAAGCAGTTAGATCGAGGAAACCGGAAGACCCAGAACTTTGTATCGGGGCCCGGGATCGAGATGGCGCAATGGCGACGGGAACGGGATTGGGATTGGTATTGGGACCGGAATCGGGTCTTTACGTAGCCAGAATCCGTACAATGTTGACTTGTTTGCCTTTGCGCGTGTAGCGCAATTATGACACGTCACACCAGCGAGTACAGCCTCAATCGAGTCGCAACGTCGTCATTTACAAATTCCGATTCCCGCCTTGAACAGGTGTCATATCAACGTAATAAGTCTTAGTGCCGGCGTAATAGTATATCACATGCATATGCATGAGGATGACATTGCAAAGAATTGAATGTTACGAAGATTGATAAGAGAATCTGCTGAAGATGAGGATTGGCTATGGACAGAGATTGGTAGATCTGATGAAATGGGGTTAAGTCTTCAGGGGAAGAGAGAGTGTGTCTTTCCCTAAGATGCGGGGAAAGGGGGGCGGGCCGGGCCGGGCCGGGGGCATTGTTGTTGTTTATAAAACTTAAAATCTGGTTCCAAGTCAGGCCAGGCTATGCCTGAATCTACATATTATTCATATGCACAAGCATATACAGACATACGGACATATATGTGTTTTTGTATATACTATATATATCTTATTTTCGTGTCCAGTGCCAGTGCCAGTGCCAGTGCCAGTATTCAAATCAGAGTTAGGCCCGAGTTCGCGCCGAAGTTTCAGTAGTTGTTGTTCTTTGGCTCGGCTCCCCGAGACGCGTGTTTTGCTCTGTGCCGTGTGTCTGTATGTGAGAAAGCGTGTGTGCGAAAGTATATATTAACGCCCCTCAATATCATATTGGTATCACTAGTATATCGTGTGTGTATATAATGAAGCGACCAAGCGTCGCAGCCCCCAGAGCCGATAAAAGCCCCAAGAGATCAGCCAACTAAATCAGTCTTGTTTAAGCCCAGAATTCGCAACGATCGATCGATCGATCTATACATAATCACTTGATACATATATAACGCCAACAGACCGCATATCAAAATTGGATTTCTAATGCTAGTGTGGAATGAAAAACAGGATACCAATTTTACCTTCATTTGAGTATTTGAAATAGTTTCGCGCGGCTAAACGTACCAAGCAATATCGATAAACCGATAGCGATTCTCTTTTGTTTCTGAACTACTTTTGTTTGTGCGTCCCCCAATCTTCTCGAGCCTGCCTGGTGATAATGCCCAGCAGTGTTGCCAACGAACGATACAAGTTTCAGAGCAGCCTCAACAGCCGTAGCAACTCCAGTGGCAGTGGCACCACCGACGTAGCCACCACTCCCGTCGACTGCGATGTCGTTGCTGTTAATGAGACGCTTTCCGAGCTGCAGCTCGAATCGCTGTTGCAATCGCAATCGCAGTCGGAGTCGGCGCCGGATGCACATGGCCGGCAAAAGCGTCGCACTGGCTGGCAGGTTAAGGGCTCGTCTCTGTCGCTGAACACGCACAATCGTATACGCAATGTTGTGGAGTCACTGAAAATCAAGCCTAATCCGCAAAAGCCGATGATACCGTTGTCCATAGGTGAGTGTTAAACGGGGGGAGTACAACATTTTTCTATTAATCCGATTTCGAAATGAATAGCAAAAGCGCAACTTACCATACAATTTTGCATCAATTGATCGCTCAAGATCCTTTTTAAGATACTAAGTAGAGCTACGCTTTCTTGACTATCAGGTAGTTTGCTTATCTGGCAACTTATCCGAGACTTCACTGTACCCAAACGCATTACGTTTAGCTTCTTTTCTCCGAGGGGGCGTGTACCTTTTGTGGGTGTGTCCTACGAGTCGTGGTTCGCTACGCGTGCTGGAAGAAGGTGCCGCAAAATTGCTGAGTGCTACAAAACTCTTCATATACTCTTCGGCGTATTGAGGGCGTTTCTTAAATAAGATCACATTGTAAAGACCGCCGAATAAGGCTAATTGCCAATAAGACAATATGTGGCATGTGCGAACACATGTCATACACATACATACATACATACATACTTACATGCGAATGTATGCAAATACCGTTAAAGCCATGCTTGCTTTCAGTTGGTCGGCTTACTCTGCTGTTTCCAGGCTTACCTTTGTGTGTGTGCGAATGTATATAAGAGTTAGCTGGCATTGTTTTTGTAATGCTGTTTTCACGTTAAATGTTTTACGTAAAATGCCAAAACTTGTTTGTGCAAAGAGAGCGACATGAATTTATTTGTTTTGCTTAATATTGCAACGTGCATAAGTGTGTACAAACGTGCGCAAAATGCAGCCAATTGGTGGCGCTTTTGTAATTAAGGCCTTTTACATGTCGATTTCTTAAAAAACGAAAAACAAACAGCTTAATATGCATTTTTATGATGCCTGCGAATCGCGAGTACCTAATTAATTTATGCAATATTAACTAGACGGGTCGATCACTATATACATATATATAGATTTGTATAAAATTAACAGCATCCGAGGTCTGGACAGTGTTGTTACATATTGTTATTGTTATTGTCAAGGCGGGCGCGCGCGCGCGCGCGTTTTCGATGCATTTGCATAAAATGTAGTTTCACCTGTTTTCAAGAATCGATAAACAAGATCAAGAATCGAAACCGAGAATATAGACGCTACGGTTTGTACATATGTACATTAGATGTTTGCTTATCGCCAGAGCTCCCCCTGTCAACAAATACGGGACTAGAGACTAGGCGGAAAATTTGCTTGAAACGAGTTTACCAATAAGTGAGGATAAAGATTTAGCTAATGAAGACGTATGTATATACATATGTATATGATATATAATATATGTATTTACAGTGGCGCGTGCCGGCAATTTATATGGCGGCGACTTAAAATAATATCGATTAAATATTGGTTTATATATTTAAAAAATTGTATGATGCAATTGATAGAATCCGCCCATCAAATTTCTAAGCAACTATTTTTGGGAGTAAAGAGATTGATGTAAACTTTTGAGATGATTTCATCAGCATCTACGCTAATAACCAGGGCTGGCGACACATATGACAACGAACACTCAAATTAGAAAAACGTTTTTCTTATCGATAAATCGATAAAAGAATTGATTGTATTTTTTTCAAAAAATAACCCACGCTGTCGTGTTGCAGGCGATCCCACTACTTTTGGCAACCTGAAGGCCGCCGATGAAACGATGAAGGCGGTACTGCGATCCTTGGAGAGCGGTAAATACAATGGATATGCTCACACGCAAGGACATGAGGCATCACGCGAAGCGGTGGCCAAGTATAGTGCACATCAGCGTCCTGATGGCGTTATAGATCCGAACGAAGTGTTTCTGTGCAGCGGCTGCTCGTCAGCATTGGAGTACTGCATTTTGGCCCTGGCCGATCGCGGCCAGAATGTGCTGGTGCCACGGCCGGGCTTCTGTTTGTACCATACGCTTGCCGAAGGCCTTAAGATCGAGGTGCGCTACTATGACCTCTTGCCGGAGAAACAATGGCGCGCCGATCTGGTGCAATTGGAAAGCCTGATCGATGACAAGACAGCCGCAGTGCTTATTAACAATCCGAGCAATCCGTGTGGCAGTGTCTTCGATAGAGAACATTTGCAGCATCTTGTGGACATTTGCGAGCGTCATTATGTGCCCATTATTGCCGACGAGGTAAGCTCTCGCAGGGATGGGGCTCAAAAGAGAGAATTGCTAACGATACTATTGATTTTCCTGCCCTGCAGATCTACGAGCACTTTGTGTTCCCCGGCTCGGAGCATGTGGCGGTCAGCAGGCTGACCCGTGAGGTGCCTGTACTCTCGTGCGGAGGACTGACCAAACGATTTTTGGTGCCTGGCTGGCGTATGGGCTGGATCATTGTGCATGATCCGCATAAACGATTGGGCAGCGCATTCCTTGGCCTCAAGAACATGTGCGGCCGCATTCTGGGCTCCAATACAATCATACAGGGTGCATTGTCTGACATACTATCGAAGACGCCGCAGAGCTACTTTGACGGAGTGATCGAGGTGCTCCACGTAAGTCATTGAATACATTTCACGCCTGGCACGGTCCCATTAATCATGGCTCCTTCACTGTTCCTCCACACAGGCCAATGCCCAACTGGCATATAAAATATTGAAACAGGTGCGCGGACTGAACCCGGTAATGCCGCGCGGAGCGATGTACATGATGATAGGCGTGTGCGTCGAACGCTTTCCCGACTTCAAGGATGACACACACTTTGTGCAGGAACTGGTCAACGAGCAGAGCGTCTTTTGCCTGCCCGGCAGTTGCTTCGAATATCCTGGCTATGTGCGCATTGTCCTCACTGTGCCGGCTGCCATGATTGAAGAGGCCTGCGTGCGCATTGCCGAGTTCTGCGAGACGCACTACAAGAAGGATTCGCGTGCCCTCATCGAGAACAGCCTGCTAGACGATGAATCCCTGCACTACTAGGCAGAGAGATTTCACATATGTATACTGCATACACCTGCATACCTAATTGAATGGGAAGCTAGCCGCAATATATGTTTATTAGATGCTCTAGGCTACAATCGCTTGCTTTGTATACATATACACAATAATACAATATATATATATCAATAATTAACTACACCACACATACATTTATATATCAATATTATAGTCTGGAGAAATTGCCGAATTTGAAGAGACACTTGAATATATTATTTCTATATAAAGCTATGTAGTAAAAGGAGTTTAGTTTTAACGGTTATTATTCAACGGGTAATACCAAAACCCTATATAAACACACAAACACACACACACACATACACATACATATGTACATACATGCGAGCTGTGCCTCGGTTGAAAGTGATTTGCCTCGAGCGTGTAAGCGGCGTTATCTCTAATTGTAGCCAAATAAATAAATAAATCAATGTGGGTAAAATAACTGCAAAAACATGTGTATTTACATTCATAAACATGTGCGAAAAACATAACAAAAACACAACGAACACATTTTCTACTTGTGAATTGTGTCGAAATTAAAACCGCTACAAACACTGGTTAAAATCTTGGCAAATTAACGTTTGCCTTAAATTTACATGTATGTTCCCCTTAATTTCATCAGCTTATAATATTATTGTTGCCGTTCAAACTATATGTCAAATTGAAACTATTCTAATTATTAGCTAAAGCGCAAACGTGCCACACAAGGGTTAACGATTCGAGCGATTCGCGTTGAAACCTGACTTTAACCGTTACATTGCTATTGCGTATTAGTGCTGCAAAACATTTCACTTCGCTGTTATCAATAGTCAAAAGCTTTTGGATTTTAATTTCGTAAATATGTAAATCTGCATTTAGAAAGCAGAGTAAATTTATTGATATATGCATATGTGTTGTTGTCGCACTTTAAATCTATTTAAGTTGTTGGTAAATATCAATTAAATCACTTTTCATTTATCGATAGTACTGATTAAAAAATACTATGAACCATTTTGCAGCACTAACAAGTATGCACACAACTCAAACACAAATTATTTCTGCCTTCATACTGATGTACGACGATGCATCTATGTACATACATACATACATACGTTCTACGAAACGATTTGAACACGACTTGCAAAGCATTTGTGCGTATGTGTGTGTGTCAGAGCTGTTGTACATTCACATACATAAGCATGTGTGTGTGTGCGTGTGTATGCGCGTGCCGATGAATCACTTGCTGTGTGGACTGATTGAGCAATGGGAAATGAGCATCTCGTTAACTCGCAGGACGCGAGCGCGTGGACTCGATGACAATGATAATGATGAAGATTATAATGAGGACGGGGCCGCCATCTACATGTGATGCGGATGCATTTTCTTTTCCATTTCGATTTCCACACGCGCCTCATCGATGCCAGCCACAGTGGGCAGACCACCGGGCCAATGGAGCAGCTCCTGTTCGTGCTCCATTATCATGTTCGCCTCGGCTGTGCGGAACAAACAAAGCGATATAATCGAAACAACACGGCGGACACGGCGTACTCACCCTGTATGCGATGCAGCTTACTGCCGTACGCCCAATCCGTGTAGTAGCCCAAGACAAAGGTAAGCGGCAGCAGCGGAGCCAGCACTGAGGCGCGCTTGACCCGTTGATAGTAGCTGGCACAGCCATAGACAGCGCTCAAATAGAATCCACTTAGCCAGTAGAAGAGCTCCCGATGCTGAGCAATGGCCAGCGCCTGCTCCCTTTGCTTGATTTGGTAGTGCATCTGTATCCAGCGCTCCATCTGCAGACAAAGCAAGTGTGAGTGTGTGTGGATGTGTGTGTGTGTGTGTGTGTGTTATGCAAATAACAAATTGTCAATGTAAGTGAACAGCGGACACTTGCCTTAAGCTCCTGACACTTGCGATATGCCGGATCATCGTGCTCCGGATAGCCACTGCCAGCGGATTTCTTGCACGACGCCGTGCCGCCCATTTTTCAACTTATGCTGCCGCTGCTCGAAACAAACGTTCGCCACACTGGACCAACTGTGCTGCTGCCTTGCCCCCTCCACGCCCACCTCCTCCTGCCCGATAGATTATTTTGTCATCGACCCATTGCGTTGGCGCTGGGTCAGTGCGCAGGCGCCGAAATCGAATCAACTCATTTTTACAGCAGGATGGCAGGACGGCAGGAATCCAACTGTCAGACGTTGTTTGCTGTTCGACGCGTGCTTTTGTTGCGAACTACGGCTTAAGTTGAAAAAAAAAACTCCGAACTCGTAGTTATTGTTCCACACACAGACACACAAACACACGCACACACACACACACGCACATACAACACATACATATGTACATACCTAGGTAGTTGACGAACTTTTGCAAGCCTTATTGTTGCCGTTGTCATTAATTCTATTTACTGCTGTGTGCGTTGCAACTCTGGTGAATACATACACACACACACACACGCGGGCGTTATGTATGCATAGTTACTTGTTCGTTGTTCGTATCGTTGTTGTTGTTGTTCTTGTTGTGCGCCATTGTTAAAGACTGAAGCGTTAAGTCCCGTTGCGAAGTGCCTCCTAAATGGGGCAATGTGATAAGAGACGCGCGAGAATCGTCTCAAAGGAAAAGTATGTACGACAGAAAAAGTGTCAATGAATACACACACACACACACACGCACGTATTAAAGAGAGAGAGAGAGCGCATTGATGGACTGTGTGTGCGTGTGTTACGTGCAATTAATATGCGTATTTAAATTGCACTGCAACTTATAATTATGTATAAGAGTGTAATGCATACCCACACACACACGCACGTAACACTTACTAGGCATGTTTGCCTACGTGCGTGTGTGCGTGTGTGTGTGCCCCTCTCTTCGGGGCTGCTAATGTGGCTTCTGCTTGAGCGAACTGTGCTCCACCGCATTGGCAGCTGTCCAATGTAAATATTGACGGCAAATGTCTTGACTAATTGGCGTCCCACCTTAATGCGCGCACCCACACACACACACACACACACACGCGCATAGATGTAAACATATTTTGTTGTGTATTTTGGAGTAATATTTTTGTATTTGTGTTTACTTCCTGCCCTCGCACTCCGTTCGCAGCGACAATAAACCCGCGCACAGTCAGGAGCAGGATGCGTCGCTTGAATGATTGACCGGTTACAGATACGTCGCTTGGGTGCAGCTGCTAGAAATAAACGCACGGCAGGAGGAGGCAGCAGCAGCGTTGTCGGCAGCGGCGGCGGCGGCGGTGGTGTCAGCGGTGGCAGCTTTCATTCTGCCAGTGGCATAACGACGCCAGCGACGGCCAGCACCAGCTCATCCAGCGGCAACAGCTTGACACCGCAACAATCGCTGCACCAGCACCAGCACCCACACTCGCATCAGCATCCGCATTCGCATCAGCATCCGCATCAGCATCCGCATCAGCACTCGGCGCCACATACGCATACGCACACGCACACGCATCCACATCATCATCCGTCGCATCAGCATCCACATTCGCATCTGCGCAGTTCGCAGCAGCAGCAGATCGTTGCTGGCAGCCACTTCAATTTCAATCCATCGCCGGGAAGCAGTCCTGGCAACGGATTGGGTACACGGCAAGATGTGACCAGCACTCTAAACAGTCCGACGACCATTGTGAACTCGGGCAGCGGCAGTGGCGGCGGTAGCAGCACTGCCTTCGGCATGCACCAGCAACAGCAGCAGCTGCAGCTGGGCGGCGGCGGCTCATCAACAGCAACAGGAGCGGCGGGAACAGCAGCAGCAGCAGCAGCAGCATCAACGGGCGGAGCTGCTCCAGGAGGTATATTGTCCGGAGCAGCATCCGGCGGTGCCAGCAATGCGCACAATAATGGATCCAATGCACCGGTTTGTCAAGTTGGCGGTGGCCTCAATCTGCTCGGCGGCATTGGTGGCCTGGGCGGTGGTGCTGCCTCGGCGGGCATGGGCATTTGCGGTGGCATTAGCAGCACCGTTGGCAGCGCTGCCATTACCGGTGTGCCGCCAATTGGCCTGGGCATTGCCACTGGCATTGGCAATAAGATTATGCTCGGACGCAAACAAAGCCTCAAGGGCGGCGAACCTTTTCTGGCCGACTATGGCCCGGAGGAGTCACTCAACGAGAGCGCCGACATTGAGTGGGTAAACAAGCTGTGGGTGCGGCGTCTGATGCGTTTGTGTGCCTTGGTCTCGCTGGCCTCCGTTTCGTTGAATACGCCCAAGACCTTTGAGCGTCATCCTTCGCTGCAGTACATAACCTTTGTCTCGGACACGGCAGTGACGATACTCTTTACGGCCGAGATGATTGCCAAGATGCACATACGCGGCGTGTTGCATGTGAGTATCGGATACGCATCATTCCCGACTGCTAATCCTTATTACCTTTTTTGCACACATTGCAGGGCGAGGTGCCTTATCTGAAGGATCATTGGTGTCAGTTCGATGCTTCGATGGTTAGCTTTCTCTGGGTCTCCATTATATTGCAAATCTTCGAAGTTCTTGAAATTGTGCCCAAGTGAGTATGAGCCTGGGACGTAGCACGTAGCGAGTGTGTCGCCATTAATACTCTTCCTACTCCACTCCCTCCATGCAGGTTCTCCTATTTGTCTATTATGCGGGCGCCGCGTCCGCTCATCATGATACGTTTTCTACGCGTCTTCCTTAAGTTTAGTATGCCCAAGAGCCGCATCAATCAGATCTTTAAGTAAGTGGTGCCAACTTCTCGCCAGCTTACGGCGTATCTTAACCCCCTTTCTCCTTGCAGGCGTTCGAGCCAGCAAATCTACAATGTGACGCTCTTCTTTTTGTTCTTCATGTCGCTCTATGGACTGCTTGGAGTGCAGTTCTTTGGCGAGCTGAAGAATCACTGTGTGATGAACAATACGGAGTACGATCTACTGGGCAGACCGTAAGTAGGTGCCTGGCAATGTGGCAATGACTAATGTATACCCTGCACAGTGTGCTCACCATCAACTCGCTGGCCATACCGGATACATTCTGCTCAATGGATCCCGATTCGGGTTATCAATGCTCGCCCGGAATGCGTTGCATGAAAATGGACTTTCTAAGCAGCTATGTGATTGGCTTCAATGGCTTCGAGGATATTGCGACAAGTATATTCACTGTCTACCAGGCTGCCTCGCAAGAGGGTTGGGTATTCATCATGTATCGTGCCATCGATTCGCTGCCCGCCTGGCGTGCTGCCTTCTACTTCAGCACCATGATATTCTTTCTGGCCTGGCTGGTGAAGAACGTGTTCATTGCTGTCATTACGGAGACCTTTAACGAGATACGCGTGCAGTTCCAACAGATGTGGGGCGCACGTGGACACATACAGAAGACGGCAGCATCGCAAATACTTAGCGGCAACGATTCGGGTTGGCGTCTGGTGACCATCGATGATAATAAACATGGCGGACTGGCGCCGGAGACATGTCATGCCATCTTACGTTCACCATATTTTCGCATGCTCGTCATGTCGGTGATCCTGGCCAATGGCATTGTGACAGCGACCATGGCCTTTAAGCATGATGGTCGGCCACGTCATGTGTTCTATGAGAAATACTACTACATTGAGGTGGTCTTCACATGCCTGCTCGATCTGGAGACGCTGTTCAAGATCTATTGTCTGGGCTGGCGTGGCTACTACAAGCATTCGATACACAAATTCGAATTGCTCCTTGCAGCGGGCACCACATTGCATATAGTTCCTATCTTCTATTTGTCCGGATTAACGTATTTTCAAGTGCTACGCGTGGTGCGACTTATTAAGGCTTCACCCATACTGGAGGGTTTTGTCTACAAGATCTTTGGGCCTGGCAAGAAACTGGGCTCACTCATCATATTCACCATGTGCTTGCTCATCATCAGTTCCAGCATATCGATGCAACTTTTCTGTTTCCTATGCGACTTCACCAAGTTCGAATCGTTCCCTGAGGCCTTCATGAGCATGTTCCAGATTCTAACGCAGGAGGCATGGGTGGAGGTTATGGACGAGACTATGATACGGACCAGCAAGACATTGACGCCACTGGTGGCTGTGTATTTTATACTCTACCATCTGTTTGTCACCCTCATCGTGCTCAGTCTTTTCGTGGCGGTCATTTTGGACAATCTTGAGCTGGACGAGGACATTAAGAAGCTGAAGCAGCTTAAGTTTCGCGAACAGAGCGCTGAAATCAAGGAGACGTTGCCCTTCCGTTTGCGCATATTCGAGAAATTCCCAGACTCACCACAAATGACCATACTGCATCGCATACCCAATGACTTCATGTTGCCCAAGGTGCGTGAGAGCTTCATGAAGCATTTTGTCATTGAACTGGAGACAGATGATCCCTCGCTGGTGGAGAACTGCAAGCGTCCCATGTCCGAGTGCTGGGAGTCCAATGTGGTCTTTCGCAAACAGAAACCGGTGCGCATCATGAACAAGACCGCCAAGGTGCGCGCCGCCGGCAGCAGTCTACGCAAATTGGCCATAACCCACATCATCAAGTAAGTACCTGGCATGGCAGTGGCCTCTTAACATACGTGTACCTATTGATGCTGATCTCGGCTTGCCCACATTACAGTGATAGCAACAATCAGCGTCTCATGCTCGGTGATTCGGCCATGTTACCTGTGGTGGGCACCAAGGGAGGCCTCAAGTCGCAAGGCACCATCACACACTCAAAGCCCTGGCGGGTCGATCAGAAGAAGTAAGTGACTCTTGCCCGTAAGTGGCATGTTTCGTTTGATGTGTGTACGCTACCAATTGACAGATTTGGCTCCCGCTCCATACGTCGCAGCGTGCGCTCGGGATCCATCAAGCTGAAGCAGACCTATGAGCATCTCATGGAGAACGGTGACATTGCGGCCGCACCGCGTGCCAATTCGGGACGGGCGAGGCCACATGATCTGGACATTAAGCTGCTGCAGGCAAAGCGACAGCAGGCTGAGATGCGGCGGAATCAGCGCGAAGAGGATTTGCGTGAGAATCATCCGTTCTTCGATACGCCGCTGTTTCTGGTGCCGCGCGAGAGTCGCTTTCGTAAGGTTTGCCAGAAAATCGTGCATGCTCGTTACGATGCAAGACTCAAGGATCCCCTGACTGGCAAGGAGCGCAAAGTGCAGTACAAGAGTTTGCAGTGAGTCATCCAATTGGTTTAGGTATCTTTTCGATTCCATATCTCATCCCTCTTATCTTTTATTAGCAACTTTCTGGGTTTGGTTACCTATTTGGATTGGGTTATGATATTTGCCACAACGCTGTCGTGCATATCGATGATGTTCGAGACGCCCAACTACCGTCTAATGGATCATCCCACTTTGCAGATAGCCGAATATGGTTTTGTGATCTTTATGAGTCTGGAACTGGCACTAAAGATTCTCGCCGATGGATTGTTCTTTACGCCCAAGGCTTACATTAAGGATGTGGCCGCTGCACTGGATGTCTTTATCTATGTGGTATCCACATCGTTCCTGTGTTGGATGCCCCATAACATACCCACCAATTCGGCTGCTCAGCTGCTGATGATACTGCGATGTGTGCGTCCGTTGCGTATCTTCACCCTGGTGCCACATATGCGCAAGGTTGTGTACGAGCTGTGTCGTGGCTTCAAGGAAATTCTCTTGGTATCCACGCTGCTCATTCTGCTCATGTTCATCTTCGCCAGCTATGGCGTACAGCTGTACGGAGGTCGCTTGGCGCGCTGCAATGACCCCACCATATTGCGTCGTGAAGATTGTGTCGGCGTCTTTATGCGACGCGTTTTTGTTACCAAAATGAAGCTAACACCGGGCCCCGATGAGTCATATCCGGCCATGTTGGTGCCGCGTGTCTGGGCCAATCCTCGTCGCTTCAATTTCGATAACATTGGTGATGCCATGCTGACACTATTTGAGGTATTGTCCTTCAAGGGTTGGCTGGATGTGCGAGATGTGCTCATCAAGGCTGTTGGACCGGTAAGAAATGCAATTATCGACTGCGGTGCAAACCATTCCCAACTGTTGTTTTCTCTTCCTGTTTGCAGATTCATGCCATCTACATTCATATCTATATATTCTTGGGCTGCATGATCGGCTTAACTCTGTTTGTGGGCGTAGTTATTGCCAACTATTCGGAAAACAAGGGCACAGCTCTGCTGACTGTCGATCAGCGTCGTTGGTGTGATTTAAAGAAGCGTCTCAAGATCGCCCAGCCACTTCATCTGCCGCCACGTCCGGATGGTCGCAAGATTCGTGCCTTTACCTACGACATTACACAGCATATTATTTTCAAACGGGTCATCGCTGTCGTAGTACTGATCAACAGTATGTTGCTATCCATAACGGTAAGTTAAGCGCTGGCCTAAAGTTTGCTGATTGATTGACCACCACATGTGTATGTTTGTGCTCCTGCAGTGGATTAAGGGCGAGGTGCATACGGAACGCTTGGTCATTGTCAGCGCCGTGCTAACCTTTGTATTTGTCATCGAGGTCGTGATGAAGAACATCGCCTTCACACCTCGTGGATACTGGCAGTCGCGGCGCAATCGATACGATTTACTGGTAACAGTCGCCGGCGTCATCTGGATAATACTGCAAACTATTTTGAGAGTAAGTCTTAGAAATGTTGTAATCTATTTAATACTAATTTTTAACCCAATTCTAGAACGACTTGTCGTACTTCTTTGGCTTCATGGTTGTCATTCTGCGTTTCTTTACCATTACGGGAAAGCATACCACACTGAAGATGCTCATGTTGACGGTGGGCGTGTCGGTTTGCAAATCGTTCTTCATCATATTCGGCATGTTCCTTCTGGTCTTCTTTTATGCATTGGCCGGCACAATACTCTTTGGTGGGTTCGCAAATATTTGTACTATCGATACTAGCTCATTAAAATCTATGCAAATCGTTGTAGGCACCGTTAAATATGGCGAGGGAATTGGACGACGAGCGAACTTTGGCTCACCAGTGACGGGGGTGGCAATGTTATTTCGTATTGTTACTGGCGAGGATTGGAACAAGATCATGCATGACTGCATGGTCGGACCGCCATACTGCACACTGGGTGGCAACTATTGGGAAACCGATTGCGGCAACTTCACAGCCAGTTTGATATACTTTTGCACCTTCTACGTGATCATTACGTACATTGTGCTCAATCTGCTAGTGGGTGAGTTATGTGAGAATACATGATCTTATATGCATTTGCTGACGTTATTTGGTTCCTGCTTTTCTAGCTATTATCATGGAGAACTTTTCGTTATTTTACTCGAACGAGGAGGACGCCTTGCTGTCATACGCAGACATACGCAACTTTCAGAACACTTGGAACATTGTGGACATACATCAGCGTGGTGTCATACCTGTGCGTAGGGTGAAGTTCATTTTGCGCCTGCTAAAAGGTCGCCTGGAATGTGATCCGCAAAAGGATCGCTTGCTCTTCAAGTACATGTGCTACGAGCTGGACAAACTGCACAACGGCGAGGATGTTACCTTCCACGATGTCATCAAGTTAGTGTTGGATTGATTGCAGAAGGCAGCTTTTCTCATATTTCGAAATATCTATTTGTAGCATGTTATCATATCGGTCTGTCGACATACGCAAAGCGCTGCAGCTGGAGGAGTTGCTGGCGCGTGAAGAGTTCGAGTATCTTGTCGAGGAGGAGGTGGCCAAGATGACAATACGTACCTGGCTTGAGGGCTGCCTAAAGAAGATACGTGCCCAGAATGCTAGCGTAGGTTTTTGCTTTAATTTATATCATGCCAAAATAAGAAAGGTTTCTCACTCTTTTCATCTGCAGAAGCAACAAAACTCACTGATTGCCGGATTGCGTGCAACCAATGAGCAGCCCGTGATGCGACCAAATGTGCAGGAGGACAAGGCGCCAAGTGGCCTGATAGACAAGTCGGCAATTAGTACAATAAGTGGCGCCGTTGCTGGCACATGCCCGCCCACAAGTGACGCCTTTTCGCCCACATTTAGCTCGACGGAGAACGATGAGAAGGATGCCAGCAGTAGTGCAGTGGTGCTGCCCCATGCGGATGTTCATGCGACGAGTGTACGCCATGTCATGGCCGTGGGCAAGCGTGCCTATGCCCTGAATCGCAGCGATTCGACGGGCAGCTCGGCGGGCCGAAAGTTCTTGGCGCCAACATCGAGTGATCCACAACAACGTTCCACGCTGAGCGACAAGGAGCGACTGCATATAAGCAGTCAGCAGCGAAAGAAAAACTCCATGACAACTTTGCCACATGTCACCCAGCTGGGTCAGCTGGGCAAGCAGCGAGACGCCAACAAATCGTCTGCGTTTTTTTCGCAGCTGAATAGCGAAATTGGACAGTTTCATTATCCGACAATTAACGCGTCTGCGGCTGCGGCTGCCATGCACAGCTATGGGGATCATCATCAGCATCATCATGGTGCCCTCAGCAGTCCCTCGGCCATGATGAGCCAATTGATTGGCAGCACGGGCAAGTTGTTGCCATTCAACAATCAGGCAAATGCGGTGTACGAGGTGCACGACTGGTGGCAGGAGCAAGTCCTCTGCACACAGACCAGCGACGATGAGGTGTGAATTGAGCAACAAGGACAACAGGAATTACAATTTCAAGAATTATTTTTGATTATAGTAATCACTTTAAATATTGTTATCGATGCGTCGTATTGTAGCAAGTTATGTTCTAAGAGGCGTACTTAGCAGGATAGACTCGAAGGAAATCGAAAATCCATTGTTAATTAATTCTAAAACGTATTTTCATTCTTGTTAGCACATTCCTACAACATATTCACATTCTTGTTAACACATTTGCCCCTACACGAATATGTTCACGTATTTACACATGCAAACAATGCGGTACAAGTCACGTCTGGTTATAGCTATAATCGATTACTACATTTACTTTATACCGTTTAGATTTGAATGTAGGTTTTCAGTTCTCTTTTCATGAACTAAGCCAAATGATCTGAACTTGAATTGATTCAGATTCTCCTCTCGAAGTCTGTCCTGCGTACGCCTTTGAATGCAACATCTCGCCAAGTGCTCTAAATGAAACCTACATACAAAATTAGTAAAACTGGTGACCTAGATATTTTTTATATGTACGTATGTTAACCTACATGCATACCTAATAATGTAAATACCGGCAAATATTGTTTAGATAGATCACACTAGATCTATATATTTATATATACAAGTATATTTAGGAATATACGATAGTTAAATGAATAGTTTAGAGCGATTTGCTATTCCGGGGCACGCACAATATACTTATGTATCTTAATATATACATATATATATATATAGTAAATATTTATGTTTTGCTGTTGCTTATATGTATTGTACTTCCTAATGTAGACTATATTAATTGATAAACTTTGTTATAACCTTAACTAGATGGGTGTACAGATATATTTATGTATGTGCATTGGTTAAGGGTAGTGCAAATTTATGCATGGGCTGCCATGCCATGCGGTGGAGGTCATCAGTGAAGGAATTAAGTTAACGTCAGATGATTAGAACATAAGTATTATAATGGTATAGAACTTTAAATAGGAACAGTGCGAAATAGTTTCTTCCGAATTATCGTTATAACATGAGAATGGAATATATGTATACACTTGAAACATGATGCCTATTATGTTCTTACATATAATAGTAATAAGTACACAGAAATGCGATGTTTGCCATAAACACGTTGAAATTATACAAGATGTCAACATGAGACGAGCAAAACTTTCTAAAAACAAAAAACAAAAAAAAAAACAATAATATTAGATGCAACAAATATATTCGACACTATAAGATAAGTTTCCTATCTCGCTCGCTCGCACTTCGTACATATTTTGTTGCCAAAGTCAATGAAATAATCTCGGTATTTTTTATTGCGCGCACTCACGTTCATTTTAACCGGTGCCAAAAACAGTTCACATGCAACTGGCTTGTGTAATTTCGCCAAGATCGAGAATAGAAACGAGCAAACCGAAAATATATATTGAGAACGCTGCACAAAATATACACATGTAGATACTTAAAGGTAGTACACAATATAGAAACGTAATAAAAATCGTTGAAATTGCAGAACGTTTATAAAAAATTCGTTACAAGCGTGTCGGCGGTAGTTTTTCTTTTCGCATATGACATATTGACTCACAGGGCTACGTGCGCCGCTAGCCCTTCAATACGACGCTAATAGCGTTGGGCACTGACCTGGCGCTCTGATAAATGTGGGGTCTTATGCAAGCCTGACTGGAAAGGTTTGTGGAGGCGGTGGCGCGTGCACTGCCGGAGCGCATACATCCGTGAGACACCGTTTTTGGAATAAGGTAATTTATTTTTAGAAACAAAAATGTGAACTATTGCAATACTTTTACACGCATGCAACCTTCAATGATCACTTAAATACTAAACATCGAACCCACTTTGAGTTAGTATCCAGGGTGTCGTCAAGCTGTTCGCTGGTCGACCTATACAGGATATCTAAACGTTGAAATCGGGAAATCACTAAGTGTGAAGAAGTGCAACACATTGTCGAAATGAAGCTTTTCATACTTTGCCTGTTAATCGCAACAGGCGCAACTTTTACACTCTTTGGGCCGCATATACGGATTGTCCCTGGTCAGAGTCCCAACGAGATTGTATTGCATTTTCGGAATCCATGCAACAACAAGACTAGCTCAACGACGCTTCGACCACCGTCAACAACTTGCAAATATCATCCAACGTCAACTACGCCTCACAATTGTCAACCTCCGTCGACAACGCAATCAACTCCAAGACCGACCTACAAGACAACCATAAGCACAACACTTAAGACCACACAAACAACATCATTGCCTACAACTTACTCCACAACTAAGCCAACTCGACCGGGATCATCGACGGCAACAACATTAAAGACGACAGAACCAACAACGTCAACCTCCAAGCCGAGCACTCATGAACCAACTACGGCCAAGCCCACGGAGCCGACGAAGTCAACCTCCAAGCCATCAACGCCGAAACCGACGGAGCCAACAAAGTCAACCTCCCAGCCATCTACCCACAAACCTACCACTCTGAAACCAACTGAGCCATCTACACACAAACCAACCACAGCAAAGCCAACTGAGCCATCTACCCACAAACCTACCACAGCAAAGCCAACTGAGCCATCTACCCACAAACCAACCACTGCAAAGCCAACTAAGCCATCTACCTACAAACCAACTGAGCCATCAACTCACAAACCAACCACTGTAAAGCCAACTGAGCCATCGACCCACAAACCTACCACTGCAAAACCAACGACCCACAAACCTACCTCTCTGAAACCAACTAAGCCATCTACCCACAAACCAACCACAGCAAAGCCAACTGAGCCATCTACCCACAAACCAACCACCGTAAAGCCAACTAAGCCATCTACCCACAAACCAACCACTGTAAAGCCAACTGAGCCATCGACCCACAAACCTACCACTGCAAAACCAACGACCCACAAACCTACCACTCTAAAACCAACTGAGCCATCTACCCACAAACCAACCACCGTAAAGCCAACTAAGCCATCTACCCACAAACCAACCACCGTAAAGCCAACTGAGCCATCGACCCACAAACCCACCACTGTAAAACCAACGACCCACAAACCTACAACTCTGAAACCAACTGAGCCATCAACTCACAAACCAACCACAGCAAAGCCAACTGAGCCATCTACCCACAAACCAACCACCGTAAAGCCAACTAAGCCATCTACCCACAAACCAACCACTGTAAAGCCAACTGAGCCATCGACCCACAAACCTACCACTGCAAAACCAACGACCCACAAACCTACCACTCTAAAACCAACTGAGCCATCTACCCACAAACCTACCACTCCGAAACCAACTGAGCCATCGACCCACAAACCCACCACTGTAAAACCAACGACCCACAAACCTACCACTCTGAAACCAACTGAGCCATCAACTCACAAACCTACCACTGTAAAGCCAACTGAACCATCGACCCACAAACCCACCACTGTAAAACCAACGACCCACAAACCTACCACTCTGAAACCAACTGAGCCATCTACCCACAAACCAACAACTGTAAAGCCAACTGAGCCATCGACCCACAAACCCACCACTGTAAAACCAACGACCCACAAACCTACGACTCTGAAACCAACTGAGCCATCAACTCACAAACCTACCACTCTGAAACCAACTGAGCCATCAACTCACAAACCTACCACTGCAAAGCCAACTGAGCCATCGACCCACAAGCCTACCACTGTAAAACCAACCACCCACAAACCTACAACTCTAAAACCAACTGAGCCATCAACTCACAAACCTACCACTGTAAAGCCAACTGAGCCATCGACCCACAAACCCACCACTGTTAAACCAACGACCCACAAACCTACCACTCTGAAACCAACTGAGCCATCAACTCACAAACCAACCACAGCAAAGCCAACTGAGCCATCTACCCACAAACCTACCACAGCAAAGCCAACTGAGCCATCTACCCACAAACCAACCACAGCAAAGCCAACTGAGCCATCTACCCACAAACCCACCACTGTAAAACCAACGACCCACAAACCTACCACTCTGAAACCAACTGAGCCATCAACTCACAAACCAACCACTGCAAAGCCAACTGAGCCATCGACCCACAAACCCACCACTGTAAAACCAACGACCCACAAACCTACCACTCTGAAACCAACGGAGCCATCAACTCACAAACCAACCACTGTAAAGCCAACTGAGCCATCGACCCACAAACCTACCACTCTGAAACCAACTGAGCCATCAACTCACAAACCTACCACTGCAAAGCCAACTGAGCCATCGACCCACAAACCAACCACTGTAAAACCAACCACCCACAAACCTACCACTCTAAAACCAACTGAGCCATCAACTCACAAACCAACCACTGCAAAGCCAACTGAGCCATCGACCCACAAACCCACCACTGTAAAACCAACGACCCACAAACCAACCACTCTGAAACCTACCACTCTAAAACCAACTGAGCCATCAACTCACAAACCAACCACTGTAAAGCCAACTGAGCCATCGACCCACAAACCTACCACTGTAAAACCAACGACCCACAAACCTACCACTCTGAAACCAACTGAGCCATCAACTCTCAAACCAACCACTGTAAAGCCAACTGAGCCATCGACCCACAAACCTACCACTGTAAAACCAACGACCCACAAACCTACCACTCTGAAACCAACTGAGCCATCAACTCACAAACCAACAACTGTAAAGCCAACTGAGCCATCGACCCACAAACCCACCACTGTAAAACCAACGACCCACAAACCTACCACTCTGAAACCAACTGAGCCATCAACTCACAAACCTACCACTGTAAAGCCAACTGAACCATCGACCCACAAACCCACCACTGTAAAACCAACGACCCACAAACCTACCACTCTGAAACCAACTGAGCCATCAACTCACAAACCAACCACTGCAAAGCCAACTGAGCCATCGACCCACAAACCTACCACTGTAAAACCAACGACTCACAAACCGACCACTCTAAGGCCAACTGAGCCATCTACCCATAAACCTACCACTGTAAAGCCAACCGAGCCATCGACCCACAAACCCACCACTGTAAAACCAACGACCCACAAACCTACTACTCTGAAACCAACTGAGCCATCTACACACAAACCAACCACAGCAAAGCCAACTGAGCCATCTACCCACAAACCTACCACAGCAAAGCCAACTGAGCCATCTACCCACAAACCAACCACTGTAAAGCCAACTAAGCCATCTACCCACAAACCAACCACTGTAAAGCCAACTGAGCCATCAACTCACAAACCAACCACTGTAAAGCCAACTGAGCCATCGACCCACAAACCTACCACTGCAAAACCAACGACCCACAAACCTACCACTCTGAAACCAACTGAGCCATCAACTCACAAACCAACCACTGCAAAGCCAACTGAGCCATCTACCCACAAACCTACCACAGCAAAGCCAACTGAGCCAACTACACACAAACCAACCACAGCAAAGCCAACTGAGCCATCGACCCACAAACCTACCACTGCAAAGCCAACTAAGCCATCTACCCACAAACCAACCACTGTAAAGCCAACTGAGCCATCTACCCACAAACCCACCACTGTAAAACCAACGACCCACAAACCTACTACTCTGAAACCAACTGAGCCATCTACACACAAACCTACCACAGCAAAGCCAACTGAGCCATCTACCCACAAACCAACCACTGTAAAGCCAACTAAGCCATCTACCCACAAACCAACCACTGTAAAGCCAACTGAGCCATCAACTCACAAACCAACCACTGTAAAGCCAACTGAGCCATCGACCCACAAACCTACCACTGCAAAACCAACGACCCACAAACCTACCACTCTGAAACCAACTGAGCCATCAACTCACAAACCTACCACTGTAAAGCCAACTGAACCATCGACCCACAAACCCACCACTGTAAAACCAACGACCCACAAACCTACCACTCTGAAACCAACTGAGCCTTCAACTCACAAACCAACCACTGCAAAGCCAACTGAGCCATCTACCCACAAACCTACCACTGCAAAGCCAACTGAGCCATCGACCCACAAACCCACCACTGTAAAACCAACGACCCACAAACCTACCACTCTGAAACCAACTGAGCCATCAACTCACAAACCAACCACTGTAAAGCCAACTGAGCCATCGACCCACAAACCTACCACTGTAAAACCAACGACCCACAAACCTACAACTCTGAAACCAACTGAGCCATCGACCCACAAACCTACCACCCTGAAACCAACTGAGCCATCGACCCACAAACCTACCACTGTAAAACCAACGACCCACAAACCGACAACTCTAAGGCCAACTGAGCCATCTACCCATAAACCTACCACTGTAAAGCCAACTGAGCCATCGACCCACAAACCCACCACTGTAAAACCAACGACCCAAAAACCTACTACGCTGAAACCAACTGAGCCATCAACTCACAAACCAACCACTGCAAAGCCAACTGAGCCATCTACCCATAAACCTACCACTGTAAAGCCAACTGAGCCATCGACCCACAAACCCACCACTGTAAAACCAACGACCCAAAAACCTACTACGCTGAAACCAACTGAGCCATCAACTCACAAACCAACCACTGCAAAGCCAACTGAGCCATCGACCCACAAACCCACCACTGTAAAACCAACGACCCACAAACCTACCACTCTGAAACCAACTGAGCCATCTACCCACAAACCTACCACTCCGAAACCAACTGAGCCATCAACTCACAAACCAACAACTGTAAAGCCAACTGAGCCATCGACCCACAAACCTACCACTGTGAAACCAACGACCCACAAACCTACCACTGTAAAACCAACGACCCACAAACCTACCACTCTAAAGCCAACTGAGCCATCTACCCATAAACCTACCACTGTAAAACCAACGACCCACAAACCTACCACTCTGAAACCAACAGAGCCATCAACTCACAAACCTACCACTGTAAAGCCAACTGAGCCATCGACCCACAAACCCACCACTGTAAAACCAACGACCCACAAACCTACCACTCTGAAACCAACTGAGCCATCAACTCACAAACCAACCACTGTAAAGCCAACTGAGCCATCGACCCACAAACCTACCACTCTGAAACCAACTGAGCCATCAACTCACAAACCTACCACTGCAAAGCCAACTGAGCCATCGACCCACAAACCAACCACTGTAAAACCAACCACCCACAAACCTACCACTCTAAAACCAACTGAGCCATCAACTCGCAAACCAACCACTGCAAAGCCAACTGAGCCATCGACCCACAAACCCACCACTGTAAAACCAACGACCCACAAACCAACCACTCTGAAACCAACTGAGCCATCAACTCACAAACCAACCACTGTAAAGCCAACTAAGCCATCGACCCACAAACCTACAACTGTAAAACCAACGACCCACAAACCTACCACTCTGAAACCAACTGAGCCATCAACTCACAAACCAACCACTGTAAAGCCAACTGAGCCATCGACCCATAAACCTACCACTGTAAAACCAACGACCCACAAACCTACCACTCTGAAACCAACTGAGCCATCAACTCACAAACCTACCACTGTAAAGCCAACTGAGCCATCGACCCACAAACCTACCACTGTAAAACCAACGACCCACAAACCTACCACTCTGAAACCAACTGAGCCATCAACTCACAAACCAACCACTGTAAAACCAACTGAGCCATCAACTCACAAACCAACCACTGTAAAGCCAACTGAGCCATCGACCCACAAACCCACCACTGTAAAACCAACGACCCACAAACCTACCACTCTGAAACCAACTGAGCCATCAACTCACAAACCAACCACTGTAAAACCAACTGAGCCATCGACCCACAAACCCACCACTGTAAAACCAACGACCCACAAACCAACCACTCTAAAACCAACTGAGCCATCAACTCACAAACCAACCACTGTAAAGCCAACTGAGCCATCGACCCACAAACCCACCACTGTAAAACCAACGACCCACAAACCAACCACTCTAAAACCAACTGAGCCATCAACTCACAAACCAACCACTGTAAAGCCAACTGAGCCATCAACTCACAAACCTACCACTGTAAAGCCAACTGAGCCATCGACCCACAAACCTACCACTGTAAAACCAACGACCCACAAACCTACCACTCTGAAACCAACTGAGCCATCAACTCACAAACCAACCACTGTAAAGCCAACTGAGCCATCGACCCACAAACCCACCACTGTTAAACCAACGACCCACAAACCTACCACTCTGAAACCAACTGAGCCATCAACTCACAAACCAACCACTGTAAAGCCAACTGAGCCAACGACCCACAAACCTACCACTGTAAAACCAACGACCCACAAACCTACCACTCTGAAACCAACTGAGCCATCAACTCACAAACCAACCACTGTAAAGCCAACTGAGCCATCAACCCACAAACCCACCACTGTAAAACCAACGACCCACAAACCTACCACTCTGAAACCAACTGAGCCATCTACACACAAACCAACCACAGCAAAGCCAACTGAGCCATCGACCCACAAACCCACCACTGTAAAACCAACGACCCACAAACCTACCACTCTGAAACCAACTGAGCCATCAACTCACAAACCAACCACTGTAAAGCCAACTGAGCCATCGACCCACAAACCTACCACTCTGAAACCAACTGAGCCATCAACTCACAAACCAACCACTGTAAAGCCAACTGAGCCATCAACCCACAAACCTACCACTGTAAAACCAACCACCCACAAACCTACCACTTTAAAACCAACTGAGCCATCAACTCACAAACCAACCACTGCAAAGCCAACTGAGCCATCGACCCACAAACCCACCACTGTAAAACCAACGACCCACAAACCAACCACTCTGAAACCAACTGAGCCATCAACTCACAAACCAACCACTATAAAGCCAACTGAGCCCTCGACCCACAAACCTACCACTGTAAAACCAACGACCCACAAACCTACCACTCTGAAACCAACTGAGCCATCAACTCACAAACCAACCACTGTAAAGCCAACTGAGCCATCGACCCACAAACCCACCACTGTAAAACCAACTGAGCCATCAACTCACAAACCAACCACTGTAAAGCCAACTGAGCCATCGACCCACAAACCCACCACTGTTAAGCCAACGACCCACAAACCTACCACTCTGAAACCAACTGAGCCATCAACTCACAAACCAACCACTGTAAAGCCAACTGAGCCATCGACCCACAAACCCACCACTGTTAAGCCAACGACCCACAAACCTACCACTCTGAAACCAACTGAGCCATCAACTCACAAACCAACCACTGTAAAGCCAACTGAGCCATCGACCCACAAACCTACCACTGTAAAACCAACGACCCACAAACCTACCACTCTAAAACCAACTGAGCCATCAACTCACAAACCAACCACTGTAAAGCCAACTGAGCCATCGACCCACAAACCCACCACTGTAAAACCAACGACCCACAAACCTACCACTCTGAAACCAACTGAGCCATCAACTCACAAACCAACAACTGTAAAACCAACTGAGCCATCGACCCACAAACCCACCACTGTAAAACCAACGACCCACAAACCTACCACTCTGAAACCAACTGAGCCATCGACCCACAAACCTACCACTCTGAAACCAACTGAGCCATCAACTCACAAACCAACCACTGTAAAGCCAACTGAGCCATCGACCCACAAACCTACCACTGTAAAACCAACGACCCACAAACCTACTACTCTGAAACCAACTGAGCCATCAACTCACAAACCAACCACTGTAAAGCCAACTGAGCCATCGACCCACAAACCAACCACTATAAAACCAACTGAGCCATCAACTCACAAACCAACCACTGTAAAGCCAACTGAGCCATCGACCCACAAACCTACCACTGTGAAACCAACGACCCACAAACCTACCACTCTGAAACCAACTGAGCCATCAACTCACAAACCTACCACTGTAAAGCCAACTGAGCCATCGACCCACAAACCAACCACTATAAAGCCAACTGAGCCATCAACTCACAAACCCACCACTGCAAAGCCAACTGAGCCATCGACCCACAAACCCACCACTGTTAAGCCAACGACCCACAAACCTACCACTCTGAAACCAACTGAGCCATCAACTCACAAACCCACCACTGCAAAGCCAACTGAGCCATCGACCCACAAACCTACCACTGTAAAACCAACGACCCACAAACCTACCACTCTGAAACCAACTGAGCCATCAACTCACAAACCAACCACTGTAAAACCAACTGAGCCATCGACCCACAAACCCACCACTGTTAAACCAACGACCCACAAACCTACCACTCAGAAACCAACTGAGCCATCAACTCACAAACCAACCACTGCAAAGCCAACTGAGCCATCGACCCACAAACCCACCACTGTAAAACCAACGACCCACAAACCTACCACTCTGAAACCAACTGAGCCATCAACTCACAAGCCAACCACTTTAAAGCCAACTGAGCCATCGACCCACAAACCCACCACTGTAAAGCCAACTGAGCCATCAACTCACAAACCAACCACTGTAAAGCCAACTGAGCCATCGACCCACAAACCTACCACTGTAAAACCAACGACCCACAAACCTACCACTCTGAAACCAACTGAGCCATCAACTCACAAACCAACCACTGTAAAACCAACTGAGCCATCGACCCACAAACCCACCACTGTTAAACCAACGACCCACAAACCTACCACTCAGAAACCAACTGAGCCATCAACTCACAAACCTACCACTGTAAAGCCAACTGAGCCATCGACCCACAAACCAACCACTATAAAGCCAACTGAGCCATCAACTCACAAACCCACCACTGCAAAGCCAACTGAGCCATCGACCCACAAACCCACCACTGTTAAGCCAACTGAGCCATCGACCCACAAACCAACCACTATAAAGCCAACTGAGCCATCAACTCACAAACCCACCACTGCAAAGCCAACTGAGCCATCGACCCACAAACCTACCACTGTAAAACCAACGACCCACAAACCTACTACTCTGAAACCAACTGAGCCATCAACTCACAAACCAACCACTGTAAAGCCAACTGAGCCATCGACCCACAAACCAACCACTATAAAACCAACTGAGCCATCAACTCACAAACCAACCACTGTAAAGCCAACTGAGCCATCGACCCACAAACCTACCACTGTGAAACCAACGACCCACAAACCTACTACTCTGAAACCAACTGAGCCATCAACTCACAAACCAACCACTGTAAAGCCAACTGAGCCATCGACCCACAAACCAACCACTATAAAGCCAACTGAGCCATCAACTCACAAACCCACCACTGCAAAGCCAACTGAGCCATCGACCCACAAACCCACCACTGTTAAGCCAACGACCCACAAACCTACCACTCTGAAACCAACTGAGCCATCAACTCACAAACCAACCACTGTAAAGCCAACTGAGCCATCGACCCACAAACCTACCACTGTAAAACCAACGACCCACAAACCTACTACTCTGAAACCAACTGAGCCATCAACTCACAAACCAACCACTGTAAAGCCAACTGAGCCATCGACCCACAAACCAACCACTATAAAACCAACTGAGCCATCAACTCACAAACCAACCACTGTAAAGCCAACTGAGCCATCGACCCACAAACCAACCACTGTGAAACCAACGACCCACAAACCTACTACTCTGAAACCAACTGAGCCATCAACTCACAAACCAACCACTTTAAAGCCAACTGAGCCATCGACCCACAAACCTACCACTGTAAAACCAACCACTCACAAACCTACCACTCAGAAACCAACTGAGCCATCAACTCACAAACCAACCACTGTAAAGCCAACTGAGCCATCGACCCACAAACCCACCACTGTTAAGCCAACGACCCACAAACCTACCACTCTGAAACCAACTGAGCCATCAACTCACAAACCAACCACTGTAAAGCCAACTGAGCCATCGACCCACAAACCTACCACTGTAAAACCAACGACCCACAAACCTACTACTCTGAAACCAACTGAGCCATCAACTCACAAACCAACCACTGTAAAGCCAACTGAGCCATCGACCCACAAACCAACCACTATAAAACCAACTGAGCCATCAACTCACAAATCAACCACTGTAAAGCCAACTGAGCCATCGACCCACAAACCAACCACTGTAAAACCAACGACCCACAAACCTACCACTCTTAAGCCGACTTACAAGCCAACATCGACCTACAGTACAACATACTCTCTGCCACCATTCAACATATTCCAAGCGGAGTCCACTACGGAGGCGGTCACTGAAGGTGCGGATTATTGATGTTAACTGCAGATGAAGTAAATCGTGTTGATATATTTATTTTATATATCATATTATTTTGATTTACCGACCAATTTATATTTTGAATTTTATTCTAATAAACGATATTTGACTAATAAAAGTGCTTGTGAAATTTATATATTGGGACAAATATATACTTTTACGGTATTTCACAGATATAAGTAGATATGTATTTAAAAGGAATTCAAGCTAAAAATGAATACTCAGCTGTAAGCAATAGAATAAAATAAAATTTATTTTAACAGATTCCTTTAGGCAGAAAAAAAATGATTAAGAATAATTTAGCTACATATGTTAGGTTGATCAAATCTTTAAGAAATTGCTCAACATTTTTGATTGAACATAAGATCGTAAGAAGTATACAACCGAAACGGTGAACTTAGCACATCGATAGGTAGATAGATTAGATGGGGATGTTGTTATCCACGGCATTGTCGTCTTCAATGCTCTCCTCGGAATAATCGGCGGAATTCCGCCAATCACATAGAGCTGGATACTTTTCGCTAACACGATAGATGCACTTAGAGGCTGTGGGACCAGTCTGATAAATGGGCTCGTTGTAGATGTTATTGTAGTCATAATTGCAGGTTAGCAGAAATTGAAATCTATTCGCGTTGGGTTCCAAAAATCGAACAGCCGCACAGCCGACACGATGAACCCTATCGGCGACCAGCAAAGTGAAATGCCCGATTTTTTTGCTGCAACAATCGTGAATGAATTATTTGATCTGAAGCATTCGCGACTTCGATTTCTGACTTACCCCTCATAGTGCTGATGGAAACTATCGATGTGACTCTGATTGGCATCCCTGTACTCGCGGAACCAGTTAATCACAAATGATTTCATGCGTCGCGAATGCGACTTGAATTCACGTCCAATCCAAAAGTAACCGATGTTCTGTCCACTCAACGGGAATCTCGGCGTGTTGCGGCACTCGTCGTGCGCGAACTGGCAGCGTTTGGCATGCAATGCAGCCATATGCTCCAGCTCAGCATCCCACTTGACCATGGGCATTTGGCTGGCTGCCTTATAGCCGGGCACTTCGCCGCTGGCGACCTTGTCGCGCACCAGATTGTGCATATCGAGCAGCAGCTGCCGGCGACGATCGCTCATGTATAGCAACTTGGGTTGCGGTCCGCAGCTGGCACCGAAGCTGCCATTGTTGCCACAGGCGGTGTTCCTCATCTGCAGCACATGGCTGCCATTGAAGATCTCACACAGCGATGGGGCACAGTAGTCCGTTGCCATTTCGCTAGCCGAAAGCGTTGCAGCGTAGAGCTGCATCAGCGACAGCATTAGCATCAGCAATGCAGCATCAGGACTGCACTTGTTGGCCAATCTCAGCATCGCGACAGTCGGTTGGCTACTGAGCTCAGGCAACACACGTAGGTTTTGCTTTATGAGTTGCGAACGGTCAGCGTTGATGTCGACGGCGACGCCGCTGCCGATGCCGTAAACAGGGTTGAAAGTACGACGTCCGAAAGACGATCCCTCGCAGCATCATATTAGGTTGCCAGCATACTCTGCTTTGTGAAGCTCAATTGACTTTGGCAGTAAATTTGTAACGTATTAAGAACCAAGTATGCACATCTAGTCACTACGAGTTGAAGAATGGGTTATCATTTCTAGGAGCCCACACCATGCTGAAATAGTTGGGTGTGTCGAAAGTTCTTATAAGCCAAAACCTGTTTAAGTAAACGATGTGTTTTGGCCATCAATTCATATGAAAGTGGGTCATTGTCGTATATTATGGCATTTAACTGCTATGGGGGCAGTGTCCCAATGAGAGATGTAGGGTATTCGCGATACGACTTTGAAGTATGCTCATTGGAATATGCTCTTTCTGGTTTTCTATTCGACTCACTCATTCAATCATCATCTACATACGTATGCAGCCCTGGATAGATTCTTGTGCAGAACGTCTAAGTGTTGCCCTCGGGCAGCTTCCGGAACTGCTGGAGTGCATTAGTGAACCGGTTTTGTTGGCTGTTGCTTCACCCGGCATGCTTTATGAGCCTTCCATGTAAACGCTGTAATCAAGCGCCAAAGCGCGGTGGGAAAAATGCCCGCTTCAAGGCAAATGGCGATAAGTAGGCATGTCGGGGATTTATTGGCCATTCTGTTGGCCTGCCCATGTTAGCCCATGCCAGACTCAATTGCGACGTCGTGTCGCATCGCATCGCATAGCGTCGCGTCGCGGCATTAAAGTGCCGTTAACACAGCATTCTATAAACAGATACCAAAAGCAGCTGAAGGTATCGCAAAACGCAAACGCAAACGCAAACGTGCTGCTGAGCTAATCGCGTCTAATTAAAATAACAATGCGAGGGAATTATTAAATTAACAACAAAAGAGCTACAAGAATTATGCAAAACATGGCAAACAAAACCAGAGAATAATCATAGCGTGATACATCACAGTACTGCCCAAGATGTACCAATTAAAGAGCTGTGTGTTCAAAAAAAAGGGTATAATAAAGTTCTCTTTATTGGCCATGTTGAGAGTGGGAGATGGTAGAGGGGGAGGGGGAAAGAATCTGAGCATCCACATTCGTATGCTCAACTGTCCATTATCATAATTAACTCAAAAGCTAAGCATAGTCAAGTTCAGAGCCCTTAGGACGCACGTGTTCGACGAGCAAATACCCTGTACAAGAGCTGTGCCCATTTTAGTAAATTAGTTTGGCTACTCTATTTGTTACAGGGTATTAAAAACTGCTACAAAGTTACAGCTTATTAAACTTTTAGATTACTAAAAAATGCATAAGCCAAAACTAAATACAGTGCAACAATAATGGGAATTTACTTTCTAATACTCTATAATCAAATTAAAATTATATGCAGGGTATACAACAGTAAAAAAAAAAATATATAGACCCAAAAAGTTTAAATTAAACTAAATAATATTTTTTTTTTTTTTATTTTTTTTATTTTATTTTTTTATATTTTTTTTCTGGCGCATGAAGAACATTTCGAAAAGTGTGTGAAGCCAGCAAAACAATAATAATAATAGCTAACTATGATAATAATACGATTTCTGCAATAATAGTAAATAATGTATTAACTTAATTGCACCAAGGCTGCGAAATTGAACGTCTTGACCAGAAGGTCGCATCATGCGGTCGCACCTTGGTTCGTCGCAGTTGGCGTTGCTCGTACTTATCGGAATCGAATAGCAGAGGTAACTTAATTATTCTTTGCAATGCCCACAATTAAAACAAGTGAATTATCTCGGGATTATCCCGCACTAGACTTACACACAATGTACTCTGCTCAAAACTCAAACCAGTCGAACTGAGTTTCCAGAAAAACCTGTGGGAATTGTGGGAAAAAGTAAAAAAAGTTGTTTAATATTGATTTTTTTTTTTATTGTATTACAATATTTCTATAGTTCAAGCTTAACTGAATATCTATAACCCATGAATAGCCTAATTAGTGAATACCAAATGAACGAAAGTAAAAGTCAAGGCAGTCTTAGAGCAACTTCTGTCGTAGTAAAGAAAATTATAGATTTAAAAAAAAATCAAATAATACCTTCCTCCTTCAATCAAAATTAAGTAAATGATAGTTTCTAGAGTAAATTAGCAATTCCAGTTGCGAGCGACAAAGACAACACCATAAGTTATAATTTGCATGAAGAAAAAAAAAAAACCATGATTAATCACGAAAAAACGATTTGCTCCATCGGCAGAGCTATCGCTGCACAGTGGTTCTGATACGTCTAAAATGCGAAGATTAACTAATAGGGAATTCTGTTGGTTTTCTCAATGAGTTGGCCCACTGTGCGTTGCGTTAACGTTGCAATTTCTCAATCAAAAAAGCAGAAAAATAAAAATAAATAAAAAAGTTTCAAACCCAAAGACGCTTTAATACTACGCTACGCTCAACTTCTGGCCTCGGGATAGTATCGCCTCCCCGCTCCCGTCTACCCCATCTCACAAGCTGCACAATACTCAGCATATTTGTTTATATTCTATGTATTACTTAATGCTTATATTAATAGTTTATGAACGATGCTCGCAACTTCCTCGTTGTGTGCACTTTGCGTGTGCCTCCGTCACGTTGGATTAAATGGGAAAACGTTCAGAGTGTTTCTCTCTCGGTTTTTCTGCTCTGTGTGGCATAGTCTGAAATTTGAACAATTAAAAAGTTTATGTTCGCTTCTCAATTTCACTTGATCCACTTTACAGATTGTTACCCATCTATGAGTGGTTCAAGCGCAGAGGGGAGGACATCTATAATCTGATGTAGGTGCATCGTTTATCAGGGCAAATTGATTGGGTAATCTATGCAATAATTACATCAAGTTTCCTTAATAGTTTTCTATACATATTAAAGCATTTTATTGGGTTTTGTTAGTTGGCAAGCAGTTTAGAATGGAGTTGGGAAGTTGAGTTGAGCTAAGTCAACTTTCAAGTGACAGCATACTTATTCTCACAGTCACAAAGATATTCCCACAAGTTGTCATATTAACTGGCTAATTAATGGTTAATTACCTAGTTAAAAGACGGCGAAAAAACAAAGCTAAACAAGGTCTACGTCTCGTAATTAGGAAGGTAAGTTTAATGATAAATTGTGCAATGCCTTCTGGGAATACAATAAATACATATATATGGTTGGAAAACCCACCCAAGTCGATCTAGATTCTAGAACCCTTAATCAAACGATTCTACTTGCTTATCCTTTTTAAAGTGGTTAAATTTTGATCTCTTCATTTGTAAACTATAAACTTACAAATAGTCAAACTACAAGTTACACAACCCTAAGGTAAATTCTTTGATATATATTGGCATCATGTAAACAAGCCAGGACATTCTGTAGCTGCTTCTCTATAAATATCTCTAGAAAAAAAAAAACAAATAAACCTAAACCGAATTTTATGCAAATTCAAATGCTAAGGAAAGCTAAACTATTTTTGATATTGTGTTTTTCTGTTCATGAGTTTCAATTGATGAGAATGTCGGAGCGAAGGGTTGGGGGCATGTATCGAGTTTAAAAATGTAATATTCACTTAAAGAAAAGGAACGTTTTGTAATTATTATTATTTTTGTTTTGTAATGAGTATGTATACCCTGTAACAGGCACAAGAAGGAGAGCAAGACCACACAAAGTGTATATATTCTTGCGCAGGATCATTAGTCGAATCGATTGAGCCATGTCCGTCTGTCTGTCCGTCTGTTCGTTTGAACGTCTAGATCGCAGCTATAATTAAAGGTAAAGACTTCAAACAAGTTAATTTCAATTTTTGGATGCGTCACTTTGGTTTTTCCACGCCTTCCTGCATAAGTACATCAAATTGCAATAGGATTAGACTAGTCGATATATTGAGCGAAGGGTATCTTACTGTCAGGCGCGCTTGAAGTTAGCTTTCGTTACTTGTTTTTTCTTCCATTCATGCGGTCCAGTCGAGTTCCTTGGCCCACAAGACTGTTTGGGCTTGTGTGTGGGTGTGTGCCCAGTAAAATGCAATAACTGAGCTGACTAATTAGACAATGCGAGTGACAGAGCGACAAAAAGGACTTTGTGCAGTATATGTTATTAGATATACTTAGCTTTGAGTGCTTATTGCACCAACAAAACGGATGGGTACAACAAACAAGAGCAACACAGAGAGAGAGAGAAAGAGAATATATCAGATATATAACAAAGTATATAAATGTATATAACATATGCAAATTCTTGGCAAGCAGGCAAGCGTGTATGTTATGTGTATATGGTATGGCAGACCGTAATATGCCACCATGGACACGGACATGGACACGGACACGGACACGGAAGCCACGTGTTTGAGACGAATGCTGCGTATTTTCGGGTTTGTCGAAATTATTTCAATTATTTCTATGTTTCACTCAGTTGTCAGTTGCGCTGTTGCAATCCGCTTGAGAAGGAGGCGGAGGCGGAGGGGGCGTGGCTGTTTCTGGGGTTAGCCGTTTACGTTGCCGTTATGCTGTTTTACTTGCTGTGCATCTCATTTTCATTTTCATTTTCGTTCTCGTTTTATTAAATTAAATTTGACTTTGTTTGCATGCTCTGTAGTTATGTGGTATGTTGTTGTTGTTGTTATTATTATTGTTGTTGCCGTTGCTTTGTTGTTATTATTGTATTATATTGCATTGCCATTAATGTTGGTGCTGCGTATGCGCGCGTGTTTGTCTATTTGCACTAATTAAATTCATTCCGAAAATTTTCTAATTAAAAGTTTACTAATGAAATTTATGCAGCTACCGTTTTGTGGGCCAAGGCCCAAAAGTCGTGCCTTCAATTAAAAATCACCCAGCCAGTCGGCCTGCCAGACTCCCTGCCAGACTTGCCTCTGCCCGCCCGCCCGTCTGCCTGCAGTGACAGGTGAGGCGCGTTGCCAGCACGGGAAGATGCTGCGGACGGGGGTTAAGGGAGGCTCACAAGCTGTGCCATCGCTTGACTGCTTTCTGTGTGTGTGCGCGTGTGTGTGTGTGTGTGTGCGTGTGTTGCTCCTATTAGATTTGTAATAAATTGCATTTTTGCGGTTTTGATTTCATTGCATATTCTCAAATCTCCTTTATTGCGTTTTTTGTTTTATTTCAGTTTATTCCCATCGTTATGTTTCATTTACGTTACGCTTCCATTTGATTCTGCAACTTGGAATTTTTGCTTTGTCTTGCATAAATAACCGCATAGACGGGTTAACGCATTCAGTTGAGGCATAATTAAAAACCAGTAACGTCAGCTATTGTTGCGCACACATCCGACTGCAGAACACTCTGCCTTGCATTTCAAAAAAAAAAAAAAAAAAAAAAAAAAAAAAAAAACTTCACTATTATTCCATGTTTATTATTCGATCAGATGGAAATTGGGAAAATATTTGCATATGGTATTCATGTATGTGTGTGTTAAATCAGAAAGTTGTAACCTTAATACTTTGCTAATTATACGCAAATTATCAAATTGCTTAGGCGGTGGGCGTGGCAAAATTTAATCAGCGGGTGCTAGAGAGCAACTTTCTTGCTAAGTTTGCTGTCACAAGTTCCAATGAGATCGCTGAGCTCACTCAAAGGGCTTGATTAGCCCAAATCAAGATCAAGAATATATACAATAAATATAGTATATTTGTAAAAGATTGGTATACCATTTTGTTTTTTTTTTTTATGGTCAAAGATCATAACTAATAAATAGCAAGTATTTACCATCAATAACTGCTGTTCTTTCTAGCGTAGATGTAATTGTTGTTGTTGTTGTAGTTGCTGTAGTTGTTGCTGTTGCTGTCGTCGCAGCAACTGTCGCTGTTGCCGTTGCCGTTTAGGTTCAGTGTGGCCGCACTAGGGAACGCAGTAAATAAATAATGAGAAAGTCGTGGCTTGCATAATAATATATGCATTAATTATCCATGTCGAACAATATGTACCATATATGTACACGTATGTATGCATGTATGTATAGGCACACACATCTGCATGCAAATATCAATCAGCAGAGATTTCCCGATTTGACAGTTTGACTGATTTCAATATTAAACAAGTGGTTGGCCACACTCGCATTACCGGTAGCCGCCACTGAGATACCCTAAACGGGGTTTATCTATGCATTCATTGTGCGATCTTATGAAGATGATGTTCTAAACTAGACATCATAGCTTAGTTTTATATGTACTCTATTCGTTTTGAAATTGGCTTAAAGTTTGAGTTTAATTTTTGAATTGATACTTCAAATATCTATGAAATATCATAATGCATGTATATGTACATATATCCGTGCTGACATATGTTGCGTTTTAGACGACGCTCTCTCGAGCTATTTCAATATTCGCCTCTTTGTAAGAATGTATCGCGAAAACGCACGGTTGACTTGCGAACAATTCGCTTTCCATTTGGCCAAAACATGCGGTGCGCACACACACACACATACACACGCACGTATACCCTATATATACATATATGTTACTTTATACACATTTATTATACGCAAAAGTTAAAATGTTTTGCTCGCAAAACGAACGAGTTTCGAGATACTCAGCTTATGCAATTGTCTTGCCTTAGATCACTGAGGTAGAGTATTTTAAAGTATTTCGTTAAAGTATTTTAAAATACTCTAATAAAATTCTCTCTTATATAAGGTTTTTAATATAGTAAATACATTTTACATTCCTTTCAAACATAAGAAAAATTTCTCTAGGTTTAAAAAAAATAACAGCAAAAGTAATTGGCAAATACTTTCCGAAACAGAATAGATTTATGTTTGTACATAACAAACATGCAATTTGGTGTGTGGTACATAAAGTTTTCACATATAGAAATCTTAGGGATCCCAAAATTCCAGAAATGACCAAAAATCAGCCTTGAAATTGTAACTTCTTTTTTAAGCTTTCTCTACTTTATTGTTTATTCATTTGCTTGTTTTTTTTTTTTTTGTATTCATACCCAAAACAGTGACCACTTGCTGTTTACAGGGTATACATATAAATACCGCAAATAAATACAATGCCAAATAAAAAATACCGGCTATATTTTATACATACCTCACGTCCCGAACGCTAGGGAGTATTGCGGGCTTCCACCATGGGGCTCTTCCCGCGTAGTTGTGCTCCAGTTGTTGCCATCTCTCTTTGTGTGTGCGTATGTGTGTGTGTGTGTGTGGCTGCCTGCTTTGTGTAATGTATACACAATGCACACACACACATGCATAAATATGGCTTTGCCGTTTAATATAAATCGCACAACATAATCTTAGCCTTTATTTCGCATTATTGAAGTAAACGAATTTTCGAATTCAGGCAATTGGAAACAGAGAGAAAGAGAAAGAGTGAGAGTGAGAGAGAGAGAGAGAGATGGGATGTGGCGTGTGGGCTGCTCTGCTGCTTGCGTGGCGCAAACGTCTTTAAAAACGGCAAAAATGAGATTAAAAAGAAGGGCACAGTCGGAAGGAGAGTAGAAGCGAGTCCAAAGAGCAGGCACAGCGACTCCGGCTACGGCTACAGCTACGGCTCCGACTCCATTGTCGCTCCCTTCTCCGTCTCCTGTTCCTTCTGCCAGCAGCGACAGCGACAGCTTTGCACGTCTTTTGCTGTGCCAATAAGGCGCAACAATTCGCTTAGTCGGGTCGTCAGGGTGAGAGTCGAGCAAGTCGTGTCAATATTTCGACTACATACGTGTGAGCCCATGTGTGTGTGTGTGTGAGCGAGCATGCACTGCCTTGTATGGCCGGCATTGTCTTTGTGTGTGTGTGCTTTGACTTGCCTTTGGCAGCAGTAGCCATCGCCGCCGCCGCCGTCGCCGCCGCCTGTGACCTTCGGAGGTGGCCAAGCGCGTCTATAGACAATGGCAGCGCCAGGAATATTGATGCTTGCGAAGCGTGCCGCTGGGAATGTCATGTGCCATGGTGCCACGGTGCCACGGTGCCACAGTGCCATGTGCTCTGCATAAGCATGGAATGCTACGCCTGCCCCTCCCTCTCGCTCTCTCCCTTTCTAGTCCAGCATACTTGACCGCAGCAAGCGCATGTTAAACACTAAAGAGACGAGCTGCTTAAGGCATGCCAAGAAAGGGGGGGGAGGGGGGGTGAACATACATAAATTAGCGACAGGCTGCCTCTTCATTGACGCTCCTTTGCATTAAGTTGAAGGAGCAAAGGGGCCACTGGACATTGCCAAAAGTCTTGCGGCTTTTCTTCTATTTCCAGTTGGGCGCAGTTTATCAAACTGTTGGCCAACATTGCGTATACTTGCTGCGCCTGCAGCCAGCCAAAGAGCGCTCGAGGCAAGGCGAGGCAAGGCAAAGCACTGCCCTGGCCTCGTCCTCTTCGGTCGCTCCGCTCCGGTCCGGTCCGGTCCGGTCTGGTGCTGTCCGGTTAGGTTCGGTCTGCTGTTGCACATCACGTGACTTGCCAGCCAAATGAAATTCTTCATCGGATACACATGGCGCACAGAGTTCTGTAATTGAGTTGTGTGTGCGTCTGTCCCTTCTGTCCGTCCGTCCGTCCGTCTCTTCGTTCGAACGACTATGTATGTAATTACTTAAACGTCTGAGCTTCGGCCAGATAAAGTTTGAGTTAAAGATATTACAGATGGACTCAAAAAACAATAATCCCCACTGCGAGGTCAATACAAACAATTGTAGAAGCGGTTATCCTACCTCAACATACAAACAATCCTAGAAGTGGTTATCCCTGTCCGTGGGTCTTCTAGTGTGTGTCACTTCGTTTCTAACGTAGATGGTGTAAAAGGCGAACCCAAAAGGCCTGCCTGGATTGGAATGCCTATTTGAATAACCCCCCAAGTTTGTGTTAGGTCCTAACTACACTGGAAATTCCGCGAACTCTCTTAGGATTTTCCTGCCTGGATTGGAATACCTATTTGAATAACCCCCCAAGTTTGTGTTAGGTCCTAACTACACTGGAAATTCCGCGAACTCTCTTAGGATTTTCCATGCATAGGTTTTAAAATGAAACCGTTCAGTCACGTTAAAGACTTCAATGCTCGTGCGTATTTGAAAATATTTCCGTTGTAATAAACACCTGCAGTAGCCAAAGGCTATCGCAACGGGGTATTGTAACATCAGAGGCAGAGCTCAAAAAATGCAAGTCTCGCAGCTTGACTCCTGTCACAGGTGTCCGCAAAAATAAAAGTAGAAAAAACACTAAGTTGACTTTGTCACTGGGAAATTCATGCTGACGTAACTCGATGAGACTTCCCGTAGGCAGCCATAGCTTTTGTTTGGCTAGGAACAATAGAGCAGCCTGCGTTAGAGATAGAGATAGAGAGAGGGAGGGGCCTTTGTTTGTCAGCGTGTATTATGCAAAGTCGAGTTCGCGGGAGTTCGGTAATATGTTTTTAGTTAATTCCAATCGAAATACCGAGTGCGTTAGCGTAACGTTATTGCGAGCGAGCTCTCTAAATTAAATCAAGGTATATAGGTGTTTAGTTTCCCTTTTTCAATTTATTTAAAATCTGCTCTTTTTCTTTACTAATTCACTATTACAGTTACTACTCCCAATCCTATTACTACTTGTATTTTCTGTACTACTTTTACTTCTATTCCTTTCACCACTCTTAATTCTTTTACTCCTACTACCATTCCTACTACTTCAAATCCTTCCACTTACATCTTCTACTTCTTAGTTTCACTTTTCCTACTACTCCGTATACTTCTAATCCTTTCACAACTTCTCCAACGCCTAATACCTTTACCCCCTGTAGTATCTATACTTCTTCCTACTCTTCTACTACTTTTAGTACTCCTACATTTCCCACTTCTACTGCTACTTCCTCTACTTCCAATTTTAGCCGGCAATTTCGCATGCGATTGGGCGCATCAATTCAATTGAGCCGATCATGGGATGTTAATGAGAAAGCGTAATTGATGATCAAACGCTAATGAATAACATAAAGTAAATAGGCATTATTAATGTGCGCCCCAAAGTGGACGACAGTGGGGCGTCCAGTGAGCAGTCGCCACTCGGAATGCGGCATGTTTATTCATCTTGTCGTTTCTATCGTCGGGTCGTCCCTCCTCCCCTACCACTTGGCCCGTTTGCGTCTGCGGCGCGACGCGTCGTCTTATTAAAGTTGATGACAAAGTTTGCGTAGTACCCGGCGAGATTTCGACAGTGCTAGATGCTATAAAAGCACATACATATGTATGTAGTCCACACAGATGCAGATACAGATTCAGTTAAACATACTTATGTATATGTGTGTCTTACATACACTTACGTCTCTGGCTCCCTACCTCCCTCCCCCCTATTCTCTTTCTCTATCTGTGAGTCATAAAAATGTATGAGAAGCCGTCGCTGGCGTTGGGAAAGGGCATACCCTGTCGTTGGCTGCGTAGCCTGCGGATGCTTCGTGACGGGCGAAACGAGAAGGGGCACAGGGCATCTCACGCAGCTGCGACTCAAGCCTGGCATAGCACCCCGCAATGCCTGCGCGCCCGCAAACGCCCTATTAATATATGCCCAAAGCTGCTGCGAAATTTGTAGTGCCGCCTGCCAAGTGAAGCAAGCGGGAAGCGGCAAGTGGCAAGTGGCGCCCCCTGGCCACGTGTTTACATGCGCGAGTGCCATAAACTACGAGTAGCCTTCCGACAAACGCACTTTACAGCCCTGGCCATCCTATGCCCCACATCCCACATCCCACATCCTACATCGTAACGTCTCACGTCCCGTGCCCCGTGCCCCTCGTCCCATGTCGAACCCGCTCTCCCACGTGCCACCCGGCAAGGTGCCTAACAAGGTGGCCATGCTAAATTTTTAATGAAATGTCGCACAGAAAACGGCAAAAGTTGAATTTATGACTAGGCCCAGCAGAAGCGAAAAAACAACAACAACAACAACAACAACAGCAGCAGCAGAAAGCAAAAGTACAGAAAACTGAAAAAAATAAAAAAAAAAAAAAAACTTACAATGTGCCGGCTCCTAAGGGCCGGGAAATCTTTTTTCTTTGCTCCGTCTCTGGCCATGGAGCACGAACGCTTTTTAATTGAGGCTGTTGACATGGGATAATCAAAACTGTCGATTCGCAGAAATCGCAAGAGGTCGCAAACCGAAGCAGAAGAAGAAGAACCGAAGAGAACTTGCGAAACCCTTTTCCGCCTGTGAATAGTTCAGTCCGACTGCAGAGAGACAGAGAGAGAGTGTAAGATTTGCCTCTGTTTGCCTTGAGGTTGTTCGAATTGAATAAATAACTAAGGGAAGTTGGGAAAGACACGGAGGCTGGGTGGGGTTTTAAAAGGATGCGAATCAACTGAGCGAAATAGCTGGACAAAAACTGAAATAGACTATCAAGATACCCTTTATTGCGCTGGGTTTGTTGACGTTAAGAGTTCAGGCATGTGTGATTCAATATTCAATTAGCTCTCTACCCTTTCTTCTTTCTACCCGATCTTATGCGATCTTTAAAGAATCGTTAGTCTGTATGAACGTTCATTCTTCAGCAGCTATAAGAGCTAGAGATACTGAATTTGGTTAGAAAGGTTTCTGTATATCAAATGTAATGATTTAACATGGTTACAAAGCAAACACAATAGGATAATCCCAGAATTCGTTTGTTCAAACCGTGAAAATTACAGGATAAATGTTTTAGAGTGTGTGACATGTCTCGATCGTTACAAGTCTTTTTGTTTTCGGGCATGCCGAGTTCTCTTTACGATCTTGTTCTTGTCTCTTGTTCCGTTCTGCCTTACGTGCTCTCCGTCCTGAAGCTTATCCGCCAGTTCATGCATATGACACCTACCACTACCTCCAGGTTGTCATAGTCGAGTTCCTTAACCAGGCACAATGTGGCCGATAAGGTATTCGAGTTACGACTTACAGTGCCATTTCCCCGTGCATAGTCGTTCCGGTAGTCGTGGCGCTTTCTGTAAACCTCTGACTCTACATTGCTACGTTGTTGTTGCCAAAAGTATTGTGAGGCGCTCGTGGAGTCTGCTGATGTTCCTCCCGTTCGGTTAGATTGCTTTGGTTGTAGCTATAATGTAAGGACGTTATAGTGGACGGATACGCCGGCGAACTCTCCTGATCGGAACCAGCTGGGTTAGCTAATTGATGGAAGGTTGTGCGCTCCTTGTTATATTCGGACGATGGCTGCTCTGGAATATCCATCCTAACGAGAGTTGCGCTCTGTCGCTGCAACGGTTGCTGCTGCTGTTGCAACTGTTGCTGCTGTAACTGTTGTATTTCTTGCTGCTGTTGACTCTGTTGTTGCTTCAGCTGTTTCACCTGTTGCTGGAGCTGAGCTTGGCATGACTGTTGCTGCTTCTCATCGGACCCCTGTGGCATAGCCCCCTCGCGCATGGCTTTATCTAGTTTCTCCTGAGTGACCTCCAAACTGAGTTTTTCTCAGTTTTCAGATTCAGCTGAACAGGCACCAATAACCAATAATTTGATTTAACCATTGAATCTTCTCATTGATTCAGAAACTAACAATAAGTCCAATAGAAATCTGTGTTTGGGTTTCTCCCAAACTAATTATGATTAATTTTAGGTAGTTCCTTTAAATCGGCTTTAAATTTGCAACTGAAAACACAGTCAAAAGTTTATGATATTATTTGATATATGATTAACAATATTTAACTTGGCGTAACAACATCGCACACACACATAGCAATTTGTTAATCAGCTTAGAGCCGAAACTCAATTGGGCCATTCACTCACTCACTTTGCTGGAGCTGCCGCTGCCGCTGCCGCTGTGACGAAAATGACGACGAAGACGTAGGCATTATAATCGTATAACGTATAACGTATTCACCTCTGTGCTGCATACCGACTCGTATTGCGAATAACTCACATGCTATTCGCATTGAGAACTGAACACACACACGCACGCACGCACACACACGCGCCCATTACTTGATTACTCTATTTAGGCTTGTCGTCCGTCAGTCCGTCGGTCCGCTGGTCCTTTGGCCCACTGAGTGCTTGGTATATATAGTAAGCACGGAACTTTTAAGTCGTAAATAAACATCTCTGGCATTGTTTCCCCCAGTGCACCGAAAATTGCCAGCAATTCAAGCACTCTCAGCTCTAAGCTTCTCATTAATACTCACAGAGAGAGAGAGAGAGAGAGAGAGAGAGAGAGGGACACACACACACTCGCACACCCGCCCACTGATAAGGGGGGGAAATTCCTTTACATATTGGCTTGCTTATTGAAATTGACAGTAAAGCATTTTCCGGGCAAATCAATTGCAATTTCTTCCCCAACTCCCAAGTCCCGATGATGTACAGCATAATTGGGGACTGCATTTCGAGTGCTTGGCAAATTAATAGCGCATTATCCGAGCCAATTTGTTAAGTTCACCGAAATCGGCCCAAGACGCTTAGCGTCGTGTTGAAATATTCTATAGAGTGCTATAAGCCCATTTCGATTGGACAGGCTCTTTGGGTTTGCCTTAGCTAACCGCTTTGGGTAACTTTTACGAAAGCTGGCATAATAAAGGATTATACATGTGACCTAAACTGTTAAGGGAGTACTTAACAAAAACAAAAAAAGCATAGTGCATTCTATTGGGATTCCAAGGATTATGTGGAGTCTTAACTGATTTTTAGAAAGATTCGTAGAGCCGAACCTTAAGTTGGGATAGCAAAGGCAAGGGAATAACTAGAAGCAAGAACTAAAGCAGTATTGAAAGCTAACCCCCTTTATTTCTGAACCCATCTTTAAAGTTAATAGGAGAATTCGCTGAAAATTGTACGTTAATTAAATGACAGCAATCCCAATCGAAATCGCATCAGACTTTGAAATTCGCTTGCATTCGAATTGATTCCAAATTCTTTACAACTTCTCGCACCTTGCGTTAGCCGACTGTGTTTGTGTGTGTGTGTGTGTATTTGGGCATGGTCAATACAGACTAATTGCGCTTAACAAGCTAAAGGAAGTAACCAGCGGGAAATTCCGAAACAAAAAATGAGCAGAAAATGCAGTGCAAAAAATTACAGGCAGAATGTGGAACGAACTCGAAGGAAAGAGGAACTGGGGATGGGATGGCGGATGGCTGGTTAGGAGTCAACAAAGAAGTAGCAAAGGCGGCGACAGAAGCAGCGAATGGGGGAGTGGCCATGGCCGTGGCGCTTGGCGCTTGGCAGCTTTCGCTTGTGTGGGCAAAAAAGATGATAACACGCTCCTAATGGACTTGACATGCAAATTGTCGTCATCAACAGCGCCCCAAACGAGCAGAGGCAGCCGCACAAATAACCCGCAATGGCCAATGGACAGCGCTGGGCGGATTGAACACTGCCCCTGGGAGGAGTTAAGGTAGGTGCGGAAGGTGTCTGAGGTTTTGATTAGAAACAGTACGATGGATTTGGGGATGGGAGAGATTTACAGGATGCGGTAGTGTCACGTTGGCATTAGACGCTGACGACAACTGCTTGGATTTTGATTGTTGATTACCTTGACGGGTTTGGAGGGGGTGCACTAAGGTTGCTACTGGTGGATTTCCAAACTGCAGCAGCAGCAGCAGCAGATGTCGCATTGCAAATTGCATTAGGCAAACAATTGAGCTCGAGCTGAGTCTCTAGCAGATCGCAGCGTGGCAGCTTTTATTGCATACATTTAGGGACTCCGGGCGCCGGCTCCGAGTCCGGATTTGCAGAGGGCCCAGAGCAATTTGTGGCTGGCAGCCACTCGATCAGCAAATTCGCAATCATTAACGCAATTTGCTTGCCCAGCTGCCATGAGAGTCAATGAAGCGCAAGTGCATTTTCCTTCCATGTGTGTGTGTGTGTGTGCAATAAGCTGGTTTAACATAAAAATTTAACTGTTGCTAAGCATTTGGGAATATTTTTCAACGAATATTTTGATTTGATTGAATTTGTAAAACTTACTTAAGCCATCGCTTGTTTACTTTTCTCGTGTGTGTGCACTAACACATACAAAGCAGAGTTGCACTGAAAAAACGTAGCGCATTGATATATCGATAGCTCGCTACAATTATCAACTGCAACTCAACTGAGGCGTATAACTTTAACTTATACAGTATAAGAGCTCCACAAGCTGACTTAGATCAACTGCTTTTTTAAACGCTCAAAGCGCTTTGAATTTGCGTTAATTACACAAACAACGATGTTAATTACGAAAATGAAACTGAAAATTTCCTCTTTGTAGTCAAACAGGATATTTGATATTATAATCTTGATGGTGCGCAGCATGGAGCCTTGTGGAGAATGTGCTTTGATTGATGTCCAATTGAAGCTGCGTATGCACAAGCTAATTGAGGTTAATTTCGTAAGCAGGTAAAAATAGAAGCGAAAGCAGTAAATCAAAAAGGGGCGAGGCAGGGCAAAAGGTTAAAAGCGAAATGAGCAAATGACTTAATAAAACATAACATTCTATTGTGTGTGTGTGTGTGTGTGTGTGTTGGTGTGAGTGTTTTTATGTTTTAGGTGCACCCGATAACGCGAAAATTTCAATTTAAAAATTGACACGATTAATTAAAAAGTCAAAGCGCCATGTAACAATGAAAACCACACACCTAAGAAAGCGCGCGTGTGAGCGGGACAAGAAAAACGCGAGCGCCAAAAGCAAAAGGGAGCACAAAGAACGCGCGGGTGTGCGTGTGTGTGTGGGGTGTGCGTGTGCTGAGAGCAGAAGTTCGAGAGTCGCGCAACTAGCAACAAAATGTATTGCATTGCAGAGCATCGATAAGTAGCGTTTATTTATCGCCGCCAGGGGAGATGTGTATTTAATAAATACCATTTATCGAGCTAATATAACCGCGTTTTCAACTAGTTGCTGCCCCCCTGGTTGGCAAAATATTTGCTGCTGATTTGCCTCATTAACAAATTATTACGCTCTTTTACACGTTTCGCATTGCGCGTTTTACCATTCACACATTTCACACTGCTGCCACGCCCACGCCCCCAAAGGGTTGGCGCGAGGAGAAGGAGAGCAGAGGGTTTGCTCTGCCTGTTTATTTGGTATAGCAATTTTCTTAATTTCCATCTCTCGGTGCAGTGGCGTGGCAGCCGGAACTTGAAGTTCCTACTCGCTGCAGGGTCATGGCGAGGGGGTCGGTGCGAGGAAGGGAATCAAAGCAGCGCCTAGACCGGACAATGCGGTGGGCTTAAAAGTCCCAGTCTGCCGCACCCGGGCAGGAAAGCAGGCAATCCTTTGTGCGCCCCTGGCACAGTCACAGTCGCGCCCGAGCCCGATCCCAGCTGGGCCAGTGCGAACGCATACGCTCCGCTCCGCTCTCTGCTTTGCGCTCAGTGCGCTCTCTCCGCGCTCTCGTGTTACTTTATTCTAATTGAAAACGAAAATGTAATTAGTTTGCCTACGAAGATGTTGGCGGCGTTAGAGCCGGCGTTGGTGGCAGCAACGACAGCGGCGGCCGCGGCCGCGGCGGAGGCGGCGGCTTCAAACGAAAAACGCGCGCGCAAATGTCGCAAAGTTTGTTTAAAAATTACCAAGGCAGCCACCCAGCCCCGCCCGGAGCTGTGCTTAGGCTGTGGAAACAATTAGCAGAAAACAGCACAAAGAATCGGTGACGGCAACGCGTCTGGCGCAGAGTTTGGAGTCGAAAGAGGCGGCAGCTCGGCTTATTAGCGAAGCGTCCGTCTTTAGTTACCCCCCTTCTCTGCCCCCCTCCTCTGATCACATCTAGTACATGTACGCCTTTTGCTGCGTCGCTGTCTACGTTGGTTCGCCCACAAACGTTTGCTTTATGCATATGGCGGCAAACATTTGCGGAGCCTGAGCTGCGAAACCAACAAAGCCAACTGACAAAGCAAGCCAAGGCGAGGCGAGGCAAGGCAAGGCAAGGCAAGAAATCAGCCTAAAAGGCCAAAGACACGGCCATACACACACACACACACACAATATGCCAGTCAGCCAGGCCTGGATAGTCGAGAAGGCGAAGGCGGACAAGTCAGCCTTTTAAAGTCGCTTGTAGCGGGAATTGTGCCAGATTGACTTTTTATTCCATGTCAAAGAGCCGCAACACAGCGAGAGAGTGAGAGCGAGAGCGAAATAGCGCAAATACTTGTCTGTGGCCATTGAGATCGCAGCGAATGCTTAAAAGAGTGCGGCGAATTGCAAGAGAGACACACACACACACACACACGGGAGCATAGCCATATGCACATAGGAACGTGGTAAGAGCATTAAAATGAATGGTATTTTAATGTTAATATTATAAATAAGCATTTAATCCTCTGGCAGTGCCGAAAAGACTTCAATTCACACAGCTGCACACATACATTGTTACATACATACATATGTGCGTAACGTAATGAGCTGATAACCGCGGCAAGCACGAAAAGTGTTGGCTTTTGTTCTCATATTAATGCAGACATACATACATACATACATGTGGGTAGTGGAAGAGCGTGTGAAGAGACACGTGTCTATTGTTGTAATTGGTGCAGTTTAGCGGCTATTATTGGGCATTTATTTTCATTGGCTCAAATTAGTTCGTAATTAAAGGTGACACATATTCCAAAAATTAAAGCCGCGCAGTTGACTGAAAAGTGCAAAATGTGCGCATTAACGCGCGTGCGAGTGTGTGTGTGTGTGTGTGTGCACATACATAGTTCGATTTGTGTTCAATTGAGCGAGAGAGTGAGGTGAGAGAACTAAACGAGAGAGCTTAGTTGTTTGTTGTGACTCAACCAGTTCGTTCAACTGACGCTTGATCAAGTCCGATAACAATAAACAGCAGTTCAAACGAACGAACAAGCACAATCGAAATCGAAATCGAAATGGAAATGGAAAAATTGAATGGCTGTCAGTGAAATGAAATGTAGAAAATAGCGCGTTCGAATGTGTCGTTCTATGCAAATCTATTAGTAAGTTTGAGCAAAAGTCAGAAATGCTGCGCAATTTAGTCAAAGTGTTGGAGCATTAAGGCAGCTCGCAAGCTTGCGCCCAACTGCGGTTTGCTGTAATCCTCATTTGGCAAGGTGGCGACGTTATGGCACGGTGCGGTAAATGTACATACAAGTGGCTGTGGCGGCTCTGACTGGCTTCCAGGCTGTTTGCATGTGTGTGTGTGTGTGTGTGTGTGTGCGAAATGGGAAAATGCAAAGAGCGAACGGCGCAATGCGAATTGCGAATTACGATTGTGCATATTGCACATTGCACATTGCTCGTTGCACGCTGCACACTGCACACTGCTCGCTGCACGTTGCACATTTCGCATTGGCACAGAGCAGACAATTAGCAAAAATATCAATTGGAGTCGGTTCTGCGCTGTGTGATGGTTTAAGGGTTTGACGGGAAGTCGCTTTTTGGCCATCCATGTTGTTGTTATTGTTGCTGCTGCCGCCGCCGGTGTTGCTGCTGCTGATGCTGCTGCTGCAGCTGCCTGTAGTTTTGGTGTAAACCTGAGCTAAGCTTTTGTAAATGCTACACGAAGCGCCCATAATTGCGCCATGAACGTGCGCTGCTCGCAACGTTCCTCTCTACGCAGGGCTATCATTTTCAAAAAGGGGTCGCCCCAGCAGTGCACGTTCAGGAGAGGGAGAGAGAGAGGGGTAGATGTCCCCCGAACTGACCGCAGAACGCGCCGCTGCGTAAATGTTACAGCAATGAGCGGTTTTACAGTTGAGTGAATTAATCCGCGCTCACACACAGCCCAACACCCGCTGCACACACACACGCGCACACACAGACGGGCACACACACTCCCGGCTACATACACATATACAAAGAGGCCCTCGCACGAGAGCAATTATCATGTTTCAATTTGCATTTGTAAGCACTGCAGTTCACGTTTCAGGTGCAGGCTGCAGCTGCAGGATAACACGGGCTGCCTGACTACTGCTTGACTGCTGCCAGCCTGCCTGCCCGCCGGACGATTGCCAGGACGTTGCCGTCGTCGCTGCTGCTGCCCGTGCTGCACTTGGCATTTGGCATTTATTGCAAATGGTTGCCGCACGCGGCACCCGAAAATGGCGTCATTTCCGCACCTGACGCGCGTTTTACAAATCAACGCAAATTTTTTAAAACGCTTCGCTCTAACCAGCTCGGCTAGCCTGTCCGGCAAAACTGGCGGAGGAGGAGGGCGGAGTGTCCTTGTCGTTGCTGTTGCTGTTGTTGCTGTTTTCCGCTAAGAATTTGTTTACCGTTGCCACTGCCGCTGCCGCTGCCGCTGCTGCTGCTGCTGCGGTTTGTTATTGTTCGCTGATAAAATCATCAATAAATTAGAAACGTACCCAGTCGCCACACTGTGGTGCCTCCTCGTCTCTCCGGGCCGCCCCCTTGCGCCCCTTTGATTCTGTCACGCCCTCGCCTGTCACTCAGCCGACCATAACATCCGTTGGCAGTTAAATACCAATGCCGGCGTCTGTTCGTATGCAACGGTATAACGGTATTTCCGCCTGTCGGTGGCCCTCCCACTCTTCCTCTCTCTCACTCTCTCTCTGTCTGTCTCCATTGCAGGGCCTAGCAGTAATATTTGGTTGCAAATCGTCAGAGTCTTGAAGTGTTTCGATTTGTAGGGTAAACCAAAGGTATCTACTTTGCATAGAACATGACATCAGATGTGATCAATTGTAGCATATCAACTATAACATTTTAGATTCTACAATAGTTTAAGATTATATAATGTTAATAGCAAGCGATATAGAAAGGAGTCAAACAACGGACAGGGCAAATTTTCTATCACGCATGTAGATGCTATAAAGCATGCCATAAACTGAAAGAAATGCCATAAAATGTATCTAAGGAAACTAGTATCTTCTATGATACATGCTGCCATGACACTCATATACCCCATTGGGATTTGCTACGCTTTACAGGGTAGCTGGTGTAATAACACAGCAAGTCGCGTCGTTGAGTGTGTTGAACAAGGCTTTCAAGAGGCGCCACACTGCGTGCAGGGGGGAGGGGAAACGGGCACACATTAGAGGTGTTGTTTTATGCACACACACACACACACGCACAGCAAGCACAAACAGATGTGTGCTGGCATTTTATGCATATCGAATACGCTCGAAAACATAAATTTCCAAATTTTGATTATTGCACAATAATTAGCGACAAGAGATAAGAGCACAGCACATGGGCGTGGAAGGAGGGCGGGGGGTCCCCTGCAATATGCTTGGTATTATTATTGCCTTCCGCATGTGGCATAAATATGCAGCTGGCACAACGTGTGGCATGTTCTTCTTGTTGTTGATTCTTTCAATTACGAATCAAGTCGAGTTGCCCGCGGTCGCGTAATTAACTTAAGCTCATCGAAGATGCAGTTGTTCTTCGTCCTTCGCATAAAGAACACGACTGATTGTTGTTTCCATCTTAAGGGGCAGCTGTAAATGCGTGGCTGCTGGGGCAGCGGGTGTATGTGAAGAGCGGGCCCTCCCTCCCTGGGGTAGGCGTGGCTTTTTTGTGGCTTTTCGAGTGCGTAAGCAGCTTTTGCTGCAGCTTATAATTGCATTGATTCCCCATTGCAATTCAAATTGGAATCGAAATCGAATTGAATTGTGAATACGAGGGCGAATGAGTTGTGTAAGTGTGTGGGTGTGTGAGTCGTGAATGCGATTGTGATTGAACAATTTGATTGATTTGCGCGCGCAACCAAACAATTTAAGCAAAAACATTCTTGCGTTCGCATGCAAAAGTCGTGATTTTTCTATCCCTTTCACAGTCACTCTTAATCTTGCTTACTCTCAATATTTCTTTCTCATTATTTCTCGCTTCTTATCGCTTTTTTCGCTTCTTGTTATTTCTCTTTCTTTTCTATACATCTCTCTCTCTCCAACTCTGATTAGCTCTTTCCCTTGTTCTGTCTTAACCTTTGTCTCTTTCTTTCTATACTTCTCTCTTTCCTTCTCTTTCTTCTTTTCCCTACCACTCTCACTCTTTTTCTGTAGCTCTTTCTCTTTCTATATCTCATTTTGTATCTCTTTTTCCTTATAGGTCTCTCTCTTTCTATATCTCCCTGTATGCCTCTATCTTTCTAAAAACTGCGCTCTTTCTCTGTCTGCCTGTCTTCCGCTCTTTTCTGTCTGTCTTCCTCTGTCTCTCTCTGTCTGTCTCTCTCTGTCTCTCTCCTCTGACTCTTCCTCTCTCTTTCTCTTTCCCTCTGTCCCCTTCTGTCGCTCGTTGCCTCCATCTCTTTCTATCTATCTGTCTACCTATGTCTCCCTCTGTCTCTCTCGGCTCATTACGCTGTCACAAGTTTTTATCGCAATCATTTTAGTTCTCTATTGTTTTTATTGTTGCTAAATTACATCACTGCATTTTGTACACACACTCACGCACACACACACGCACCCACACACACGCAACTTCGTGCGCTATCAGTGCGGGTGAAAGAGCAATTAACACCTGATGCCGGTTCGCGCGCGACGCGTGCGGCGTGTGCTTTGAGAGGCTTCACTGATTTTGCATTGGGTAAATAAGAAGCAAGGTGGGGGGGGGTTGTGTAGGGGCAGTGTTGAAAGAAAGGATCTTTGAGATTATATATAAATGGATTACCCTAGTTAGCTTATGTTTTCTTAATGCAACCGATAGGGAGGAGAAAGGATGATAATTAGGAAAATGTGACACAATTACTTATCCCTATCGATATATGGGTTATACATACATAGCTATTCGAACAGCAGTATATACTTGTGTATGGGTAACTTTATAAATTTAACTTACGTACTTCATTTGCGTTATATAATATATTCTATACAACTTATTCTTTACACAGTTAAAATAGGACAACAAATTGCTCGTGGGTTGGCCATGCTCTCAGATAGAGTACATGTCCCACCCCCAGGATGCTACTAGCCTGAAATTTCTAAGAAAGCTGACTAATCGAACGACTCAACGACCAACATAGAGAAGAAGAAACGCTCTTTAAGAATTTGCTCAAATCTCTCAATGTAGGATAACCCAGACAGACAGCGCCGCAAAGCGTAGTTCGAGGGAATGGTTTCTCAAATCAAGATGTAAGACATGACGGGTTTGGTTGAAGAATCTTGATAAATAATACAAATTGGCAGATTGTTTTTATGGCAGCTATAACATTTGTATTACGAAAAAGCCTATGTATTTTATAGGACCTGGTCAGTTGGTCTAGTCAGAACTCAGTGCATCTGTCAGAGTTGCCAACTCCTAGCCACTGAAAATGTTCAGACAAGTATTTAGTCCGTGGATGTGTGGATTCATTGGATTATTTGCAGAATCCCCCGACGAAGTCATTAACCTTCGTTTCCGGATCTGGCTGTTCGACTGTGCCAATAACCTAGATAACTTCATATATCGATTATAAACCAAGCAGGTTTTATAATAATTTTCCAAGCATTAAAAACAGCTAAAAAAAAGACAAGAAAGAAAAGCTACTTTCGACACGCCGAAGGTTTTATACCATTGCAGTTACTCCACATATTAATACTTGTATCTGTCCGATTTAAATAAAACTTGCATAGCATTTAATGGACATACTTAGACATATATCGGGAAAGTTTCACAGCGATATCTTGAAGAATTACAAAATTCGACAGATAGGTTCTATGGCAGCTATACTATATATCGGTCCGGAGTGAGCCGAACTTATTTACAGCGTGCAGCAATAAGAAGCATATATGTAGATATACCAAGATTCATCAAGATAGCTCTAAAACTGAGGGACTAGTTTACGTTGCAACAGACGGACGGACGGACGCACAGACGGACGGACCGACGGACAGATGGACAGATGGACGGACGGACAGACAGACGGATGGACAGACGGATGGACAGACGGATGGACAGACGGACGGACAGACGGACGAACGGACGAACGGACGGACAGACGGACGGACAGACGGACGGACAGACGGACGGACGGACAGACGGACGGACGGACGGGCGGACAGACGGACGGACAGACACCCGGACGGACGGACGGACAGACGGACAGACGGATATAGCTAGTTCGACTCCCCTATTGATGCTGATTGAGAATATATGCACTTTATAGGGTCGGAAATGTCTCCTCTCCTCCTCAATATACCATCTGCAAGGGTATAACAAGAAAAATGTTAGGAAATGGATATATTTTTAGCTGTTGATAACTGTGCAAATCTCTTCGAAAAACGGCTAATTTGACAACACTAACGCTTACCCAGCCAGTTGATAAGAATTTTTGGAGAATTTTCATTAAACTGGCAACACAATTAAGCGAATGCGCGCTCAAGTCACGTCGGACAGGTGCAAGGAGTGTAGTGAAGGGAGAGGGAGGGGGGATTGGGTCAGGGTGAAGGTGTTGAGTAACAATGCAGGTGCAGGTGGAGGTGGAGGTGCAGGTGGAGGTGCAGGTGCAGGTGCACTAATGAGGCGAATGCGCCCCTTCCAAAACAGCATCTGCCGGACACGAGACGAGCTAAGCGAGTCAAATCTTTGCTGTCACAGTCGCTGCCGCTGCTGACGTCGCGGAATTGTCAACAGCAAAACAATATACAAATAAATTGTATTTTATTTCACTTAAGTTGAAAGCAAGCGTCGTCGTCGTCGTCGTCGTCGTCGTCGTCGCAGTCTTTTGCCGGCGTAACAATCGAATCGACAGCGAAAAGGGGGCAAAATGAAGACGCAAAAGGTGTCCACAAGGAGGAGCGCAGCAGCGAGAGAGATGTTTGAGGAGAGAGGAGGAGAGGGAAGGGGGCCAACTGAAGGCGTTCAGGTGGGAGACAGCGCACTGACAGCGACACGTCGCGACGCGTCGTCGCGGTCGCCATTCTCAACGTTGTCGCCGAAGCGAAGCAGCGCAGCAGAAGACAAAGCACGAGGCTAGAACAATGCCAGCAACAGCAACAGCAGCAACTGTTGCAGCAACAACAGCAACTGCAATGTGAACAACATAAAAGCCAAGAAAACAAGTTGACAGAGAAATCTTCGACTTATTCCAGCGAAATCTGAATGCTCCGACACAGACAGAGGCAGAGACAGCGAAAGGGAGAGGGAGAGGGAGAGTAGGGGAAAGTGAGACTGGTAGATATTTCTAATTTCATAGTCCTTAGCATTGTAAGAAATTCCTTAGATGGTGCAATTACTTAAGCTACGTAACGGACTTTGCATTATGCGCGAACTTCACTCGAGCAATTTGCGCCGTTTGTGTTGCATGCGAGAAATTTGTTGTTAATTATTAAACCGTTATTTTTCTCCATTTCCCAATGTTTGTTTTTTGGCATTAAACATTGACTCTGCCATTTAGAAGCATCGTCGATTTGTACAGCTTTCAATTTGAGGTTATGTGTGTCTGGGGTTTGAGGTTATGTTTGTGTTTGCGTTGCAAAATATGCGTAAAAACTTTACTTATTTATTTGCTATTTGATTACAATTTTGCACCAACAATTTAAGCATTTTCAGCCTGAATTGCAATTGCATTTAACCCGTTTGTTTCATATTTATGGGGCCTTGAGATGTAGTGCATAGTTCCCGTACCTGCTATGGCATCCGTTTGAGTAATCTCCCCTTTCTGGTGCTGCTTGTGGCTTGTGCAACAAATAAATCAAATCAATGCGCATATTTCGGTTTAATAATATCTAATTAACAAATATTTACATTGATTGAGCTCGACGCACACGCACACACACACGCACACACGCAGGCATTTCGAAGTCAAAGCTCTTGAAATCAGTCCAGCTTTAATTACAGTTCAATGCGCATTTTGGAAGAAAAACACTTTCCATTTGGACTTAACTATCAGCGACAGAACAAGCTTAGCCCAGGCCCTGAAGTTGGTTGTGGTATACCCTGTGGTATACCCTGTAAGAATGGATGCACCATAAGCTAGATGTTACAGCATGTATCTCGATATTCGATATTCGAATTATATATATTAAAAAGGTAACAATTTTGAAAAATAACACTTAGTGTAGGCGGTGGGCGTGGCAACTTAAATTGGAACTTAAGTTTATCTGCCTATGGTGTAGAGAAATCTTTGTGTATGAATATGGTATGTCTAGCTCTTCTAGTGGCTGAGATGGGTGCGTTCATACGAACCAATAGATAGCAATAGTTGGCTGCATGATCTCAATGTAGCACAAGAATATATATGCATATATACTTTGTGAAATATGCCACAGTTACCTGCTCAACCGAATACAGGGTATGCCCTGCTCTATACCCATTTGGTTTGGTAAAACCAGAGGTATCACATATCATCAGTAGTTCTGCAATCTGTGTATGGTGTGTGTGTGTGTGTGTGTGTGTGAATGCTGCACAAACGAATCTATCCTTTGCGCCCAATAGCCCCATAGGGTATCTCATTACAATTGAAAATAAACTGCACATTTTCAGCAATTTCTATTCAAATCGAAATTTACTTATATACTAAAATGTATATTTACCACATACACAATGTAGACGCTCGCCTAAGTAATAGCTGACTGACTGACTGACTGACTGACACCTGCCCCCCCCTCCTCCCATGACACCTTCTCCACCTTGCGCTGCCTTCGTGCTGCCTCCTTGCGCAACGTAGACGCTTTTCTTGGTTGATATTGTTGCACTTTTTATGCCGCAACGCGGCAAAGCAATGCTGCGTCTGGGAGTAGATGCTGTGCAAAGGGTGGTGAGGGGAGGGGCATGCGATGTGGCATGCAACAGAGTTGCCGCAGCAGCAGCAGCAGCAGCAGCGCAGTGCAATTATTTAATGACAACTCGCAGTCGAAAATCTTTGGCAGTTCGTGCTATGCGTCGATGCGCGACGCTGGCAGCGCAGTCGACTGAGGCAGCAGGCAGCAACATTAAAATAACAAACACAAGCAGCGCGCAAAGAGGCAAAACAAAAAAGAAAAAAAAAAAGAAAACAAAAGCGCGCTTTGTAAGGCGAGAAAAATTGGTCAAGTGGGCGCAGGCGGTGGAGGGGCAGGAAGAACAGAAGCTGGAGCAGCCTGACTGACACACTGCCCGACTTGAAGCTATTTACCTTGCATGTGTGCGTGCAGGCAGCAGCACAGAGGCATAGGCTGAGAGGGGCAGGGGTAAGGGGTCGGGGGAGGGGGAGGGGGGTGTTTGCGTGGGCGCTGCGGTGGCTGCCATCTTAATTTGCATGCATTTTCGTTGCGTGCGCGCGTGTGTAATTTATTTCTGGTGACGCTTCCTTCGCGCGTCGCCCCAAAAAAAAAATTCCCTTGAACTTGCAGCATCGCCGCAGCAAAGTGACGAACGACAATAAACGACGCGCCGCCGCCGCCGCCGCCGCTGCTGCTGCTGACGCTGACGACGAACGGCAAACGACGCCGTCAGCGCCAAATGCGGCCTATGCGCTGCGGCGCGACGACGTCTTGCCGAGTCGCCGAGTCGGGCACGACTGGCAGCGCTTCTTGCACGAAGGCGCCGCCGCACGACGCCAATGCGTTCCACAGCCCACAGTCCACTGTTTGCATGTGTGTGTGTGTGTGTGTGTGTGGGCGTGAGAGAGATGACACTAAGCAAATTTGGCGATTAATGCAGTCCAAGTTTGAATTGGAGTTTGAGTTAACAGTGAACAAGCTGTATGTGTGTGTGTGTGTGTGCGTGTGCGCGTATGTGTTGCACATTATATATATATATATATAAATACGCTGCATATGTTTTGGCACTTAACGGTAATCAAAGCCATTTAAGCCCTTGACCAGCTTGAGGCATCAATCAGTCAACTTTCTGCGGAAGACAAGTGCAGTCAGCAGACAATAAAGTTAAAAGTTAAAGAGAATTAAGATTCCGTTCAAGATGTTGTATGCTTGGTACTACTGGCAAATCTCAGTGCTAATTATACTGTTCTTCTATAGTGACAATTTCGATATGCTGCTATTCGCGTGCCTTTTGCACATCTATTTTCTGTTCCAACGTCGTCATCGTCGTTGATCGCCAACGCGGTTAACGCTTCAAAAGTAAAACTAAAAGTAAAAGTAAAAGTTGTTACAATTGTTGTCGGGTAAGTCAAGTGTCGGTAGCGTAGTGGAGTGTATACCAATTTGATATTATTTAATTTCCAAACCCTGACATTAAAAGTTGTATTTTCTAATTTAAATTACTTAAATTATGTTCAGAGCACAAAAAATATAATAAAATATATAGTTAATTTAATCTAAATAAAAAACAAATAGGAAGGGCTACACTCATGTGTTGACTGTATAAGTCCATGGATTTTTGAAGATCATCATCAAAAAATCAGATTGAGAAAACTGTTAGAAGCTCTGGAATTTGAACCAACGATCCCATTAAATCATTATTGGTTCCGCAGTTCGCAACCCAAACACGGACGCACTTACGCGTTGGTTGTCAATATATCTAACATATTTAAGAAACAAATGCATCAAAATCCAAGCAGTTGGAAAAAAACACTGCTTGCTTGTTTGCAGTGGTCGCAGTGAAAATCTATAGGAAACGTTGAATAACTTTTATGTTCATTATGTTCCGATCGAAACCAAATTTTCAGCAATCGTTTGGGTGGTAATAATTATCATACACACCAAAATTGAATACTGTAGCTTTATTAATGCGCTTGCTATTTGGTTTATCGATTTGCGGGGGCGGAAGTAGGCGTGGCCCAAATTTTAATAAAAATTGTACAGCGTATTACCCACATGAATGTTGTCACCAAATTTGGTGGCTCTCTGAGATAAAGGCGTTCATACAGACAGACAGACGGACATGGCTCAATGGACTCGGCTAGTGATCCTGAGCAAATATATATTCTTGCTCAGGATCATCTTATGGAGTCGCAGATGTCTCCTTCTGCTTTGTTACGCACATTTTGACAAACACAATACACCAAGTATATTTTTTAGAATCCATTGTCTAATAAATGATTCTATTATTTTTGTTGTATTTTTATTCATAAATAACTCAAACAAATTTCTTTGCAATGTTTTTCAATTTTTTTGAAACTAAATTTTAAAAATATATTTATTATTAATTCTAATTAATTTTATTTTTTCAATTTATTTTATTCTACAATTAATTTTTTTGTGATTAATTTAAATGAACTTTAATTTAAATACTTGTGTAATTACACGTTGAGTCGATCTAAATGAAATTGAACCAATAATTTATATTTAAAATGAATTTATACTAAATTTACCAGGTTTTTGATCTCTTTAAATATGAACAAGAAAGAAAGGCTAGCTTCGGCACGTCGAAGGTTTCATAGACCTGCAGTTACTCCAAATATGAAACAGGGCGATAGGTTCTATGACTGCTTTACGATATATGTGTTCGATTTTTATAAAATCATTTAATGGGCATATATCAGGAAAGTTTCATAGCGATATCTTGAAAAACGAAAAATTTTTTTCAAATTTTCATTGCCTTTGAAGGACATACTTAGACATAGATGAGAAAAGTTGTATAGCGTTATCTTCAAAAATAACAAAATTCGACCGATAGGTTCTATGGCAGCTATACGATACATCGGTTCGATTCGGCTCGTTCAAAGTTGATCAAGATAGCTCTTAAACTGACAGACTAGTTAGCGTTGCAACAGACGGACAGACGGATAGACGGACAGACGGGCATTGCTATTCTCCCATTAATGCTGATTAAGAATATATATACCTTATAGGGTCTGCAAGGTTATTAACATTTAAATGTGTTCAGAAACTTTTTCTGTTTTAAAATCAAAGCTTTATAAAATTTTGATTTCCGTGAGCCAATGTGACATGTGAAACGGTAAAACTCATCTGAGCTTCTTACGTTAAAATTTTTGATTCCTAACTATATACGACCTATTGTTATAGAAATTATACAAAAAACTGCAATATAACAGTTTTAGTGGTCGTGTGTATAAGAACTTACAAGATTCAAGGATCAAGGATCAAGAATTATTATTATTATTAAATTATTATTATTATATTAATTATGCCATTCGACCATTGAAAATGGTCAAAAATGGTATATTAAGTTTGTGCAAATGTGTGTAACAGGTAGAAGGAGGCGTGGCAGACACCACAAGTTCTTGCTCAGGATCATCAGGCGAGTCGATTGAGCCATGTCCGTCTGTCTGTCCGTTTGAACGTCTAGATCTCAGCTATTTCAAAAGCTGGAGACTCCAATTTGATATGAAGGTCTATAAACATCACAAGCTCCTGGAGTTTATTTCAAATTTGAGGTGCCACGCCTACCGCCTCTGAAAATTGATAAATAAATTTTTGAGGTTGCTTTGTGACGAAAGTATTAAAGTTTCATCGTTTTGCTTTAACACACATATAGATTTATACTATATGCATATATATTCCATATTTCAAGCCGATCGGATTATAAACTCAAAAGTTATTCAATTGAACGTTTTCCGTAGTTGCTTGTTGCTTGTGCCTTTACAGCATGTCGTGACGTCAACGTAGCGTTGCTTCGTTTCAGCCGTAGCGTGTATAAAGCTGCTTGCTATGACGTTTGCATATTTACATGGTGCTATTCAAAGTTAGATCTAATTCAAACAATAGGTGGCAGCTGAACTTGTGCAGAGGCAATAAAAGTGTGATAATTTCCTTCGAAACTAGACGAACGGTATCCTACTGTCGGGTGCGCTCGACTGTAGCTTTCCTTACTTGTTTTTTATTACATTAATCACAAATACCTAAAACCCATCCCTAAAGTTTTCCCTAACTATCTATGATTTTGTTTATGAAGAGAGCTTTATATGTGTTTTTTTTTTTCAAAACTAGTTTGACATAATCGACAGGGATGAACTGAAAATTGTGTACTGATCCACCAAGAACATAAGACGTAACATATGTACATACGTGCTGGGTTGGTACATATGTACTTTAAATATGCCTCCAATTGAATTCCAATTTGCAATTGGTTTAGATTGATTTAATTTGGAAAAGGGAAACAATTTCATAAATTGCCCCATGGCAGAGCAGCCAGCAGCGCTGTCCGGAGGCGCAGCCAATGCAGTCGCAGCATCGACAGGTAAATAAGTCGATGCGCAGAAGCGCAGGTGTGCAGCTGTGTGGGTGGCTGGCGAGAGGTGGAAGGATGTCTGTGAGTGTAAGATGCAGCGCTCTGTGCTTATCTGATGCGTTGCCTGCGCCGTGCGTCTATCGGAATGTGGCGCATCTCTAGTGTGAATAGAATCCACACATGGCATCCACATGCTGCTGTCGGCGCTTGCGCCATACCGAACAGCGCCTTTTGCCGAACACTGCCGAAGATGAGGACGAGGACGAAGGGAGACGATGTTGGCGACGACGACGACGACGACGACGACGATGCGTCGCGACGTCGGCGTCGACCTGCCAAAGTGGCAAAGGTGCGCGTATGCGTGCGGACTTCCTCCGTGTGCATGTGGAACCTAAGGATAAGCACATCTGGCACACACACACACACACACACAGAGACGGCGCCACAAGCAGCGCGTACCATTGGCCGAGTTTTGCGCGCTGCGCTGCTCTGCTTCGATTCAGTTTCGTTCAGGATTTCGAAGGCGACGGTTTGTGCCACGCGACGCGCGCTTAAACTGCTCCCCCCGAAAGCAAAAAAAAAACAACACACACACACGCGCACACACAACAGAGCTTCAACACGCTGTGACTTTAGTGTGTCAATTCTGTGACTGCTGTGTGAACAGTGACTGAGTGACTGAGTGAACAGTGACTAAGCGCGTGAACGGCTAAATCGTTGGCAAAACAAAAACTTTCGTGGCTTGTCCAAATCTCGTGCTACGCTTACCGCGCCTTCACGTGTTCTTGTTCTTCTTGTTGTTGTTGTTGTTGTTATTGTTTTTTAATTTTGTTTTTGTTTTCCTTGCTGCACGGCAAAACAAGTGAAATGTAAACAGTCCGAGCCGCGGGCTCCGTGCATGAGCTGCTCCCCAGCTAGAAAAGTGTTACCCCGATTTGTGGCAAGTGCAGCAGCAGCAGCAGCAGCAGCAGCAGCAGCAGAGGTAGCAGAGGCAGCAGCGGCAGAGCACACATTGCGCCGCCGGCGGCTGGCCCAATAATAATTTACTCTACGCGTAAGTGTTCCCAACTGCATGTGCATGCAACTGTTTGTGTGAGTGGCCGAGTGCGTGTGTGTGTGTGTTTGTGTGTGGATGTGTGTGTTGAGGTGGCCTGCAGCACGTGCCGGCTAAATGAGTCGTTGTTGTTTAATTTGCAGCCAATATTTGCAACTGTGCCCGGGAACACTTATAGCCTGGGGACGGTAAAGGGGGAGGAGCGTAAAAAAAGCGTAGCATACTTTTCGGCGCTGCTGGAATTTCACTCGAAAGCGGCGCTAATCAATTGAATTTCATTTGCCAAATTTACAGACAGGCAGGCAGATAAAGTGAGCAGAAGAAAGGGAGATAGACAGTTAGATAAAGAGAGCTAGACAGAGACTACGCACAGTGGGTAAATGTGATTTAAATGCCCAAAGGGGGGCAAAGCCGCTTTCCTTCTCTCGAACTTGGCATAATTGACAACATCTACTCTACAGTACATCTACATATATATGGTATATGACAAATGGCCATAGCGCTCTATATACTATATATACAATCGAAAGTCACAATAACTGAATCTTGTTCGACAAGCAGAATGAGAAACTTTTCGCGCTTCTTGTCAATGCGCTTTGTAGACGCGGCCGCGGCAAATTGCCTGTGCCCAGCTGTCTCTCTGTGTCTGTGTGTGTGTGTGTGCAGCTGTATTTGTATTTGTATATGCATAAAGTTGTGTTTATGCCAAAAATCCAGTTGGGTAATAAAGTCGCCATCAATTTGGCACAATAAAATGCAAAACGCGAAATAAACCCGAAAAAGGCAGCTGGCTGGGGCCAAATTGAAGGAAAGTGTGCGAAACTGGGGGCCAGCCCACACAGCATGAAGTGCAAATGGCCAACACACACACACACACATAGAGAGAGAGAGAGAGGGTGCGACAGTTGAACTGGTATCGATGCGTTGCGTTCGACTGGTCATAAAAGTGGCATAAAACAGCGCATAGATATCGTCAATCAGTTAGATAAACACACATACGCACACATATGCTCACACATCTGCATATACTCAGAGAGGTGTGTGTGTGTGCGTGTGCGTGGAGCATTTTATGACCTACAGGCTGCCTACAAGTGTTGTACCAAATTTGATAGACAGTCTGCAACAAGCGGAGGCAGCAGCAAGAATAACAACAGCAGTAAGAAGCACAACAAGCACAACGGCAGCAGTGGAGCAAAAGACACTGACAGCTGCCCACCCCCTTCCTTTGCCCCCCCCTCTCTCTATCTCTCTCTTTCTCTCTGTCTTTGGCCTGGCAGGCTCACCTGGTCGCATTACCGAAGCGCTCACCGACTCAGCATCTTTTTCGTGTTCGGCTTGTCTTGGCAGCTGGTAACGCTGATTAAAGTGCTCTACACCCACACACACACACACACACACACACACACCTACACACACACGGCGAGCAAGAGAGACATTCATAGAAAGCAAACGGTAAACGGCAACATTTCGCACGACTTTGACATTGGGACGCCCACACATCGAGCCGAGCTGTTAGCGCACCTGCCACGCCCACTTCCTCATATCCCATACCTACGCCCACCCCTTAGGGCGCTAAGTAGCAGCTAACAGCAGGTAAGTGTGACAATAAAAATAAATGGCAATTCGCGAGCCGTCGCCGTCACCGTCACCGTCACCGTCGCCGCCTGCGATGGAACATCAAAATTTTTGTTGTGCACACTTTATGGACGAGCCTCGGCAACAAGCGCAATGTCAATGCCAGCGAAATGCGACACGTCAATGCGCTGCGCTGCGACTTAAGCAAAGTCAGTAAAGCCAGTTTGTCGATATGAAACAGGAGTGCGGAGAGAGAACAATCGAAAGGCATATCTCGCTTAGATCAAGTGGGAACACTTACTTAAGGCTTATCGGCAATTATGTTGAACTTGGCTCAGTTAGTTACTTTATACATAGACAGTTTAGTGTCTAGATAATCTTGAGTTGTGCATAAAAAACCGAGCTGTACAGGTACTGTGACTGCTTCATGGGTATTCCCACTTGCTAGGGTCAGTAACTCAAAGTGGGAACACCTGCTTTACTAAACTGCACTAATGTTATCAGAAATCATTGATATTGCTTTATGCAATGGTTTATAGTGACCTAGTCACTTTATTTTCATGCAAAGAACATTTTATGCGCAAAGTGGGAACAGCCTTTTCATTACGTTATTTAAAATCATAGTAAGTTGGCTCTCATATTGCTATATACTCCTTTACACTTTAGGGCATAGTAGTTATACTTTTCTAATAAGCAAATAAATAAAGTAAATACTTCAAAGGTGTTCTCGCTTACAATGGGTTACCCCAAAAAGTGGGAACACCTCCGCTTTACATGTTTCTTAAGCCATCAAGTAAGAAACAAAATCCTTGCTATACATACGTATTTCTATCGAAATCCGCAACTTCAAAACGTTACTTCATCGTGCAGAACCCTCCACCTTCTAGCGAAGCTTAACCGACTGTTAACACACTAAAATCTTTGCCTTTCTGGCCGTTCGTCAGTTTCTCTGTCTGTTCCCCTTCTGTAATACCATTAAAAGTGTCCTGCAGTGTCGCAAAAAACGCGCCTGAGTGCTGTGCCAAATGCGTTGACGCGCTGCGAGTGAGTTGCGAGTTCCTAACTTAAATGGCCAAATTGCCACAAGGCTAATAACTGTAACTCTCTCGCCCTGTCGAGCCAGGCCCGCTCCCATTCGGTACGGGTTTGGTTTAGTTCGGTTCGCTTTGCCAACTGGCATCGGTGATCACTCATGTCTGCTGTCGACTGCATCCTCCCCATCTCTCCCCCTCCACCCTCCAATCCTTCGCACCATAGCCGACTACCCGCATTACGAGCGAGTGCAGAGTGCGGAGTACAGTTTGAACTTCCCTTGATATGTTTTGTTCTGCGATAAATGTCAAGAAGTTTTCCGAGCAAAAGAGACAAGCTAAATAAAACTGATTTCGGAGAGAGCAAAAAGCAAATGGAAACTTGCTTTGCATGTCTAATGTCTGCACTTTACAGGGTATTCGGAGTAGTTTTTCTTTTTCTATTTTTTGCTGAGCTCTGCACAGTTTGCGCTGATTGCTAATTGCAGTAAGCAATCTCGGTCAACGATGCTGTCCGCCTTGCATCAGCTCAGTTGAATTGAAGACGTAGCACCCAAATGACATAATGGGTTAATCGATTGGAAACGCATGTAACAGGTAGGGGAAGCAAATGAGAAAAGAGAGAAAGAGAGAAAGAGAGAGAGAGAGAGAGAGAAGGATGGGGAAGTGCGAACAATTCAAAGCTAATTAACAAGCGTTTCAGTTTAAATTCGTGCTGAAACGGTTGCAAAACTTTAAACGGATTGATAGTTAATTATGAAAGAGATAAGTTTCAAGCGGGAGTATTTTGGATTGCATTGAATAAATAATACTAGAGAAGGTTGCCATGATGTTCAGAATGATTAAGAAGTATATGTCAAATTTAGTTGAATTGTTGAACTTTGCAAAAAAGATTTAGACTATGGAAAGAATATATCTTATTTCGAGAAGAAAAAGGCTGACTGAAAGAGCTAGTATGTCAAGAAAGATTCGTTTAACAGTTGTCTTATCTTAGTGCTAATATTTCGTTAATCTATCAGTTAGCTCTAGGAAGATTCTCTATGGGATTCCTTACGTACCTTCTGATAACCTTGAACCTTTGGGCATTTACCTAACAAGTTAAGCCTTATCGGGGTTCCTTTTGATTGGTATACAAAACCTCTTCGACACACTCGCAATACTATCGCAATACTATCGATTTGGTGCTAGACGTGGGGGGCAAGGAAGGGGAATACTTCTATAACAAGATTATAAACATATGTATAAAGCAACTGCTTACAGCAAAATGTTGTTCACAATTCTCGAATATGTTGCTCAACCCATTCACTCACATGAATGTGTGCGTGTGTGTGTTTGCCTGAGTCCTGAGTAAGTTCGTTTTTGCAGCTCGTGTTTCGCCTTCTATATATCTACTATATATGGCATGGACGTACGCTGTATACGACGTAGTAGGTATCGCTCATAAATTACCTTTTCTGCTCTCGCTGCAGTTGCACTTAAACAGCTTCCATTTAAGCATTCATTTTACTGCACAGCCATTTTGCTGCATCCTTCCGGAATGGCAGAGTGAAGCAGAGAAGGGACGGTACAGGGCGGGACAGGATGGGGCGGAGCAGAGCAGAGCGGACAGAGCGCAGGGCGAGTCCCACGCTGATTAACTGGCACGTGGAGACAGCGAGGACAACAGGAAAAGCAATAAACTTGTTTGTATTTGTATTGCACTTATGCGTGATTGTTTTTCAGCGTAATTTGTTTCCAAGAGATTTCTCTGTCCGCCAAGAGCCACTCCCCTTCCTTTTACTCCCTTGAGCTTGAGCTAACCCAAGCCGACCGAGTTGCAATGCGCTGCACTGAAGCTGACCCAAGCTCAGCTCAGCTTAGCTCAGCTCACATTCATTAGCGTTCTCCTCTCACCTGCTCAAGCAACACGATGAGGAGAGCAGCAAGTCGCAGGGTTGAGGGACGGGGAAAACAACTTCAGTTGAAAATACAAACATGGGAATTCTCATGCCCTGCCCCGCTCGCTTCAATCCCCTGTGGGGGTGCCTGCAGTGTTCAAACTATTTACTCAACTATTCGAACCACTCACTTCTAACTCAGCACACTCAGCAACCGCATTCGCAATCATGTTCGAATGCGGATTCACATTGAATCCGTAGTACATGTCCGTTTCCATGTTCGATTTCAGTTCGAGTTCACTTTTCGTTTATAGCCAAAAGAGAAATTTCGCCTCGTTTGCTTTCGCTTTCTCTGTCTCTCTCGTTCGCTTCTTGTTTTTGCGTTTTCCATTTGATTTCATCTTTATTTTAATTCGCATGTTTCTTCCTGCAGCCACATGCCTTTTCTAGAGAGATTGCCACAATTAATTATCTCTCCATCCTGGCCTGGCCTAGTTACTTTAAACTGAATCTATCATCAGATCATGTAGTATTTTCTGCTACCCCCCCGACAACCTTTCCTTGCTTTCCTTACTTCCCTCACTGTATTTCTTGTTCTGATTTTATTCAATGTAGCGTAATTGTTTTCGAGTTTATCTGTGCTGCGGACAGCGGCTAATTAATTTGGTTAAGTCAAGAGTGCAAAATCCCGTCCCCTTCCTCTCCCCTCTTCCCCTATTTGGGGGGTTAACCCATGCCTCTGTGCTACACATTTCAACACGTTTCCATTCCACACATGTTCGCTAGTTTGTCATGTGTTGTTTCTTTCGTGACGCGCCCCACACACAGACACACACACACACACACACTCGGAACGCCGCACGATATATATTCGTGAGTAGACTGTGAGTTGAGTTAAGAGGGAGGGGGACTTAGTCAAGGGGTGTGGCCAAGTTGTGCAACTGTTGCTGTTCTTCTTCCTCTGCTATTTGCAGGTGTTATCCCATAATGAAATCTAGCCAAGTTTCGATGTCATCGCCTGACGATAAGTTGTTTATCGGTATGGCGATATGTCACGATATTCACCATATAAGGGGGTAGATAAACTGTGTATGAACAGCTTGACAAACGATTGGCCAACAGGTCAGGCAGCACGTATGGCACGTGGCCAAGGTTGGTTTATCTGCTGATAAAATGTCATGACAGAAACAATAAACAAAACCGTGTCGTATGACAAACTGTCTGACCATATTTAAATGTGATGGGGTGCAGATAGATCTACCTACATAACGATGTTTGAATGTGTTATGTCATTTAATATAATAGTTTACTCGTCAGACAAATATGATAGTCTAACAAAATACTACTAGGCATAGCGCTTACTGCCATATGTACGTATGACAAGCTGTCAGACTTTGCTTGGAAGACAATAGGTAGATATGCGCTTATATGGCAACAGTTTGACAGATAAATATATTGATATGTCCACAATATATGGCAGCATTTGCATGAATTGACTTATTGTGTGGCCATGCGTTGCCAGACTCCTGAGACTCTTAGGGATGCGCGATAAATTATCGATTACAAGCCTGTTGACTCTTTGTTATCGTGCTGCATGAACGTCACGTGTGAACACGGAATGAAATGAAATATTATGAAATGAATGAAACGAAACAAACAAAATAAGACGAAATGAAACGAAAAGCAACGAAATGAAATAATGTGAAATGAATGAAACGCAGAAAACGAGTCAACAATTCGAGCTATCTGCCGCCCTTCCTCTTCGCATTCTTGTTTATTGTCATTCCTTGTGTTCCAAGGAATGCGACCGGCGATTCAAGTCGACGCTGGCCGGTCGCGTCTAAAGGGGAAAGAGGGACGGGGGACGGGAGACGGGGGAGCAGCAAAGACATGGCCAGCCGGAGCGATGGCGAGGCGGGTCCAGGCTGTACTTGCTGAGGCTGCAATTCCAGCTGCATTATCCTTTTATTATATTGCTGGCATTAACGTTTCCGTTTTAAGGACGACATACAGTTATGTACACACACACTCGCACACACACACAGACGCATGAAATATGCAGGCCATATCGATGCTAGGCCAAGTCGGGCCAGCGCAGGGTCAGGACAGGGCAGGGCAGCTCACGCCGGACTGCGCTGAGCCGAGACGAGGCAAGGCAAGGCGAGGAGAGCCGAGCGATAAGTACACCGTTCCTTGGCCTTGTTTGTTGTTGCTGTTGTCCCCTTGTTATTTTTAACTGATTCTCCTGCTTTTTGTATTTTTTGCGTTTTCTTAACTGTTATGTTTTTTTTTTTAAAGGAATATCCACAATTGGACTAGCCTCCTCTCTGCTCGTTGCGAGCGGCACATTCAAGCACGTTCGCACAAGTATATGTACGTGTACACACACCCTCACACACACACACATTTACACTGTAAGAAATTTTTGGCAAGCCATGCAGAAAGAACGAATGAGACAGCTGATAGCGCAGTGTAGCTCGGGGGTAGACGACTTCCTAGATGCTTTCTAAGTCGAATAAACCCTGAAGATCGTGAAAGGGAAATCTACCAAGCTTCTTTGAGATCGCAACTCTTCAAACCTCCAACCACCTGTTGTTAGTGTGTCCACTGTTCGACCTGGCCTGCCCTAGTCGTTGCTTTTAGTTTATGTGTGCGATGAGGAGTTAAATCTAGTTGGAACAAAGTGTGGTTCCTTGTCCACATGGCAGCCACACACGCAATGCCGAATTTAATAATAAATAAGCCAAGGCACGCACAAGTACAGCGCACACACACACTCTCGCACACTCGCACACACACATGCAGGAAATAAAGAGCAACATCAACAAAGGCAAGAAGAGGCAGACAATCGTACAGTGGCCCAGTTGGATATTCATAACCTTTGCGTCGACTGTAGCAAAGGTCGGTTCAGGAGATGGGCGGCAGGGGACTGGGGGGGGGGAGTGAGGTGGGGTGGACGTGCTGGCCCATGTCCCCATTGGGCGCCGCTTTAAGTGCGGCATTAACAATCAATTACAAGTATTACGAGCCGTAAAACTGACGCATTGGCCAAAAGCTTAAGCCAAAAATGGAAAAACAAACCCCAGTAGAAGTAAGACGGAAATGAAAGAGAGAGAGCGAAAGAGAGAGAGAGAGAGTGGGAGAGGGAGAGCAAGCTTGGGCGTGGGCAATATGACTGCGAAAAAGCAAATGTGGCACATTCAAAATCAGAATTTCGTAGAAATTAAAGCTTTTTCAAGTGCAATTTCTTGAATTGAAGATTATAAATAGGATTGCAGAGGCTTATCAGTTGCAGGCATTGACATAGATAAATACATTAGTTTACATTTTCAAATATAAATGCATTTGGGTACAGTAAGGCAGCTTAAGTCACAAGCTTAAAAATAAGTGTAATTAAGTCACGTTTATTAGGTGAACCCGATAAGCTTAAGTATTTTCATACAATATTTTGGGTACGCAGGTACAGCGTTTTGTGTACTCAAAAGTATTGTATTATTGGTACACTTTTATGAGGTACAACTTTATTACAGTTACAGCAACTGTGGCTGTACAGTTAGCACTTAAACATAGCCTCATAGGTACAAACAACGTAAAAGGTACAATGTCATGGGTACAGTCATATAGATAATGTCTTGGTTCTGGTTGGTTCTTGGTTCTATTTACGTCACAGCCTTATAGGTACACTGAAGCAAGCACAAAGCAATTAGGTACAAATTAACAGGTACATTTATGCTTAAAAGTACAGTCTTGTAACACTAGCAATGTGGTACAGCAAGTACCATGTTACTCTCATGGATATACTCTCAAAGGTTAAGCTTATAGATAGATAGATAATCTCTAAGGTTAAATTATCTAGATAAATGATTAATAAAAACCGTAATTTGGGTACAATTATTATAGCTAAGGCCATTTGGCCGTCTCAAAGTTTTAAATGCTCCATTTAAATACTCTACAAACGACAAGCAACTGAATAATACATATAAATTTTATTGTGGTCCAGTTAGAAATGACGGACACGTTAAAACAAGCCCCGAGGCAATGAGAGAGAGAGAGAGGAGAGAGCAAGAGTTAGTGAGTGAGGGAGGCAAACATAAAACGGGAGGGAGGCATCCATCAAGCAAACGTCAGGCACATTGCGCACAGATTTATGCCTTGCGTTGTTATGACAATTGTTGTTGTTCCTCTTGTTGTTGTTGTTTTAGTTATTGTTGTTGTTGTATCAGTTATAAAAATGAGTTTCGGTGGCCGGCAGCAACTTGTACTCCTAGTTGTAGCAACTTAATGGCCATTGTGTTGCCGCCGTTATGCTGATTATAAGCTTGCCCCCCAAATGCCAAATCTGCCACAGTTTGTCCTCTCTCTCTCTCCTCCCTTCCCTCGACCGCTGTTGTCCAGCTACATACATGGCAGCATGTAAGCCTCTGACATTGCCTCTAAAACCACAACCCATGCACACAGTCAGAGCAAGCCGCACACCTTGCCCAAAAAAAAATCTTTCGAAAATAAACCTGAAAAAACATAAATTTATTCCTGGTTTTTCTTTTTCTGTAAATTTAAATTTCTGGCTTCGCCAAAGGTGTAAAGCCTGATGAGGGTATGCGATATATATGTATATATGTTCTATATGTGTGTAGGCGGCATCCTATGCATAAGTGCCCCGTCAGCGCATAAACGGGCAAACGAGAGAGACGGAGAGGGGCAGAAAGAGAAGGGAAAAAACAACATTTCATTGCCGGGCAACGTTGTTCGGTCATGTTTTCTGTATCGTGTTTCGGCGCATAGTTTATTTTATTTGCCGTTCCTTTTATACCCTGCACCCCCTCGAGAAATAGGCATATTATGCGATTGTAGGCAGCATCTCGACAAACAAGTGTATGAAACTCTTTGTGTCGACTGACTCGACTGACTGATTTATCGCCGCTCAGCGTAAATTCGTCGGCAAGTTGGGTTCGTAAAGCAGATACCCCTTCCATCCCCTTCCCTCCCTGCTATTTAAAAGGATTTCAGAGAAACTCTGTTCGACAGAGTGAAAAATTGTTGAAATAACGTTTAAGTGAGAGAGAGAGAGAACGATTCCCTTTTTCATTTAATTCCATCAGCTTTCATATCTACAAAATGAAAATCAATAGTGTTACCAAGGATTAAGAAGAAAAACCATAAAGTTTTTGCTCTTTTTTGAAATGAATTTCTTGGAAAGAGTAAATCATTTATTTTATGTTTATTAATCTTGGATAATCTACGCATTATATTTACCTCATTGTAAGGTAAACTGTCTGTTCTATTTGCCATAACCTTTTTACAGTTCAATTCACCTCGTTTCCATGGGTATCTGCTGGGCGTATACCTTTAAGTTTAGCACTTGTTTTGCTCTCAAATACGATGCGGACCCTGCAAATTTAATGCGCAGCATGCGAAATGCTAAGGCCAAAGCCCATGTGTGCTAATTGGCTGTGGGTGGGTGGTGTGGTGGGTGGATTCTGGGCAGGGAGATTGGGTGGGGGATACGAGGTACGTCAGCTTTTCGGACGCCGCTAAGCTAGGGCAGTTAATTTTTTAACGTTTACTAAGCTCCAAGCTGTTGAGACGTGCCAAAAAGGGGTAGACCCTCAGAGGGGGGAGGGGGAGGACTACTTGGTAGCATGACGGGGCAGTTATGAGTGGGACACACTGGCCCGGGCGCCCGTCAGAGGCGACTGGTGTCGCAAATTTGATGGCCCAATTAGGACGAACGGAGCCGGGGTGGCTGGCATGAATTAGGCAGATAGAAAAACGATATACAAATAAAGAGCGAGGCAACAAAGCGTGTCCGACAATGATATATTAATCATGATGGCATCGTGAGCACACATCCCACCACTCAACCACTCAACCACTCACCCACTAACGGACTCCGTCTCGGGGCCTGTCCCAATCTGTTTACCATTAACTGTTTACCTAGTTCCAACTTACGCGTCCCACGTTGGGCGCCCACTTTGGGTTTAGTCCGTTTTCAAGCTGCAGTTTCCGTTCAATTGAAACTTGGCCCTGGGGGCAATCAGTTGCCCACACACACGGACACTCACACACACACACACATACACATACACGCACACGATCCATGGCCAACAATTTGACAGCAGCATTTAACGTGGCAGCCATGTTGGCTAATATTTTAGAAATTGGTCACATCGCATGCAAACTTACTGACAAATGCGACAGCCAACCCTTCGCCCCCTTCCTATGGAACGCCCATGACTGCATAGAATGCACAGACTTGCTCTGGGGCAGAATACGAGCTGGACTCGAGTGGAATGGACTGCACTGGACTCGACACGACTCGACTGGAACCGGAGAAGGCAGCAGGCTACACATAAAAAAAAATCGAATGCAGTGCAAAAATGTTGTGGATGCTGCAACAAAAAGCGGCTACAACGAGAGGCTCCTACAACTCCTTCTCTACTCTCTACCCTTTCGCCCACTCGAATCCAGTAACCCATTGAATGGCCCAGGGCGGCACTGCGGAGCAGAAGTTGGTAGCGAGGGCGCACCTAAACCAAAACCTTTAAAACCATTTAACGTAACTTTCAAAACCAGGCTTGGCAAATATGTGACTATGGTGTCACTGTGTGGCTGTGTGTGGGTGTGGTATGAACATGCATAATCGCCGCATGTTGTTTGTGTGTGTGTGTGTGTGTGCGTAGTTTTTAAAGTGTCAAAAAGTTTTTGCAGCGTCACCCGGCATCATCAACAGCGCCACTTTCAATAAGAGACAGCTGAGAGAGACAGACAATGCGCGAGTAAGAGGGAGAGAGAGTTACAGTGGGTCGGGTGGTGCGGAAACTAAAGCACATGTCCTGTGCTACGCTCTTGGGCGTCTACAACTATTTGCGGCCATAACTTTTAAATAGATTTTGAATCTGTTTCCAATTTTTAGCCAGTCCGTACGCCCCATTGCCCATTCGCTTGGGCGAATGGCCCGCGGCCAAGGGCCTGTATGCATGCAGTGAGAGCGATCTGTATACGCTCGCCACATTGTGCACAACTTTGGGCAACTGCAACAAGTTTGGCAGGGAATTAACAAAAAAAAAAACAACCCAACAGGTTGGGTTTTTTTTATTTTGGCTGTGCTGGCAGGTAAATTGGTTCGCAAGAATCTCCGGTTGGGTTAGATCGCTCCATTCCGTTAGCACTTCTCTCACTCTCTCTCTCTCTCTCTCTTTCTTTCGCTATCTCTTCATCGTTTTAAGGTATTAACTTCATTCGCTTTGATTAGCTGTGTGGTTTCTTTTCACCTTTCCTTTTGTCAGTCTTTTTCGCGACAGCTCCTTGAAGGTTTCCCTCCCTCTCTCCCTCTCTATCTTCGTCTATTTGTCGGACTCTTTCAGCTGTTTTCCCTTCTCTTTATCTCTTTCTATTTTCTTGAACTTTACAGCTCTATAGATTCTTGGTCTCCTTCATTATCAGTCTATCTTACCAACTCCTAGCAGGTATCTCTTTCTGTTATTGCTATTCACTCTTGCTTTTACTCAGTCCTTACTGGTTATGCTTACCTCTCTTTCTCGTTATCTGCCCTTGTCTTTTGTCTTTCCGACATGTATGTATCTGTCCAGTTAGTTCTTTTCCAAACCTAATCTTGATCCGCTTCGACTTTTTCTCAAATTCTAATCAAACTTTGAATGTGAATATGAATTTGGAGTTTTCCCATAAATCCCTCAACAACATCTTTATAATATCCCATACGTAGACCCTACGTATGGCAGGGCCTTTTCGTAAATCAGAAGTTCTTACCCCCTTAAATTATGTACACAGCCATTTACCAAGCCGACTGAATCTACCGCCCAAATGGCCCGCACTGCGCACAGCAACTGGCATTAGCTTTTCGGCCCGATATGCTGGGTAAAATGTGCATCCAGAGTTACAAAAACCATGACGCAAAATGAGCACAAGCAGCAGTTAAAGAATGGCCAATGTTGGCCAAGGACGCAAGGACGCAGGGACGCAAAAGGAGGAATGGAGGCAAGGAGGCAAAAACGTCCGGTACTGAATGCTGAGGCACTTCCGGCCGTCAGACGTCCCTGACAATGACGGCAACAACTACAGCAACAACATGCTTGGCTAATACCAACAACAACAAGAACAGCAGCAGCAGTAGCAGCGGCAAGAACAAGCACCATAACTGTAGAGCGATAAAGCCGCAAAGCTTTTGGCAGGCTACGTTCATCAGCAAGCCGCAAAAAACACAGCCTACCTCGCTCAAAAGAGGCTGCAAGAAGAAGAGGAAGCTGAAGCGGCCCACGACCGCATGTTGGGCTTGGTGGTGACAGCCTTTAATGCTGGCCTAAAGAGGGCCGGCAGGGCCATAAGTGAACTTTAAGAGCCACACACACACACACAAACGCACAAAGCAATGGGTTAAGCGATATTTGAACAAGCCGCCCAGATACCGTGTGATTAGTATTGAGCAAGAAATGAGGAATCTGTAATGAGAACTTCTTGGGCTTACAGGCAGTTGCATTAGCTGGAATGCTAAATCAGTTAGCTACAAGATTTAGCCTCAAATTAGCTAAAGATATGCGAAACCTATCGTGCATATGTGGGTCTAACCAGTTCGGGTTGCCTGACTTGTCTAGCTTTCCTTGCCCCGTCTACGGCAGTCACCCATAAGAGTCTATTTATAACCGGTCTATAATCAATATTAACGGTTTCAGTCCAATCAGCTTAGCTACCCCTAAGCACGCCCCATAATTATAGCAGCTATTTTCAGGAGACCTTAGAATTTGACTAAAAGTAGACAGCAATTTTATATAATTAAATTAGTTTATATATAGATGCAATAAATGAATAGGTTGGGATCTGTAGTACTTACTCGATATGTTTACAAAAGTTTCTTGGGGTTTCTTTACTGGGTAACTGCTTATCGGGCACTTGCTTCTTGGCCATATGTACGGATAGGATTGGGGGCTCTAAGTTTGGCTACATTCTCGTCTTGCGTTATTTGGGTATAATAACGTATTTGTACGCAAGAAACAGTTGGCATTTAGTTTTGCAAAAATGTCTGGCATAAATGTGAGTATAAATTAAACACACACAGGCAACGATAGACATACATACGTTATATGATATGCATAGGGGTGGTGCTACGTCGCCCCCCCCCTTCCCACCTCTTTAGCCAGAGACTGACCAGTTTCTTGGGCTGCCGCTCGACCACTTTCCATTAGCAGCATTTATGTCTGATGGCAAATCCCTTTGGTCTATTATAGAAATGGGTCGGACTGTCGACTGGGTCGACGAGGTGCTGCCTGCCTGAGTGGGTTGAGCCAAGGGTTGGGCTGTGATTAATGAAGCGCGCTGCCAGACTGTTCCCGATGTTGCTCCTGCTCCGACTGCTCCGTCCGCTCCTGCTGCATATTTGTCAGCCATGTTTATGGAGTGGTTAACTGCATTTGTTGCGCCCGCGATTGGGTAAACAAAAACGGGAAAACAGAAACAGAAATCGAGTGTGCAGCGGAACTAAGTAAAGCTTTGGGGCCGGGCCTAATGAAAAGCAATAACATTTTTATAATGCCACCCGTTGGAATCCCGCATTGAACACGATTCAAATATTTGCACTGTGCGACAGGGTCGTTTTGCTTCTCTGTCTCTGTCTGTGTCTGTTTTTTTTGCCAGCACATAAAAATGTTTGTGCGATGGTGAAATCTGCAAATGAATCGCTCTATTATGCTGTCGCTCGACGATGTACTGCCATGTCCTGGCATGTCCCGGCATGTCCGGGCATGTCCTGGCCTGTCCTGGCGCTGTCCCTGTCCCTGTCCCTGTCCCAGTCCAGCTACAACCACAGCCACAACACTTTATCGACTGCTATTTATTTATTATTTATTTGATATGCTGGGCGTGGTTGGCAGGGCCAGAAAGGTGGGCGGGGGCAGTGGCCAAACTCGGGCATTTTGTCAGCATTCGCTCGGGTTGCTCATTTTTTTCCCTCTCTCTCTCTGCTTCATTTTTCGGGCCTCGCTTTTTATTTATTTATTTATTATTATTGTTATGTTGTGTGTTTCTTTTTTGAATTTATACTCAATAATTTAATACAACATCAGTTTTATGGTTTTGCTGCGACACCAGGCGGATTATGTTCAGGGGTGGGGGTCGATAGATTTGCCTACACACACATGAGTATAAATATACATATACCTACTTGTTGACGTGGGCGTGGCAATCAATTTTATGATTGAGGCGAGGGCAATTTGCGAGCGCAATCAAAGAGATAAACAAACCAAAATGCCTGGACACAAACCATGTGATTCGGCTGGGTGCCCCAGCTTGCCAGCTTCCCAGTTTCCCAGTTTCCCCAGCATTCCAGTTTCCTGGTACCCCATTTGACATCTGCCTCATCCATCCCCCCCGACTGCTTCGTGCGAAAGATGTGACACGCTTGTGTCGGCTTCCAAGGTTATAAATTCTCGTAATTTACTTGATTGCACAGCCGACAATCGCAGTTACCACCCAATCACCTAACCACCTAACAACCAAGACACCCCACACGGCATATCCCACCCGCAGTTCCACGCTGTCTTGACTCCCTACCCTGCCCCGCCCCGGCGTCGCGACGTTCCGATTTCGGTTATAAGCTGACAACGCCAGGGTATAATCAATTCGCGGATCCGGATATTAAAAATGTGAGAGAAAAATACGACCACGCATACAGATAAATATATGCACATAATCCAAACAGTCGGAGTGCTCTATTAGCGGGTGTTGGTGTGGTGTTTAGCTGGGTTGGTGGGCGGTAGGTTAGGTTCAGAAATTGGGGCAAATCATGCGAGAAACGCCCCGACTGAAGCAGCGAAATTGCGACGATCCGTTGATGAAAGTCGCTTAGGTCTTGTATTTCAGCAATCGAGAGAGAGAGAGAGAGAGAGTAGGAGCATAGCGAGAGTTATTTAATACCTTTATGCTTGTTTAGACCCTTTTCAGTGGGAGGTTTACGACCTTTCACTGGGTATTATAATTGATGTATGTAGTGTTAATTGCGTGGGGTGAGATGAGATGGGATGGTTCCGTGGCTGGAAACGCTTAACAATGAAAATTAGTGGAGGTAGAAAGCATAGAAAGCACAGAGAAGGGGAGATATACTCCTAGATGATAGAGCTTGCGATAGATAGAGGGTTAGAAGGATAGAGGGATGGAGGGATAGAGGGATGGAAGGATAGAGGGATGAGGGATAGAGGGATAGAAGGATAGAGGGATGGAAGGATAGAGGGATGAGGGATAGAGGGATAGAAGGATAGAGGGATAGAGGCTTAGAGGGATAGAGGGATGAGGGATAGATGGATAGAGGTATAGGAGGATAGGGGATAGAGGGATAGAGGGATAGAGGGATAGAGGTATAGAGGGATAGAAAAAAAGAGATAGAGAGATAGAGGGATAGAGGGATAGGGGGATGGAAGGATGGAAGGATAGAGGCATAGAGGGATGGAAGGATAGAGACATAGAGGAATAGAGGGATGAGCGATAGAGGGATAGAGGCATAGAGGGATGGAGGGATTGGGATAAAGGGATAGAGGGATGGAAGAATAGAGGGATAGGGGGATAGAGGGATAGCGGGATGGAGAGATGGAAGGATAGAGGGATAAAGGTAGAGGTAAAGAGGTAGACATACAGTTAAGTTAGGAAAGCTGAACGAATGTGTGAAAACAAGAAACCCTAAACTTTGCTCAAGCTCCGCACCTGTAGGTGGCCCACTCCAAGCGTGCCTAACCAGCGAATACCCTGCCTCTCTTTCAAATATCCATTAAGAAAATTGTGCGCTGAAAACCACATGGCATATATGGTAGGCATATTTCAAGTACATACGCTTGTATATAGGCACGTATGTAGGTTTATATGTATGTTACACACACACACACACACACACACACACACCAGTGCGCTGGCTGATTGCGACAGCCCTGCGTGGCCCTCCCCCCTTGGGGGTAGTCACTCATATTTGCATTTGAAATTGATTACCAACACGTAAACATCTAACTTAATTTGCATTTTCATAGGATCTTAAACAACAACAATGCCATAAAACAATCGCACAAACAGCAACAACAACAACAGCAACAACAAGAGAAGCAGCAACCACAGAAATAAGAGAAAGAGAAAGAGAAGAGTGAAGCGAAAAAAGCGAAAAGCGAAGCCGAAACCGAAAATGAAAATGAAAGTCGCAGTAAAAAGCGCAGGCACAAAAAAGAGCACATGGGTTAGGGAGAGTGTGTGGGTGTGCGTGTGCACGTGTGTGTGGCGTGCGTGTGTGTGTGCGTGTGTACTAGTGTGTAAACTGAAGCGGAAACGGGCGCTTTCATTAACGTCCGCCATACGAGTCGAGCCGAGTTGCTTGGCGTCGCTACGCCTCGCCTGGCATCGAGTTGGGTTGGATTGGGTTGGGTTGGGTTGGGTTGGGGCAGGGCAGGACAGGGCAGGGCAGGGCAGGGCAGAGACGCAGCGGGGCGTGGCGCGGCGCGGCAGAGCGCTTCGAGTGGTTGCAGCCGCTTCACGCAGACGATGTGAGCATTTCACGCCTTGACGCTCGCCTTGCTCCTACCCGACCATAATGCGGCTGATTGGTTTGCCTGGAAGCGAACTCCCGCCCACTTCCCCCTAGACCTATAGACCTAGTGCCCTCCATGCTCCCGCCATAATATTCATAACAGCATTTAAACATGCGCGCAATTCAAAGCCATTTTTTGTCTGCCAGCCCCCCGAGTGCCTCCCCCTCTGCGCTCTCTCGCTCCAATTGCGAGTTGCCTCAGCGCTTATTTATAATGCCCATTTGCAGAGCTTAACATAACTGGCATAGCTGCTCATAACTCAGACGCAGCAGCAGGCGGGCGCAGGCATGGGAGAAGGTGTGGAGAGACAGGGTAGAGAGAGGGCAGGGACACCATTCCGTCCATGCCGCAGTTCAGGTGGCGTAAAAAGAAGTAACGACGCCGCAAACAACAACGATAGCTGTTGCTGGCAGTAGATGAGGGAAGTAGGGAAAGGGAATAGGGACGGGCAACAGACGAGAGACGAGAGCAGTAAACAAAGGCAAATTGTCATTAGGATATCCTCGCCTGGCATTGCCTCTAAATTATGTCACGTAATTCGGTAGCTTCCCCATCCCTGCCCCCTGCTTTGTCTAGCTGCGCATTTAATAGCGACTGCTCGCACCTACTCTACCCCCTTCTAGCCACGTCTATGCCAGCGAACGACAACGACAACGACAACGAGGACGATGTCATCGCGTTTTTCTGGCTTCGTCGCATTTAATTAAAATTAAAATATGCTCGCGTCGCATTGGAAACTTGGTCTAGTCTCTACTCTAGTCGAGTCGAGTCGAGTCGGAGAGGGGCTTAAAGCGTTAAACGGCAAAGCGTTAGCCGAGAACTTGTCTGTGCATTGACCCACTGCTAATCCACACACACCCCGCACACGCACTCGACACAGAGCACAGACAGGGACTTGTATATAGCCAGCGCTATATACCGAGTTCAGAGTTCGGCCTCTCTTTGCTACCTCCCCATCCCCTCCTGCTGGCAGCCCCTTCCAGCAGATTGCACATGAAATTTTCAATTTCATTTTAGTTGGCCATTCTTTGGATTTTGGTTCGAAATATGCACATAGTGAAATCCGAAAGCTCATCAAATTAAATCCAAATGGCTGGCAACAACAATAACAGCGGCAAAACCACAAATTGCCTGGCTAAAATACATAAAAGCTTGTACAAAATGGCCAATTAAAGAGCGAGAAAGAGCCAGAGAGCAAGCGAGCGAGCGAGTTAGTTTTTCCCCAAAAAAGGAAGCTCCAGTCAGAACCGAAATAAATTACCAACCTAATGCGAATTTTCGACTGGCGCGACTAATGCAAAGACATCGCAACGTGGCGAAACGTGTGGCTCGCCTCGTCTCGCCTTGCCTACGAGTGGCAACCACAGCAAACCTGCATAACCCAGCAAATCAGCTATCTAATGTCGAACAGTCTACGCCATAACCAGCTGAATGCATGCCCCGACTATGTATGGGGTATGTCAAGTTTGCTGTTGCATCGGCTACCCTGTGAATAAAATTTTAAAGTCAGGCTCTTTACTTTCTTAAACAAATGCAGATCAAAATTTATGCTGATATTTTGGAGAAGGTGATAGTTATTATATTGTAGAATTTATGATCACTTCAGGCATACTGATATATTTAAAATTCGAGTAAATTCAAAAGCAATTTGTGATTATTTTCCAGTGGATTTCGATATTTGGCTACAAGACTTTTTACATCTTGGTTACCTATGAAATTTGTAGTTTAGATTCCTCAACTTTTTAAATCAATTGCAGAATGAAGTTCAAAATGATATGCCAAGAGATGCAAAGGTAAATCGAGTTGGAACATAGTACAATTTTGGATTACCCAAAGTTTTTTATGTTGATATTTCAACACACTTTCAAGTGCCGTACAGGGTATCTATCCGTTGAAATAGTCTCGCCTAATTTCGCCCTTTCCCTAATGTTGCTTAATTTTGATTGAGTTTCGATTGCGATTTCAGCTATTTATAATCCGTGTTCCTTTTGCAGTTGACACGCGTGCAAACACAAACAAGGATGGCTACGAATGGCACGAGGTACCAGTGGAATAGAGGGAAGTGGGAGTGGGGGCAAATGGTGTCGTGTGACATTGCATTGCAATTTTAATTTGTATTTGCACCGTGCTGCGAATAGTCGCCGATTAAAGTGAGCACGAAATGTTGTGTGCCCTGGCAACGAAATTGTGCGATAGTTGGCCCGATAAACGGAAAGGGGAATGGGAATGGGAAAGAAGAAAGGATGGAGACGGATGCGCCAATTGCCTGTGGGTCGTCGCATCAATAATGAATGCCGTCAAGCCTTAAGCGATTCACTAAAAATATCGATAGTCGTATTAAACTATCGCATTAGAGCGGAGACGGAATTAACTATTGAACTATTAAACTACAAGCTATGCGAGTTGCATTCATAATCGATTTAAGTTTTCAATTTAATTGCAATCGAAAGATGTTTTTTTAACCGCAAACCTAATTGTGGGGGAGTTGCGCCCTATCAATTGATTTAAAGGGCGCACTCAATGCAAACGCCACGCGCAGTTAGGGGGGGTACATTAAAGTCAGGGCGTTACTGTAAAGCACCCCAATAAAAACTTAATGTACTCGAGCGCCATTTGAATCGAGTCTGCAGCTCTTGTCTATCTGTCTTCACTTGAGTTTAACTATCGCTCCAACGAGCTCTCGTTTTCGCAGTTTTAGTCTCGCAAAACGTTTCACGTTGACCCTTGACCCCTGACAATTGCAGCCAGCCACGACTTAAGCATTCCATTGCCAGCAAGTCCCCGCAGTCCTCCTAAATCAACAACAAATGAAATTTCATTAACAGTCCGTGCGCTTTTTCTAACCACTCCCCCCCTCTCGCCTGTTTCTCTTTCTCTTTTGCACAAGTGTGCCATGGCATGCGAGGGTTGCGTCTGAAGTAGCCGACACGAGCGCAGCTTTGCCAGCACATGTTTTCATTTCTATACAGCCAGAGTGCTCCTTAATCTCGAGAGAAACACTTTGAGTGCGAAATTGAGTCGCTGCGATGAGCACATAAGGCATGCCAGGCTGTTAGAGACCATTAAAGTTCTTGGATTTCTCGAATCTTAAGTCACATGTGGGTGGGGGGCGTGGCAGATGAATTTACTTATAAAACTTGCTGAACATATTTGTATATTTATTTATAATCATGTATGATAACTGAGAGATAAAAAAAAAATGTAATTTAGCAAATTAATTTAGATTAATGTTCAAATTAGGAAAGCAACAAATTTAAATTTTAATGAGTTTTACATTTGCTGGCTAAAAAATAAATTAAAATTTTAATTTTTAATTTTTTTTGCATTTAAATTTAAAATTTATTTTCTTAGTTTGAAATTAAATGTCTAATATCTAATATATGTATATCTATTATTTTTTAATATAAAATATATTTTAAGTTAAAAAAAAAATATTTAAAAAAAAATATTAACCAAATAATAAAAAAAAAATTTATTTAGTGTTTGATTAAAATCTATGGTAGTCAAATAGATATTTAGTATTTTCAGTATCTTTTTATAACAAACATCAACTTAATGTTGTTTTTTTTTTCAAAGTTTTTAATGTTTAAAATAATGGGGAAAATAATATTATAATATATATTAAATATTATCGAAAAAGAAAATAAACTAATTGCTTAACAAATAATATTTCTAAAAAAATTAAAACAAATATTTTAGGGGGAAGAAAAAAATATAAAGAAAAAAAGAAAAAAAAAATTTAAACAATTATATATTTTGTTAATTAAATAAAGCAAAGTTTTGTTCTATACAATATAGTATACTAAATATAGTATATAATTTTTAATAAGGAATCACATGTTTCTACAGACGAACAAATTTTTCCTCTCTCTCTCTCTCAAAGAGTTGCACCTCGAATCGCCTGGGGATTAGTTGAGACTGCAAAATGTTTGATTCATAACCGTTTCACGTCGTTGCATCGTTTTAGTGGATTTTCGAAAATTGAAATTCAATAAGCTTGGCCAGAAATGGTCACACTCTAAAGCCTGATGAAGCACATGCTGCACACTGTACGATACACTGTGGTGGGGTCGGGGAGGGAGGGGGTGGGGCATCTTTAGCTATAGCTGGCACAGTGGGCCGCTTTGTAGTCGCATTGTAAGCGCTTTGGCAGCATTCCACGCGGCATAAACTAAACACTGAAATTAGTTTTAGTTGCAGAAATATGAAATAGAAAAACACCACACACACACACACACACGCACACACACACACACGTGGGACTGCCTTTTGTTGTGTGTGCGAATGTGTGAAAATTCCACTTGGGACGCAGCTGCGTCAACAGCGTCGAATTCTCCGTGGACCCAAAGCGTGTCTGTATTTATGCGTGTGTGTGTGTGTGCGTGCGAGTGTGTGGTTGCTGAGGGCAGAGGACAGAGGGCAAAGGGCAGCCGGGCATTGTGTGTATTTTGATTGTAGCTCGTTTGCTTTCGCAGCTTTTATTCTATTCCCGTTACACAATTGCATATTTTATTAACAATTTTTATTCTCCATCTACCCATCAAATAGGTACAAATGGGTATAGTAAATTTGCCCAACTGCATGTGACCATCATCGGCAACATCAGCAACAGCAACAGCAACAGCAACAGCTACAGCTACAGTATCTACCACGGTCCGTGGTAACGTTCATCTGGGAATTGAGGACCAGGGCAAAAAGGTATGTTTGCTTTTTGAGTTTTAATCTAGATTAAATTTTGATTATTTTTCATATGCATATGTAAATTTGCTTTGATGTAGCTATCTTGCTCTCTCGCTCTCTCTCTTGCTCTCTCCATCGGTTGTTGAACCTATGTCTGTATGTTTATCTCATATCCAAGTTGTGTATAGCATTTTGTCTATTCCACCTTGACAATATTTGCGTAAATGTGCAAGTTAAGCACGATGATTGATGAGAGAGAGAGAAGAAGAAGAAGAAGCATGAGCAATACGTATATGATAGAATATTAACAATAGGTCAGTATACCATGTACATAAAGTATCTATGAGTATTGATAGATATTGTAGATAAGAGGAGTGCAACGAAGAGAGAGACTGGAAGAGAAGGCAAAACTTTACTTGTATTGAAGATTTAATAAGGCTTTGCCAATTTATACTAGTATAAGTTACTTTACTTCTTCAAGTCCCACACACTACAGGGTATCTAATGTGTGAACCTGTGTGTGTCACTTTCTCGTTCTCTTGCTCTCTGCCAACATGTTCTATGTTCTGTTTTGTATGCTCAGGTAAAAACATAACACGGCGTGTTTTCTTTGCAACAAGAAATACATGTATATATTTAGCGAACTGAAGTGTAAATACCCTGTAAATACAGTACAATTAAGTGCTTTTTAATATAGCAAAATACACTGCATACTCTGGCGAATTGCTTGCCGCTTGCCTCAAGTTCTTTGGAATTGGGTTGATTGTGCCTGATCCCCTGCTGGGGTCGGGAATGTGTTAATATCATTTTAATTTCCACATTTCCATGGCAGTCACACACACACACACACACAAACGTATAGACATGTCGAAATAAACATGTTGTTCATTTTAGAATTGCACAGAAAAGAAAGAAGCGAAAGCCCGCGGCTAAGGCTGAGACTGAGGCTGGGACTGAGGCAAAGTAAACAAATAAAACATCAACAATCTCAGGTCGATAATGACCCACCTGTCTGGCTGTCAGACACACACACACACACGCACAAGCTGTGCGACGAGCTGCGCTTAGTTCTTGCAATCTAAATGATTTTTAATATCGCAATTGACAGACTTGTCAAGGCGCTGCCTGCCTGCCTGCCTGCCTGCTCCACGGGGTGCTGAGTTCAGTCTCGAGTCGAGTCGATGACCGAAGGCGCGCACAGAGAGGGAAAGTGACTGGCTAACGTGGGGGGAGGAAGGGACTCGGAGGAGGGGTTGGGGGCTCTGCTCTGTCTCGTCATGTTGTCAGTCAGCGTTTGCCTTTTGGCCTTGAAAGCGTTGCGCGCTGTGCGCGTGTGTGTGTGTGCAGAGGGCAAGCACAAAGGGAAGCAGACTAGGAAGGGGGCTGCGCGGCGTGTGGGGGGAGGGGGGGGGGTGCACTCCATGGGTAAGTGGCATCAACAAGTGCCGCAATCGACATTTTGGGGTCGACTTGCTGCATTGTTTCAGCTTCGCTGTCTCAGTTACTTGCATCAAATTCAATTGCATCGCTGGCGAGGGCAAGTGCCGCCATTGATGCTGCAAGCCAAATGTGTTAGGGGTCGAGCAAGTGCACGCTATATATATAGCAGTGCATGTGTGTGGGTGTGTGTATGTATGTGTGTGTGTTGTCATTCAACGATGACACAATACTTGAGGCACTGCAACGCATTGGTTAACTTCGAAGTTGAGGCTACGATTTGCGCTTTGCTGCTCCAAGTCTTTATTGTTTAAAGAGCGTAGAAAATACTAAGTAAAATTAATCTTAACTTTTGCATGCTTGTCAGTAATGTTTATACCATTAATATATGTGTAGTTTGCCAAATACCTAAACTGTTAAAACAAAACGCAGTGCAAAAGACGTGCGAATGTTTTGCAACAAATGAGCAGAGTGCGAGAGAGAAAGAGGGGATGAGAGGGGCAGAAGGCCAGAGTGAGATTTGCCGCACATTAAAAACACATTAATGGCGAATCTAATAGACCCCCCTCCCCTCTCTGGCCCCCTGCCTCATTGCTGCGGTGAAAAATGCATTAACAGCAACGCCTGCAACTGAAGCCCAAAATGAAAACAAAAACATGAAAAAAAAAATACACAGAGTCAACTACAAGCGGCTTAATCCGTGCAAATAAATCACGCGAATTATCCGAATATAAATTAATTGCGTTTAATTTTGTAAAGAAATTGTGGCTATTAAAAAAATATTATTTATTTTTAATGGCAAGCTAATAATATTAGCCGAATCGATAGAGAGACAATCGCATGAAATTGAACATCTAATCGAAAAAATGATACATTGCCATGCATTGTTTGCCCCATGGTGTGTGTGTGTGTGTTGAGTTCACGAAGATCTATGATTAATTATTTTGTATATATATATATTTAAAGATTTAAATATTTAGTATTTTTATACATGTATTTTATTTTAAATTAATATAAATGCCACACATTGAATTATTTCAACTTACGTAATTAATTTTTATATTGTGCTGTAAATATATATATATAATATAAATAAATATAATATAATGTATAAATATATATAATATTTATACTCATGTTTGTATATATATTTAGCTTAATTTTATAATATAATTTAATTTTTAGTCCATTTAAATAGAAACTTCTAGAAATCTACATTTCTCTCTGCGCTCAAAAGTATGCTATGGTTTTTGTTTTGCAGCTCTTAAATTGCACACGGCACACGGCACATACGCATACTTACACTTATAACTAGCAATATAAATCTATGCAATTTCTATCATATTTTATCGATAAATCCATAAATCCATCCATAATATAAACGCCTTTTTTGTATTCACACATTGAATTATTTCAACTTACGTAATTAATTTGTATATTGTGCTGTAAATATATTTATAATATAAATAAATATAATATAATGTATAAATATATATAATATTTATACTCATGTTTGTATATATATTTAGATTAATTTTATAATATAATTTAACTTTTAGTCTATTTATAATTTATTTATAATCTATTTAGTATATTTATAATAGAAACTTCTATCAATCTACATTTCTCTCTGCGCTCAAAAGTATGCTATGGTTTTTGTTTTGCAGTTCTTAATGTGCACACGGCACACGGCACATACACATACTTACATTTATAACAAGCTATATAAATCTATGCAGTTTCTATCATATTTTATCGATAAATCCAAATATGCATCGATTTATCCTTTTCCATCCCCCCATGCAGTCAGTCAGCCATTCACACGTTTACCCACACATCTGTCGTTCCATCGACTTATCATCTATTTAGCTAGTCATCCAGCCATCCATACATCTCTTCATCGATTGTCTATCCATCTTTCTATCTGCTTATTTATTCATAAATTCACTCATCCATCTTTTCACATTTCTTTCATTGCATTTCGCATTTTATTCGCTTTTACCTTTGCCCTTAAAAGTAGGCAACATTTTTTTCGCATCTCGTGCGTTGCTCTTCAAAACACTCGCAGTGGATCTTAAAGTACTCCTGGCCTTGTAATTGCTATCTGGAGCTAAAGATTGAGACGTTTGTATTGGTAGGGCCAGCGAGTGCACTCGTGTGTCTCTCGAGGCAAGCAACAAAGGTCAAAATTGGCGAACGCGCCGCGTTGCTGGCAGGCGCAGGCGCAGCTCGGCTTGGCTTGGCTTGATTGATTGATTGATTGATTATTGGCGGGTTTGATTGATGCTACACGCGTACGCGCTGATTGACAGTATGCGGGAAAGCGTTGAGCGCGCTGAACTGTGCGCATTATGGCGACTCTATTATGAAGGTAGTGCGAGGGGGAGAGAGGGAGAGGGGTTGGTGGTGGGTTTGATAACTGCAACATTTAACTGTCTTTCTAAATGGCTTGTTTGAGTCGCCGTTAAGTGCTGTAAGAGCAGCAGAGGGGAGGGGGAGGGCGAGCGGGCTAGCCCGGATGGCCCTGCACACAAATAAGATTTTGGCTTTCATGTGAGACAATAGCTGTCGCTCCGATGATGACGACAAATAAACTTGGCCAACAATAAGACAAACAAACACGGCCAACTAGACGGGCGGAGGGGGGGGGGGCGTGGATAAGCGGCTCGAGCAAAAGCTGAGCCACACGTCTCGTCGCCTTTGCCTTCGTCGTCGTTTGCGGCAAAGACAAACACAATCACACATAAAATAGCTTCAGTCAACATGCCGCAGGCGCTGGCTAGAGGGAGGGCTGCAGCCAAGGGGGGTGGGGGGTGGAAAGAGGGTGTTGGGTTGGGCCGAGGATAGGCGTGTGCTTTACGGCAACTTCCACTTGCCCCTGGCCGCCATCATTATTTTAACAAAAAAAGGAAGAGCACACGCACACACACTGACACACACACACACACACACCCACACACTGACACACACATGCTGGCACACACAAACATGTATAGAAATAAAATAAATAAAAACGTCGAGCGGCAGCTGCGCAAACAAAAAGCAAAAGCGAAGCGCAAATGAAATCGACAACGTTGCGGCAACTACACGCTGAGAACTCACACCCCCCCTTGCCTGTCCCCCCTCCTCTGCTCTGCCATTCCCCAACAATCGCAACCGACAGTCCGTTATGACAAACAAAGTGTTGCCAAATGCTTTAAAGCGACAGTGAGAAGAGGAGGAAGCAGAAGTAGAAGAAGGAGAAGAAGAAGAGATAAAGCAAATGCCATCGCTGAGATTGTCTCTGCAAGGCCAAGTGGGGTTCCCTTCCCCCTCCCCCTCCCCCTGCACACACAACAATGACTTGCGCTGCCGATCATTAATGGCATCAGATCGAACCGTGGGCGTTGCGGGGGGGGGGGAGGCGAAAGGGAGAGAGAGGCGAAGGCGGGGGCGCACTGGACAAACATTTGGCAAGTCAACGAGACGAATCGTTGGTAACAAGCATAGCCAGTTCCGCATTCGCATTCGCATCCACATCCGCATCAAGTTATTCAGTTATCGGCATCGCCCCATTGCGTTTCAAGTGTTAATTTGAAATCTCACTGGCAAGACGACCAGACTGACAGACAGACAGACACACCCAACACACACACACAGCCCACACACTTGTGCTTGTTGAAAAATAGTGAAGGAATGGCAACAATGGACGGGCTTGTCAACGTCTTAAGTACTGAGGAATAGAGATAGAGAGAGGGGGACGGGATGAGTAAGGAAGAAAGACAGCAGAAAGCGAGGGGGAAACAAGAGAGAGCGGGCGGGAGAAAGAGGAAGGGAGACCATCCTCGCTTTGAATAGCATCGAAACGAAGTCGAGTCTTTGGTTTTATCCCATCAACCTTCAGCTTCAGTTCCGGGCACTTGCTACACCTACACCACCCTTACCTCCCCCTCCACAACTCCACTTGGAACAGGTCTAGAAGGCAGGCAGGCAGGCAGGCAGGCAGGAGGGCTTGAAACTTGAGTGCGCCAGCTCGTGTATCGCTTCGCAGGCACTTTACAAGCTTCGAGTTCTGTTTCCCAATCAATTTGCCAAGCAGGCAGGCAGGCAGGCAGGCAGGCAACGAAGAAGAAGAAGGCCAAGAGTTCAACTGGCGATAGGGCATAAGTCATGTACCGTAATTAGGTAATTCGAGCACACTATTAAAGCGATTTTGATTGGATTGCAAAATTGCCATATTAACTGGACAACAACAAACAAAAAAAAAAAACAGGTGAAACAAAGAGAAAAAGCGAACAAATTGTGAGAAATATTTCAATGATAATTGCATGATTGCCAAGTTGTTGAAGGGAATATATATGTTGAAATGTATAGTATTATCTTACTCAATTATCCGGCCATTATAATCGGACCACACTGATTGTATTGCACTATCTGGGGCTATCAACTTTGCAAATTGCACTCTACATTAATCTGCCAATCAAGTGCGAGTCCGATTGCAGTTGCAACGTAATTGATAGCATAGTTGGAACGTAGCTAGTAAGTCGGCTTGATTGTTCCATAAATGAGAATAAGCTGCTTTCAAATAGGTATACTCCATAAATATGTGCAACGCACTTTACCCAATTCGTAACTAGCTCAGCTAGTTGCCTCAACTGTTTCGTTCTTCTCTTGTCCTCTCCCTTATTTTTGCCACGCCCTTGCGCCCCCCGTTGATCAAATTTCCTTGATTTACCACAAATATAAAGAAAAAACGAGAAGAAAAAGAAAACAAACTGAGCAAAACAGAAAACGCAGCAATAAAAGTTGATTTCCTGTTGTGACGACGATTAACGATGTTATCGATACCTGTGCACACCGTTGCCCAGCTACCCATTGCTCCCTCTCCCTCGCCGCATTCCCATCCCCATCCCTTCTTCATCTGCTATCGATTAATCTCGCACTCGACTATCGCCGAGAATGTCTGGTGAAATGAATTGAAAACATCCGGGAAGCAGTAAGGGAATGGGCTGAGGATTTGGCTTGCCTTTCACGACCGGTTGACATCCTTGTCCACGCCCCCTTCCCCAGCTCCTAAATGCCCGCCCACTTGCTGTCGAAGCGGGTCGCCTGTCGCGTTGACTCATTAAGCGGTCGTCGTCGTCGTCGTTGCTTCGTGACAAACGTTTGTCAACGCGCTTTAAATTGAAATTCAATGGATTTTTCTTTCGCTTGTAAACACAGGCAAACAATGGGAATACACACGCACGCACGCACGCACACACATGCACGCACACACACACCCAGACTGTCTGGGGGGGGGCCCGAAAGGTCACAGGTTACAAGGGTTAGACCCCGCTCGTTGTTTGTTATTCGTTCTCGTCTCTGCTGACATTTGAGCCGGCTCACAAAGAGATATCACGCATCTAAGCCAAACGAAACGCAAACGTGAATGTGCCAGTGGAGTCCCCCTCGTCCCCCCCCCGTGTCGCACCTGTCGCTGCTGTCTGACAACACAAGCAACCCCGAGAACTCTTTGCATATCAGTTTGGCAGTTCGGTCAGCGGACTCCACTCGCTGCTATTTATACCGCGCTCAAAACTAAGTGCAGGGTATGCGCCAGCGAAAGGGTTGCTTAGCTAGCTATATACTATATATATATTCATGAACCGAATCAAAGTTGGACTAAAGAAATTATTCAATATGTAAAGGGCTCCGCTGGCAGCTGCATGTAAAAGTGCCTCAAAGGCAGACTATATAGTATAGTATATATTCATGAACCGTATCAAAATCTAGTTTAATGTATTATTAACTTTTATAATTATTTATTAATGCTAGAGCTCAGCAGTTGACAGCAGCATGTTAACATTAATTAATGAGATTATAGTGACTATATCATATATATTCACGAACCGAATCTGAATTGGAATTGAAGAGGACTTCAGCTGGTAGAGAAGCGTCTGGGCTGCAGCAGCTCAGCGCCCTCTCTGCTAGCCTCTGCACTTTGAAAACACTGCTCCGCAGGGTATCTGTCAGTCGTGACTAGCCTGACTGCTGTCTGCTCCGCGCTGGCCATGCTATCTTTGCTGTTATTGTTTTGTATAATGGACTTCACTTTGAAGTGCATTAGCGCGTAATTGATTGAATTGAAGTTCCAGTTTCCGAATCGCGTCGTGCCACGGCTCACGCATGCATACACATACGTACACACACACACACACGCGCACACAGACAGCAAACACAAATACTGCAATAAGCTTGTGGGGCGGCCATTTTCGTTGTCGACGGCGGCGACGGCGGGTTTCGTGTGTGTGCCTCGCATGGCAAACAACTTTGGCGCTAACCAATGCGAAACTGGCGTGGAATTTAAATTATGTGTAATCCCGGGCAGACAAAAACAAAGCAGCAACAACAACAACAACAACAACAACCACTGGAGAAATAGAAACGAGCTGAAACTGAAGTTATCTCATTGCTTGCCCTGCACGAGGCAACGTTTTGGCTGAGCTGCTCTGGGGTTGCATAGGTGAAGGGGCAAGTTGGGGCAGCCTGCAAGTTGAAATGGACCACAAGTGCTTATGGAACTACAATTGATGGCAAATTAATGGAAAGTGCGATTTACTCTCGATTTCCCAATGACATAGACAATGATGAGCATAATGAGGAGGATAATGATGATGACGATGATGTTAGCTCGTTAATGCGGCGAGACATTGGCAAATCGAATGCATATTCAAGTGGGTACTATAGATATAGCAGATGCCCTGCACAATTCACAAGACATCAGTTGGAAATGCCTGGAATGAAGCTTTGTGCATGCTGAAACAATTTTGAATGGGGTCTATGGGGTCTGTTTCTATGACATCTTTCGAGGAGTGCAGGGGTGTATGGATCAAACAGAGTGAAGGTTTTAGGGCTCTATGGTAAATTGGTACATCTCAGTAAAGTAACTAGGAAATTGTTCAGCTTTTATTTTTTGATATAAGAGATTTTCAGTATGTACGGAATACTTCAAATATTTTAAATACTTTTATACCCGGTACTCATAGAGTAGAAGGGTATTATAACTTTGTTTCAACAGAAAATGTATGTAACAGGCAGAAGGAGACACCTTCGACCCCATAAAGTATATATATTCTGGCTCAGGATCAACAGCCGTGTCGATATAGCCATGTCCGTCTGTCCGTCTGTCTGTCCGTGTGAAAATCTAGATCTCAGCTATTAAAAGAGCTAGGACTACCAAATTTGGTGACAATATGTGTTATTATTGCACGCTGATCAAGTTTTTTTTTTTGGATTTTGGCCACGCCCCCTTCCGCCCCCCTAAATCGAAAAAAATTGATTACAAGCGCATTCTTGATGCCATATTGTTCATTTTTGGTTTATATGATAAATATAGTTAGCCAAATGATCTCTGAAAACTCTGCTTGCAGCATTGTGCCGAATAGTGTGTGCACGGTGGTGAAATGAGTTACGGGTTCAAGTCCCACCCGCATCAAAAATTAAATGTGTGCAAAAATGTTTTTTTTATTATTTTAGATTTTGACTATGCCTAAATATTGTAAGTCCATGGCCTTTTACGGTCAAAATATGATTGTGGCTATTCTTTATTGTTCCTCAAATAATTTTGATGTACGAGCAGCTGGGTAGCGGGTATATTACAGTCGAGCAGACTCGAATGTAGCTTTCTTACTTGTTTAAAAATATATCCAACTTTCCCATATACATTCTTGTTCATTATAATGCAAGGCACTGCGTATTAATCAGATGCCAGCAAAGCTTTCCAATTAGTAAAGGGGAAAAATCTCAATAAAAAATTTTGAAATAATTGCCAAGGTATTCTGGCTGAGGCCTTTCTTCTCTTTCTTCTCTCTCTTCTCTTCTGCTCTCTTCCCAAGCTGCTGTGTTCGTTCCCGATGCTTCTAACCGTGGCAAATGCCAATAAAATGCCGCAAATTGCTGCGATTTAAAGTGGAAGCGAGCGAGCTACGCGCTGATGAATTTTCTAAGTAATTAAGTGGTCTAGGACACACTCGCTTGCCGTACATTATGTACGACCCAAACACACACACACCGCACACACACACACACACGCACAGGCGTACATAATGCTTGTGGCATAAGTGAAAATCCACATAAAAACGAACAACAGCAAATTGTGAATAAATAAATAAATTTTATAACAATTTCCACTCGAGCTGCGTATGAAAATCGATGGACAGACACGTGTGTGTGTGTGTGCGGTGTGTGTGTGTGTGAAGGTGAAGCTGCCAGGTCGTGGCCTGTGTCTGCTAAATATTTCAGGTGCACCTCATCTCGCCTCTTCCGACCTCAACTTGGACAGCCCAAAGTGGTGGCAGGACAAAGCTCTACGGGGTACATGGCAACAGTCTCTGCCATTTATGTTTGTACCTCTATGTGTGCGTGCGTGTTGGTGTTCCTGCTGCCTTACTCCCCCATTTTTGAAAGCGATTTAAAATAACAAATTTCCATGGCGAATACATCGAACTGCTGCAGTTGTAAAAGTTAACAGTTAACTGTAAACATATGTTGGCAGTATACAAGGGTCCTCAAGCAAACTCTTGCCTCCCCGCATCGCCAGGAAGTGCTTAAAGTTCGCAAAGTAAGTGAAGGATAGAAGAGAGGGCGGCAACAGGAAAGTACGCACAGAACTTAGGAATGTAATCAAAAGAGTGTAGAAATTCTGCAGTTAGGTTAGAAAAATATTTATGATCAACATTTTACTATGAGTATAATAAATTGGCATATACACGTAGCTAACACTTTGCATAGCCAAGTGTGGCAGGAAGAAAAGCTGTAAAAGCTTAACCCTTTTGGCCATTCAGTCAGTTTTGCCACATCAACTAAGCCATGCGGCCCACTGTGCCGGTTGCTGCTGCTGTGCTCAGGCATAGTTAAAAATAAATAATTTAACAAAATGCCGGGGTGCCTGGATGTGTGTGTATGTGTGTGTGTGTGGGTGTGTGTGTGTGGGTGTGTGTGTGCACGTATGTCTCTTTGAGTCTGTGGCATATCACAGCAGCATAGAACGCCATAGCGGACAACTCTCCCTCGCTCTCTCTTTGCGGCTCTAATGCCAATGGCTGGCAACAATTTTTGAGGCAACAAATTCAATTAGAAGCATTAAAGAACCCCCTTGCAACCCCCCCCCCCGCCATCCCTCCCTGCAAAAAGGGGGGCAACATCCGAATGCAGATTATCATGGAAATTATTATGAGGCTTAAAGCAGGAAGCAATTTTCACTTTGTTTTCCTCAGCAGCAGCCGCTGAGCTGAGCTATTTTTGTTAATGCTTTAATAGTTTGTGGCTTGTGGATTCTAATTGGGAATATGAATATGAATAAAGCGTAGGTAAATCACCAAAAAAAATAGCTAGCATATCTGAGTAGATGCGTTCGCAATGCTCAAACTCTTGAATCTGCCCAGACCCTAGCGAGAACAATGCCCAAAGTGCTGCATCATTTACCATACGCAGTCACGTAAACACATATGTTTGCATACCCTTTGCAGGGGACTGAAGGCTGGCAGCTGGAGGGGGGCGTGGCACAAGCTGGCCGCTCTGCTTATATTTACGATGCGATTTCGCCTTGCAAATCACGTTAACGCCGCGTTATAATGTCGTCCGTGTCAGCTGGCGGCCAGAAGACGCAACGTGTAAATAAAAATTATTATGAAATGTTGTAGTTGTAGCGTGGCAAAAAAAAAAAAAAATCCACATAAGTATGCATTTAAAAATAATTTATGGAAAACAGCCTGCTGGAGTGGGCAGCGGAGCGGGGGGGGAGAGGGTGGGGGTGGATACGGGAGGAAAATGCGCGTTTAAATGGACAGCAGACAAAGTGTTCTTAATGAGGCTCAACGCAACAACATGCCACAGCGCGCATGGAGGCATGCAGAATGAGGCAGCAGCAACAACAACAGCAGCAGCAACAACAACATGAGCAGCATCGGCAGCAACAGCAGGCGCAGCTCACCATGCCTGGGCGCGTCCAATAAATAAACTGTCCGACAGAAATGCGGAAAAATAAGGAAAAGCGTTATGTAAACTGACCTTGTGCAACGCACAGGGACGCAGCGCAGCAGACGCAGCCAACAGCCAACAGCCTCGAACAGCTCGAGCACATCTCGCAGCCACTGTCGACGCGTCGCTGCTGGTCAGTTGCCTCCTCCGGCTGAGCAGGCGGTCGCGCCAGCTGCCAGCGATGTCGGACTTTGGCAATTGTCTCAGTTATGCTATATGGCATTTACATATACATACATACATGCATACATATGTATATGTATGTAGGCATGGCCTGTGCCAAACTGGCTGAAGCATGCGAGAGTGTAAGGGATCGACTTGAGTGACTGGAGAATACCCTGCTAATTTGGTTACTTCTACAATTCGTATTGCAAGTGCTGCTTCTTATACTTATAGAACCTACTTCTACAATTTACATTTCTACTTCAACTAATTGTACTTACTGTGTACAAACAATTAAAAGTCTAAAAAAATTTTTTTTGCTTATCAAGATACGAACTGCTTTTTTAATGAACAGCCAAAGACTGATGCTTCTAGCAAAAAGAGTTGTTCATTTGCTTAATTCTCGCAAATCTAACGGGATTTTTTCGTTTCTTCCGTGTACACATTCCATTCTACAATAACAATGCGTACAAGTTGAAATATTCGTAACGGAATTTGAAAAAAAATCGCATTGCTTGATTGCATTTCTTGCACTGCTTTTTTTGTGAACACAGCTGTATACTACGGCTACTACCTTTACTTTTGCTACTACTACAACTTGGAAAACTACTGCTATTGCAACTATTACTGCTAGTCTTATACTACTGCTTCTACCACAACTACAACTACTATTTTGACTACTTTTATAACTAATACTTCTACTCTTACTACTACTACTGCCAACTCTAATACTACTTTCTCTACTACTTCTACTTCTACTTCTTTCACTGAAGCTTATGCTTCTACTGTAGCTAATACTTTAACTACAACTACATTTACTTCTTTTACTACTACTACTACTACTTTTACTACTACTACTTTTACTACTACTACTACTACTACTTTTACTACTACTACTACTACTTTTACTACTACTACTACTACTTTTACTACTACTACTATTACTTATACTACTACTACATCTACTTATACTACTACTATTAAGTAGACTACTTCTACTACTTCTACTTCTACTACTACTACTTCTACTATTACTACTTCTACTTATACTACTACTATTAAGTAGACTACTTCTACTACTTCGACTTCTACTACTACTACTTCTACTATTACTACTTCTACTTCTACTACTACTATTGCTACTACTACTACTACTATGGCTTCTACTACTACTTCTACTTCTACTACTACTACTTCTACTACTACTATTGCTACTACTACTAGTATTGCTTCTACTACTACTTCTACTTCCACTACTACTATCAAGTAGACTACTTCTTCTTCTTAGTACTTCTACTACTTCTACTTCCACTACTATTATTAAGTAGACTACTTCTTCTTCTTAGTACTTCTTCTACTACTTATATCTTAACTACTACTACTACTTCTCAGCAATACTTCTACTACTACTACTTCTACTTCTACTACTTCTACTTCTCAGCAATACTTCTACTACTACTACTTCTACTTCTACTACTACTACTTCTCAGCAATATTTCTACTACTACTACTTCTACTTCTACTACTACCACTTCTACTACTAACACTTCTACTACTAACACTTCTACTACTACTATTGCTACTACTACTACTATTGCTACTACTACTACTATTGCTATTACTACTACTATTGCTACTACTACTACTATTGCTACTACTACAACTATTGCTACTACTACTACTATTGCCACTACTACTACTACTAGTACTACTACTACTACTACTACTACTACTACTACTACTACTACTACCACTTCCACTCTTACTAATAGTACAACTTCTATTTCTACTACTACTACCACTTCCACTCTTACTATTAGTACAACTTCTATTACTACTACTACCACTACTTCTACTACTATTGCTACTAAAACTACTTGAATTCGTATTACTACTCTAACTTTAACTACCACTAGCACTTTTACGTGTCCGTTTACCAACTACCACAACTACTATTAATACTTTACCAACTACTACTGCCACTACGACTTCACTTGCCAACTACTACTACTACCACTACTTCTGTTACTACTGCTTTCACTATTTCACTAATACCACTACTATTATTATCATTACTACTCCATCTTCCACTACTACTGCTAGTTCTACTACTACTACTGCCCCTACTACTCCTAATTCCCAGACTGCTCCCGCATGCATAACGACTACTTATTCTACTCCAATTTCTACTGCTATTACTGCAAATGCCACAGCAGCCGTGCTGTGTGTCCGAAAATGTATCCTTACAGCCATCGCCCACATCCGGGGCGTGTCCATGTTCATGCACTGGCGGCGCAGGAATCACGTAATATTTATGGCAGCCGGACAGACAGACGGACAGACGAACGAACGGAAGGACGGACGGCACAAAGCATATACACATTATGCATGTATTTACGCGTATGTTGCTCCTCTGCGAGCCGAGGCGAGGACTTAACCACAACAGCAACGTAGGCAGGAACAGGAGCCGGGGTAGGGGAGGGGGGGGAAGCATATTGTTTGTTGGCTGACTGAAAGTTTTCGGCTGCCTGGAGAGGGGGCAGCGAGCAGAGCAGGGGAAAGCTGAGCGTTTACGTTCACGTTCACGTTCGACATGAAAATTTAAAATACTTGCATAAATTTTTACAATGAGGCAACAATTTTGCTGTGCAGGAGAAAGTGGGTGAGGTAACGCGATGTAAGAGGCTTAAGGCATGCCAAAGACCGAGACGAGACGCAGCTCCCCTGGCGTGTGAATGGTGACAGCAGAGTTGTTGGAGTTGCATATTCCTGGACATGTCCTGTAATAACCACAGCCCGAAGACGAAGCAAGGGCGAAATTTATTCATGTGCTCGCACTGCATTGGCACGACAGGAGCACAACGACAGACGACTGACGACGGACGGCAACGAGGTGTGGCCCGTTGTCGCCCCCGCATCCGCTTCTGCTTCTGCATCCTGCTCCCAGTGCCGCTGCCTGATAATGGTTCAATTATTTTTCCGCTCTATTTAACTGCAAGCAATGCGGGGAAGTCAAAATGTGAACTGGGCCTCCACTTTGGGTGTCCAGACCTCCCGCTCTCCCGCTCTCCCACTCTCTCTCTCGCTCTGGCTCTCTTCAACCTCGTCGTTCCGGACATGTAGAACAATTTTCCGGCCATAGACGGCAGACGTGCCATACATTTGCCCCTCAACATGGTCGTTGGCCCGTCGCCGTCGCCGTCGCCGTCGCAGTCGCCGTCGCTGTTGCTGTTGTTGCTCCCTATTGGCTTTGCCAACCGCAAAAATTTGTCACACGTCATGCAGCCACGCCCCATTCGGAGAGGCCGCACACCCACACACAGAGAGAGGGTCTTACTCGCTTGCTGGGCGAGTACAAAGACCCTCACATCCATTTACCGTAGCAGGAACAAAAGCGCTTTATATGCCGCATTGTCAGCTTGTTTAATGTGGGCGTCATCATTTGTTGCGGGCTAAACGAATCCTAATGGGTTCTGCCCGCCGGCCCAAAGAGCTGCAAGACCAGCCCAGCCCAGCCCAGCCCAGCCCAGAGTATGGAGTGCCGCTCCTTCTCTTCCGGCTCCCCTTCGGGGCTGACCTTCTTAGCAGGGGAGGGTCGACAATGATCGACAATGACTTACATGCTCGGGGGCTCGAGAGGGTCCTCTCGAATGGCTGCGGATCTGAATATGATTGGAGATATTGTTACAGTATGTCGCGCCTGAACTGCTGCCTAATTGAGCGCAGCTTACATAGGTTTCGGCTGAGAACACTCGTAATCCCTGTTCAGTTGGTGGCGCCCACAATGTGTTCAAATCTAAATGGTATCAGGGATATTTAAGGGTTCATTGAGTTGGGTTAGGCTTACAGTTGAAGCGCCAGTGAAACAATGTTATTGTCGGTTATGACTTATAGTAGTAGCGTTGATTAACACTGAAAATTATCGATAGGTAAGCATATTCGAAGAGGTACGATCTCTCTCTCTCTCTCTCCCAAAAGCTTAATGAAACATAACATTTTGCTTGTAAACACGTCTACTTAGAGGCAATAGATTCATTGCGACAGCGCTTACCAATACTGAAAGTTATCGATAGGCACAGATAATTGCAGGAGCACGATTTTTCGCTCTTTTTCCCCCTATTGAAACATAACTGTTTGTTTATGAACCGGTCTGCAAAAAGTATTAAATTTATGTAGAAATTCATAGTGTTTACATTGATCAACACTGGAAATTATCGATAGGCAATGAGGTGTCGAAGAGGTACGATCTCTCCCCATATCGAAAGCTGTTTCTCGATATCATGTTTACTAATAAATAATTATAAACCTTAAGTAAACTATTATTAATTATATTATGCCATATATTTTCTTTTCGATATTTTCGCTTACTGATGGCTTAACTTTTGTGAGACGTTTTGCCAGTTCCGATGCTCCTGGCAAGTGCATTTCTTTTCTGCAGTCAATGTTCCTGCACCTACACCTTCTTCTCTCTTCCACTGTCTCTCTCTCTCTTGGAATCCTCTGAGACGGCATCTCGTTTTGCATTTTGCTCGGAAAATTTGAGAAAATTTCTCCTCTTTCAGTGCCCGCATCGATTTTCTTATTTTCACGTGTGTGTGTGTGTGTGGCACAAGTGTCTCGGTTTGCCCAGGGAGCTGATTCGAGTGCACTCGAATGTAACTTTTGCGACTTGTTTTCTAATCATTCTCAAGGTCATAAATACATTGGTCAATTCAAAAAGCTCGAAACAAAAAAAAAAAAAGACAACTTTTCCATTATTTTTCGCATGCCTTTTCCATTTTCCCTCTTGGACTTTTGCAGTTTTGATTTTCGCAACGGTAACAGGATAATGGAAGTTTGTCTCAATTGAGAGTACCTAGCAGATACCCTATGCTACTAGGCAAATCACAGCGGGTTGCTTTGTCTACACAGCACAGATTTGTCAAATTCCAGCGCAGTTCAGTCATCTTTCGGTTTTTACAAATTATTTATCGATTAATCAGAAGTCCATCAAGGTCGCATGTTAAATAGAACGAGCCTCATTTAAGAGGGTATCTCACGGTTGCGTGTGCTCGACCTTATCCGCGGCAAACTGGAGCACTCACATAAATCATCAGCCGAAAGAGAACTGGGCAAGCTTAGTGTCAGGTCGAAAAAGAGAGAGAAAAAGATAGAGAGAGGGATGGGGAGACAAGCACTTGAGAAGCGAGTAGAAAGGCGCCTCGAGTCGCCTTTTTGAGCTCTTAATTATTTTCGTGTTGCTGTCGTGGCAGACAAAGCACCTTAGTGTCGGCTGCCATGACGAGAAATATTATCAAAATTATAGCAAAATTATAGGAAAACTATGACGGCATTATAACGAAATTATAGTCAAATTATAGCGAAATTGTAGCGCACCCAATTGACTCAATTGGCGAACAGTTAATCAAGTTGCTGTCTCGGACAGGCATGCCGCATGCTTTTAAGGTTGCCCCCCGGCCCACTTGATCTATGGAATGATTTGCAAATGTCGCGCGACATTGAACATTAATTTGCCATAAGGCTGAGCTCCAGCTCAACAAGGTCGAGGGTTTAATAGAGCAGTTAAGCAGCTTATTACCGCACCTCGATATTCACAAAGTGATTTGTGTCCTTCAAGCAGCAATGCAGTCCTGCGCTTAGTTAACTTTTTGGTTTAGCTAGACAGGGAGTGAGAGAGAGACTAAGAGACAAAGAGACAAAGGAGATGCACCACATGAACAGTGTTCCCAAATTTTCTGATAGGAAACTTAAGGAATGTCAGAGACAGTCTGACGTTAGTCAAGCTTTGTGAAAATCCAAGCCAAGGAAATGCACACTTGCTGCACTACAAGGCATTGTCTATGAACTGAGCATCTTGGGTCATGCTCCACAATTAACCCGCTGTCTATGCAAATCTGTTGTATCGGTTTTCCTGGCTATGATTTCTAAGCTGCGCTTAGGTCAGTTAATATTCTTATTGTCTCACAAGTCAAGAGGTTGAACGAGGTTGCCAGGGCAACCAGGCAGAGCAGGGACTTACGTGCTCAGACAGACAAACAGGGACGGACGGGACGATAGACAGGTTCAATAAATATTATACACACACACGCACACACACACTGAGAAACATAAGCCCATATGTAGGTGCAATTTCCCTTGACGTGGATAAACAAAATAAGCGAACGCATTTTAAAGATATTCAGCCTTTTAATTGAAGAAAAGAGCAGTAAGATGAAGAAAAGAGATAGAGAGAGAGAGGGGGAAGCAGAGATGAGGAGACTTTCATTTCAAGTGTTTCCGGCTGTGACAGAGTCGAATCCACATCGAACTCTGTCGAGGCGGCGACAAATAATGGGCAAATTCAGCTACAGCTACAGCTACTAAATTATGATAGGCGCCTCGAATCCTTTCCCTCCTTCCCCCCTCCCCATCCTCTACTCGGAAAAAGGCAATCTGTAAAAAGTGTCTCAGCCACAAGGGCAACGCGTCGAGTGAACCACAAATAAGCATATGGGGCAGCCATTTTGGGATTTATTCTCGAGTCTTTGTGGTCCGACAAGGCGAGGCCCAGTGGCGGCGTCGTCGACGAGGAGGAGGAGAGTTAGGAGGGAACTCTGCCCAGGCTAACCTCAATAATGAAGTGGAGTGTGTTGACAAGTTTATTTGCTTAATTTGTGTCTGGCATGCTACTATTTTGAAGTTAGCGCCGAGCCCAAGCCGCAGCTCGCAGCCTTTTCCCCTTTCCCCACTTCCGCCTCCACGCCTCTGCCCAAGGGACGCAGCGTGTTGCGTTGAAAGGCGCATTTCATCAGCCCATATTCGAAATTGGGCTGTGCCTCGAAATCGTTTGGCATTTTGAAGAGTCTTTCGCATCGCATCGCATATTTTTCTACTATGTTCCACGTCCATTCGCATGGCAATTAACGATGCCTCATGATTTGTATTATTGTTGCACGTTTTCGCGCAACCTTTTTAAATGAAATACATTAATTAACCCACTATATGCAATAATGTGCTCAGTTGTGCTTTCATATCCGTTTGTTTGTCAAGCTAATCAAATTAAAAATAATTACGAACCGAACAACTAGCGGATAATTTCCATTGTCGAGCTGACAATTAGTGGCACAGGCAGAGGAAAAAAAAAACTAATGGAAGAGGGAGTGCACACCATTCTGGGAGTGTTAGAACGCCCCCCCTTACAGTCGTACCCCTTCAGGGGGAGAGTAGCCACACCTGTCGGAGTACACGAAACGCGCGCGTCGAGCCTTATATCAATTACACGTTTCGCAGACGAGGGCGAGGCCTATCGTATACCCTTCATTAATATTCGTATATTATATGGCACTTGAGCTACCCTTTAGGCGAGCAGCTGTGTATTTACTGCATATTAGGGTATTTAGTAGTAGGGTATTTGCCAGTTGAGCAAGCTCTTAAGTTGCCCGTGGCGGCTCTTGACTTCGACGCCTGCGGAGCGGTCAAACCGGAAACGGAAATAATTTGTCATTTTATTTCTATTTAATGCCCTATTGCGTCAAGCACAGACACACACACACACCTACACTCCTCCACACTGCTGTGTATGTGTATGTGTGTGTTGTGTGTTTATGTACTTACCTCGGCAACGCAATTGGGAATAAGCTGGCAAACTTCGAAAATGAACTTGTGCGAAATGACATGTTTATGGCCCGCCTCCGGATCAGGGGCGGCGTGGGGGCTTGTTTGAGCAGGGGGCGGGGCTGATTATTGAATACCTCCTGGGAGATATTTCGATAAATGAATTTATAATTTTTGGGCAAATGGCATGGCATACATATATGCATGTGTGCGTGTGTAAAACAAATGTTTGTTTACCTGTTTTGAGTGCTTTTCAATAAAGCAAAGCTTAAATCGCATAATAATTTTCTCATCTGCAGGCTGGGTTTATCTTTCACGACAGATGTGTAAGGTAAATACAATTTAAGAATTTCTTGGATTTAACTAAAACGATTTTTTCATGAAGAAACATGTTAATTATAACAATTGAAAGAAATTATATGTTTTTGAGCAAGTCAAGTGACTTGAGTCTTGAGTCAAAAATTACTTGAAAGTGGTCAAAAAAGGGTTTATTAGCTTTGTTCAAGTGTATGTAACAGGCAGAAGGAGGCGTGGCAGAGCACACAATGTATATATGTACATATATTCTGGCTTAGCATCACAGCCGAATCGATTGCGCCATGTCCGTCTGTCTGTCCGTCCGTCTGACTGTCCGTCTGTCTGTCCGTCTGTCTGTCCGTCTGTCTGTCCGTCTGTCTGTCCGTCTGTCTGTCAGTCCGTCTGTCTGTCCGTCTGTCTGTTCGTCTGTCTGTCCGTCTGTCTGTCCGTCTGTCTGTCCGTTTGTCTGTCCGTCTGTCTGTCCGTCTGTCTGTCCGTCTGTCTGTTCGTCTGTCTGTCCGTTTGTCTGTCCGTCTGTCTGTTCGTCTGTCTGTCCGTCTGTCTGTCCGTCTGTCTGTCCGTTTGTCTGTCCGTCTGTCTGTCCGTCTGTCTGTCCGTCTGTCTGTTCGTCTGTCTGTCCGTTTGTCTGTCCGTCTGTCTGTCCGTCTGTATGTCCGTCTGTCTGTCTGTCTGTCCGTCTGTTTGTTCGTCTCTCTGTCCGTCTGTCCGTCTGTCTGTCTGTCCCTCTGCCTGTTCGTCTGTCTGTCCGTCTGTCTGTATGAACGTCTATATCTCAGCTATTATAAGCGTTAGAGACACCAAATTCGGCATGATGGTTCCTGTATGCCATATACAGATTAAGTTTATTTCAAATTTAAGATGCCACGCCCACTGCGCACGCAAACCGATAATAGAAGTTCCTTGAGTAAACTTAGTCCATAGTTCTGCTGTCTATGCCTTTGCTTCCTATATTGTTAGATGATGTAATCAGGTGGCTCCATGCACCGCAAACTATTTGTCCACTCCTCCGATCCTCTGCAGTGTCAGGAGCAACAGATGCTTTGCTTTTGAAACAATGCTTCAACCTGAGAGTGTTTTTTAAGTATTTGTTGTTGCTCTTCATGCAGCCGATCACGTTTGCGGGAATGGGGAATGAATGTGGGTGGGTAGAGGGTGGTGGGAGGGGGAGATGGCAGGCAGCCCGGACGAGTCAAAAATGCAAAACAAATGCTCTTAATGAGATGGAAAATGCAAACAAAGCGGAGTGCAAAGTTTAATAAAACAGCCGACAAGCCGTTTGTGTTTGAAAGTCAACTTCAGGCCAGTCAAGGAGGGACAAGAGGAGGGAGGACGCGAAGGGGAGGTGCGAGCAAATGAAAACTGGCCAGAGGAGGCAGCCGGATATTATAATACGAAGCAAAACGGAACGGAAAGGAAAGAGGCAACTGGCAGAAGAAGCAAAGCCAAAGCAACCAAATTAATGCAAACATTTCACTGAAAAACTATGAAAGGCAAAAGGGGGAGAGGCAGAGAGAGAGGGGGGAGGGGGAAGGGGGGCTTTACCGGCGCCGACAACTTTGCGTTAACTTTTTGGCACATTGTTTACATTCTATTTGAATATTATTAAAAAGAAAAACAGAGACGAAAGCGCAGCGAAAGGGAATGCACAACGAAGCCGAAATACTCTAAATTAATTATAGAAAAGTGAGAAATAATGCATGTGTGTGTACCGGCCAACACACACACACACATACACCCACACACACTGACAGAGCGAAGTGAAGAGACAACTCGCATTACTACGCAAAGTAGCTAAATTCTTCAACTCGCAAAGCAACACGGATAAAGTTAGACACATATTAAAAACATTTGAGTTATATGAGCAACACTTTTATACTCCCCTCCCTGTCTCCGGTTCTCCCCTCACCCTCTCCAGCTTTATTTGCCCCTGCCTGTCAGCCACAGTAGTTGCTGACTAAGGCAAACTGCTGCAGCTTCAACCTCGAATCACACTCGAAATGCAACTTGCCTCCAATGACCCTGAGCCCTCAAAGTGCAGCGTGGCATGGTCACCCCCCCCCCCCCCCAGCCAGACTATATGTGTGTGTGTGTGTGAGTGTGTCTGTGTGTGAGCAAGATTTGTGCTCCACGGATCGCTGCCCTGCATTGAGCCTTTTCTTGCCTTGCTCGGCTGCTGCTGCCGTCTCCGTTCCGTCTCATTTGTTGCGGCCAATCAAAGCGCAAGTCACGGCTCAAGCAGCGCCGGGTCCAGGGTTAGATTCAGTTTATTTTCGGGTACTCATGTCAAGACGCTGGACGTGCCCAGCGCCATGTGGCATATGGCATATGGCATAGGGCAGTTGCTGGAATTGGAATTGCGGAGACCAGCTGCGTCGGCCATAGTTGAGGGCACTTAATTATGTGCGAACTGTGTGTGCGGCATGTTTTCAGGCTGTGTGTGCGAGTGTGTTTGTCCCAGTAGACATGCTCTGCCCTTGCTCTTACCCCGCCCACTTTTCACTTTCCATTGGTTTTTCTATTCCCCTGCTGCTTCCTCAGAGAGTTTGCCATGATTTGCCGCAATGTTAATCAAAGCAAATTTAGCTCGTTTTTATTTTTGCAGCTAGAAATGTATCCCTTCCCCCATCGACCCCCCCCGTCCCCCCTGTTCGCTGCGCACAATGAGTGAGCTTAAGTCAGGTGCAAACTGGTTTGTTCTTTCTTCTCTGCAGCTTCACTTTTCCTTGGCAATTTCATTCGCAGTGCCATCAATATGCTCAATCGATGGCGGGAGGAGGTGAAGGAGAAGAGGGCAGGGGGCAAGGAAACTTTTTAATAGCAGGCGACACACACACACACAGAGAAACAGAGAGAGAGAGAGGCGGAGAGAGAGGGACAGCTTTGCATTTCTATCTCTTGAAGTTTCAGCGCATCCCTGAATATGTATGCGTTATTGGGTCAAAGTTTCACCAAGACTCGCCTCCTTCTCTCTTTCTTCTCTTCCCTCTCTCTCTCTCTCTCTCGCCGTCTCTGTGTTGCGCTAAAGTTCTGTGCGCATAAATCTGAAGAGATTTTGCAAGAATTTTAAAGTTTCACAAGTTTTTGGGGCCCGCTTCGTATGCTCTCTCGCTGTGCTCTAATACAATGACTAATCTGGCCGCTTTTGTAGTACTTTCACTTTGGCCAATAAGCTCGATTTAGCTCGGAATGTCGCATTATTTCTGTACACTGTATATAGGTTATGTTTGTAGCTACCTCTACCTCTCTCTCTCTCTCAGTCAGTTTCGAATGCCGTTTAACGAGTTTTATGGCACTCGCTTAGCATAACATGGCAAAGAATTCGTCGTCGCTTTATTGCCGCGTTAATCATACGCCGTGTACGCCCGTGTGCTTGGACATTGCCCGTGGGGCGTTGCAGTTGTTCTTCGCATTGCTCGACGACTTAAAAGTACATTTCCACTCCGTTCTCTCTCTCTCTCACTCTCTTTCTGCTGCTTTACCTGGGTAATCGGCATAAATCGAGGCAGGCACAAGGCCAAGCGACGGCCCCGTGTATTTATGCCTGAGCTACAATGAATGAATGCCAAATGCAGCATATAAACTAAGTGTATTTAGAGTAGGGGCCAGATGCACTATTGATTTGCGTAGGCGGTGGGCGTGGCAACCAAATTGTAAAACAAACATAAAGAAATCTATTTGCCAAGTTTGGTATGTCTAGCTGCAGTAGTTGCTAAGATTATCGCGTTCATACAGACATAAATTAATAAAAAAAAAAACGCAAGACTTTGCTATGAAAACCGACTGAAAGACCCAATGTAATTACCTCCTGAGTATAATGATGCATTAAGATGAATTCAATAGATCTCAACTCAAGCTTTTCTAATTGATACCAGCCTGATAACAGTAATAACTATCGAATTGGAGTTGCATCGCTCGTTTCCACTCAGTTTCCCCCGACACATTTCTAATTAATGCAATCTCGCAGTATTTTGTGATGCGTGCGAAGTGCTTGCATAAAATGTATTTAGCCCCAGTGCATATGAGAAAGAGAGTGTGTCCAAAGGCAGTGCCTCGGAGCTAGCTTTGCACCTAAGTTGCTGCATATTGTACGAACTGTGAAATCGAGCCTAGATTGCTCTGAGATGTTTTGCATTCTTGTCGATGCACCAAGTTATTTACAATTTACTATGATTTCATTGTGCGTATGGGTTACAATTAACAATTATTATTACTTGTATAAACGAGTCCGAGTTGCAGCACTAATTTGCAGTTCGTTTAACGAAGCCAAAAAGTAATGTGAAATTAATTTTGCACAATGTGAATATCATATTCGGAATGTAATTCATTTGTTTGCCTGCCCCATGTGCCTGCCCAAAGTTGGACGATGTGCGAGTTGATTTGATGCGTCTTCATTTCATTTAATAAATTTACAAATTTGCGCTATTAGGTTTAGATGTTAGAACTACTCATATGTTTTACATTGTCTACTAATTAGAGCACTAATAAAATATAAATTTTTTTTTTTTTTTGCTTCAACACTAGTTAAAGTTACCAAATTTGATTCCCATCTATTTGGAATTGTGAATTAATTAGAGCACAATAAAAATTTATTTGATTTTCTATAGCACAACGTGATTGCAGAAATCAGTCTGTTTTAAACTTCCGATTGGTTGTCGATGTTTGAAAATTGATATTTGCAGATAGCCAAAAGTGGCGCATAAATGCAGTCAAAATGTAAATATTTTATTAGTTGAATTATACAGCAAACGCGACAGCGACAGCCTCAGTCAAAAGCTGCCAAAGGCCGTCGACATCACGCACAGAACCTTTGGCAACGTGACCGGGTGAGCCGGCAATTCCCCTTCCGACCCCGCTTTGCTTTTTCGGCTATAGTTGCGACCAAAGTTTGGGGCTACGAATCAGCATGTCTATGTGTGTACGCCCACATGTCTGTCTGTGTATGTGTATGTGTGTGCCGAGTAAGTTCAAGTTGAAGGCATTAAACTGCGTGGCAAATCTTGAAAAATCAATTACGAGTGGGCGTGGCAATAAAAAAAAAACGAACATATTAGCCAAACTTGATTATAAAGATAGCTAATAAAGCTGCGATGCCTTAATTATGTTTTTCATCATCTTTAAACTGCTCCATTTGCACAGGGTATCCCAAAGTTCTGTTCGCCTTTGAAAACAGTCTCTCGAGTGGGCGTGGCAAAAAAATACGAAATTGCTGTTGTTCTGATATTCAACATCTTTTAACTGGGTATCCCATAGTCCAGTACGCTCGAACATGCTTCGATTGACTGCACCCTAGTGACTTCTCTCCCCTTTTACACATGCATAGCATAACTTTGCCGCTGGCATTAAGAAAGACAAGCCCCATGTAGGTGGTATGTTTGAGGTTTGACCCCGATTTCGTCAGCACTCAACGCCCATCAAATCTCTGGGGCAGTCAATTCCCACTCACGTGTACGTGAAAGTGGTAAAAAACAAAAAAAACATCAACAGAGTGAAAAACCGAGGCAGTTTTTTGTTCTTTCTTTCTCTGTCTCTATCTCTCTCGGTCAATCGGGTAAAATCGTTTTCCAAAGATCTCCGCAGCAAAGCAATCGACACAAATGTAGACAATTTCGGAAAATTGAGTCCCCCGGGCGGAAAACCGTTGCATGCCCCCATTTTTTCATTTTTTTTTTCCCCCAGTCGTGTGTGTTTGTGTTTTTTTAATTCTGTTTCTTTCTCCCGTCGCTCGATTACTGCAAAACTCAATTTCAATACACCGCGAAAAAAATAGCCAGATATGGCTATGGAATATGCGAGACTGAAATCTAGGCAAAACGGACCTTTTAGGCACTTTGACACAGCTTTATGCGGCAAGCGCGTCAGCGAGAGAGAAAGTGAGAGGGGGAGAAACATAAATGCATTTTCATAGGTGTTGGTGCACACAGCTTTGGGGCAGATCAAGGCAGTCAGCCCCACAACCAGCAGTAACTCAATTTGCTATTTCCGTCTCAATAATCGTTCTATCGATAACCACAGTCCACCGCTAACTGAGGCCGGACAGCGTAGCTCCATCAGACAGTGCTGCGGATTGCGTTTTTTCCCGTCGAATTTGGCTTTTATTAAAGCTAGGAAATATGCGACAATTGTTAGCTTTTTTGTCTGTATTGGAAACATTTAAATATGAAATTAAACTAAAAATTCCTTTTTTATACACTTGCATAGAGCATATTAATTGTAGCTAGAAGCTTGACAACTCTGACCATATTAAGTAAAAAATATTCCTAATAAGTATCAATAAGGCAGTTGAACTAGTCAAGTCCGTTTGTCCGCTTGTTCGCCTGTCCGTCTGTCCGTCTGTCCGCCTGTCCGTCTGCCTATTTCAACGCAAACTAGTCGCTCAGTTTTAGAGCTATCTTGATGAAACTTGGTATATATGTTTCTTATTGCTGCACGTTGTAAATAAGTCGAAACGAGCCGTACTGGACCGATATATCGTATAGCTGCCATAGAACCTATCGGTCGAATTTTGTTATTTTTCAAGATATTGCTATGAAACTTTCCCGATATATGTCTTAGTATGCCCTTAAAAGGCTGTAAAAATTTGAACGTAATTAGACCGATATATCGTATAGCTAAAATTGGGCAGCATTGGCCAAAATTGGCATTAATAACAGTTAACAGTGCTGCCCAGTGCTGCCACATTCGGGTCAATTGATATGGGAGTCTTACAGACTACGATTTGATTTTTGGACATTCGTAAATATCCCCAAGCTGAGATTGAGCAAACAGTATGCAATTAATTTATGTTAAGTAAGCTAGGGATGCAGCTCAGCAATTAGGTTGCTGAAAATACTAAAATAATACCAAAAATGATACTACAAATTTACTAATGCAACAGCATGAGCTCTTCTTGAAGTCGCTTTTCCTGGGTATTACAAATTTGAATGCTGCCACAACACACACACACATATGCACATATTGTGTGTGTTTGCCTGCTGCCATTATTGATGCATTACCTACATATGCGAACATATTTGATTTCGATTTGTGTTTGCGCTTCCCCTTTCACCCCCTTGCATGTTTGTGCGCCTGCCACAGTGGAAATGTTGTTGCCTAACATGGGCTACGTTGTGGAATTCAATACAAAATAATAATAAGCTGCTACTGCCCTCGGCTTATTTTACAATTTGCCCTCGTCATGCTAAGAGGAGTAGGGCCGCGGAGGGGAGGGAAGGGGAGGGGAGGGTCAGATAATACCAATTGCACTTTGCAGGATATTGATAGTTTCACCTTTTCTACATATCTGTATCATTTTAATGACTTGATTAATAACCAATTGCACTGCAGCAGCTCGCGGCACATGCAATTCACCTTGTTACCTGCCTGTCTGTCAGCCTGTCTCCCTCTCTCGTTCTGCCTGTGTGCCAGGTTTCTTATTCGCCTTTAATTAGAGCTTGCACTGAGAGCGCTGCCAGCTGGTCAAGGCGTTGGCAACCGATACCCAAATGGGGGTTATACCATATCTAATACTTATGCTGAGCTGCTTCGCCACGCCTCGAGATTAAATTAAACCGTGGGGCAAAGCTTGCATAATGATGCGGCAAGCATGCGAAAACTGCACAAGAAATTCATGATTTAATTAAAGAGACTTCAGTCGGATAGATCAATTCAATTAGTAACTCGATTCTAATATAGCTAGAATAGCTTTTTAAAATAGCAAACTGCAATACATTAAGTGACCAGTGCTGCGATATCTCAAGAACAAAACAAGCTTTTATGGGACTCTTTGAGAAAAAAGCCAAAAAAAATTATCCTTATAAATAAAGGAGAAAAAAACTAAGGTATACAACAAAAAGTATAAAATGAGCTTAAATTAGAATATGTTAAATTGCAACTGCAACAATTTTTTGTTCGCAAATTTTCAATTAAAGTTAAAACTTTAAGTAAATTTTGTAAATTTTTTTAAATTTTAAAATTTACAAAAACTGGAAGAAACATTTTATATAACAAGTAAAAAAAGCTACAGTCAACTGTATAAGATTTTTGAAGATCATAAATAAACAGACTGAGAAAACTGTTATTGGTAAACGCGTTTTTTCAAAGAAAAAAAGAAACAACACAAATAATTTTCAGTTAGACGCCAAGCAGTTAAAAAAACATTGCTTGCTTGCTTGCAGTGGGCGCAGTGCAAATCTATATGAATAACTTTTATGTTCATTATCCGATCGGAACCAAATTTTCAGCGATCGTTTAGGTGGTGATAGGTATCATACACACCAAAACTGAATACTGTAGCTTTGTTATTGCGCTTGCTATACGGTTTATCGATTTGCGGGGGCGAAAGTAGGCGTGGCCCAAATTTTAATAAAAATTGTACAGCGAATGACCCACATGAGTGTTGTCACGGTGGCTCTAGATTTATTAGTTTCTGAGATCCAGACGGACAGACGGACAGACAGACATGGCTTAATCGACTCGGCTAGTGATCCTGATCCGTCTGCGTGTTACGCACATTTCGACAAACACAAGTGTTTTATTAAAATCCATGGTCTAAATATGAGCTAAATCGAAAAGCCATTGCAAGCCTGAAATACTTCCGACTGGCCAAGTAGTTACCAAAGTCTTGTCGGCCGTGTTGCACTGTGCAGGGCTGCAGGTGGCAGTGGCGGCGTCATAATTGCAGGCAGCGTGTGCCAAGCGCAAATGGCGCCAACTTTAGCCCCCGCCCCACCCTCCTTCCTCCCTTTTCGTGCCCCCAACACACACACACCCACACTTCTCTCACAGTTGGTCGATATAAATATGCAGTTGCGTGCGACTTAAAGCCACCCACTGCAGCGCCGCCGTCCCCTTTCCCTGCTCTACGCCACTGCCTACTGTGCACAGTAGCGTCGCGGCGCGTCGCGTCGCGTGATTGTGCGTGATTGGAAATGAGTTCGAATTAAATCGCGGTTACCTTGACGCGGGTGCGGCCATTAAATCGAATAAAATGGAATTTCTTTTTCCCGCTGAAAGGCGAAACAAAACTTACGCACACACACACACACACACGCACACGCCGCCCACACACACACAGAGAGACAGGCAAGAAATGCAAGTGAGCAGCAGATAAAACGAAATCGATGACAAACATGCACGAGTGTGTGAGTGTGTGTGTGTGTGTGCCAGAGATGCTGAGTGTGCTTGTGTGTCTCTCTATGTGTGTGTGTGTCTCTCTATGTGTGTGTGTGTGCAGCGAAGCGCAGGCAGACTCGACTTCATGTAAAATACCAACAAAAAGCAAATTAAATGACATCGCCAGCAACAACAGAAGCAACAACAGAGAAGCAACAGCAACATGAACAACAACAACAACAACAACACTTGCAGCAACAACAACAACCACAACAACAACAACTACAACTACAATCAAAGCAATCGTCGCCGCTGCCGTTGTCATTGCTACCTGCCGCGTTGCCGTGTTAATCTGCTTCCTTCCGCCATATTTGCCGAGCATATTTGCCCCCGACGCGCTGTAGCAGCTCCCCCGTTTCCCTCACTCCCCCCACCTCTCTCTGCTTCCCTCTTGCTGTCCACGCCGCTGCCGCAGCTGATAAGCGCTGCGAGACATCGTGATGAGTTGGTAAATAAGAATGCGACTGCGATAGTGAGAAAGGGGAAGGTGGTGGGGGAGGGTTGGAGAGGGCAACCCGCCAGGGTTGTCGACGTCAGCGAGAAAGTGCGCGTGCTGCAGAGTTTGCAGCAGTGTGGCAAAACGATGATATTCGCGCGACTTTGTTTTCCCGCATTCCTTTGCTGGCAGCGCAAGCCAACAAGGCGACTGCACCTGCCCCTTATTCACACCTCCTCCCCCTCACCCTCTCACCCACCCCCTGCAGCATCAGTGCAGTTGCAATTGCAGTTGGGCAAATCCCTTGCAATTCAGTTATGGAGCGCGCATTAAGGATTACCGCAATGTGGCTGCCTTCTGGGCGACAAGTGAGAATCGCACGTCAATTGGTCAGCTGTTGGCTGAGAGGGGGAACGAGGAAGGGGAGGGGAGGGGAAGAGGGTATGCTGCACGTGAGTAAAGCAATGCAGCTGCAGCTGCATTATTGTGCAACAGCTGTTTAAAGCCAATAAGCGGCTGTTTTTACAATAAGACCATAGCAAACAGGTTGACTGATTGGAGCGCCGCCTTTCCCTATGGGGATTATGCAACTTCGATAATAATGGATAATTCTGGCTAAGGCTTCGATCACAATTGCATAGCAATGCTTTACTGTGATGCAGTGACTCCTAAGTTATATGCATATGCTCGATCCCAGCAACAGGCAAGTCCAATTAGCCATATTCCTTCGTCTGTCTGTTTGTTACACCGCAAACAACTCTGGCAATTGAAAAGCCAACTTCATAAAACTTGCCACATATGCTACTTGATATAGCACGCTGCATATAAGCAGCCAAAATGAGCTATATGACTAGGATATATAGCATAGCAGCCATAGAAACTGTCTAATTTGGCTGGCTTTTGAGATATGTCAAGCAAATTTAACAAATATATTTGATGTTTCTTTTCAAACAAGCTATCAAAATTGTATACGAATCAAACCAATATATCACATAGTTGCAACAGTAATAATCTTGAGCTATCTGTAGTAGGCGTGTTGGGAAATCCTTATGGTTTCAGCAGTTTCATTCACAACTTTCCCAGCGATTATATTATGTACTTCAAGCTTGTCGCATTCTCAAGGTTTGCGCATTAGAATTTCTAAACAAGCTAACCTAATATGCGCAACAAATTTGATTGTTTTATTTTGTGCCCCGCCCCCTCCTTTGAGACTAATGGGTATCTCGCGGGCTTAGTAAGCGCAGTGCCTTTGCCTTGTGGCCACATTGGTGGGGGCGGGGGAGGCAAAACGCGTAGCTTGTCCTTCAATCTCTGGCGACGCGTCGCTCCTCACTTGTGCGCTTAATTACATTCCAAAGGTTATTTGGTAATTAACCTCAGTCTAAATACACGCACAGACGAGGGCGGCACACACACACACACACACAGACACACACACACAGGCAGTTGATGAATCCCTCGTTGCCTCGCGGCGTCACCTACGGCCAACGGCTTCAGCCAGGCTCGGCCTGCTCTGGCCCCAGCTCAATCGACCCGTCAGAATCTCAGCGCCTGCCCCTCCCCTCCCCTCCCCCCTCATCACGTTGGCCCTTGCTCATTGCCAAGTTATTTGTCTTAATTAGTTTATAATGTTTTTTCCGGGGCACGCGTCAAAAGTTCGCTTTGCATAAAAGCTCGCGCAATCTTTATGCTGCTCTCTGTCAGTGTGTGTGTGCCTGGTGTGGGTGTGTGTGTGTGCTTCTAATATGCTCATAAAGAAAACTCCCCCATGCGCAGATCTTGGTCACACACACACACGCACACGCACACATCGTAGGCGTTGCGCGCAATTTTGTTCTTTAATTTTGGATTTCACATTTTTTTTTTTCTGTAAAATTATGTGCACATAAATGCGGTATGTTGCATAGTCCGCCCCCTCCCGCTCCTCCTCCCCCTTTGCTAAGCAGCCAAAAGAGCTCAGTCAAGGCCAGCAAAGAGACAAAGCAGGCAACAGGCAGGCTGTCTCTGTCGCTGTCGCTGTCGCCGTCCCTGTTGGGACCTTTGCTGGGCGCAAAATTAAAATTGCGTTTGAATCACAACAACAACAACAACAACAACATCAGCAGCAGCCAAAAACGAGCAACACACAAAAGTAGACAGAGAAGGGGGATAGGAGAGAGAGGGGAGGTGGTGGGGCAACAACAATCACATTGTAGCATTTACTACAACGATAACAAGCATCCTGTTTAAGCTGCTGCAGCACATCCGACCAGGCGACAGCGCATTGTTTAGCTAAGGGCAGCACATGAGCGCGCAAAAAGGGGGTGCGGCTAGGGGTAGGGGTAGGGGTAGGGGGAGTCGTGCACAAGCTGGGCAAGCATTTTAGCACTACATCCACATGAAATGCATTATAATTATACCCTGTAAGGGCGAGGGGTATGCGGCAGGGTCTATGTGGTTAGGCTGCAATTTATGCACACACAAGTGTTTATCTGCTCTCCCTCCCGCACTCTTCCTCGCTCTCTCTCTCTCTCTCTGACTTCGTGATAAAACCAATTTGTATAGTTTTGTTAGTATTTTGTCACAAAATGTTACGCCCCGTTCCTGCACGCCTGCCTCATCGACTAGTTGCATCTTGTTGCTTGTGGACTCAGATCGGATCAGCCGTATAGTATGCAGTATATAAGTCAGGCCGCCAGTCTGTGCTAAGCACACTCAGTGTGCACACGGAGTGTGTATGTCTCTTTCACACTCTATCTCCGTCTCGCTTAGACCTAACACTGAGCCATGGCTTATGCTCAGGCGCGCCTGTCAGGCTGTAGCACCTGCACGGGTCAAGTTTGTGTCCTCCTACCCGGAAGGGGATGAGGGCGAACGAGGGGGGACTAACAACGTTTGCGAGGTGTAAAGTGTCATTCCGCATGCTTTATTACGCCGGAACCAAGCAAGAGTGCAGATTATTTTCGTCGCATAACTGTAAAGCGCTATAAGGCTACAACAGATCTGCTGTAATAATATTCACTTGCAGAAAAGCGCATAAGACCAGAAAAGTTGATTTTGCAAAAAACTTAATCTTCTCTCACTGTAACTACAGCGTAAACATATAGTAAAGCAAGAAGTTTTTATACCATTGCAGTTACTCCACATATTAAATCGGCCGATAGGTTCTATGGTAGCTTAACGATATATCTGTCCGATTTTAATGGACATAATTAGACATACAGCGGTGTTCACAAAAATAGCAGTGCAAGAAATGCAATCATGCTATTTTTATGAACAGCTGTCAACAGAACTTTTTTGTTTTAATTAATAATGTAAAAAAAATTAACAACATTTTCAACAATAAATTGATTTGTTATTGTTAAAAATAATCACAAAACTGAAACAAAATTAAATTTGTGAACATTAATTTACTTTTTGATATACAAAATTAAGTTTAAAGTTTCAGCTAATGAGCACTGCTATTTTTGTGAACACAGCTGTATATCAAGAAAGTTTCACAGCGATATCTTGAAATATGAATAAAGTCGGCCGATAGGTTCTATGGCAGCTATACGATACATCGGTTTAATATAGATCAAATTTTGACAGCCTTTTAAAGGCATACTTAGACATATATCGGGAAAGTTTCACAGCGATACCTTAAGAAATAACAAAATTCGACCGATAGGCTCTATGGCAGCTATACATCGGTCCGAACCCGCTCGTGCCGACTTATTTACAGCGTGCAGCAATAAAAAACATGTGTACCAAGTTTTATCAAGATAGCTCTAAAACTGAGAGATTAATTTGCGTTGCAACAGACGGACAAACGGACAGATAGACCGACGGACATGGCTAGTTCGACTTGTTAGGGTCGGAGATGTCTCCTAAGGCGCGTTGCAAACTTCTGGCCAAAATTAGTATACCATCTGCAATAGTATAATTATTTAACTCTATTATTATTATTTAACTACGTACTATTAAAATTTAAGCTCTTAGTTTACGTAACCAACATTAAAATTAAAATTTACGTTCAAATCTTAAAACAAACTTTGATTTCTTTTGTTTTCATGTTAATACAGCGGAGTATTTCTTATTTGGGTAGATATGCTTATGTAGAGTAATCATTTACTTGACAAACTTCACTTTCCAATTTTCCCCCTCTTGAGCGGACACACTTTGACCGCCATGCTATTGAGTGTCCGTTCAAGAGAGTTTTCACTGCATACTGCATGCAAAACTTAATAAACGAATCTGTACACACATTTTTTGAATTCAAACGCTCTGCACTAAATGTTCCTCTTGAGAGCATTTCGAATTTACTAAACCGAAGACAGACTCCTCTTTCCGTATCCGCTTCCGTTCCCTTTTGCTCTCTGCCCTAGTTGAGCTGCGTACAGCACAGAGTAAATTGGATCCCCAGCTGAGGTTTACAGTGCAACATCACGACTGACCCACAGCATTGAGTTGCGTGTGTGTGTGTGTGTGTTGCCAGATGATTGTTTTCCATTTTCGGGGAGACTGAAGAATAAGAAATAAAATAAAGAGAAATCAAATTTTTGCTTACTTATTCAATTAGGGACTTAAGCAGGTCAAATGCAATACAAATAATGCAGCCCACTGTGCCCGGGTTCTGGGTGCTTATCCACAAGACCATTTCACAGTGGATGCTGTGGGAAATGCTCAGGGGGGGTGGGGTAGAGAGAGGGAAGTTCTTTTTGCCTTGTTATTCGACTGACAGCACAAAACTAAATTAGGCTGCTCGGAGTCTTCTTGCATTCAAAACGAGATAGTTTTCTTTCGCTCAGGTTCAGCCTAGCCTTCTCACCCCTCTTTCCACATTCCTCATTCCACTTCCCTGCCTCTTGGCTTTCTCTTTGCTGCTGCTCTTGGTCCAAACTCGTGTTGCGGCCACTTTTGCCAAAAACGAACACGAACGCGTGTCCGTCTGTGTGTGTGTGTGTGTGTATTTGTTTGCTGCTTTATCTGTATTTATTGTTGCACGTTTTTTGTTTTTCTTTCGCCTCTCGTTGTTGCCCTTTTCTCGCGCGTTTATCGGTAATGCGATATTTATGTTTCATGTACCTTCTCCGCCCCCCTAGCAACCCCGGCGCGCCGCACGTGTTCACTTACTCCGCACATATTTGTATACGATAATATTTTGCTTCAACTTCCGCACGTTGCTGCATCCATGTGCAGCTTCCTCTTCCTCTCTCCCTTCACCCTTTCTGTCTCTCTCTCTCTCTCTGTGCTGTAGTCTAGGTGTGTGGATAGATGTCTTTCCGTAATGGATGGGCACATATTGATATTGACCAAAAAAAAAAAGAAAAAATGAAAAGGGAGCAACTCGGCCAGCCCCGCAGACAAACTTCACTTCCCTTTTTGTTTCGTCCTGTTTATACACATTTTTTTGAGTTTCCAGGAAGGCAAACCGCATTAAAAGTGGTAAACAAAATACACCTTCAGCTACTGTGTACTGCAACCCTCCTCGAGGCCTGTTCAAATCACAGCAGACCCTACAAGACAAGACAACACGTAGCGAAAGCAAGATACTCTTCATTCAATTTCAAAATGGATTGATTAGTTCGCAAGTGAAAGGATGAAGTGTTTGTAGCATGCATGAGTATATTATATAGAATTGTTATCTAAATGGTTTGCATATAAAAGCAAATTATTCACTTTTCAAACGTGGCCTCGAAAATCCAAAATTAACTTACTCTGCGTACAGCTCACACAGACCTTTTTGCCAAATTTGATGTCTCTAGGTCTTAAAGTTCCTCGAATTCCGACGTTCATACGAACGTGCAAACTTTAATAGATACACGCAGAGCTCACAAGCTAAGCTCTAACCGCATTGATAATTGGGGGGGGCCACAAATTTATTTAAGATGTTTGTTTGTGTTAAATTTCACGCTTCAAAACTGAAACAAAAACTAGACAAGCTTTCAAATTGCCCCTGCAAGGCAAGAACGCTTTCGTAGGATAACATCGGATGTGTATACGGTGTGAGTGAATGTGTCTTAGTGTGTCCTGTCTTGATCGTTAGCAACACACTCCCTGCTAAAGAGTATACCTATTACAAGCTCCAAGATCTATTCTAACTGTTCTCGTTCCTAACTTTCATCAAGGCCTGACGTGCTGCTCGCCCTGAGAAGCATTCGTTACGTACGGTACGTCGTCTTCATTCATCCGCCAAGTTATCCATGCGACAGCGCACAGCGTGCTGCACCATCTCCAGGTTGCCATAGTCGAGCTCTTTTATAAGGTACAATATGGCCGACAAAGTATTCGAGTTACGACTAACTATGCCGTTTTCTCGTGCATATCCGTTTCGGTAGCCCTGGCGCTCCCCGACAATCTCTGGCCCTACATGGCGACGTGGTTGTTGCTGCTGCTGCTGCTGCTGCTGCTGCAATTGATTGCCATAAGGATTGTAAAGCATTTGTGAAGTCTCAAGATTTTCCTCCGACTCGGTTAGATCATCCTGGATTTGCTCGTTCAAATCCTGATCGGTCATGGTGTGCACCGATATTCCGGGCTGTTGTTGATGTCGCGCCTCGTAGGCATCCTCGAAGACATCTTCTTCGGACCCCTGTGGCATAGTCCCCTCGCGCATGGCAGTCTCAAGTTCCTCCTCAGTGACATCCTGATTGTCCAGCTTAGTGAGATGAGGCAGCGCACGTAGCACTATTGAGCGATACTTTGCTCCCATTCGATCGCAACAGGGATTCTCGTCCAGACACAAAACCCTTAGCTTTGGAAGAGCTTGTAGGTGGCAAATCTCTCTAATATCTTCGATATTGTTTCTACGCAAATAGAGTTCCTCGAGATTCTTGCAGTCTGTAAAGGCTGCCAGCGAGCTGATCTGGTTAACGCTCAGCGATAGGATTTCCAATGCACTCAGACGCTTTAGTATGCTAACATCGCTTAGATCACTTCCCCAACAGTTGAGCTTGGTAACCGCATCCAGTTCCGATATCTTCGATCGGGCAAATATCATTTCCTCCGATAGGCGCGACATTCTGTATTTATTTATTTGTGATTTCGGATTCTCTGAGTGAGTTAGGATTCTCTGTTTGAATTTTTCTATTTAGTCAGTTTGGATGTGATGTCGTCCAGCTCCTTAGCCAGAATAAACTGTTTTCAGTTTACGAAATCTGTACAGGCAAATCAGCTTAAAATAGGTTACTATGATAGGCTAAAATGTACTTGAATCGAACTTGGGGGTATTTCCATTACCATTTGGATATGAGTTGGTTTCCCACTCCATTACGGTAACTTTCCACGATCCGACTGTGCCTGAATATAACCTCAATATTTAGATCCTTTTTCCTTTTTCCCATTGTCGGTTGGACACATTAAAAGTTTCTTCTTTTTTGTGATTTTATGCAACCTAATGCCAACATTTCACTGAGTGTTTTTATCTTGCGAAATGGGGTCGCAGCGAGTGAGATTGATTCGATGACAAAATCGTGTCGAAAAAACAAGCAGAAAATATGAATTTCTCGCATTCTGTCAGTCAGCGCAGGCAGGCAGGCAGGCAGGCACTTTGAAAAGTTCTTTCAATTTTTAATGGATTAAAGATGTATCCATCAGAGAACAAAGAGCAGACAGAGGGACAGGCGGCCACAATTGCGGACAGTCGATGTGCGGCGGCAGATACCCTGCGTATGGGGAGGGGCACAGAGTAGTTGGGCTCATTTAGGTCTACACATTGCAGGGTATGCACGAGTCGTGGCAAACATTCATGTTTCCTCCCTGCCCCACCACATTTCGCTGCAAGTTGATGCGAGTTGTGGCAGCCAATGCGATGTTCGCTTTGCTACCTCATCGAGGCTTTTGGGTTAGTTCGCAATGCGGTCAGCGCTTGGCCAGTGTGTGTGTTTTGTGGACGTGTGTGTCTAGGTGTGTGCGTGTGTGTGTGTGTGTGCGTATGTAAATGCGTGCTTAAAAGCGCTGACTGTTTTACGTGTTTTTTATTTGCTGCCTTCGAGCGAAGCTACCAACCGCAATGTTAGGTGGCGCCCTCCTTCGGCAGTCATTGGCAACACGACTTTCATGTGTGCGTGTGTGTGTGTTACGCACAACACTCACACACACACACACGCACAAGCAAACACTGGCAAATGAGCATCGGCTGCCGCGGGCGATTGATGCTCTGACGCAGCGGACTGCAACAAAGAAAGCAGCAACGTCGACTGAGACAGCGACCGAGGACTGCAGCGCTTACAGCGCAGCTGACTCCGGCTCTGCCATTGTTTGCGGAGGCGAAAAAGCTATTTAATGCGCACAAGGAGCCGGCGGCGCACTTGGACGAGACGAACGAGCATCGCATTAAAACAAATAAAATCAAATGAACATTTCACAAGAGCGCAACGAATTTCCAGGCGAAGCATTTCAAATTAAACACACACACACACATTATATACATACTGTGTGTGTGTGTGTGTGTGTGCAAAGTGTCAGTTTTCGCTTACCTGTACAGTTCACACAAAAGCGAACTAGAATTTTATCGATAAATTTGACAAGCAGCTGCAAGTGCTGCCCCAGTCACTCACGCTGTAGCAGTCAGCTTTTAATTGACACACGGCGACTTAGAGTGCTGCCAAGCAGGCATCGTTTCGCATATCGCACATTGCACATCTCAAATTTCCAATTATTTAGTTATGCTGCATGGCAAATAAACTCATTACACAAATTAACAAAATATTATTTATTGATTTACTGTCTTGCATATTTAATTACTTTTTATCAAATTGCCTAGCAGCTGCAAAAAAGGGCAAGCAGAAATGCATTGCATGGAAAAAGCGCAACGTGTGTAATTCGATTAGGGTTTATAAAATTAATGAGTAATTGATTTGTTAAGCGCTTAATTAAATCAACAATTTGCACACGATGGATTTGAATATTCATGCATCTGAAAAAGTATTTTAGGTTTTTTGGTTTCAATTAAGGCATAAGAAAGAAAGCAAGAGAAATGTTCGATATATATCAAAAAATACTTTTGATTTCCGTTTTACTTTAGCGTAGGGAACACCCGATAACTTGTAGAGCTTTCATTGCGTTTTCTCGATAATTCGTTATCAGTTTTGGGTACTAAAAACTGAAGGTACTTTTGGCCAGTGTTTGAAATGTCTGCCAGTTAGCGTTGACAGACGTGGCTGTCAAAGGCGTTGAAAGTAGACGACGCTTCCATTTTTTCGTTGCCGAAACAACAAACCGAAACCCAAGGAAATACAAAGTGTAAGTTAGCTTGACTCTGCTCACATCAATGGATTCGGAGAAGCTAAGGGAACTGCAAAAGGTTGTGCGCATTGGGGGCAAAGGGTCCACGCGACGCAAACACAAGCACATCCAGCGATCTTTGATGCTGGACGAGAAGCGTCTACGATGCGGCCTGCAGAAGTTGCCGATGAGCGTGTTATCGGGCATACAACAGGTTAGTCTGTCCATGCCAGACGGCGGCCAAAAGGTGTTGCACTATCCCAAAGTGGAGTGCTCCGTCCAGAGCAACGTGTACATTATTAGCGGCGAGTCCAGTGAGTACATTCTGCCGGATGGGGAGCAGTCTCTGAAGGATTCCCACTGCCTTATCAGTCTGGAGCGGCATAGTAAGCGAGAGAGGAAGTCACGCGTTCGATGTCGCGCACGCAACAAAGCGATGAACAGCGAATTATCTGAAGCAAAAATCATCGACAGCGATAGCGAAGCCAGTGCGATGAGTATTCCAGGAGAGCAGCTCCAACCAAGAAGTGCTGGCGATGAAGATGATGATGGCTATGATGATGATGATGCTAAAGACGATATAGATGATCTTGACGATGACGAAGGCGATGCTGGTATCGATATCGATATCGATGACAATGTTGGTTCCGCTAACGATAACTTTGCTGCTAACGATGACGCTTGCAAAAACAGCAACAATGCTGATAACGATAACTGTAACGATAGCGATAACATTACAAATAACAATATCGATAACGTTGTCGATAACGATAACCATAATGAAACCGATAACGACAACGCAAACAATACCAATAACGATAACGTTATCAACGCCTCAAATGCCTTTGCCGACAATGATCCCAAGCATCTGGTGAGCATCTTCAAATCTCGCAAGAGTGTGCCGGTCGAGCAGCTGCTGGACATCCTGAGCTTGGACCAAGCCGAAACAGCCAATAGCAAGGAGACTCGCGTGCGCTTCTACAGCGACAGCGATTCCGATTTGGAGCAGTTGCTCTTCGGGGACAAAGAGAACTTTAGTCAGGATCGGAATGGAAGTTGCGATGGCTCTACAAGCTTAGCTCAGCTGCCCTTCTCCTACACGCCGTCTAAAGATTAATAAAGCTACATTCACTTATCGACAATCGGTCGATAACTTTGAGCGCTAATAATAAACAAACCAATTGGGCTTAGCAATTGTTTGAATGACTCGAATAGCTCGTTTGCTCACCAAGTAACTTGCAACTTACAAGTGACTCTCGTTAGGTCAAGTGCCAAATTGGCAGCCCAGACCGACAACGACCTATGCATGGGGTATTTCCTCCATATGGATCGCCCTCGTATTACTTTTCGCTCAATATTGCATTAATAGTAGAACCGATTCGCGTTGCGACATTTTATTAACTATGTGACAATGCGGCACATGGGCAGCTGGCAACTGTCGCCAGGACAAAAGCTGCTCATCCGCCTGAGTGAATAAGTGGGGCCAGACTCTGTGCCGCATGTCGTGTGCGGCGTGTGCGGCGTGTCGTGTGTCGTGTCCGCCAGCTTATCGAGCACACTACGCCATTTTGTTTGGCCTCTAATGAAATACACATTATTTGTCCACGGCGCGGCATGGCAATACGAATTTAATATCAAATCTACTGGGGACAACGAGCTCCACTTCGCTTCCCTTCTCTGCCCTTTCCCTCTTCGCTGCTGCGCAAACGATGTCATTCATTTTTAGTCACATGTGTGAGCCATTTATACACTGCACACGCTGCTGTTGGTGGCCCATTGTCTTGACGCCCTGGCAGTGCTCGTTGGGAGACCGGCTTAAGTGTTTATTAATATCGAGTCGTGCGAACTCGGACATGTGTTGTCCGTAAATTGACTTTGCCGGAACTGATAACTTGCCTTCGCCTTCGCCTTCGCATGGCAAAGGCATCGCTCGCTGATGCTTATCGCACACTGTGTGGTCTTGTCTAAGGGGACAGGTTGTTTTAATGGCGTCTTCGCTTAAAGTTTCCATTTGATTCGTTACTTAAGAACTATCGATGGAGCTGCGAAACTGTCCAAGTGGTTCCCTTGAGTTTGCTTAGGCAATGTGAATCTAGTTGACTGGGGTAACCCCCCAGAGAAGAACATCCTAGAGCTTGAAGCCGACTGATAGGATGCTATGCTGCTAAGATAGCCCTTCCAAACTTGATTGGCCTACCCCATGGTACATACTGTGTGGTCTTGTCTAAAGGGGACAGGTTGTTTTAATGGCGTCTTCGCTTAAAGTTTCCATTTGATTCGTTACTTAAAAACTATCGATGGAGCTGCGGAGCTGTCCAAGTGGTTCTCTTGAGTTTGCTTATGCAATGCGAATCTAGTCGACTGGGGTAACCCCCCAGAGAAGAACATCCTAGAGCTTGAAGCCGACTGATAGGATGCTATGCTGCTAAGATAGCCCTTCCAAACTTGATTGGCCTACCCCCTGGGAGAAGAGAGATAAACGAATGTAAATTTGTATTTATGCTGATTTCCCTTCTCTAAGTTGGGCTAACCAAAATCCAAAGAAAGGAAAACCTTACTAAGGTCTTAAAGAGTTTCAATGCCAAATTGTATAATCATTTCTGAGATCCATCAGGAATTTCCCACAATTTGCTAAAAATAAAACGGAAACCTCCACTAACTAAGTATGTAAAGGTCTGCAGTTTCTTGTTGGGATCTCAAGGTAGAAACTTGTATAAATAATGCAATTTGTAGCTGATTCAGATAGAAACAACGACTAACCCTTTTGCTGGGACTGCTTTAATCGGGTTTATTTATAAGATGGCGACTAGAACGATCTGTGTGTGTGTGTGTGTGTGTGTGTGAGGCGGAGCCGTTAAAAGCCAATAACTCAGAAGACAGAGACCACAGATTCAGAGTGACACTCACATTCAAAGTCGCACTCACACACTCACACTCAGTGTCACAATCAGGCCTACAGCCGCACGGAGCGGGCAGGACGGGTTGGCCGGGCAGAGCAGGAAGGCAGCTACTCCCGCCGGATACGGCACAGTGGCAGCTAATCAGTTTGGTTCCGTCGTCGTCGTCGTCGTCGTCGTCGTCGTCGTCGTCGTCGTTTGCGGTTTTCATGTCTTTTGGGGGGTTTTCGCAACTGATTCGAGGCTTGCAGGTAATGAAGCCGGTTAATGTCTTCTGTCTGCCTTGGAGATGTCTGCAGCAGCTGAAGATGGGATTCATGATTTGGGGTTAGAGCTGATGCTGATGCTGGAAGCTAAAGCCGTTGTCGTTGCCGTTGCCGTTGCCGAAGCTCAAGCCGGAGAGCTGAGCCCTGCGGCAGGCCTAAGAAGGCGTTTGGCATGTGTCAACTTGCTCTGGCTGAGGCTAAGGCAGTTACTTCAGTGGATGCCACAGGCTTGTCTGTGGTTTCTCCTCTATCCGTACGTGTGCGTGTGCGTGTGTGTGTGAAAGTGTTTGTGTATTTGCGCCCATGTGTTAAGTTGCGCATTGTCCTCGACAGGCCTCGTTGTTGGTGTCACAAGAAACGAGGCATAAATTAACTCGAGCTCATCACAGGCCGCCCTCCCCCTCCCTTGTGGCTTTGCATGATTGTTGATTAAATTTAAAGACAATTTTCTATCTGTGCAATTTGTTGGAGAAAAGCAATTATTCTTTTATTATCGGCACATAAAGTGAGCAGGGGCCAGAGGGAGGGAAGGGTGTCCAAATCGCAGATTGGGTAAGCCAAAGACACCCTACGCCCTGCATTGAGTCGGCATTGCCTTTCACTTTGCCACTTTGCATTCATTTGCACAACTTGGCCAACCCTTTGGAATGGGAAAGAAAGTCAAAGGAAATGGAAATGGAAAAACGGGGGTAATTAAGCGAGAGCCGCGCGCTGAAAAAGTGAACAACTTGGCTTGAATTGAGTTGGCCCAAGTTTTGCATGCATAAAGAGAACTTTGCGTCATTGTAAATACACGTCGAATTGACCATAAATTTTTCGCTTTGCGTGGTAAAATCGTTATGAGGTCGAGACTCTTGAAAGGACTCCCCCAAGTCGAGGGGAGGAGGGAGGGAGCGACCTACTCATAAGTCGCCGACTTGGGCGGAGCTTAATGAATTTACATTACGCACACAAATCAAATCCAGGCAAAAGCCGATGATTCTACAGTCATAAGACCCTATCAGAAGAGAGCGGGGCGGGACGTTCGACATCGGTTTAGGAAACTTTTCGCTAGCTAGGACAACAGCTTATAAAGTCTTTGACTTAGTCAGCCAAGTTATCGCCAAGTTGGGGGTTGCCCAGTTCTCGATACAGTGCGTAATACTGCAGGACTTGATGGAATGTGCCGCCTACATTGTTGCAGCCGAGATACTCCCCTAGGGGAGTTGGGAGAGCTTTCTGGGGGTATCCTTTACTCGCCTTAAGCTGTTCATTATTGACGGCCACCCAAAGTACTGGGCAAACATGCGGCGACAAAGGATGGTAGCAAATAAATTTTCAACTCGAGCTGTCACGCAACTGACCATAGATCATAAAATTGGCATTAAAGGTTCCTAAGCTCGAGAGAGGAAGAGGGAGAGGAATCGCTTTAAACTTTGCCCGCTCCACGTGACACATTTTCCCTTTCATCCCTGGCCAACACACACACACACACACGCACAAGGCAAACAGTTTAATTTATTATATCGTTTCACTGGCCAACCTCTGACCTACACCCCCTCAAGCTCCTCCCCCCCACATACATTGCGCGATTGCTTTGCTTTGCTTTGCTCTCGTTTGCTTTTGGTATTTCCTCCGAATGCCGCGTCGTTTTGAGTTGGGTCAGAGAGCGCTTGATACAGCACTGTGTAAGTGTTGGGGTGTGTGTGTGTGTGTGTGACTCAAGAGCGATATATGTCTTTCTGTTCTTAGGAAGGGGCCGAAACAAGCTACTTGCCTTGCCATCTCTAGCTAATTGTAATCGACTGTGGCAAATCGATAAATCTGATGGCTATCGATTGGCAGCGCAAAGCCTCAGCCTCTAGCCTTATTAATGGGCTCAAAGGTTGCGGACCCTTTAATGTGTTTACTCTTGCAATTGACTCGCCAGTGGGAGAGTAAAAGACAAAGGATTCCCATCTCCCTCCCGCCTAACCAAGGCTCTTCCGGTCCGCTTGGCTTGGCATGAACTCGCCTTTTGTTATCAAGAAAAACAAAAGCTGAGCTAAAGAAAAGCTAAATAAAAACGCAACCACAAAGTGGACTTGGCAATGGGTTCATCATCCACCCGGAATGCTGGTGGACCCGGCGTATTGTTTGCTGTTTGACAGCAATAAATTTGTTTATGGATGCATAGTTGAAAGTTCATAAAAATGTATGGCAAATGCTGTCGTATTTCTTCATTGTTCGTCTGCTGCAAATGAAATTCTAAAGAGATTCTTCCATTTTGTGGACTGCATTAAATGTGCGTAACGGAATACAAAGAATGACTAAGCCACATATATAACTGGATAATATATTAACTACATTTTACTGCACATTAAGATCTGCATGGATTGATCTGGCTCGCTCGCTCTCTCTAGTTGTAGGGAAACTTGTTTTTTTGCCGTCGATATTTTGCCACATAACTAATGCGCTCGAAACTTGTTTTCCCCATTTTCATTTTCATTTTCCTCTTCATTTGCAGCAGCAGAAAAACAGCAGAGGAAAAACAAAACGAGCTAACGGAGTCGACATTCGACGTTCGAGGTAAGTAGAACAAAGTGTGGAAAACGCACAGAGCAGATGGACTAGAGACAGGTGAAGTTGTGTGTGGTGTGGCAGGGGGGAGGGGGGCGTGGCAGGCTTCCCACTAAGCAGCCTCAAGCGTTCAGCTTAACAAACTGCCGCACACTTCAGCAACGCTTCAGCTAAACCACTCAGTTTAGTTAAGCGCGGCAAAAGGACAAGCCAAGCGAAGCGGGCAAAGCAACGTTGTGTCGTGTCGTGTCGTGTCGTGTGGCTCGACTGTCAGATACCCTGCACGTTAAATAGACGCAAATCCCAGGGCGATTTGCCACCATCTTTTCTCTCTCTCTCTCGTTCTCTCTATCTGTCTGTCTGTCTGTCTGTGCGTTCGTTTGCTTCTGTCATTCGAGGCACAACTTTGCTTTTCCATTTTCCTCTCGCTTTGCTCTTCTTTTCTCTTTTTTATGCGCCAAGTGAAATTTAATGCTGTGGAAAATTGTAAGATTTCTACACTAATATTTGTTTCAATATTTTCATTTGCTTCCCGCCCACATTCAACCCCCTCTGTGTGTGTGTGTGTGTGTGATGTGCCACGTCTCGGACTCTGTGCGGGCTGTGCAATAATTTCATTTAAAATTTCCATTGCGGCTTCCGCAAACCGAACTTCCGCGCTGCCCTTGGCCACCTATATTGCTACCTCTCTCTGTCTCTCTCTCTCTCTTTCTCTCTCGCGCACACACACTGAAACTGGGACTGGGCTTATGGCCACGTGTGCATAGTACATTTTCGCAGATGAAATTAGTTTTCGGACGAAGCTTTTGTTGCAGCTCTGCCAGGTTTGTGAATGTGGCCAAAAGTAAATTGCCAAATGATAATGCCACAATATGATTATTATTACCAGGTCTCCCACCCACACACGTGTAGAAAGCATAAAGTTCACAAACCAAAGTGGCCAAATGATCATTCGCCTGGCCGCCCCGGGGGCAAAGGGGCTGAAAATTTGAAAAAATTGCGCACGTGTGTTGCGCTCTCGACTTGAGGTCAGGCTGGGATTGCAAATGTGATGCATGAGCCCGTGGGCGCGTGCCTGGTTTCTTTGATTTTCAACTCGCTTCTCTATTTGCCGCTGCACAACATAACCAGAGGAGAGAGAGAGAGAGCGGCAAGGAAAGACAATCGAAATACTAAACGTACTGAGCAGCTATCGATAGATTGGGGGGCTTTTGCAATTGTTAACTAAACAGAAATAAAGAAGAAGGAGAGAGAGAGAGAGAGCGGCAAGGAAAGACAATCGAAATACTAAACGTACTGAGCAGCTATCGATAGATTGGGGGGTTATTGCAATTGTTAACTAAACATAGAGTAAGACAGACATAAAGAAGAAGAAGAGAGAGAGAGAGAGAGAGAGAGAGAAAAGATGTAATAGAATGACAATTACATAAAAAGCTCAGCAAATATTATAGTTCTAGCAAGCGTAACACTTATCGATATGTTATCGAGATAGTTTAAGGAATAAAGCAAGCGAGAAACAGATAAAGTGTTGGAGAGAGAAAAAGATAAGGAATAGAATTACAATCCCAGCGCTTCAGGCAGTGCTGCCAGTTCGGTTTTTTTGTTCGCCTTTTTTTAAGCAACAATCTGGCTTTTTTTTGGCTAAATAGTTGGCAGCACTTACTAAACAGCTAGGAAAATATCAAAACAACGAAATGCTTAACGCTAAAGTTATTGTTGTGTTATCGACAAGTTATCGATATGTTATCGATATATTATCGACGTGTTATCGATGTGCTATCGAAACTGTTAGCATAAAAAAGCGAGCGTGGTGAACATAATAGTATAAACTTGCGCAGGAATAACTTACGAGAGAGGCTGAAAACATTTTCCACTATATGTTGGACAAATTGCATAGAATATGCTTAGGATTAGCAGGTTTGTTTTATGCCCGCCAAGTGTCGTAAATTAACGCGTATATTCTAGGGTATTACAGTGTGAGGTGGAGCATGAAAAGGAAAACTAAAACATTTTATAGTATGTATGTATATGCAAGTTGTGGGCAGCAGACATATCGGCCAACTGCTTGCCATTGTTTATGGCCAGGAAATTGCACGAGGCTTCTGAGCAGCGACATCGACGCCGGGGTGAAGGGTCACCAAAAGGGAGGGTTTTGGCTTGCGGCCTCTGCGGGCGTTGCGAGTTCAATCTGCCTCGGTTACGCACTCTCTCTCCCGCTCTCTCTCTCTCTCTCTGCGTTTTAGAGAATATTTGCAAATGTCAATTGAACTCGTTGTTGTTGTTATCTCTGTTGTTGTTGTTGTTGTTGCTGTGTTTGTTGCCGTTGCCAGGGCTCCGTTCGCTCTCGAGCTGTTTCACCTTTCGCTCTGCTGCCTCTTGCCCTCTCTCACACACACTCTCTATGTATTGCTTTGCGTTTTGCTGTGTCCTTTTTTGGGGAAAATTCGTTTACGGGCAACAGGGACAACAACAGCAACAACAACAAGGACAACCTCCACTTACAAAAACAAGAACTGTTGACCAACTGTCCGCAGGGCATGAAACCTGTGCTCCAATTTTTATTATTATTTTCGTTGCTGTTGCTGTTGCTGCTTGTTGTTGCTGTGAGATCTGCCATAATATTTATTTTAATAACTTTTGTCCGTGCAATGGAAAAACGTTTTTAAACAGCAATAAAGCGGCACAATGGGACAGACAGCAGGGCGCATTAGATGCTGCCTCTGCCTGCTGCCTCTGCCTGCCGCCGTGCAACCTGTGTGCGACCCTATCGCACATGTTGACAGATATCAAATATGTTTTACATCTCTGCATTTGATTGTCTGCTGTTTGGTTTCTGGTCTGTTTGTTTGTCTTTCCACTCAGCAAGCGATAAGTTTCAAAGTTATCAAAATATGAAAATGAAAGAACCTCTCACAATCGACAACTTACGTGCTCCCAATTTGAGAATATTCAAAGTATAGTTTTCTTTTCTGGGATTTAACATTTCGCTTAAATTGTTGACAAACTTTAAATGCTATGCAAACTTTTCAACATTTTCTCTGCAATTTGCCCCAAATTGAAATGTGGAAAAAGAAAGAAAATTATAATCTACCTATGTACACGCGGCGTATACTTGATTTGCATATTGCGTATACGCCAGGGCGCAGCTTTTGGTGCTCTCTGGGCGAAAATATTGATGACTTTCTTGCATGATTGCGATTCATAGCGAGCATTTCCTTTTGATGTCAAAGCGCGTCGCGCTAAGCCTTCGCTCCATCGGACGTTTTTCTTTTGTGCTGCGATTTGCTGGCAACATCAAGGACACACACACACACACACACACACATAGACCTCTGCTTGTGGGGGAACAATTGAACTTACTTAAAGGCTACTTAAAGGCAACGCCGAGTCGCCGTTTCCATTTGCAACTGTGTTTAAGCCATTTCCATATTGAGTATACGTCGCGTTGGCAACGGCAAAAAAGTCTTTTAGACTTATGTATCAAGTTGGGCACAAAGCAGAAGCGGAAGTAAACCGCAAAGTAAATAAACAAAGCATAGCGGGCGGCCAAGCGAGGGGCTGCAACGGAGGAAGGGGCGGCAGGCCAGAGCCAGAGACCAAGACAAGACAGCCGGAGAAACCGCAGCAATGCGGAGAGGGCGTGGCCAAATCAGTGAAGAAGATGAGCAGAAGTAGAAGAAGAAGAAGAAGAGAAAAGGAGAGCAGCAGAAAGTCGAAGCTGAAATTTGACAGTGGGGAAATACGTGTGGCAAAAGCGTCCTGTTGCTGCTTGGCTGCCTGCCGCAAATGACAAACATTTCAATTAAATTCCAATTAGAAGAAAATGCATAACACAGCGAAACGAAAATAACAAGCAGAAAATTACATCAGCGAAAGCGACAGGCAGCAAAGCAACAACAACAATGGGAAAAGCGGCGGCACAACAACAACAAGGGCCACAAAACATCAGAAACTAATTAAGAACGTTTCCATCGACAGCGGCTGCGACAGAAGCATCCACAGTGACGGCCACATTCCACACCCAGCACACACACTCGCACACACACACACACTCGCACACACAGTCACGCTCTCATAGCCATCTCGATGTTCATAATGAGCTGCAAAGCGGTTTCCCATTGCACTTTTGCTGCAAGTCCAACTGCAGGTGCTGCGCCACAAGTGCCGGCCAGGGGGCTGTGGGCGGTGGAATGGGCGTGGCAAGCCTACAACTCTCGACCTCGATTCTCCAGCGTCGGTCAGCGTAATTTTCATTTTATACAAATCGCGAAGCCGAGCAGCCTCTGCAGCCACTGCATACGTGCTTGATTTCTGGTTTGTTTCCTTTGCACGCCTCGCACCGTGTTACCTTCTCCCCCCTCGCGCTTTGTCTGCCATTGGATGCTGCCTCTGGTTCCAGTTCCTTGGTCGCAGGCTACGTGACAAACGAACACCAGAGCGAGCGTCGCTGATGACCGCAATTTGTAGTCATTGAATGTGCCAAGGCTGCAAAGGGCAGGGGAGAGGGAAGGGAAGTGAAGGGAAGGGAGGGAGCGAGGGGGCTGCCTACTAACGAAATCCAAAACGAGAGCGAGCCACTTGTGATGTCCAATTAAATAGTTGCGAGTTAATTAACCTAAAATATGGCCACACCATGAAAACTTGACGGCAAGTAAAGTCTCCCATCGAAAGCATTTAAGCACAAGTTACTAGGTCGGAACTCAACTCAGCTCAGCTCTGAAAAAAAACGGCATAAATCGAGGCATTTCAATGAGAGATTCGCCCAAATACCAACGACATCAACTGCATTGCACTCGCCTGGCAGCACATGCCAAAAGAATTCCATCAACGATTTCCAACAGGTTTTCGATTTTGCTAATGACCCAATTTGGAAATCCCACTGAGCCAATTCTCTGTCGGCACTCAGTTACACCTGCAATTCATTTAAGAGTTTTGCCATTTTGCATCAGTTCGCATCAGTCCATCTCTCTATCTCTCTCTCTCTGTTGCAAAAAGTGGCCTTTTCATAGTGTTATCATGCGTAATGCTTGTTTCTAATTAGTTTCCATTTTATGCATTTACCGAGCATAGGCTCTCTCTCTCTCTGTATATCTTTGCAACATGGATTTACCGCAGCTTATACAAAAACGTAGCCACTCAATGGTTAATTAGCATGTGGCTGACAGACAGGCTGACACGCAAACAGGCAGACGGACAGACAGACGGACAGGTGCATAGTGTATGCGGGCAGGGAGGTAGGAGAGCCGAAGCTGCTCTCAATGCATATCATCGACCGGTGGTTAGGACATAAATTCAACTGGCCGACATGCATTAAGCATGGATGCCTTCGACATCGGTTGCTGCGGCTGACTTTGTCGACGCGAAGCGAAGCTGCCCACGCTGCGATTTGTTGCCATGCATAAATAATAAATCAGTGCCGATATCAAGTAGCCGCAGCTGACTGTAACTCTCCCCTCTATCCCTCTTTCACTCTCTCTCTCTCTCTCTCTCTCGCTCTTCCTTGCTTCTTTTTTATTTACCTCTCTATATCTCTCTCCAGGCGATTTGGTATAAAAGCTTTCACTTTAAGAACGGCTTAATTGCTTTTAACTGCGTATTCATGGACGACTGATCCAAGCATTGCGAATGCCGAATCAATTTAGCTCAAACGAAGCAACTTTTTGGCGAAAAATGCGTTATTCCTCAAGATATTACAGCTTTAACTCCACTACCTATAACATTTGCAGTGTCTATTGAAATTTGTTATAATTTCATCTGAATTGGAAAACTATACCTATGCTAACTAGACAAAGTAAATACTTTTTGACTGTAAGAACTCAGTTTATACCCTTTGCTTATTGAAAATGCTCAAAAAGGGGTATAATAGTTCTGTGCAAATGTATATAGTAAGAGGCAGAAGAAAACCCCACAAACTTTTGATGGCATCACTAGCCAATTGGTTAAGCTTTGTCCTTTCGTCTGTCCGTCTGTCTGTCCATCTGTTTGTCCGTCTCTCTGTCTGTCCGTCTGTCTCTCCGTCTGTCTGTCCGTCAGTCCGTCAGTCTATCCGTCTGCTGGAACATTTCAATCTCAGCAATACAAAAGCTAAACACTTCACATAAGGTTGCCTATTTGCTAATCAATATCGTATAATTTTGAATTTTAAGTGCCACGCCCACCGCCCACAAAAATTGATAATTTTCGTATATTAAACAAACTATTAAAGTGATAGCTTTTTGCTTTGGAATACACATTGATGACTGCAATATAAACATATTTACGAAATTTTCGAAAAATAACAACAAAAAAAGGCAAAATAAATTAAAATTAAATTTTTTTCCAACAAACAATTAAAATTCTTATTGGGAAAACTTAGCTAGATTACGCGTTATTAACATAACTATAACTTCGGCACGTGGCCTCTTCAAACTCTTCGCGTCGAATCGCATAAAAATATCCGATTGGCGTAAACTTTTTGGGAGGGGGGACTGTAGTTTAAATTCTCTTTTGGCAAGACGAAAATCTATTTAGTTTGGTTCGCCAGAATAGCTGGAACTATTTTTTATGGCTGCGCCGCCGCTCGAAAAGGCAATAAAAACAACGTCGCCATTTGAGGGCTTAACTGTCTTCTGCGAAGCTCAGCAGTTTTTCCTTCTCCTGCCCCTCCCCCTCCCGCTCCTGTTTGTCTGTTGTTCGACTGACAGCGAAATTATTGAAATGTCACTTGTGCTGTCACTTCGCTGTGGCCGCGGGCAGAGGCGCATGCAGAGGCCGAGGCAGTGGCAGAGACAGAGGAGGTTTGACACGATATTGAGAGACCGCAAAGCAGCCTTCGCACAGCTCCTCTTCCCGCCTGCTCTGCTCCTCTTACCCTGAGACCATATTTGACTAGCAGCAGCTAATTGATGACACGCACACACACACAGAGAGAGAGAGAGAGAGAGAGAGAGACAGCATACACAGCAGCGCGTCGTGGTCGGCTTCGATTTGATTTCGATTTTCATTTAGAAATTTTCCCCGTTCTTAATTGAAAAATAGCCCGCATGGCTACGGCAATAATAATAACAGCCCCCAACTGATTCCGGCATAACACAATTCTCATCATCGCCATCATCATCATCATCATCATCATCTCCATCGACCATCGCTATGTCATTCATTATTTTTTACGAGATTGGGTTGTGTGTGTGTGCGAGTGTGTGTGTTGTGCGTGTTTCTGTTTGCGGCGCGCGCGTTTTTGACGACTTTATTAAATTGTTTGCCCGCGGCAGGAGCATAAAAATGCAAAAGGGCTGCGAATTGATTGTGGTCATAGCACTATATGTATATAGTACTATATAGCACGCACTGTACACTAAAGTATACCAAGTACACCATATACACTTCGCTCTGCCAACTGCTAACTGAACTCTTTAGCAGCTGCCCGCCTGCTGCCGTAGCTGAGCTCATCAGAAGCGAGAGAGAGAGAAAGGCAGAGAAAGAGATGTTAAGAGAGAGGCAGAGAAAGAGATAGTGATAGAGAGGGAAAGAGAGAGAGAGAGAGAGAGAGGAAGCGCTTTTCACATTCGAAAACGTAGCTAAAAAAGATTTGATTTGTGGCTCATTTGGCGATAATCGAAACAGTACTTAGACAATGCGAGACAAACAGATAGATAAATATAGATATCCCATTAGCTGCCTCTGATATCACTTGCCAGCTCTCTCTCTCTCTCTTTCTCTTAAAAGAAAAGTAGACTTTTTATTTGTTGTGTGTTTTTCTGCAGATCTTGAGAATAAGTTAAGTCTTCAATTGAGTATCTTATATCATGTAATCATATTTTATGCCTTTTATGTTCATCCTACATTTTCCTCTTCGATTATATTCTACTTCACTTTGTCGTAGAGTCGAATGTATCCGTCAGTAAAATATTCTTCGAAACAAAGCGCTGGCAGTGCTGCTTGCAATTAGAAAATATGTAACTTAAATAACTTTTATGTTAGTTCTACGATCAGATTGAAATTTAAGGGATCGCTGCATATGATATTCAGCTCTGTGTATGCTGGAATACAAAGCTATAACTAAAATTACTCTGTGCGAAATCGCGATTTGCGTAGAATGTGGGCGTGGCTTAAATTTCAAACTTTCATTCGTAGCGTTTGATTTCAATAAACTTTCCTGTCGAATTTGGTTTCACTAAACTAAAAGATGGCTGAGATTTGTGTGTTCATACAGACATGACTGACGGACAGTTAGATTCTTCAGCTCTATCCTTTCTATCTTCTTTATGCTTATGTATTCCATCGTGTTATTTCCATTCATATCTTCTCATATTCCATTTCGTCAATTCGTTTCTCTACCCATCTGGATTGTCGCAAAAGACTTGCAGTATTTATGTATGCAAGCGTCTACCCCAAGGTCGAGTTTGGTTAATTTACTCGACTTTTACGAGTATTTTCACTTTCCGCAGCGAACCAATTTGGCCCGATCTGTGCAGCTCTTCGAGGCTTTTCGAAGTAGGCAAACGGCCAAATGCAATACGTGACAGGTGACATGTGTGTGTGTGCATGTGTGTGTGGCAAACATTTTTTGGCTTAATTCATGTGTTGCCTGCCTCCTTTGGTGCATTTCAAGGCGAAGCTTGGCCCGAAAGCGGCCCAATTTAAGGTCAACTTGACTCAATCTGGCGAACGTGCGTGTGCAGAAAAGTAAGCAAACCGAAAATCAACATACATACGTGCACACACACACACACACACCCGTACACTCACACACACACACACACGCATAATTTTACTATAAGCCAATTGGCTTTTGACGTGACGCAGCTTTCGAAAATCAGGTTTCAATACCAAGAAAAAAAAAAAGAAGCAAAACACAAGCAACCAGAAAACCTACGTGAGGGTTCGCCAAATATACCGTTAGATAATGATCTAGCTGCCACAGCCACAGCTAGACCCGTTATCTTCGCATGCTGCAAAGGTTGCCCTCACAAATTGCAAGATTTTAGTATCGCCTCTCCCTACCCACAAATATTATTTGCCTTGTTTGTTGTGCATGTCTGTCTGTATATACGCTATATGTGTGTGTAAATATGGTGTGTGTGTGTGTGTCAAATATTGTATTGAATAATTAAAATCTGGCCAGCTTTGTGCAGCCATAGCGAAAGACGTAAAAGAGGCCATTATGGGGCCATAACTCGGTCACCCTTTGGCAGGCCCAAAATGAACATCGTGTTACGCGCAGAAGGAAGCTAATTGTTATTTGCCCAGCCCAGCGACAGATCCCTGATAAACAAAAACAATTAAAGCAAGCGTAAAAAATTAATTATTCGATAGATAGCAATAATTACGCATTATGACATGGAATCCTCGAATCATGGTATCGCGTCAGCGAAAAAGCGGAACCATGGTAGACATTTACTTGAATTACTTCTATGTTTATCTTCCGATTAGATTGTAATTTAAGTAACAAGTGAACATAGTCGGTATCTTTGTACATGCCGTAGTAGAGCTCTGTAACTTTAATACTTTGCTTAATATTCGCAAATTATCGATTTGCATGGACGGTGGGTGTGGCATCTTAAATTTGAAATAAGCTTGGTCTGCGTATGATAAACAGAAATCGTCGTGTCAAATTTGGTGTCTCTAGCTTTTGTAATAGTTGAGCTATAGACGTTCATACAGACAAACATGGCTCAATCGACGCGGTTAGTGATTCCTGCCACGCCTCCTTCTGCACAAAGTTTGCATGGTATAAAAACTTCACTTATGTTGAATTTTGGTAGTCGCTTTTGATGGAATTTTGAAGATCCAAGAAAGATATATTAATTACGCATTATGACATGTAATCCTGGAATCATGGTATCGCGTCAGCGAAAAGTGGAACCATGCGGAACATTTACTTGAATTACTTCCATGTTTATTGTCCGATTGGATTGAAATTTTAGAAGCAAGTGAATTTAGTCGGTATCTTTGTACATGCCGAAGTAGAACTCTCTAGCTTTAATACTTTGCCTAATATACGTTAAATATCGATTTGCGTGGACGGTGGGTGTGGCATCTTAAATTTGAAATAAGCTTGGTCTGCGTATGGTGAACAGAAATCGTCGTGTCAAATTTGGTGTCTCTAGCTTTCGTAATACTTGAGATATAGACGTTCATACAGACAAACATGGCTCTATCGACTCGGCTAGTGATTGCTGCCACGCCTCCTTCTGCACAAAGTTGGAATGGTATAAAAACTGCACTTATGTTGAATTTCGGTAGTCTGCTTTTGATGAACTAGATTAGTATCTGGTAGATTTGGAGCTCATCTCTTAGAAATCCACAAAAATAGCCATAAAAATTCTATAGTAGCTATATAAGATGTCCGTTGCATCAAGCATCTTTCGACTTAAATGCTATATATATATAGTTAAGAATCTGTTTAAGAACTACACGCCATACCCGGCAGACTACAACACTTTGAACTTTCCTGGGATTCCCTTGATCGAAGCGAGGCGCAGACTAAATGGAATTATTGACTTTGCGATTTCGCGGCTGGCGACCTGCGCCTGTTTATTATTCCACTTTGTGCGGTCTGAATCGAATTTGCATATAAGATGCTATCGACAATCACCAATCGACAATCGACAATCGCCAATCGATTGCGGCAGTCCCTTGGCTTGATGAAATACTCAAAAGCAACCGCGTATCATAATCAATTGGGGACGTGCTGATGATGCAGGTCAGAGGAACAGGCAGCTATGCTACATACATATATATGTATATTGTAAATCCATGTGTGTGTGTGTGAGTGTGTGTGTGTGTGTGTGTGCTGCTCCTAAACCCGCCGAGTGTACGCTCCATTGAGGTTTTTACCTCAAATTGGTTTTGTTTAGTTTGCTGAATGGATTTTTGGCCAAAGGAAGGAGCAACGGGCACACACACACACGCACACACACACACACACACGCACACATACATTAGCTTAGTCACAAGCACTCATATGATATTCATATTTTGTGCAATTTCGCAAAGGTGTTTGCCGAAATTGATTTATGCTTTAGTTACAGCACAAATATCGAGAGAGGGTAAAGCAGGCGCTGCTGCTGCTGCTGCTGCTGTTGTTGTTGTTGTTGTTGTTTCTAGAAGGGGCAACTATGCACGAGTTGGGGGGTATCTGGCAGTCGGGCAGGCGGGCTGCTGTGCTGTAGCTAAATTGGAAAATCAAACATGTTCGTAATGCGTTGCCCATTGACCACTTTGCATGTGCCTGCCTGCCTGCCTGTCTGTGTGTGTGTGTGTGTGTGTGTGTGCCTGCCTGTCTGTGTGTGACTTTGTGTGTGTGTGTGTGCGCTGTCTGTGTCTGTGTGATAAGCACTTGAAGTCTTGGGCCAAACGACTTTTTTGCTTACTGACAATAATTTTCGCATGTCTCGATTTAAATCAAGTTCTCTGCCGCTGCCGCTGCCGCTGTCGACGTCGACGTCGACGTCGACGTCGCTGTTGACGCTGCAGCCGCTTGGAACTTTGCCCTGACGCTCTATCGACGTCCCAGGCTGGCAACTTGTATAAACATATGCAAGCCAGAGGGCAGGACACGCCCCCACGTGCCCCACGCCATGCCACGCCGCCTCCACACGATACACTTGCTGTGTGCGTGAGTGTGTGTGTGTGTGCGTGTGTGTAAGTTATTGAAGTTGATTGTGGCTGTTGGTCTAGTCGAAGTGTAGTAGAAGTTGTTGTTGTTGTTGTTGCTGTTGTTGTTGTTGTTGTTGGCTGTGTGTGCAAGGGAAACGAGGAAGCAAAACCACAAAATGCGTGCACGTTATGTTTGTTGATTGAAGTTCTAAGCGTTGGCCAAATTAAATACAGCAAACTGGGAACTAAAACACACACATACACACACACACACGCACACACACGCACACACGCACACAGGCAGGCAAGCAAGCAGGCAGGCATGTGTGTACATCAAATATGTAAATGACAGAGCTAAACGACTGTGGGCAAAGACCAGCAGAAAGAGAGGGGGGAGCAAGAGAGAGAGAGAGAGAGAGAGAGAAAAGGGGAAAGAGACAGAGACAGCAGCAACCCAATAAAGCAAAGTTAACAAGCAACGCACTGGGCCAAGCTGCAGACGAATGTTTGTGGAAGCTGCCAAAATGGGAAGACGCAGCAGCGTCTGCCAAGACGGCGAGGGAAGTAAGTGACAAAGGGAGGAGGAAGGAAGGAAAGAAGGAAGAGCGAAAGGAGTGGAGGGGGGCGTGTGCTAAGAAAGCAATGGCAGCTAGTTGTAACAATAGTAAGAGGCAACTTCATTAAAACTGCTGCTGGTGTGTGTGTGTGTGCGTGTTGCGTGCGTGTTGATGGCCTTACCCCCTTTCGCATACCCTGCACCCGCACTAATGAGTATCCCAAAGTTCGTCAGCCTGTCTGGCAATCACTAAGCCTGTAGAAGCTAAAGAAACTTGCACACACACACAGCGATTTGTAGGGCAACTAAAGGGTATACTATAATTTGGCCACGCCTTATATCGCTGGCAGGTGGGCGGGGGGCGTGGACAAAAGTTGAAACTTGTTTTCTTTTATGCTAAAAGGTAGCTGGGTATATGCAAACCAGAACTGGCAAAAATATGCAAATGAATGGGTTATATTTTCTGCCAAAAGATGCTAAAAACAATGCAGATAAACAAAGATAAATGTGCAGATAAAGATAACATACAAGTTGGCTAAATGTGCAGAGAGTGCAAAAGAGATGCCACTGCTTTTTTTTTCATGTGTGCTTGCCCATTGTAATGCACTAATTGATTAGAAAACACAAGTTGCCAAGTCTCATTCCCATTGCAATCGAACCGGAGATGTGCCACAAAGAATACTTGTAACTGCTAATTGATTAGGGTTTCCTTTGAAGTTCTAAACAATGCGATATGAGATTACCGCGTGGCTAATTAAACGCAACACTTTCTGCACAATTAGCTGGCTTTGCCACGCCCTTGCCTCGTTGCCCCCCGCGGGCTATTTGAGGTTACAAAAACTTCAACGCATTGAAATGGCAAAGGAGAATTGAAAACGGGGATTAAGTTAGCTGCACGATAAATAAAGGGGACAAATTCAAAGGGGCGTAGGTAGGAGAGGGGGGAAGGTGTCGAGCACTTGTGTTACATATGACATGTAGGAAATTTAAGGGCGATAAATTTAAGTTGCATATGTAGCAAATTTAGCTTGGAAATTAATTCTTTTTTTGACTTAATTCGGTTTGCCGAATATTATATAGCCTAAACTTAAAACACAGTGGACAATACGACCGATAGGCGCTACGATATATCGCCTAGACTTTGATGAAGCATTGTATAGACATAGATAGAAATGGATTCATAGAGGAGAACCAAAAATTAATATGGCAGCTATACGGAATATATTGGTCCGAACTGGCTCGTTGCGACTTATTTACAGCGGGCAGCAATAAGAAACATATGAACCAAGTTTCATAAAGTTAGACCCAACACTGAGAGAGTAGTTTGCTTTGCAGCAGACAGACGGACACGCGGACAGACGGACAGGGACGGTTTTGGCATGATACACAATTGCAGATGTCTCGTACGGTTCCCTCTGCAAGTTGACAAAAATATCTCTATATATTTTAGATTCCTAATTCTGTTCTCGAATTGCAGCTCCCTCCCTAGCATAGCTGCCCCCCTTGGCAGATGCCACTGTGCCACAAATGAGCTTGCTTCGGTAGCGGAGCGGGGACCGAAGCATGTTGCTTGTGGCTTGTTACCCCCGTTGGTGTCGCACGGTAGTTATTCACTTATTGTCTGGCTGCTGCTATTCAACGAGCATTCACCGTGCACTCACCACATATTCAGCAGTTATTCACCTAACTGTTTAGCTTGAATAATGCGCGGTGCATGTTGTGCGTGTTTAATGAAAATGCGCTGTGCAGCGTCAACAGGAATCACATGCGGGAAGGGAGGGGGAGAGAGCGAGCGAGCGAGTGAGCGGGTGAGATTTGACCCCTATTTTAGCTGGCGTGCTTCCCGCTCCCTCCCTCTCTCCCTCTCTGTCGCTCTGCGACTGTCGCGCCAGCTACTGCTTCTTCTCCACCTCCGTCTCCGTCTCCGTCATTCGCAATTTCACACTTCCGCTGGCTGTCGCGCTCTGTCTCGCTCTCAATCTGCTGCCCTCTCCCTTTTCCACGCTTTGTCTTGCTGTCTCGCTCACGTGTGGCATATTAAACTGAAGTTGCAAATTTTTCGCATTTCTGCGACGCATTTCAATACAAACCGCTGCATAGATATGATTCTCTCTCTCTGTGTGTGTGTGTGTGTGCGTGTGTGTGTGTGTGCATGCATAAAAAGAGCAGAGCATAGAATAATAGGGCGGAGCATAGAGAGCAGAAAAAGTGAACTCTTCTTCCCGCCGGGGAAGCATTGTCGTACGATGTATTTGGCGATACTCAGTGCGCCATTGCCTCTGCGAGTCTGTGTGTGTGTGTATGCCCCTGTGTGTGTGTGTGTGTGTGTGCTGCGCTCTCGCACAAAGTCCAAAGTAGGGCATGGCACTTAATTGAAAAACTTTTATGCGGTCGACAACGCAGCGAACGGACGCAAACTACTTGGTAGCACCTTTCGCAGCGCCATCAGCCTTGCCCCCATCCCCTGTCCCTCTCCCTCTCCCTCGAACACTCCTTGCTCACTCTCTCTTTCGCACACACACACACACACACACACACACACACACACGCGCTCATTGCCATGCAGGCATCTGGTCGTGCTCAAACCCCTCTGACACGGCAATAAAAGATAGTTTATTGTGGTTCACAAAAGCCTGTGTCCCTTCCTGCTGCAATTCGCCGCACGGCGAAACGGCAAGCGGCGAAGTGGCGAAGCGATGCACAGGGCGGTGTTAGCATTTTTGTAGCTTCTGCTTTGATTTTCACATTAAGCCCGGCTTCATCATTTGCAAAAAAAAAATGGCATTTTATGCATGCACCAAGAAACAAAGGGGATGGAGGGGGGAAGAGGGGGAAAAGGGGGAGGGAGGGGGGCTGAAGGCTGAAAAGCCACAGCAATTTGCATAAGCATACTCGCACTTAATGCGGCGGTTGCCTGCATACGCACAGTGGTGCACAAATGCTCAGCAGCTGCGCCAACTTGAGTTTATATAATAATCGATAATTATCGATAACGTATACATCGATAAATTTAAGAATTCAACTGGTTTCTATTGAAAACTAATCGTTTCTTTCTCTTCTCTAACTAAAGTTGAGTCCTTTTTGTTTTCCATCGAAATGTGCTATTTGCATTTTACAATCGATAACGTATCTATCGATACACTTTAGAGTTAATCGAGGCAATATCTAATATATGTCTGCTCTTTTTTCATTTTTTTTACCTTTTTTTCTTTGCTTTAAACATTTGCCTATCGATTTTCGCACCATTTCAAAATCGATTTATTTATAAATATTTTATTTTGTAACTCAATTCAATGCGAGCTTTCGATATATTTTAGAATGAAGCAACTTTCCATTGACAATTAAAGTGGTTTTATTTACTTTACCTCCTTGCTTGCCTATCGGTATTTGCCCCAATTTTATAATCGATTGTATTCTACATTATTCTATATTGTCCTCTTTGCTGCACTTGACGTCAGGCAGAGCTTTCCATTTGCTACGACTATTTTCCGTTTTTTTGATAAATTGCTAGCAATTTTTCACTTGCTATTTAATTCGAAATTTGTTCATTTCAGCAACTGCTTTTAATTTCTCTCTGCTTCTTCTGCTTCTGCTTCGGCTTTGGCTTCCTCTTACTTTTATTCTTTATACGTCTCTGTCATTCGCTCTGAAAAGACAATATGATTGTAGGCGTCCGTCTTGCTTCCCATCCAGCTGCATCGACTTGCAGATACTCGAGTGTCAATCCAAAGACACACGCACACACATCCCTTTCTCTCTATTCACACACACACACATGCATATGCACACACACATGCACACCGTGTGAAACGGCGTCTTTGTTAACTGCCTCCATTGTCGTATTTGACGTCTCTCGCATTACCCACTTGTAGTGCCATTTCAAGGCAAGTGCGACGCATGCAACGGTGCATTGTTTATGCCAACCACCCGCACCGCTTACCCCTTCCCTCCCTCCCTGCCCGCCGAGCCCATAAAACGGGGTTTAATACGTATTTAAAAATGGCTCAACCAAAGTGCGAGGCAGGCAGTATTTGCTGTTGTTGTGTCTTAGTAGAAGTAGCTAAGGCAACTTGGTAAGTCTCTGAATTCTTTGAAAGTGTGTAAGATCAACCTATGAATAGCTTGCAGTCTGTAAATCTGAACTTCAATCAGAGCTCAGCTCCATCAACTTGCTTGATGGGTCAACGCAAACTTAAATAAGCCAACTAACAGACAGTTTAACCAGAGGTTAAAGCAAAATTGTGCACTTGATTTGAGTCTGGTAAGTTTTTATAGACACAAGTTATAGCTGTTTCTTAAGGAAAACAGAATTGTGTATAGCAAAAACTGTTGTTGTTAAAATTTTAACATTTCAACAAACTACAGGTTAAACCACTGGTTAAAGTTATAAAAATGGTTTTGAGCTGAGCAAAAAACCTAATTTGGTAGGCAATTTTTTTGTCAAGCAACTTTCTCGATTGTCTTTCATTAAACCCAACCATAGCGCGCTACCAACACATTAACACTAACACCCAGTGTTGTGTAAGGCACGATGAACTTTCCTTATATAGGTTAGGTCCTTTGATAATTTATAAATTAAAGAACTATTTAAAAGTCTTGCTTGGAATAAAGTTTTTCAAATGACAGCGATATCACTTTGCGGCTTGGTCAATACATCAATCAAGCGGTCTATCGGCCACCCAGTCAGACCGTCAATCAGGCGCTCAATCAACCAGTCAGTCAGGCAGTCAGTCGTTCGGTTAGTCGCTTGGTCAATCAATTAATCTGGCGGCCTGCTCGCAAAAAGCAGCTGCTTGTCAGCCACTTGTCCGGCTTTGGCTTAGGGCAAGCCAGCCACAGCTGAGCACTGAATAACACCGGATGCTGGCATGGAACAAGCACACACACACACACACACATGCACACAGAAGCGTACTCACTCGCACACAGACACAACAATGCATCGATGCGATGCATTGCACCAATGCGAGTGCAGATGGCTGAGTAAAATTGTCTGCCAGTTTTTGCGGCACATTTGTGGAAATTGTAAAGGGAAAATGAGAAAAGGAAAGCACAAAATGATTACGATTTGAATGCCATAATGCGAGTGCTTCAGTGTGCGTGTGGGTGTGTGTGTGAGGGTGTGTGTGAGGGTGTGTGCTCAATGCAACCTTGTAGTTTACTGACGCCAGAATTAGCTGAGACTCGCTTTGAATTGCATTTCGAAAAAGCTTCTTTGCAACTGCAACTCCACAAACCGTTACCTGCATAGGGAACTAACACACACACACACACACGCACACACACACACATGTATTTTGTTGTTGGTCAATTGAAACAATAGAGAAAAACGTTTGTTGCCCAAGCTGAAAAGATGATTGGGCTTGCAGCATGTCGAGTCTTCAATCAGCAATGCAACAATCAGATTCGTCTGAAGAGCCTTCACTCAATCTATATAGACGCACAAAGCGATGCAGCATAGCATGCCTCCTCTTCCTGCCACCTGGAGTAGCCGAGCGTAGGTGCAGCCAGATGCGCGCATTGCCTTCCCTCTGCTTGGCTGCTTTGATTGCCTTTGCTTTGGCACTTTATATGGCTACAGTGGACACAAATGCCAGAAGCAGAGGAAAAAGCAATAAGGGATCTCCTCTGCCAGGAAAAGTAGCAAATCAAAAGTTAAACCAATGCAGCCAATTTTCAAGAATTTTTAAAATGAATTTAACAATGGAATATGCGAAAGTGTGGCAACGCCTAGCTAGCTTATCGTTGGCAAGGCAATTAAGAAAGTAAGAAAATAAAGAAGGTTTCTAACCAGGTCAATGATATCTATGAATCTAATGTACTACATACACGTACATACCACGTTTATGCCATGTACTACATGAATTAATAAATTCGTCACACAAATGTTATGCGACATAAACGAGTTGATGAAGGGATTTAAAGAGAAACTCCACATGAAGCATAATTATATATTTTACTATTTCGTGTGTAGGTAAATACATTAATTTGATGTTTGTGCACATACTTTACCATCAATTCGTCAAATAGTCCCATGAAATGCGCTACGCATAAACGTAGTTAAAGATTAGTTTGCAAAACTTTCAAGTCGCGAAATTTTTGCGCTTACTAGGTAATCTTCAATAGGGTTTAGTGTGCAGTGCAGAGACAACTCGCTTTGCTTTACCTAAGCGCAGCCTCTCAATCTACTTGCCTGAAACAATTTCACTTCTTTGCTTTACCTGCTCGGTTTGAGCTGAGCTTGAATCTATTGACATTGTGGAATTCGCACAACCTTTTCACACATCGTGCCGCCTATAGTATGTATAAACAAGTTGTGGCACCACAAGCAGGCGACGAAGAAGCAGAAGAAGAAGTTGGCCAGCAAAGCAAAGGAAAGCAAAGCAAGGCAAGCTTAGCTCGCAGGAAAGCATTTAAGTGGAGTATCTCAATAAGTGCAGCAATAGTTCGTTATCTTCCTTTCCCCCCCTCGCTACTGTCCTTTGCGACTTGCTGTTGTTGTGGTTGTTGCATTGTCTGTAGCCCACTTTGGAACTTGCTCAAGTGCGACCTTGCCTGGCCCTGCTTCCATGCTCAGCTGCTGTTGCTGCTGCCTGGAGTGTAATCATAAACTTCTGGCGTCTTGGCGCACAACAAGGCAATCACACAGACCTGCACGCGTGTGTGTGTGCGTGTGTGTGTGTGTGTGTGTGGCATACACATACATATGCATAAGCAGCAACATTGATGTTTCGACAGGCGGGCGGGCGGTAAGCAGTTGGGCTTGCTGCCATGTGTTATGAGTCACATGTGCGGTGGGCGGTGGGCGGTGGGCGGTGGGCGTGGCAGAAGAAAAAGGAAAGGATGGGGCAAGGAAAGGGGCTGCAAACGAATTAGATTGCAGTTTGTATTGATTTCAATTAAGTTCGCTGTGCTTATCTGCGCACTTTTGCCCTGCACTCGGTCATGTTACGTATACGCCTCGTTGCGCTTCGATTGCCTGCCAGTTGGCTCAGCCATTGATTGATTGTCTAATTGTTTGTCTTGCCTGCATGCACATGGCATGTCGCGAGCGCGCCCCTAACTACGCCCCTGGCTGTGGCGTTGCCTTTTTCAAGACTAGCGCAAGGTGATCATTTAATTCGCCACGCCCCCCAACTCCCGCTTTGTTGTCCTGCACGACGCGGGTATAATCTATTAAAAATGTGATTTTAATGTTCTTTTAATATGCTCCCCCCTCCCCCACACACACACGCACACACGCACACACAGCGTGTGTGATATGTTCGACGGATACGCGCCAAGATGTCGCGACGCGTTGCTCGCAACGTGTAATTCAATATTTCTCCACATCCTCCTCCATAAAGGGTTACCTGCAAGTGCGTGGCAGGGGGGAGGGGCGGTAGAACGCTTCAAATTATGCTGTAAATATTTTGCCATTAAAATTTTATTCGCTCATGGCTTGTGGCCAAATGGCGCGCTTAATTAATTAAGCGCGCTGTTAGCATCGGCACATTAAACAGGCCGCAGGCCAAGGACCATGGGCCGCAGGCCGCAGGCCGAATTAAAAGCCATGTCCAAGCGCAACGCGTCAACCGAAGCGGGTGCCATAACTCACACAGGGAACGGAGAGGGCAGAGGCAGAGGAGAAGCCACTCCCAGCCATAAATGCCAATCATTGCATTTGTGCGCTCAAGTCGTCGTCGTCGTCGTCGACGCTGGGGCTTCACACGAACCTGGATTAGTTGTTGTAGGGGAAAGTACCAGGAAGTAGGGGGAGTCGGGGCGGTAGGGTGGCTACTTTTTCTCATTGCCACTGAAAGTAATGGCAAAAATAACAATTCAGCTTTTAATTTCATTGCCTTGAGTACTCTCCTGGGACTCGCATGATAAATGGCAACGCTCGAGCCGCCGTCGCGTCGCGTTGGTCTCGTCTTCATTCACGTTCACACGCCAACAGAAGTGTTTGCCTGGCTTGGGCTGGCCTGGCCTGGCCGTGGTGCCAAGCCGCGCACAATCAAATATTTATAAATACATGTGCATATGTATGTGAATTGTGACTGGCTTGCTCGGCATTCGCTAAATTTGCAGGCGAACTTGTGAATTGGCAACGGGATTTCAAGCAGGTTTTTTATAAGCTCAAAGTAAACATTTATCGGAATATTTAAATTCGTTAGGAGGTAGAAATAATCAGGCGAAATGGGGGCTAAACTATTGACTTTCGATAACTTTAAATGGATTGAGAAAAAAATGTAAAGCGAAGAAGATGAGAGCCTCAAAAAGACCTCTAGCTGATAATGCAACTGAGAGTTGAGACTTGGATTAGAGCAGAAACCTAAATTAGAGATGAGACGTGGGTTAAAGACTTGAGGTGAATATTTATCGATAAATTCAAATTCTATAAGAGGCAGAAGAATGTAGAAGAAGCTGAAAGCGAATATGGTGATTGCTTTAAAGACTCCAGCTGATATTGTAGCATAGGGATGAGACTTTAACCTTAAGAGAGCTAAATCATCGATCGATAAATGTAACAAAATGTATCGAAAATACACTTGAGGTGAATATTTATCGATAAATTCAAATTCTATAAGAGGCAGAAGAATGAAGCAGAAGCTGAAAGCGAATATGATGATTGCTTTAAAGACTCCAGCTGATATTGTAGCATGGGGATGAGACTTTAACCTTAAGAGTGCTAAGTCAGTATTCGATAAATGTAACAAAATGTATCGAAAATATACTTGAGGTGAATATTTAGCGATAAATTCAAATTCGATAAGAGGCAGAAGAATGAAGAAGCGAATATGATGATTGCTTTAAAGACTCCAGCTGATATTGTAGCATAGGGATGAGACTTTAACCTTAAGAGAGCTAAATCTTCGATCGATAAATGTAACAAAATGTATCGAAAATATACTTGAGGTGAATATTTATCGATAAATTCAATTTCGATAAGAGGCAGAAGAATGAAGAAGAAGCTGAAAGCGAATATGATGATTGCTTTAAAGACTCCAGCTGATATTGTAGCATAGGGATGAGACTTTAACCTTGAGAGAGCTAAATCAGTAATCGATAAATGCAACAAAATGTATCGAAAATATACTTGAGGTAAATATTTATCGATAAATTCAATTTCGATAAGAGGCAGATGAATGAAGAAGAAGCTGAAAGCGAATATGGTGATTGCTTTAAAGACTCCAGCTGATATTGTAGCATAGGGATGAGACTTTAACCTTGAGAGAGCTAAATCAGTAATCGATAAATGTAACAAAATGTATCGAAAATATACTTGAGGTGAATATTTATCGATAAGTTCAAATTCGATAAGAGGCAGAAGAATGAAGAAGAAGCTGAAAGCGAATATGATGATTGCTTTAAAGACTCCAGCTGATATTGTAGCATAGGGATGAGACTTTAACCTTAAGAGAGCTAAATCATCGATCGATAAATGTAACAAAATGTATCGAAAATATACTTGAGGTGAATATTTAGCGATAAATTCAAATTCGATAAGAGGCAGAAGAATGAAGCAGAAGCTGAAAGCGAATATGATGATTGCTTTAAAGACTCCAGCTGATATTGTAGCATAGGAATGAGACTTTAACCTTAAAAGAGCTAAATTATCGATCGATAAATGTAACAAAATGTATCGAAAATATACTTGAGGTAAATATTTATCGATAAATTCAAATTCGATAAGAGGCAGAAGAATGAAGCAGAAGCTGAAAGCGAATATGATGATTGCTGTAAAGACTCCAGCTGATATTGTAGCATAGGGATGAGACTTTAACCTTAAGAGAGCTAAATCTTCGATCGATAAATGTAACAAAATGTATCGAAAATATACTTGAGGTGAATATTTATCGATAAATGCAAATTCGATAAGAGGCAGAATGAAGCAGAAGCTGAAAGCGAATATGGTGATTGCTTTAAAGACTCCAGCTGATATTGTAGCATAGGGATGAGACTTTAACCTTAAGAGAGCTTAATCAGTAATCGATAAATGTAACAAAATGTATCGAAAATATACTTGAGGTGAATATTTATCGATAAATGCAAATTCGATAAGAGGCAGAATGAAGCAGAAGCTGAAAGCGAATATGATGATTGCTTTAAAGACTCCAGCTGATATTGTAGCATAGGGATGAGACTTTAACCTTAAGAGAGCTAAATCATCGATCGATAAATGTATCAAAATGTATCGAAAATATACTTTCTCTTTGAGAAATGAAAGCGACTTAGCCTAAAGAAACCTTTAAGAAAAATGTGGCTTATTTTTAAGAAGTTGTTCAATTTTTTACCTATCGATATTCCCTCTGCCCTCTGTTGATTTGCTCTGCTCGCTGCTTTGAGCGCTTTTGCCCCACTGTGGCGCTTAAAGTTTCCTGGCTGACTTTGTTTAAATGAAATTCATTCTGGAGGCTGCTGTCAACCCACAATCCGCAATCCAAACAGGCGGCCATTTTATATTTGCCTCAACGTTTTAATCTAATTTCAATGTTCGCACCCAAAGCGAGTCGAAGCGTGGGCGGGGGCGTGGCGGCACGGGCGCGGAATGGTAAATGTTGAAAATGTTGAAAACTTTTGCCGGTCGCCCGCATGCCCCCAAGCCTCGTTGACTTCGCGAGACAGAGAGACAGAGAGGGATTGTGTGTGAGAGAGAGAGAGAGGGGGAGAGAGGGTAGCGAGTTAGAGAGCGGAGGCGTATCAATTTTCCATGGAGATGTGGCGGCAATATTTTATGGTCAGTTTGGGTTTTGTTCTTGTTGCCGTTGCCGTTGCCGTTGCCTTTGCCGCTGACTTTGCCGTTGTTTCTGTGTTCGTGCGTTTGTTTTTGTTTTTCTTTGCCGCCCGCACCACATTCGCATGTTGCCACTTAGTGGCAAAGTTAGCGCCGATTGCTCGCAACGCATTCAATTAGCCGTGATTAAATGAGCTCGTGGCGGATTAACCCTTTTCCATTGCGTGCCCAAAAGACTTGCCAACTAAACTCCACGGGCGATCTGCGGGCGCGGCGCCTGCATTTGCCCAGATTGAACATTAATTGTCGCCTGGCGACCCTGGCGACTCTGGATGTTTATGATTTCACTTTTCAAACCGGCTGACAGTTTGACAGCGCAAATGTTGCAACCAGGCTGCGGAATACCCTGCTATCAAGGGACAACTATAGCAAGTAAGAATTAAGTTGTAATTATATGTTTATGCTGCCTCCCATTACAAATGCCAGTTCAGCTTCAATAGCCAAGTTGTATCTTTTGTTTTTCTGTCTGTATGAACGCGCCGCACACAGCAAATATAGAAGTTAGTGATACCAAATTTGGCACAGACGTTTGTTTAGCGCCTAGGCAGCTAATGTTAATATTAAATTTTTGATGCCACGCCTACCGCCCATAAAAAACGCTAATTTAGGAATTTTTTTGGAGAGTATTTCTAGCTGTGTGTGTCTCTTCTTACTTTGCTCTTTTCTCTTCTAGTTTCCTTCTGTCTACTAATTGTCTTCCATCTATTCTCTTTCTTCATCGTCAACGTCTTGCTGACTCCCAACTTTCTAACCTCGTTCTCTGCCATGAACTGCAACAGCGCTGACTATGAACTATAATCAAGAAGATTAAGCTACTTCCACGCCGTGTTCTATGGCATTCTCAGCTTGGGGCTATCAATTCCGATTCACACTGCAAAGGGATTTGTATAATACGAGGAAGACATGCTCTGCAAAAAGTATACCCTAGACCGGGAGCGCCTCGGGTTGCCTCGGGTTGCCTTGGGTTGGCTGAGGTCATCAGGGTTGGCTGGGGTTATGCTATATTAGCATTTGATTTGTCAACTGCCTTTTGGCCGAACCTCATTTGCATCTTGCAGTTGCCGCTGCCGCCGCTGCTGTTCGCCGGCCAATTAGGCAGCCAGGGCTGGGCTGGCCAGGGCTGCACTCCCAGTGGCTTTCAGCTTTGCAGCTTATTATCTCATCTAATTTACGGGCTTCCCTCGACTCGGCACTGCCAGCTAAATGAAATCAAAGCGTGTAATGAGCAAAAACTATGCGCAACCTGCAACTTTCACTGCACTGCACAGTGTGGCAAAGGCAAAGGCAAAGTGGCAAAGTGGCAAAGTGGAAGGGGGGCAGGGGGAGGGGGCGTGGCAAATGTGGCTTGCAGTGTCGCGCGGTCTGGGGTATGGGGATTTGGCAGCGTGTGTTCAGTTCATAATTTCGAGTTATTTTGATGCAGCAGAATTTTAATTTCTATTAAATAATTTCCACTGCCTCGGGCAGTTTCGCTCAGTGTGTCCCCGCTGTGTAGCTGCCGCTTGCGTAGCTGTTAAAGTTTCCATTGTGCTGTTAACAAACCAATTTGCCTTAGTGTATTTTTATGTCGGGCTTTGGTTTTAGTTACCTCCATGCAACAATTTTATTTGTGTTCGCTTTTGCGGTTTGTCGGGCTTGTCGGTTTGCCAGTTTATTTGTTTGCTTTCAGCCTGCCCCCTTTCTCTCTCTTTGTTTCGCTGTTTTTCCATTTGTTTAACTGGGTTTTTTTTTTGTGTAATTTCTTTTTCTCGTGTTGCTCTTTGTTTCATGGTTATGAAGTTTGCCTGTTTGTTGAGGTCGGGGCTGAGTTTAATTGCAATTTGCTGCGGGGCTACGTGTTTTTTAGGCCGTTTCTCCTTCACACACTGTGTGCATATTCCAAAATAACCGAAGCAATCTAGGGAAGCAAGAGAAGAAAATATGACCAAATTCAAAGTTTCACAGGCCAGGCAACTCCACTCGAGAACGCGAGATCTATGAGAAGAGAACCTTACTCGCACTCAATGTGGCATGGAGAAAGAAGAGAAGGGATATCGTTTCAAAAGGATGTTCTTTTACAATCGCATACATTATTCTGTTGTCAGCATGTTGATGAATATAATAATCGCAATGATGAGCATCAGAAAACGCACTTTCCATTTCAAAATGATTTGGGCTTTGGTTAACTTGATGTGCTCAGCGCTTTGCAGCTCCAACACTTCCAGCGCGTAGTATCTATTGAGGGGTAAATGTGAACTGAGCCTAAAGCCTGACATGTTCACCAGAGACATTTCTTTATTCTTAGCTTGGCTCTTGCTATGGAAGAGCCAGTTGGATTCTTTTCGCTTTCGTTAAGCGGCAAAATTTAATTATGGAAAATAAATACTTATTTATAAGGTACAATTCAATAGAGTTTTATCTCTTGAATTTTTGTGATTTCGAATAATTTACTTGACATTCAAATCAATGACAAAAATAAAAACTTTATTTTACAATTTAAAGCAAAACTTTGCTTACAAAATAAAGGAAATAAAGGACTTGCATTGGAAAGTCGAACAAGTGCTGTCCGTCTGTTCGTCTGTCCGTCTGACTGTTGCAAAGCAAACTTGTCGCTTAGTTCTAAAGCTATCTTAATAAAACTTGGTATACATGTTTCCTATTGCTGCACGCTGTATATAAGTCGAAACGAGCCGAATCGAAGCGATATATCGTATAGCTGCCATAGAAACTATCGGTCGAATTTTGTTATTTTTTAAGATATCGGCATGAAACTTTCCCAATGTATGTCTTAGTATGTTCTTTAAAGGCTGTGAAAAGTTTTTATATTATTTATCGTATAGTTTCCATAAAACCAATGAAACTTCTGTTGCCTTTAGCCAAACAAAACTGTTTTGCATTTCAAGTAACTACAAGGGTATAAAACCTTCCGTAGCTCTTCTTTCTTGTTGATTTTTTAATTGAATCGACTGATTATATATATTATTTTTTTATTCCAAAAGAGATTTTCGAGATTAATTGTAAAATGCAAACAATTTCGGTAACATTATTTAATCAACAATTCGACGTGACTTTCTTTACTTATCTTTGCAGGCGCAGCTAGGAAAAGCCCAAGAAGCGAAAGAAGAACCAGAAGAGAGCGGAAAAAGTTCCTCGAGTTACGCATAGATACAAATTCGTTGCAAAAATGTCGTCAAATTGGCTCACGCTGTTGGGCATGCTAATTCTGCTGGCAGGTAAGTTGCGCCATCTTGCGCCTCTCTACGCAAATCTCATGCAGTTGAAATGGCTAACGCGGTTAGCGCAATCATTGCCGCCACTACACAGTGACATAGGGGAGGCTGTTGGGGGTGCTGTAATGGGGCTAAGGGCTTACAGCGACTACACAAGTCAATAACGGTGCAGACACGCTTCATTGGGGAGATTTGAAATTGCTGAAAGGCCAGAAAGTTGCCGCCGGAGCAATTGCGGCTACGAGCCACGGGCTACGGCTACAGCTACTGGCTACTGGCTACGGGCTACTCTCATCCTTTTGCATGCGCGGCACGTAAAAACAATTTCGTTGGCTTTCGCGGCTGAGGTTGAAGCTGGCTAAGGCTGCAGTGGCAAAAGTCGCGTAGCTGTAGCTGAACCGGAGAAATGGCGAAGGCAGCGGGGGTTGTGTCTGCGGTTGTGGTTCGTTCTGGGTCTGGGCTGGAATTGTTTTATATCATCCACTCGTCCATCTAGTTTATAAACTGAAAATTTAAAATAACAATCCGTAAGCGTGCTTTGATTACTCAGAGGGGGCGCAGGCCGGGAGGAGGCAGGGGAAAAGGTATTGCAACTTTGAAGCACATTGCAAATTGAGCAGAAAATCGAACTGGCAGCAACAGCTGCAGCTTCTGCTTTGTTCTCCGTGTACGATACGCATTCAAGTTCGAGTCCGAATCTCATTGCGATTCAAGCAGCGCCCCGAATGCATAACGCAGTCCCGGGTAAATCAGGCAAATACGGCGCAAATATGGCAAATTGGCGCTTTTTCGCGTTGGCAGCTACACAACCCGCTCATAATGAGGTCTTTACTCAGCTGCACCTCTGCACCTACCGCCCCACCCCTCGCCTCTCTAGCCGTGTCTGCTTGTGTCTTAATGGCCCTTGAGCGGGGCTGGCGGGCCAAGTTAATGTGCAACCTGACTGCCGGCAATCAATAAAATGTCAAGCGACGAAAAATTGCTTTCCTGATTAAAGTCAGCTTAGGGAGACCAGTCGCTCCATGCCAAAGGGATCAGCAAGTGGCCTCGGCATTAGCTGGGGCTATTAACACATCCGATGCGCGCAGAGCAAAGCCGATTGCCGATTGCCGACTGCCGATTGTTACTGTACAGTTGCAATTAAGGCGGAGGTAATTCGTCACTTAATCCACTCCTAGCAAAGATAAAGTCTTCATTCCACATCGATTATTGTTAATCGATCGATAGCTTAGCTATTTCTATAGCTTAGTTTGTTGTTTGACACGTCAAATCCATTGTACGCGCCCAAAGTGAAGGTTCTCACTTCCGATTTACAAGCGCAAAAGGGGGCGTGGCAAAATTTTAAAACATGTATTAGCTGCGTACAATTTGGAGATATATTTCTAACAAATTTGGTTGCTCTAGCTCTTTTAGTCTCTGAGTTAAAGCTGATCATACAGACACTTTTGACTAAATATGACTATATTGAGTCGTCTGCCGTATATGTTTACTTTAAGCAGTCGAAATTGCCTGCTAATTCCTTCTACGCTATGATTATGGGGCATTTGAACACTTAATTAGTTAGTCAATCGATTGACAACTCAATTATCGACTAATCGATTAATGCATTTCGATAAGATCGCATGCTCTACTCGCAGCGAGCTAGTTAACCGCTTTATCTCGAGCCACTTTGGCGCTGTCTCAGCCAGTTGGGAGTGAAGTCCATGGGGCGACATAAATCAAGCACACATCAAGTGCCAAGCACTTCCCATCCCGGTCATAACCAGTCACAGTCATAGTCACCGTCACAGTCACAGTCACCGTCACGGGCACGTCACAGGCAGAGCAAGGCGTATCATTTGACGCTGAAGCGGCTAACGAGTTAAACAGTTCCCGCTGAGAAATGGCGAAATATGAAAGATGCCAGCAAAGCCGCCAAATGGACTTACGAGAGCAGAGCGCACAGAGACAGCTCCAAGGCAGTCGCCCACGGTGATGGACTGACGAACGGACGGAAGGAGGGAGCAGGAGTGAAGGTAGTGGGGGGGGACAGGCTGAGTAAGTGAGTCGGTTTAAATGAAAAGACGCTGCGCCATTTATAATAGAGCGCAGGATTTCAAGGCCTGATGCGGGGCTCAGCTCAGTGCAGCAGGAAGAGGAATAGGTGAAGGAGGGTAGGGAGGGAGGCAGGGAGGGAAGGGGGTGAGCAGACCTGATGCGATAAGAATAATTGGAATGTCAGTTTAGATGCGCGCACGTGAAGCCAACACAATGCGACATAGCTGGAGCCAAGAGGCAGCCCACAGCGCGCATTGCCCATTTAGGCACGCGATGCGCAAGGTGGAGGGGAGGTGAGGGGGGGCGTGGCAGCTCAACATGTTGCAGCCGGTGCTGGCAGAGTAAATATGGCACAATAGTTGCAACTACGTAGTCGACGCACTTGGCTGAACAATGACATAAATCTAATGACAAGCAGAACGACGACGACAAGGGGCTGGAGAGGAGAGGGAAGAAGGAGCAGGAAGAGCAGAAGGAGGAGGAGGAGGACGCAGCAGCCGAGTGAGAGCGAGCGTGAGCAAAGATGATGATGATGGCGATGACCATGACGATGACGATGGCGGCCGCAAAGCCACCGTTTGATGAGCTGCGGGACGGGGGATGGGGAGGCGGTGAGGAGGTGAGGAGGGGCGACAGCAGCTGCTGCTGTGACACTGACAACAATGACAACGCTGACATGACATGCGGGAAAAGAGGGAGAACGAGTGGCAGAGTCTGGCGGGGAGTCTGGCGAGGGGGAACTGGTGGCAGGCAGACGAAAAAAAATTGGAATCAAAATTGTACGCAAGTCCGGCCCGCGCTGGTTGTCCAAGAGAGCTTTGAAGGAGTAAACTGACAAAGCGCTGCAGGCGAGGAGCAGCAAGAGGAAGGGGGGCAGTGAAAGAAGGTGGGGGGAGGGTTGCGCCTGCACTATGAAGCACTAAGCATAAATTCCGCTGTGTGCTGCGGTCAGCAATATGCGATGCGATGCGGCAGAGGAGGAGGAGGAGCGGCGGGAGCGGAGGATACATCATGATAAACGAGCTGGCCTAGCAGCAGGCAACAGCAGCAGGAAGGGGAATGGAACTGGAAGTAGATGAGGATATGCAACTGCAACCGGAAAGGGGGAAGGAGAGAGAGAGGGGAGGAAGAGCAACTGGCAGCAGAAGCAACTGGCGGACCGAGCCCATTTGTCGTTTGAATTGAAATTGAAAATCAGACACCACAACGGGTAGTTAAGCAAGGCAAGAGAGGGGGAGGAGCTAAAGGGGGAGGAGGTGTGACCAAGCGGATGAGGGGGAGCGGGGTGAAGCAGGAAGCGGCTGGGCGTGCCCTAAACCGAGCAGCTGCTTTTGATGGCCAATTGCTGCTGCCTGCGCTGCCTGCGCTGATTAGCTTCTTGCGCATGCGTTGTGGGCGTGGCAGGGCGAGTATCTGTCACTGACAGCAACAGCAACAGCAGCAACAGCAGCAACAGCAGCAACAGCAACATCGGCAACAGCTGCAGCAACAACTTGTACGCAACTCTTCTGTTGACACGCCCCCCTCAGGCAGAGGCGTTTGTCAATATAAAAGCCGAAAAGGCAACACTAAGCGAGTTGCCCGAGAGGAGGAGGGGGGAAGGGGGGGGGCTGGCATTCATTAAGCAACAACTAACTTTGTTGCTGCTGCTGCCGGTTGAGAAGGCTTCGCGCACAAAGCAAATTGCCGGCGACTTGCCACGACAGTTGACAGTGGCTCGAGTGGCAGAGGAGTCAGAAGGGGGGCAGAACGGGGATTGGCTGGGATAGGCACTTGCAACCGCTGACAAAGCATTTGATCTATTCTTTGCAGCATGTTGCAAATTAAGTGTTGCCAAGTATTTCGTCTTGCCCGAAATCCATAAAGGAATCACAGGGATGGGGCATGCAGCGCAGCCCAGTTTGGGTAGCACAACGCAATTTACTAGCAAAGAATTTCGCAAGTAGAGATTACCCAACTTAGCCTATTCAACATCAGCATAATGAAAGCTACAGTCGAGCGCATCCGACAGGGAAATACCCTACGCCAAGTTAAAAAAAACAAGTAAGGAAAGCTACAGTCGAGCGCGCCCGACCGTTAGATACCATTCGAACAACTTCGTTGTTGCGCTAACTAGTACTAACTCACTCTCACACACACATACAGACACACACACAGAAGCGGAACTTTGAAAAACGTTTTCTTTAATAAGTTCTGTATTTATTGTCCGATCGGATTGTAGTTTTGGGATTGGATGCATATGATCAGCATCTTTTCGTGTTCCATAGCAAAAATCTGTAACCTAAATACTTTCCTGAATATTAAGAAATTAAAGATTTGCGTGGGCGGTGGGCGTGGCACCTCGAATTTGAAATAAACATCATCTGCGCATGATTTATTGAAACCATCATGCCAAATTTGGTGCCTGTACCTATAATGCTTTCCTTAATATACGTAAATTATCGATTTGCGTGGGCGGTGGGCGTGGCACTTCAAATTAGAAATAAACTTGATCTGCGTATGGTATACAGGAACCATCATGTAAAATTTGGGGTCTCTAGCTTTTGTAATAGCTGAGATCTCGACGTTCATACAGACAGACGGACAGACGGACATGGCTCAATCGACTCGGCTGTTGATCCTGAATCAGAATATACATATTTTATGGGGTTTACCATGTCTCTTTCTGCCTGATGCATGCATTTGCACAAACTCAGTATACCCTTTTTTCAAAATTTTCAATAGACGAAGGGTATGCATGAAGCAGAAATGATTATGATCCACTGCTAGACATATCATGGGAGTTCACTGAGGCATCTTTCAATCTTCACTGCTTTCTCTCTCCTCTCTTTCCTCTCTCCTCTGATCTGTCAAACTATGCTGCACATTATCCGTTCATACTCCCAAAATGCTACATCAGCAACCATTCGCTGTCGCTTCTCCTCCCCCTCCTTTTCAATGCAGTTCCCAAGCCACTAGTGGCGCCACAAAACGAGTCACATGAAAAGCTTCTGCCACACGCAAATTAACTTTTCCGGCTGTGACTCCGACTCTGGCTGCAACTCTGCCCAGTTGCCAATGCCCCTGACTAATGTGCCATCCACACGCCAAGCCGGGAGTCATCACACAAATTGCAGCAGCCACCGCAGCAGCAGCCCCACCTACACCACCAACTACAGTGAAAAAAAGCGAAAAGAGGAGCAAAAAAAAACTTTTACAGAAATTATGAAAAAGGGCCAATTGAAAATGTAAAATTGCTGAACTTGGCACAAAACTCATTTGGCATTCAAATGTTCGCAACGCATCGACAACGTGAAGAGGATGAAGGGAGGGGGTGGGTCTACCCCAAGACGGTGACTGTTTGCTTTTTATAAATGTCTTCGTGGTTGATTGGCTGCCTTGGCCATTAGGCAAGCTGCAGAGCTTTCCGTTTTCCGTTCTCCACTTTCCACTTTCGTTTTTCGCTGCTTTTTTTGACCAACTGCTTCGTCCCTTAGTGTGCGGGCAAGGAGTCAACAAAATATATATATATAGTATTATACGCATGTATGCAAATGAGTTCAATTTCTGACCGATTCAGACAGCATTATCGAAGAGCTGAGAGAGAAAGAGAGAGAAAAATTGCCAACTCAGTAAATTATATAAAATGAACATTGCAAAAATTGAAAATCTATGCGCGGCGACAGCACGAGATGAGACGAGACAGCCTGGGGAGAGGGTGGAGGGTTTACCAGGAGAAAGTGCCCGACCAGAAGTGTTCCCCGCGGTGGTTGAATTGTTTTCTTTTTTCCGCCATTTTTTTGGCATTTTTTATGGCACATGTAAGTCGCCTGCGTCGGAACAGGCCTTATCTATTCAAATAAGTCCAGTGAAACTTGTCAGATAATGAATCAATTGGACTTAGAACGCTTAAGCATTTTGCATATATTTTGGCAAATTGGAAACGAAATGCTTCAACTTGACCATCTTTGGCTTAACTCATCATGGAGTTTGTCAGCTTGAAGAATCATAAAAAGAAGCTGAAATAAATGCAGATTATGCCCAGTTGGATTGATAATCTTTCCCTTGAGTTGAGGCACATAAAGTAGCTCAGATCTACGATCTACGATGTTTCGTCTGAGCTAAGACAAGAGCAATTCAAAGGGCTTTCTTTGGATCATCTTAAGGTGCTGCGAATATCTTAAACCGCAAGCCAAGAGTTAAGGTATCGATATACCCGCCCCGCCTTAAGCTTCATTGAGCCAAAGTATTTTGTTGGGGGCTTTAAAATTTGCATTCAAGAAATACTTAAGTCATTACGTTGCCCGCGAAATGCCATTTGGCTCAAGTAAAACTTTCAACATGCGATAGGCTAAAGTCGGTAACACACACCCCTCCCCCCTCCGCGTGACTCTCCCCTTTCCTCGTGCAACAAGACAAGTTTCACTTTGTCGTGTGTTTTCTTCTTCTCTGCTCTTTCGTTTTTTTTTTTTTGATACAATTTATTAGCGTATCATGCGATTAACTTTTATATAATGCCTATTACTAGACACAAATACAGATAAAGCCAGTGAAAAGTTTTCGTGTGCGTGTGTGTGCGTGTAATCCGATTCAGCCATCTTGTCAATTTATACACACATTGAACGTCTGAAAGGTTTACTCACTGGCAGCAGGTTATCGCTTTACTCGTGGGTGCTCGACTAGAAGATATCTGCTACGCACAGGAGCCTCCCCCCCCCTTCTTCCCCCTCTTCCTCTCTTAATATTCGAGCATAATTCTGTGTGTGTTTCCTTGCCTCGCTTAGCTGTGGCGGCATTTTTCAATACATTAAGCAAAAATGCTGCAGGTCGATTGCAAATACTAATGCTGCAAGTGTATCTGTATCTGTATCTGCGTCTGCATCTGTGTCTGTGTGGGGGTGTCCATCTGAGCTACTGCCATGTATGGCAATGATAATTGGAATTCCGTGTCTGTGTCTGTGTGTGCGTGTGCGTGTCAATCTGCCACTCAAGTCGGCCAGTTGGTCAATAACAAGTCGAGGCGGCATCATTGACAATTTTATTTGCATACTTTCCGGCTGAAATTGGCCAAACTGGCATCGAAAACTTATTTATGACGCACGAGCAGCCATGAGGCGGTAGCTCTCTCTCCCTCTCTCTCTCTCTCTCTTTTCTGTCTCGCTCGTTGCTTCCTCCCTCGCTGCGTGTTCTTCCCCTGCTTATCGTTGCCAAAAAGACAGTTGATAAGAAGCATCGCACGCATAGTATATGTAGCAGTCACATATGTGACACACACACACACATGCACTCACAGTTGGTCGTGCACACATGCTTAAAACTTAGATTGAAATCCGTTGGCAGTTAGTTGTTGGCTTTGATTATGCGACCCAACAACTTTGCCAACTCAATTTAAGTGGCCGCCAGCTGGCAATTGAGACGCCACCGTGCTGCACCCCCCGCACCCCGCACCCGCCGCACTCTCGTCTCGTTCCCGTTGGGCGAGCTCAAATATTGGCCAAGGCGAACTAGCGCAGGCGACTGTTGGCCAAGTTTAAACAAGTGAAAAGATTCGCAGAGATGCGGCGTTAGCAGTGCGACATTATACCCTGTAAGTAGTAACAGTTTAACTAGGGTAGTCGTGCAAGTATACTTCTTGGGGTTTGCACTTTAAAATTTCAGAAAAAGTATTCTCAGTATTTTTAAACAATTTTTTTATTAGCAACTTTTTTCCCCCAGTGTAAAGGCCAGCCAAATGCAGTAAGAGGTTTCTTTGCCACCTGCCACGAAAAAAACAACGAAAAATAGTTTGCAGCAGCGCTGCCAGCGGAGAATCGCGACAAAAAACTCATGGACAGGCTATAAAACATGGCTCAATGTGTGTGTGTGTGTGTTAGTGGCACACAATGCCTTTCACCCACCCGAGCGCAGTTGAATTATAGATATATTTAGATAGTCTTTTATCGCGCTGCTATTTTTATATATATTTAAACACTTAAAGATTGTTTAAATCGTTAAAAAAACGAGAGGTTTTAAATTTCAATCTGATTGAATTAAAACAAAGAGTATATATTTTTTCATGGCGCTCAATCTCGCTTGAGCTCTAAAGCAGAGTGCAGCCAATCACAGTGCTTTGTATGTTCGCCTTACTCAGAGCAACTTTCTTACAGTTTGTCTTGCTCTAGCACGTACTCATACTTAGGTCGCGTAGATCGGAGTGCAGTGAGCGCTTTGAAGTAAAGGTGCAAAAGGGACGCAGAGCTTGCGCTCTACTTTAGCTAGCAACTAGGAGAGCGCGTTGCTCTCTCAACCGCTGCTCGCCGTAGTTTGCTGTGGATCTGAGCCTTCGAAGGCGTAAAAGGGAGAGCAAGCTTGCGTTCAATTATGGTTGCCCACCAAGAGAGCGTTTTACGCTCGCAAGCTGAGCTCGCTTCGAACAAGTTGCAGTTGAGGCGCAAAAGGGACAGAGAGCTTGCGCTCTACTTTGGCTGTCAACTAGAAGAGCGCGTTGCTCTCTCAACCTATGGATTTGCGCCTTTGACTACTTTACCAGTTGAGTGTAGGCATAAAAGGGAGAGCGAGCTTGCGTTCAATTATGGTTGCCCACCAAGAGAGCGTTTTACGCTCGCAAGCTGAGCTCGCTTCGAACAAGTTGCAGTTGAGGCGCAAAAGGGACAGAGAGCTTGTGCTCTACTTTGGCTGTCAACTAGAAGAGCGCGTTGCTCTCTCAACCTATGAATCTGCGCCTTTGACTACTTTACCAGTTGAGTGTAGGCGTAAAAGGGAGAGCGAGCTTGCGTTCAATTATGGTTGCCCACCAAGAGAGCGTTTTACGCTCGCAAGCTGAGCTCGCTTCGAACAAGTTGCAGTTGAGGCGCAAAAGGGACAGAGAGCTTGTGCTCTACTTTGACTGTCAATTAGAAGAGCGCGTTGCTCTCTCAACCTATGGATCTGCGCCTTTGACTACTTCACCAGTTGAGTGTAGGCATAAAAGGGAGAGCGAGTTTGCATTTAACTATGGTTGCCCACCAAGAGAGCGTTTTACGCTCGCAAGCTGAGCTCGCTTCGAACAAGTTGCAGTTGAGGCGCAAAAGGGACAGAGAGCTTGCGCTCTACTTTGGCTGTCAACTAGAAGAGCGCGTTGCTCTCTCAACCTATGGATTTGCGCCTTTGACTACTTTACCAGTTGAGTGTAGGCATAAAAGGGAGAGCGAGCTTGCATTTAATTATGGTTGCCCACCAAGAGAGCAATTTACGCTCACTAACTCAGCTTGCTTCGAATAACTCAACCCGTTGCAGTTCGGGCGCAAAAGGGAGAGAGAAAGCTTGCGCTCAATATGATTGGCCAACCAATGCAGCGCTCTGCTCCCACAACCTCAGTCTGCGTCAGTTCACTGTGGATCAATGCGACGCAAACTGTTTTCATAGGGAAAAAGCAAAAAAAAGTCATTTTTTTGCAATGGTTTCGGTTTGCTCAGCCAGCCAGCGAGCTGTGGAAATAATAATTTGAATATACAATATTTATTCGCGTCGCTTTACTGCTTTTGGCTATTTTGTTTATTTACGCAATATTATGCAGTAATTACTCGCAAATAGAGCGCGTTTCGGCGTGCGCATCAAAAGTGATTATTTTTTAAATATGTAAATTAAATTTCGCACATAAATAAAAAGTGAAATTGTCTTTTGCGTGGGCGGCGACGAGCGGCGCAATTTGTCATTTGGTAAGCTAGATAGAAAGAAAGAAAAAAGAAAACCTGTTGACATTAGGCGAATGTTTCATGCAGATAAATTTGCAGATTTCTGAAACGCCCAATCTCGATGCGGACCATCGTTCGTTGTTGTCTCCTGCTGCCTTGCAGCTGCTCAGCTGTGACCATTTTGTTGTCTGTTGCCGCTGTTGTTGCTGTTGCTGCTCTTGAGCCCCACAGTAAATCATATGACGCCCGCTCCCCTACAGTTGGCAGCGCGAGCACATCAGTTCTATGCTAAACGTCTGAGGCAACGAAGCGCAAAGCCAAAAGATTTCTCACCCAAAAAATGAATTTTTCTAGCTTCCGCTTTTCTAGTATTTTTCACAATTTACGTTGATTTGCCCCATTTGCGTTCAAAGTGAAATCGGCAAATCAGTCCAAGGTTTTTGCCTTTGCCTTTGCCTTTTGGCCAATGGGACGGACGGGCGGACGGGGGGACGGACGGCCCTTTGTTCCGTTAAACAAAATATCAACGCTCGGCAAAGTGCTTGGCCCGGAAATAGTGCGCCAGGTGGCACAGTGGCAAGTGGAAGGCGGCAAGCGGCAGAGCGCTCACGTGTTCGACTTTTGCCAGCTCGAGGGCGCAAACAATTTGAGAGAGGAAACAAAATGGCAGAAAACTGGCGATGGCATCGCAATGTGTTAAACGGCATTTAAATTGTGGCATGCCCAGAGCGAGAGACTGGGAGTGGGCGAGATAGAGAGAGAGAGAGAGACAGACAGTGAGATAGCACTATGGCCACATTTGCCAAAATGGCATTTTGCATCTGCAGCAGATTCTATTTTCAGTTCAAGTGGGTGAACTGTAGCAAAGAGCGAGGCGAGTGCGCAGCGAGGGGTGGCAGGGGGGAGGGGATAGTGCGCGGATGCAATGGCATAATTATCCGCAGCCATGAAGTGCCATCTTTGTGATCAATTTAATTGCAGCTTGGAGAGCTTAAAGAGCTGCAATAAAATCTTCAATTTGCCATCAAGTTTTGCCTTCGCGCTGATTTCAGTTTTAAAAAGCTCTGAGGGATTAAAAAAAAAAAAAAAAAAAAAAAAGAAAGGAAAAATTCATTAAATTTTTCCTTGTATATTTCATCTTGAATTTCGACAGAGCGAGCGAGCGATTTTTATAGGTTATGACTCAATGCATAATTGATGCAAGTGCTCGGTTTGGGGAGTCTTTTTAACAGCAAAGGTGGCCCTGCCACGATGACGAGAATGATGATGGGAGGAGGATGACGCGAGGAGGAGCATGGGAGGAGGAGGATGACGCGAGGATGCTGTAGCGGCTGAGTGAGCCAATTGAAGGTGCAGCTTCGCATTTCGCTGCTGTCGTCAGCTGATTTATGGCCACAATTCACGTGCTCCCACACACACACACACACACACAGACACACACACACACTGGCTGTCGTGCCATTTTGCCCCACTTGGGTTTTATAACTTGCGCGAATTATGTTATGCAAACACACAAGACCATCATGCGCCAACTGACACCCAGCTATTTGTTCAGTGTTTTATGCACACACTCACACACACACACACATACAGTGGCAAACAAAGCCGCACACACACGCGCAGCACATAAAGTCACACACACAGGGGGAAGAGAGAGAGGGGGGGCACTCCAGAGTTTTCTTCATTATCGTGGTCTCCTTTGCGTAATTGAAGTTCATAATTTTTTTATTAAACACAAATATTTGCAGCATCATGAGCAGCATATCCATGTCTTGTCCTTTGTCTTCCGACTTTGTGCGCTTATGTGACTGCCAGCCCCTGCCCCGCCCCCATCCCTACTTAAGTCACATACATACATACATATTCTGCTGCTTGTCTACGCGCTATGTGAGAATGTTTTGGGCAATTCAATGACGTAGTTAAGTTGTCAATTGCCTGACGTTCCCTTCCCCCTGACGTTCGTTCGTCTCCCCTCCTAGGTATTTCGTCCTTTTGTCCTTGCCGCCTCTTGACGCACTCAAGTGCGCAATGTGTCATGTCAGTGTGTGCCCTGCGAGGCTCGTTCAATGTGATATTTCTTTGGCTTTTAAAATTTACCCAATATATTTCTCGATTCAAGCAAGTGCCTTCATAGCACACTCACGCGGCCAATATGCGCCCAAGTCGGGGCTACACACACACACGTACAAACTTCTCGTATGCCGTGAGTCTTAAGTCTTCGAGTATTTGAGTACTTTTCGTAGATATTGGCAATGGGCGGGAAGAATGGGCAGTTCGTAAGGTTAACTCCTGGTATAGTATGGATAAATTGGAATAGATTGGGAAAATATATACAGCTGTGTTCACAAAAATAGCAGTGCTCATTAGCTGCAACTTTAAACTTAATTTTGTATATCAAAAAGTAAATGAATGTTCACAAATTTAATTTTGTTTCAGTTTTGTGATTATTTTCAACAATAACAAATCAATTTATTGTTGAAAATTTTGTTAAGTTAAAAAATATTAATTTATTTTAGTGTTTTCTAATGTTAATAATAGTCACTAACACAAAACCACTTACTTTTTATCAATTAAAAGTCTAAAAAAATTTTTCTTTGCTTATCAAGATACGCACTGCTATTTTAATGAACAGCCAAAGACTGATGCTTCTAGCAAAAAGAGTTGTTCATTTGCTTAATTCTCGCAAATCTAACGGGATTTTTTCGTTTCTTCCTTGTACACATTCCATTCTACAATAACAATGCGTACAAGTTGAAATATTCGTAACGGAACTTGAAAAAAAAATCGCATTGGTTGATTGCATTTCTTGCACTGCTATTTTTGTGAGCACAGCTGTAAAGCTAAATTTATAAAATTAATTTGGGTCAATATATAATAAAGTTGATTAATTCAAGTTAGTGTTAACTAATTTATATTTTTTAAATTTTAAATAAAATTAAAGTTATAAATTTTTTATTGTAATTAGTTTTATTATAAAAACGTGGTATAATTTTTGAAGTAAAAAAATATTTTGTTTTTTTTTTTTAATTTGAAATTGAAAATAAATAAAAGTTAGAAAATGATTCGTTGAAATTTAAGAATTTTTAATTCTAAGTTACTCAACTTACTTAATTAACTTCAATTTATGCCTCTTTATATTTTCATTCAGATTGAAATTGAAAAAATAGTTGAATTAATAAAAATAAGTAAAAAATTTAAAAAAATAAATAAATATACAGATAAATAATTAATATAAAAAATACTGGGATAATTCTTCATTCAACTAAAGTAATAAAAACATCGATTGACAAGCCAAGCTGCAAACTTGCACACCATAAAAAAATACTTATCTTTATTTAATACTTCAGCTCACTCCCTTCACCTGCTCTAACTCAATTTACTTAGTCAGCTGCAAGATCTGGCATCCTCACCGGATGCGCTACAACTACCCGGCATAACTATATTAACTCACATTCTCATCCTCTCTCTCACTCTCTCTCTCTGTCTTTGTCTCTTTCTCTTGCAGGCAGCTCGGAGGGCGCCTCGAAGCGCTTCTTCACAGACTTCTTGCAGGATCTACCCACGCCTGGCACCGGCGGCCCCACCTTCGACTCAAACATACCGACCAACATAACCGGCCTGGTGGGCAAGACAGTGCAGTTGACCTGCCGCGCCAAGAATCTGGGAAATCGCACGGTGAGTAACGGCAACCAGAGACGCCTCCGTGTAGCTGCAGCTGCAGCTGCTAGCCGGAAGTTTTTCCTAAATTATTTTAAAGTGCGCCCCGAGCAGAAGTGTAAAAAATGCATAACTTGTTCAGCGCGAGCGGAAACTTGTCAAAAGGCGTTACGCCTGGCATCACGAGCGCTGATGGCAGCTGTAGCAAACAAGCGCGGGGGAAGGGGGAGCTACAAAGTGCAACAAGGCCTTCAAGTGGGTGAGCGAGCGGGGGGAGAAGAGGGCCACAGTTCACTTGCTGACGGCAGCTGTCGCCTGTCGCTCTGTCGTCCTGTCGGTTGCCCTGTCGCTTTGCCGGCCCAAACTTGTAAGCCCGTTGCTCAGAGCATCTGTCTATCTCCCTCGCACGGCTTTGCGAAAATCGTTTTGTCTGCCCACTTTTCATAATGAAAATGCAGTCGCATTACGCTCAGTTGGAGTACTTGAGTTGTTGCTGCCGCTGCTGTTGCTGTTATTGCTGCAGCTGTTAAACAATTAGCAAATTAAACTTTTAACTTTCTGCATGGCATAAAAAACTAGGCGCAACACAGGCAACAACATGTAGCGACAAGCAGATACCCTGTAAGGCAGTTGGGAAATCGCTTGCAGATATCAAGGATTGCTCAGCTGCCTCTTGCAGTCCTAACCCCTCGAGGAAACCCCCTCGAGGAAACCCCTCCAAAGAAACCAGTCGAGGAAACTCTCCGAAAAAATCTCTCCGAGGTAACTTCCAAGGAGAAAACTTCCAGAAGAAACCACCCAAAGAAAACCCTTCGACGAAACGTCTTAAAGAAACCTCCGAAGAAATCCCCCAAAGAAATCCCTCTGAGGAAAGCCCTAGAAGAACCTTCCGAAGAAGCCACACGAAATAACCCCAAGAAGAAACCTCCGTAGTAACCACCACCAAAGAAGCCGTAATACCCACTATTTTTAGTGTTGCGTAGCGCATTAGTGATAAGCAGGTATTAAAAACGCAGCTCTAAATAATTTTACCCAAACAGGCGTGTCACCCCTGGTAGACCACTCTGACCCCCTGCCTGCCCGCTGCTTGAGCAAAAACTTTCCATGTATTTTCCATGCTCTCGTGACTTATTAGGTGAGTGGCTTTCCGACCTGGTTTTTTCAAAAATTTGCACCCCTCACTCCGACACCCTGCCGGATTTGCAATGGCATTAAAAAGCCAACACTTTTTTCTGGTATATAAGCCGAGACGTCTTGAGTTCATCTACGACTAAATCGGCGCATTGGTCATAAGTTCAGAACTCAAGCTGATCGGGTTAATTGCAGCCCATGCCTTTCAGGGTAGATGACTTTCGTCTTTGGGTTACTCCTTCGCAGGTGTAACAGGTAATGACTTAGCAGCCCAACCATTCTGCACTGTCATCGTTCCAGGCCAAGGCGAATGACGGCAGAATTTGGCGTGAAATTCTCGCACGTTTTTTCCACTTGTGTGATTGACTCGCACAATGGAGTTGCACAGAGTCGTAGAACGCAGGTGCCTGATTTGTCTAAGTCAAGTAGGGTCGCCAGATCCTTGACAGTTTACTTGTATTGCTGACAAACCACTTGACAGTTCGCTTGGCTAGTTAAAAATCCAATACCTAAGGGCTTAGGAGTTATATGGTAGCTTGGTAATCCTTTCAGGGGGCAGAAGAATAATCTTTCTAAGATGTCTTAGCTAAGCAATCCTTCTGGGATTGGAGCAGTATTCTGTCTAAAAATGAGATTCATTTATGCAGATTTCTAAGTCAACGAGGAATGGGGAATCCTCTGCGAAATACTAGAAAAATCGCTCGATCAGTTCAGAACTTCAATAGTTGTGAGCCAAAGGGTCTTAGATACGTGATGCTTCTGGGGATAAGAGGCTACTCAAGATAGAAGATGAATACTGTAGAATTTCGAAGTAAGTCTAATCCAATCTAAGCTCTAACCTTAATTTGGTTTTCAAGGTTTACTTAACTTTGCTTTACGGACTTCCCAACTTTACCTTCGACTCATCGCCCTAGGGTATTTGCTGCGTTCATTTGCTATCGAGAACACACACTTATGGCACATACTAATTAAGCTGCACAATGTTACCTGAGGCCGTCTCATATTTATTGGTGTTAAGCCGCGTCCATCGAAGCGGCCTGAGACGAGCTTCGGCTGCCTCTGCTTCGACTGTAGGATAATTAATCACATGGCCCGCAGTTTGCCATTTATAATACCCCAGACGCCTAATTACTCGCCAGCTGCAAGTTCATGAATTACAATTAACTGTGCCACGGTATGCGAATGCGAACGCGACTGTGGGACTGGCTATGCGGGGGGCAGGCTATGAATGCAGGGGGGTTAGGTAGGGTAGGTGCTACAACGGGGCGAGTGTGTGAATTAAGTAGTTCTACTAAAACAGCGATTTGCACTTTGCAACCATCTCTCAAGGAGCTCATCTAGAGTCCCGGAGTCTGTGTCTACTATCTTCAGTCTACTCTGTCTCTCGTCCCATCGACCCTGGTCGTTGACGACAATTTTACGTGCGGCTTTACGCAAGTCGGGCGAAACAATAAACGTGGCCGTAAAGTGTACGTGTGTGTGTGCATGTGTGTGTGCGTGTAACGCTCCAATGGAGTCGCATTTGCGCGCAAAGAGTCGTAAAGGACTAGGGCCAATTTCTTTGAAAGAGTGCCAGATCCGAATCCAAATGCGAACTCAACCGGAGGCAATCGACCCCAAATCGCTTTCATGTCGCTTGGCCAAAAAAGAACCGCAGCTGCGGTCGGTGCCCATTCGGTTGGACAATACAGGTGCCAAAGAAGACAACGTATATGACTACTGCATTGGGCTAGGCCATTAATACCCTGTACGTTGCAACGAATTCTAAACGGTATTACCTTTATCGAACACTTTTCAGTTAAAGTATCAATTTGCGTAGGCGTTGGGCGTGGTATCCGAAATATGCAATGACCTTTAGAAACCTATGGTTTGCGTTAACCCACATGCCAAATTCGGTATCTCTAGGTCTTCCAATAGCTGAGATCTGCGCGTTCATACAGACCATTTTCAAACTTGAACTTAGGACATCAACGCGTTGTCCATCCACACATCTCTCAGCCAGTTAAGACAACTTAGTAAGCCACACACGGCACTGGCCAAGTTACCGGGTCATCAAGCAGCACCAGCAACCACCGAAGACGAAGAGAAAGAAGCAGAACAATGGGACACCTAAACATAATGTGTGGCCCTGCTGCAGTTCTCCACCCATTGCGGTCCAACTGTAGTGACGGCAAATCATCCTCATCGAAAGCTTAATAAAACACATTCACAAGCCAAGTGAGCTATGGGTGCAGCTCGGATGGTAGCTGGGTAAGGATGGGGTTCGGGTTGAGATTCGGGTTGATGAGAACGCTGCGACTTGCGGTTCAGTTGGCGCTGCAGGTTGCCATTTGCGGTTATGCAGATGCCGCCTTTGAGGCCAACCGCACGGACGAAGCCTGCCACACCGCAAGCAACGGACAAGGTGTGATGACAGAGGGGGAGCGGTACTTGCGACGGGGGGGTGGAATCAGATCGCAGTGCATGCCACTTCATTAGTATGTAATTGAAGCGGTTGCATCAATTGGATTGCCAATGCCCAAGAGCAATTACCAGGCAGAGGCGACGACGACGATGACGATGAGGTTGAGGTTGATGCCTGGGATGACGAGCAAGATGAACACGTTGCCGATTGAAATAAAATTGCAGTCCAGTTAAGCTTGTGTGTGCGTGTGTGTGTGTGTGTGCTTGCTCACACCTCACCTGTCATCGCCTCCGCTAGGCAACCAATTGAAAATGCAATTTGGCGTGTGAGCCGCTTCGCTCTGGCAACGTTTTTGCCCGACTTGCGACGAGCTGCGCTTTTATTTTGTCAAACAATTCAGTGGCTTGCCCAGAGTGCCTAGGGTAGTCGGGGTAGACGGGGGACGGGGGCAGCTACCCACGCCGTTTTGCGCTGCTGCCTTTTTCACTTTCGCCAACGCACACACACACGGAGACTAATGGCAGCAGCGAGAAAAGCCCGCAGGGTAGGCGAGCTGGTAGGTACACTCGTTCACTCCTTCACTTGTCGTTTGGGTACACATGTACCCATGCCAGTGCACTGTACACAGCAGCGGCATAAGTTGTACACATGTGTGTGTGTGTGCGTGTGTGTAGGCGTCTGTTTGTGCCCCATGTTTGTGAGCAATTCCGATGATTTCATGTGGGCAGACAGACTCCGACTCCGACTGCGACTGCGACTGCGACTCCGACTGCGAGTCGAGACTCGACTCCAGCGAAAGTCAGAGCAATCCCCGCTCCAAGTGAGAGTCCAAGTTTTCGGCAACTTTTGCTGCTGCCTTCGGGGAACGCATACAGAAAGAAAATTCAAGACATTTATTTCAAATTTCTGACTTTGCACTGGCCAACCCCTTTTTCTCCCCCCCCAGTCAGCCACGCCCATGCACTTTCTGTCGCGCAAACAGCAGGCACGATAAGCACGTGGAGGGGAATGGGGCTGGCAACTGGAGACAGTCACTAAAAGCAACTCTCGAAAGTAAAAGAAACAACGATAGAAGAAAACTGTGGGCCGAAAGTTACAAAAATGTTTCACCCCCCTTTTTCTGTGCCCTTTTGCCCGCTTTCACCTACTTCAACCCACTCAACCGAGCCGCCCACTCGCTACGCTGACGTCCCGTCTGTGTTTGGTTGGCATTCGCTTTGTAGACCAAAGGGAAATGCGAGTGCATTCATTAAATTCGTTTTAATATGCAGGCGCAGTCAGGCTGTGCCCCCCAAACCCCTTACCCCCTCACCCTTTGTCCCCTGCTGATTGCTCATTAAAAAAGCTACTCAAAATAATCAACATGTATTTCATAAGGTTTCCCCAGCCCGGTCGGTTGCGGGCTTTGCTCAATCTTGAAGCACATTAAACGTTCAGAGCACAAGCAATTTTCGCCACGCCCTATGCCCCTCCCCAACGGGGCAGGTGAATGTCGAGTCGACAAAGAAAAATCGAAATAAACATTGGAAAAATCAAGTCAAGTTTTGCCACACGCGTCGTAAGAGGAGAACAGAGAGTGGGCGCAGAGAGGGAAGGAGCGGAGCGTAGGGGGTGCAGCATCAACTGCCGCCAACGAAAAGCAAATCAATCAAAATAATGTTTAATATTTTTCGCTATGCGCTTCACGAGATGCTTTGACATAACACCGAGCGAGAAGATGCGAGAAGATGCGCAAAATGCGAGCGAAAAAAATGCCATGGAATTTTAAGCTGAAGTTACCATGACAGGTATCGCAGGTGAATGGAAATTCAGGGAGTGGGCGGAACGGTAAGGGGCGGGGACAATAACAACAGCTGCCTTTGTGTCAGCTGTCAATTTTTCAGCGTTGACTTTGCTGGCAGGTAAAGCCACAGCTTTCCCTAATATTCCGCTAACCGCGCTCAGCGAAACGTTGCTGCCCCGAGATACATACTATATATGTATATAGCATACATATATGTAGAGATAATTGCAATATAACCCGCCTTGGGGTTGACTCGGGTTGGCCTCGGGGTGGTTCTCCCTATGGTTTTTTCTTTCGCAATTAACACGCAGCGTAGCGCGTGAAAAGCGCCTTTCTTTGTTCGCTTTTCCTTTGCTCAAAGTGTGAGCGAAATTTAAGTAAATTGTGCAGCAAGCTTTGTCTGCAGAATTTACTATTTATGAAAAGATTTGAAAATGCCGTTGGAGAGTTTGTTTCCCGACTATAGCCATCTAATGTATCTGGGGAAATCTGCAAAGTCTCTGCTGCTCTAGACGATTTCTTTTGATTTTTTTTCGCAAATCCTTAAATTTTCTATAACTTTCCCAGTTAGATAGCAGCAAATTGTTTTGCCTGAATAAAACATACACATTAATGTATCAGTCGTAATTCCTAATTCCGTGCCATATGCCATTTAAGTGTGCTCCATGTTCTCGTGGCAATCTCTGTTCTATTAGCTTTCCCATTAGCTACGCCGTCAAAGTGAAATTTCAATGACAATGTTAACAATAACAACAACAACAACAACAACAGCTGTAGACAGTTGCCAGGCGTGTAATGTAGAATAGCGAGTGATATATGGAGGAGTGCACAGGGTGTATCGTAACGGTGAAATACTCGTGTCGCTTACCAATTGAACTCTCTCCTTTGCAAAAAGGTATTGTTCAATCGCAATGGAAGTGGCAGGGAGAGGGGGGCGTGGCACATTTGCATGCTGCTTCTTGACTCTGTTACGCATTATAATCCTACAGACTCCTATCAATCTCCACTTTCTTACCCCCTGAAAATCGAAGAATGAAGAACTGCGAGGGGCACATGAATTTTTCATGTTATGCGCTCCTTGCTCCACCTCCCCCTCCCCCCAAACCTTATTCCATGGTGGCCCATTGTACATGCATACGTCATTGCCAGGCCAAGCAGGGGGAGGAGCACGAATTAGCATAAGAAGCACATCAAGCAAAGATGCTGCTCATATTGCAGCTAATAATTTATGGCCGGGAATAAGCTGCCCGAAATGGCCGATGTTTGATTCGTAACGCTTTGCTAATGATACACACAGGACACGGGACAAGTTTAGGAAGGGGGTTGCTCAAAAAGGAACAGGGGCGGAGAGGGGGATAACCGCTTTTTGGCTTACCGTTAGCCAAAATGGCTTCGCTAACGATGCCAGACGGTGAACTCACCTCGCTCGCCCAGCTCCCACATCCCCCCAATCCGCTGACCCTCTGCCTCTGCTGCTAGCCCCCTTGCTCCTTGCCAACTGTTGCCAGCCGATTGCTTGCGGCGCGAAATATTCATAACGAAATTGAATAAAATTGCCTACCAAAGAACAACGGCAACAACAGCAATAACTACAACGAAAAAGGGCAGAGGCGGTATGAAATAATAATAAGCAGGGTCGTACAACTTCCGCCACTCCACCCCCTCTCGCCTTACACACTGCTCGCTGTCTCTGCCAGCCACCTTGGGCCGTCGCCTTGCCTCCATTCCTCCCTCCCTCCTTGATTTTGCCAGCCCAAGCCCCACTCGTATCTGCAACACGCTGTTAACACGAAGCACGTAAAACAATTTTTGTTTAAAAACAAGTAAGCAAAGTCACAGCTCAACGCTCTTGATGGTCAGCTACCCTGCGCTAGAATAGGACGATCCCCTGGAAGAGTGGCAAACTGAAAGATAATCACTTGTTTGAAAGAGTTTGCCACGCATCAATGAAGGTAAAGTTATACAAAAGGTAAATTTGCTTTGAAATAAGAAGCACATTGGATAACCCCTACTTAAACAAACGCATACGCCTCGCCCTGGAGTATTTGCAATATGCGCAGAGTATATCGAGGCAAGAATGAGTCTCTAACAACGAAGTACGCATTGAGGAAATTCTATTTAAATTTTTGGGTGGCCTCGCCCGCAGCCTTTGACTTGCCACTTTAGTTTTGGGGTTGTAAGGTTGGGGCCACCCTACCACCCTCTATGGAGGGAAGGGTAGCAGTTAAAGGTACCAATGAAAACGAGCGTGGAAATGGGAACTGGCAAAACAATCACCGAGCACGTAAATCAAAAAGCATTGACGAAGATAAACGATAGCGAACCAAGCCACGGCAAGGCAAAGCAAGGCACAGCAAGCAAATGTGAATGTGAATGGGAATGTGAATGCGAATGTTTCTCGCTTTTTTTCTTTTCTTTAATTCGAATATTCAGATACTTTTACTTATACGTAGTGTGTACTTATGATAACAAGTCAAGGGATCCCAGTAGCTAGCGGGTTGGTCGGAACTACGCGTCGACTGTCTTTCTCGTTTCGCGCTAGCCTCACGCACTACGCCGCTGGCGACGCTGCGTAACATAAGCTCACGTCTCGCATTTGAAAAATGAGAATGTGCCAAAGTGAAATCCATAAAGGTCAAATTTTATTTAGTCTTCTCAGATGCCTGCTGAAATAGAGCACTACTCAGCAAGGCTCACATATCACGCAGCGCAAAGTGAATAAGAACAGCATGTGACATAGTTGTGGAACAATATTATTTTCTTTTACATATCACAAACTTTGAACCACTTATTGTAGCTATTAGCTGGTCTGAGGGTCAAGTAAAGTAAAGATGGGTATGGTAACAGAGAGAGTAAGGAAGTTTAAGGTGAAGTCTAGCATACTTTAAGGTAGAGTAAGGTTGAGTCAGAATGACTAAGGTAGACCAAGGAACACTAAGTTAGAGTAAGGTAAAGCAAGGTAGAGTATGGTAGAGTATGGAAGAGTAAGGTGAAGTGAGGTAGAGTAAGGTAGAGTAAGGTAGAGTAAGGTAGAGGAAGCTAGAGTAAGCTAGAGTAAGCTAGAGTAAGCTAGAGTAAGCTAGAGTAAGCTAGAGAAAGCTAGAGTAAGGTAAAATAAGGTAAAGTAAAGTGAAGTAAGGTAAAGTAAGGTAGAGTAAAGCAGAGTACGGTAAAGTAAGGTCTCGTATTGTAGAGTAGGGTAGAGTAAGGTAGAGTAAGATAGAGTAAGGTAGAGTAAGGTAGAGTAAGGTAGAGTAGGGCAGAGTGAGGTAAAGTAAGGTAGAGTAAGGTAGAGTAAGGTAGAGTAAGGTAGAGTAAGGTAGAGTAAGGTAGAGTAAGGTAGAGTAAGGTAAAGTAAGGTAAAGTAAAGTGAAGTAAGGTAGAGTAAGGTAGAGTAAGCTAGAGTAAGCTAGAGAAAGCTAGAGTAAGGTAAAATAAGGTAAAGTAAAGTGAAGTAAGGTAAAGTAAGGTAAAGTAAGGTAGAGTAAAGCAGAGTACGGTAAAGTAAGGTCTCGTATTGTAGAGTAGGGTAGAGTAAGGTAGAGTAAGATAGAGTAAGGTAGAGTAAGGTAAAGTAAGGTAGAGCAAGGTAGAGTAAGGAAGAGTAAGGCAAAGTAAGGTAAAGTAAGGTTTTGTATGGTAGAGCATTATTAGATGGGGCAGAGTAAAGAAGAGCAGGGTAAAGTTTCATAAAGTCAGCTCAAGTTGAGCAAACCCCTTGAAAACCAACACTCCACTAAAGTAATCGATAGTTTTACGAACTTCTGAAGAACTCTCAGCATTTTACTGATTAGCTTTCCTACATATACATTTAGTTGGGACCTTCCGGGTTCGTTGAGTCGTCGCTTAGACCTTATTTATTGCCTTATTAATCAAGAGCAACAACAAACGGACCAAGGATGACCAAGGCGTAAGACCCAAACAAACATTTACCAACACACACGGGCATAAACTTACACACACACACACACACACCCAATAATGTTAACGCCTTCAATCAGAAACATTCCGACTACGGCGGCCACGCCCCCACACTGTTTGTAGGCGCCACAACCATATGAGCAGTTTTTTAATGGATTTGTGGTTGGGCAGGCAGCGTTGGGTTATGGCTTTGTATCTGTGCTCGGACTTGGATTACGTAGCCGGGACCGGGTCCGGTCCGGTTCGGTTCGTTTTGGACCCTATTCCAGGGCTGCCGGCGGCGCAAACCCTTTTCAAATTTACTTACACTTGAGGAGCTTTTCAGTTTTCCGTAAATATAAAACCGAAACTTCTGCTTCATTAGTGACACCGTAGATGGCCAAATGGTTAGCATAGTGCCGGCTGAGCGGTAGGGTGGAGAGTAGGGAGGGGAAAAAGAATGGAAAAACAAAGGAAACAAAAACAAGAAAAGTTCCACTACAAAACAGGCGCACAGAGCTAAGGCAATCAGAGTGTGGTAAACAGCCCCAACTTCTGCTATTTCTTCGGGCTTTCCTCCTTTTCCATTGCTATTCATCTTGGCTGGAGCTGCTGAACTGCATCAACCCGCCAGAAGTCATCACATGTCACCACAATAGCGGTAATTTTAATTATAAATAAATAAAGCACTGTGGGCGGGCCTCGCTGGTGGGAAAGGGGCGTGGCTGTGCATGAGATTGAGCGCCCACCCGTCCGCCAATTACCCTGCCAACTGGCGCTGCCAACTGTCATTGCGATGGCATAAATCATAAATTACACAAGCTTGTCAGCGACAGTTGTTCCCAGCTCCGGCCTCGGCTTCTGCTTCTGCTCCGGCTACGACGACTTCTCATGCACTCGCAGTCGCCTGTCGCTTGTCGCAGTCAGCGTCGGCGTCGGCGTCGCTGTCACTGCTCGCTTTAATGCGGCCGACGTCATAAAACATTTACGAAAAATTGTATAAACATAAATTGCTGCCGTGTTGAAACTAAAAACCCAACAATGCCCGCTGTCGTTGCACGCCCAGCCCCCGCTCCGCCCCACTTCCGCTGAGGGTGTCCCTTCTGCCCCTGCAGAACCGCACAACATTTCAAAAAAGTGCCATAAAAGTTGAGCACACGACGAGCATTTGTTGCACTCCAGTTGCCGGTGTCCGTTCCATTGACATGATACTTTGGGGGCGTATTGTCAGAGTTGGACGAGCAGAGCTGAAGCAGTTACTTGGCGCATGGAAAGGGTCCCCCTCTGTAGACGGAGACGTTGGAGATGGGCGACTCCTTTCAGGTGATTTCCGTTTGTCGCTGCCAGCGACAACTTTTCTGCTTGTCCCTTTTCCGCTCACCTCTACCCTGGCCTGCCCTGCCCTGCCCTGCGCCGTGTCGCTTGTCGCTCGCTTTGTGCAAACTTTGTGCGATGTCGCCGCCATGGGGTGCTCTTTAATGTCATGTTGGCTAATCTAAACAGCGCTCAGCACAGAGACGAAGTCGGAGACGCAGCCAGAGCTGAGCTGGACATGGGCGCCCTGGCAAATATTAAACGAAACACGTACGCGGGGCTCTACCCACGCACTCACAAGGTCGTCGTCGTCGGCGTCGTCGTCGCTCGAGCTGAGCTTGTCTGCTGCCTTTGTGGGCTCGTTGTCATTCAGCCGGAGTTGTGTCCTTGGTCCATGCTGTGCTAAGACTTGATAGGCTTCACGTGGAACGTGTTCTGTTCCGAGCACTCCCTCGCTTCCACTTGTCCACTTCCACTTCCCGTCGCTCTCTCTCTCGCTCTCTTTCTCTGTCTCTCTCTCAGCGATTGGCAAGAATAACTTTTAAAGAAAAACGTGAAGCACTAAGACCAAGCCAGATCAACCATGTTAAGCTGTGCCACACTTGCTGGACAAGCAACAGCAGCAACGGTAGCAGCAACAACAATAGCCAAGCTACCGAGCAGCTGAGCAGCTGAGCAGCTAAGGAGCTGGGAGTGCTGGCAGAGCTGAGCCGGGGCAGCTGTAGCTGAAGAAAAGAAAGTCGCCGAAGAACATTAGAGCCAAAGTTTGCTCTTAACGAAGCGTTGAAGTGGAATAAGTGGAACAAATGCGAAGTTGAGCCCGCCCAGAGAGAGAGAGACAGCCCGACAGAGGGCTCGATATAATCATAGTCGCCTTCCTCTTCTACTCCACTCTCCCACATTGTTCTGTCCTGCTTCGTTGTGCTGCTTGTCGTCTGTGGAGGCCCGAACAATGGAGGAAAGTGATGGCTCCTTTGACACGACAACAACTGACACTGAGGTGCGCTACAGGGCCGTCAGGAGAATGTGCCAGGCATGGACGTAGAGGGGGGTGGGCAGGGAGCAAAAGATGGGTACAAGCAACAGTGAACTGGGAATAGCGAACTGTGAACAGGGAGCAGCAGCGGCAACTGGCTACATTTCAATGTAGCTACAATGGAATTGTCAAGCTGTGCGTGCCGGAGAGAGGGAGACAAAGAGAAAGAGGGAGAGCGAGAGAGGCAGCTATTTATATATAGCGAGTTCCCTCGGTGACGTATTCCGCTCGTTGTCAGTTCGACAGGAGTTCAAGTCAGTTGTAAATAACACTATCCGCGTCTCGCCTGCTCTTGCCATCCTCTCCCTCTCTCTCCCTCTCCCTGCCTCGTTCTCGTTTTCGATTACCGCACCGAACTAATTCCGCATAAAATCCAAATCGTTTTCATGTTCGTGTTCGCGAGACCGTGTGGAATTCGCCTCGTAATTACTTTTGCCCAATAAGTTAGGCACGTGCCGCGGCATAGCAAGCAGCTTTTAATTGATAACAATGCAGCTAGCTGCTGCCCAGGTGTGGTCGGATGCGAAGTAAGTTTTGTGGGGCAAAAACTAACATGGCGTTTCGTTGAGAAAGCGAACAACTTTACAACTTTGTAGCGCGATCGACCTGAAAAGGAAACATTATTATTGATCAACAACAAAAGCCAAGTCGATTAAGCTATATATATATATTGTAAGTAACGTTTATATCTCAGCCTAAGTAGTCCTGCTTTATGCCTTATAATGAGTTTAATACGCATACACAGTGTAGAACAGACTTTCTAGTCTGTATGAACGTCTTTATCTTAGCAGATATAGTAGCTAGAGATACCAAATTTGACATGAAGCTGCCTGTTTACTGTGCGCGGATGATGATGACTCTAGAAATCCCTAAATCATTATGATTATCAAGTAAACATATCGTATATATGGTATCTGTAGAACCCTTACACCTAGCTTTATTCAATTACTACTCAAATATCTGTCAACTAAGCCTTGCTATCCATTACCTTCCTGAGCTCAACCCCAACCCTTTGCATCAACTGCTTATAGAGATTCTAATGACATAAAGACATGGACATGCCAAATTGAAGCTCACAATATTGATGATATGATGTTCTATTCGAGAAATCCCCTCTCACAGCCCCCTCTCCATTCTGCCCTCTCCTTCGCTTTAGGCAGGCACTTATGTGCCGCAAATCCCCCAAAAAAATCCCCTGGGTGTGCCACCTGATATGTTTCCCAAGAGTTTTAACTGGGTAAGAACTAACATTGACTCCGCCAGCCATAACTAAGTAGCTGGCCTCCCCACACCCCAGTCTCCACTCTCCCCTTACCCGCTTAGCCGCAATCAGGCATATATCATTGACCCAAATAAAAGATGCATAACAAAAGCTTTGTCATTGCTGCTGGCGTCGGCAATAAACTTGGCTGAGGTTAGCTTACTATAAAGGTTTCAGTTCCCAAGTTACTCTGCCCCATGCACCTACCAATACACACACACACACACGCAATCAGAGACAGTGGCATTGACAGACGAACTATTTACAAGTATGTTAGGGAGGAGCTGGGGCTGGGGCTGGGGCTGGGGGGAGAGCAGCGGGCGTAGGCCACCCTCGTCAAGGATCAAGAAGTAATGTAAACATTGTCGAGCACTGTGGGGGCTCTAGAGAAGACATAGGGACACAGGAGGGAGGGGCAGTCAAACGGGAACTCGAAAGTAATAATGTCGTTCGAGCAGCTACTTAATTGGCATTTCAGAGGCTCGAGGCAGTCTACGTGGCACACTGGCTGCACTGGGCAATAGGGGGTAGCCAGCTAGGAGAAAGAGGGGGAGGTAGGGTAGCGGGGGCAGTTGCAAAACTTTTAATCTTAAATCAAGCGAAGGCCAACAAATGTTCACAAGCAATTTCTTGTGCTTAACAAATATTTACCCAATAAATTCCATTAAAACTAACAATTGGTTTACTTTCTGGCTTAAATGCTAGCCGGGCCACGTCTTGGCCACGTTTGACTTGACTTGACTTGACTTGGCCACGTAGTTCTGTGACAAAAGGCAGAAGCAGCCGCAACACCAGCAGCAGCGACTAAATTAGGAAGCCAAGAAGGAGAAAAAGCCAGCCAAAACCTTAAGTAAAACACAGCAAAAGAGGGAAGAGAAGGAGGGGGGGCTGCCGTGTAGGTGTCGCTGTAAGTGCCGGAAGTGGCTTTTTTCCACTTGGCAAAGCGATGCACAACATGGATAAAACAGAGCAACTGAATGAGAATAAATAAACACTTTGTGGGGGCAGGCGGAAGAAGAAGAATAAGAAGAAGAGGAAAGCAGCCAGCGAGAGAAAAGGGAGAGAGAGAGAGAGAGAGCAGAAGTGAGTGTCAGGGCAGAAGTGATAAAAGTTGCTGCCAATTGAGCCGAAAGTAAAGCGAAAGCAAAACGCAACAAAGGCAGCACCAGCTGAAAGTGATGGGGACTATTTTGATGGGCCGAGAGTGAAGCAGGAAATCTTTACAAGAAAAAACAGTAACACTTGCAATCAAACTCGATCGTTGCTGCGCCACAGGGTGACTCTGGCTACGGGCTGGGTTCAAGCTGAGTTGAGCTGAGCTGATGAGGTGACCTGGTTAAGCCGAGGCGAGCCAAGAAAAATTCCAGTGAATAAACAAATGAAAATCGCATTACGAGGCGACAGCAAGCTGTGAGAGATACGCAAGCAGAAAAAGAGAGAGAGAGCGAAAGAGCGAAAGAGAGAGAGAGAGAGAGAGAGGAAGGAGTGAGCTGAGGTTGAGGCGTGTTTGCTGAGGCGCCGCTGAGCCACAGATAAGATTGCCGCCTTGGAGTTTTTTACTTTTTGGCCACGCGACACACTCGCTCACACACACAGGCTAATGCGCTTTGGCCACACACACACACACACACACACTGAGGCAGGCAGATAAACACACACACACACACACACACACACACAAACACAAGGCGGCCCCAGGAGCTGAGCAAAGCGTCTTGCGAGCTGCCTCTGCCTGCGACTCTGCCAATAATTGGCTTCTGGCTCGATTTCCACCAAGCTCCACCAGCCTGTCCCAGAGGTCGTGATACATGGTACTTTAATACCCTGCACTTTTTTCTTAAAGCCATCGATTCCATTGCTTATGTTTGCCGCCCTAGGCGCAGCTTTAAATGCGACTTGCGGCATGTAAATAATAAAGGAATCGAGGGTATTCTCGATATGTATAATTTTCAATGTAGGGTATACTGCTTGAAAAGAGAGTGTAGTGAATTTAACTGTAAATATCTTATACACTAGGTAGCTTAAATTGACTGTGATAGAAGTCAAAGACGTGGCAACTTGTGGAAAAAAGTAAAAATTAAAGATGGAAATTAATGCGGGACGAAACAACCGAAAAAGATAAATAAATATACTATATATAGGCAAGAACTTGTACTCCAGGCGCTTCCTAATGCAATAAAGAATACTTCATTACGCATTTCCGTATCTCCTGTAGACTCTTCTATTATGTAGTCGCAAGTCCCGTCCATTTGCCCACACAACTCAAAGCGTTGTCATACGAGCAAACCGCATGGGGCCTTGTCGTACTTTCTTATTTGTTTACTTGCTCTCTCTCTCTCTCTCTCTCTCTCTTTCTGTCTTCCTCTCTGCTTCCTTGTTTGTCTCTCTTCTTGTGCCTCCGACTGTGGGCTGCTGCTTTGTTTTGGTTACCCTTCGGTGCAATTTGAGTTGCTGCAATTCTTTTTATTCTGTGGTAAACTTTGTTGACGCTGTGTGAAACTTTGTACTTGGATTATACACAGTGCACAGTGGCAGCTAACGGCGACAACAACAACGACAACAACAATTTGATGGGTATATAAACATGGCAGAGTGTTAGAGAGTTGAGTGTGCCACATCAAGAGATACCCAGCACATTGAAGAAAAACACTTGAGTTCGAGAAAGAAGATGTTTAATAAAGATGTGAGCAAAAGAGAAATTGCTCGACTGTAAGATACCCTTTAATGGTAAACAAGCAACTCGCAGTGTTGCAGTGTATACCTCAGATTTATATAAATCTATAAAGAAATTTTTGCGCAGGCTTTTCCAGGCAATTCACTTAATAGAGTTGCCCGGAGGGTTCTCCATTATTGAGGCCTGGCTAATAATCTGCGACTCCGACTCGAAGTTCTCTGCAGAGTTGAGCCACGAAAACAGCAATAAATAAATCGAGCCAAATAATTTGGCTTGCAGCCAAAGCGAAAAGCGCCAAGAAAAGCGACAAGGAAAATGCGCCACTAACAGATAAAAGCTGCGACATTTTTGCCCCCCACCCCCCGCCCTTTTCCTTCCTTCTTTCATTCACCCTACACCGTCTCCTATTTCGCCACGCTTTCTCCTTTGTTGGCTGCGCTAAATTCAAATTAATTTACTAATAATGTTGTTGTAATTATCTAATTGCTGGTCTAAGGGGTGGCACCAGCAATTTGTCCCCGCCCACTGTGGGCAACGTAATTAAAGGAGAACGACAAAAGTACAATGCGAATGCCTGAAATCAAAACAAAACGCATATAAAAAGCAGCACAGGGCGAAGCGGGAGGGGGTAATTGGAGACAGCTGCATCGATTGTAGAAGGAGCCAAAGAAGCAGCAAGCTTGCAAGGGCTCATAATAAATTGACGAGCAAATGCATTGAGTTTCAAGTGAATTCAATGATTTTTGGGCGTGGCATACAAAATTTGATATAAACTTATTGTGCATTTGATATACAGAAACCTTTATGTCAAATTTGGTGCCTCTAGCTCACATAGTTGCAGAGCACAAGGCGTTCATACGAACAGAAAAGCCTGAACCGCTCGTCTCTTGAAGCTGACACATGCTTAATAGAATCAGCCACGCCCCTCTGCTGCCCTATTGCAACGCATTTAGTTCTCACTCTCAATTAAAATAAAATAGGAAAACAGGCATGCGTTCCTCTCTGCGTATACGTAATAAATTTGATTTAATACCTCGAGTCAACTTGAAATTAGAATATGAAGCCAACTAATTGTAGATTTCCAGTGAACCCAAAACGAATCTGAATAGTCTCATTATCTGAAGTTGCCGTCGAAAAGGGGAAAGCAGAGAGAGAGAGAGAGTCGCCTCTAATGGTCACGTCGCATGTAACAAGTTGTGGCTAGTGCACGCCGAGCCCAGGCACGAGCACAACAAAACGGGGGCAATCCTTAAAGCTAAGCGAAGAGTAATTACGACCCTTAATTAGAAGAGCTGCTGCAGAGGAGGTGGCGAGAGGGGGTGGCTGGCCAGGGTAGCCTGTTACAATAAAATTCAAAGAGCATGAAAATGAGCGCAAATAATTTGGAGCGCGATGCCGGCACTTACCGCGCAGCTGATAGCTTGCCGGTGGCAGGTAAGCTCCGTGTGCTAGACATGACGCGTTGCAATGATAACTGTCGGTGCAGAGGGAAGCTGTAGGGGGGCGTGGGGGGGGAAGTGCGTGAGGTAATTACTATGGCACAGTTAAAGGTGATGTACGCCCCTCGAACAACGTGAGAGTTGTGCGGAAATGAGAAAAGCAAAGTACAAATAAAGCTAAAACGCCCGCGGTGAACGTGCTCGAATTGCGCATACCCTGTAGGGAAAGCACACTGTAAAATGTACTGTATACTCGACTGCTGCTTGCTTTGCATTTATAGTCAAAGGAATTGCAATGTTTGGTTTGGTTATGTCAAGGATTAAATAGAAGTCTCTTTTAAATATCAATTAATACCCTACAATATTTATGTTTAATGAAGTTAGCATGCAATTACTGTTTGGTACTATATCTGATATCTGCACACCAAATTTGAAGACTCTAGCTATGATATTGATTTAGATATGCGAGTTCATACAGACATACATAAGTGCCGAGCATATCCCATGTAACTGCTCGACAATGTGCATGGAAATCTTTATCATCTTCTTGTAACTGTTATGTATGTTTGCTCAGAGTTGGAAATGAGTAACGGTACAGAGGGTGGTTGGCCCAACCCCTGTTTTTTTTTCTTACCTTCCCCGCACCTTTGTGTTATTTATGATGCAAGCTAACTAAGACTCTCTTTCTCTGGTTTCTTGCTTCTGTTGCAGGTCTCGTGGGTGCGGCATCGGGACATTCATCTGCTGACCGTGGGTCGCTACACATACACGTCGGATCAACGCTTCGAGGCATTGCATGCGCCGCATGCCGAGGACTGGAGTCTACGCATACGCTATGCCCAGCGCAAGGATTCGGGCATCTATGAATGCCAGATCTCGACTACTCCGCCCATTGGGCATTCGGTTTTCTTGAGCATTGTGGGTGAGTGGCGGATCAATTAACCTGCGGTTGGTGCAACACAAGCTTGTCTGCCACAGCACTCTCATTTCCCCAACAGAGGGGGAGCCGAAGAGGGGCTCGGATGAGGGGGGGGTTCTCCAAAAGGCTTTTAATAGCCTGGACTACGTGCTAGGTTTGGCAACTACTTCGATGTTTGCTCGCACATCCAATCTGGGCACGGCGGAGAAAAGCATTGCACAAGAATGCTGGTGACCACTTGATGGCGTATCTATTTCCGCTTGCCACTGTCTCTCCCTCTCTCCCTTTTACTCTCCTTGTCTCTCTCTCTCTCTCTCTCTGCGTAGACAGCCCGCTTCGGCGTGTTGATTTTGCCAACATGTTTGTGTCGTTTTATGGCAGCTTTTTGCTGTTTGACGATTCCCCTGGGCTCCATTTGCACTTTATGGCTTTTCACAGACCGACAACGTTGACAAGCCACATACAGCCCACAACCCCCGCCCAACCCCCCCTGCCTACGCCTCTGCCCCCTTGGTTCCCTTCCTAGCTTCGCCCCACTCGGCAATGGCTTTTAGCTCAAGGTGTCGCGCTGCCGACTTGGTCTGCTCTTGGCGTTTGCTCTCTCGCTGATGACTCGACTCATAAATTACCGTTGTGCATGCTCCGCGGAGGTTTACCCTCCTACCCTCCTCCCCTTCCCCCGTCCTCCCCCTTCGCCTCTCTTCATCTTGGCTTTTATAATGTATGCCCAACGCGGCATTAGGCGGTTCAGCCGCCGACTAGGCCTCGCTGCAGCTCAGCAGCGAGTGACTGCATTAGCATTACAAGTGTGGCCAGCGCAGCACGACGCCGTGATACCCTGCACTCGTGCTCACTTGGAACACCCTGTGCGGCTGTGGGTATCAAAATAAATAATGCTAAGTTGTTTATGCTTCACACAGTCGCCATATTTGACTTGTAATCCAAGCAGACTCTGTACATTTATGCATGCACTCGCTCCCTTGCTCTCTCCCCCTTGATCTCCGTCTCCCCCGTCTCTTTCGCACACGTGGGTATGCTGTCAAGCAGGACGAACAGCTGCACGCTTGCATGGAGCAGACTATAAACATTAACCAAACCATTATTATAATGTCTACACAAACACACATAATTCCACTTTCAACACTTTGCTCAGACGTTTGGCAGGCTGGCAACGGAATGGGGGGGCGTAGGAAAGGGGGCGTGTCGATGTGTACTGGGCGTGGCATGCTTAAAATCACGTATAAGCACATTTTGCAGTCGTTGTTTGCATGTCGGTTGCGTCTGGGAAATGGAAACTGTTTCCACTGCTGTGTGCACACACACGCACACACACACACACACTTACATGTGTCTTGCATACACACAAAGTTAGTTTTCAGCATTTGTCAGCGCTCTCGCGACGTTGATGAGCAATGTAAATGGTAACGACATGAGGCACAGGAGTGGGAGAAGGAGAAGGGGAAGGAGCAGGAGCAGAAGTGGAAGCAGGGTATGTTAGGGTGTGTCAGGCCAGAGGAAATGTCGAAAAGCTGAGAGAGAGAGAATGCTGCGCCATTACTCATCCCACGATAAGCAGTGAAGGGTCTGGCAATTTCTCGGACTGCCCTCGCAGTCGCAGCTCAAAAGTTGTTCATCGAAATATGACAAACGATATGGGAAACTCTGGTCAGCTGTGTAATTAGTCCTCAGATGGATAGCTTGCTGGAGTGGAATATACCCTGTCTTCAGTAACTTTAGATGCAGAGTTTGCTAGGCTGCCAAATACTCCGACTGAAATATGTAATACTCTATCTTAGGTAACTTGAACTATGGAGAATTGTATGGAATAGGAAATACCTGATAGGGTAGTCAGTGCTCTGTCTCTCTAGACTCTTCAAAGTTAAAGACAGTTTGCTATGGTACGAAATACTCTGCCTCAAACAACTTCCACTTTGGGCAGTAGCTAGGTTAGAAAATACTCTGCCTAAGAAAATTTTATGCTTGGAGAGTTTGCTAGAGTAGGAAATACCGATCCTTAAGAAAGTTCAACTTTGGAGATATACACGTTTAGGGTGTGTGCGAAAGTTTGCGAGAGTTTGCTTAGGTAGGATATACTCTGCCTTAGGTTACTTTAAATTTGAAGAATTCACTGGAGTGTTTAATACCCTGCCTCAGGAAACTTTAAATTTAATAGTTTGCTAGAAACACCGTGCCTTAAAAGACTTCAAAACTGGAGTATTGCTAGGGTAGCTAATTCCCTGCCCCGAATAGTTTCCACTTTGTGAAGTTTTCTAGTTAGAAAATACTCTGCCTCAAGCTAGCTTAACTTATAGTTTGATAATGAAGGAAATTCCCTGTCTCAGGTAACTTTAATAAGTTCGTTAGGCTAGAAAGCACTCTGCCTCAAGTTACTTAAACTTTGAAGAGTTTGCTGTGGAGGGAATACCCTACCCCGAGAAACTTCAACTAGTTTCCCTTCATAATGATATGAGGCTATACTCGTTTCCACCTACTTTTCCACACTTTGTATATACTCCCATTTCTATCGAATTGTTGCCTTAAGTTTACCCCTTCCTCTCCCTTCTTCTTCCTACACACGCCCAAGTTGTAGTTAAAGTTTTGCAAATACTTCGATTTCAACTGGCCTAATGGGACTCGCGTCTGGTACAATAAAAAGTGTCTGCAACTAAGTCAATAGCGACAACAGGCAATACATGTTAATGCGTACAATAATGGCTGAGCGAGAAAGAGAGAGAGAGAGAGCGAGAGAGAAAGAGAGAGCGAGGGAGAAAGAGAGCGAGGCAAATCAATTGAAAACGCATAAAGGTTTATGGGCGTGTAACCCTTGCCTTATTGACGTCGCACTGCCAGAGCATGTGTGTGTGTGCGTGTGTGTGTGTGTTAGTGTGTGCGTGTGTGTGTGTTTGTGTGTTAGTGTGTGCGTGTGTTGTATAACTTTTATGGCCTCATAGCGTTTTCACGGCAGTTTACAATGCTGCCAAGTCGTCGTCGCAGAACTTGACATAATTAAGTGAAAATTCGAGATCGAAAAGTGTCGCACATTATTGAAAAAATATATATAACTGCTGGCAGTGTGTACAAGGGGAGAACGAGTGAAGGAAAGAGAGCGAAAGAGAGAGAGAGCGAGAGCGAGAGGTGTTCCTAATAGATTTCATCTTGCGCACAGCAACCAAATTGCCCACTCGAAGAGCTAAGGTTGTCAGGTTCGCCCCCTTGCCAACTCGCTCACCCACCGGGGGCAGGTCAACGAGATTTTATTTGAATTTTATTACAATTTATTGTTCAATTTACATTAGTTCGAACGACAGGCAACCTCTCCTCCTTCCTCTCCACCCTCAGTCTGCCTTGATTTGCATATCGGAGAAGCAGGAAGATTGGCTTGGGCGACCATAAATCACAATTGACTGCCGCGACATGACGACATATAAACGTTGCGAAATGTGAACTCTAATGCTGGCATTACGATTGACCAGGCGTAAGAGAAGGAAAAGACTCGCACTCGCACAGCAGATACCCTGTAGAAGGGTAACCCCGTTTGATGTGGGATCAAGTTCATTTGATGGTTGAAGTTTGCCTCGATTCTAGGGTTAAGCACTTTGAAAGGGTTGCAGTGAGTACAAATTATATGACTAGCTGATATAGAAACTAAAACTCTCGACTTGATAGCTGCTCAGATTATAACTCATTCGAAAGTGTCGTTTATGTGCTAGCTAACAGCAAAGTTACGCAGATTAATCAGTCGCTCGACGAATCGAATCGAAACGAATCGAATCGAATTTGGCAACACATTTGCAGTGCGGTCACGTAGCTGGCCGGTAGATATTTGCCAGGTTTTAGCTGGTAATTGAGTTGATAAGCGGCGAAAAACAAATATCACCATAGATAATCAGTCGGGGTAAAAGTTAAAAGGGCGGGATGGGAGTGAAAAGGGAGAAGCAGGCGAACGATCTCAGCAAGCAAAGTGGAGACTCACTTGAGCTCGTAAATTTCTCAAAGGGCTAAAACAGAAGTGGACAGTAACAGGGATAGACAGGGCGGGGCAGAGGTCAAAGGGCAGCGCAAAAGGTTGAATGACTAAAACGAAAATATGAATGCGGATATTCGCTGAGCGGAATTGTGAATTTTTCGGTTTGGCGCACGGTGCCGCATGAACGGCATAAATAATAAACCTGATGCATGCCATAAGACACAAATACACGGCACACACACACACGCACACACATACAAACTGGCACACACACGCATCCACTTTACGCACAATAAAAGCGCGTTTGATGGTTTTCAGTTGGTCCCACGTGTTGTATGCGTAATACTTGTTTAATATTAATTCACCGCATGCGTGTGAGTAGCTGTGCCTGTGTGTGTGTGTGTTTGAGTGTGTGTGTGTGCGTGCGTGCCGTGTGCGCCAGACTATCGCCCGCAGAATGAACCTTTGCTATTTGGCTTATGCTGCGGCTTCGTTTGCCCGTTGCTTTTTGGCTTTTGTTTTGCATTTTCGGGCTGTGCCCCCTTTACACCCTCCCCTCCCTCTCCCCCTCCCGCTGCCCCTCCCGCGCCTTGCCGCTTGGCGGCTTTGCCTGTGACAGCAGCAGCTTACGGCAAAGGCAGCTCAAGTTTCGGATCAATAAATTAAATGCTTTTGCGGTTTTACTTTAAATTTGACTGAAAAACCCCCCGGCTAAAGGGGAGAGGGAAAGGGAGAGGGAGAGGGGGAGAGGGGCACGGGTAGGGGCTGTGAAATCCTTTTAGCCAACGCACACACGACACGCAATAAATTAAGCATTGTTATTGAAATTTTGCGAATTTATTTACGCCAGTTTCGGCTAATGAATTTAAAAGACGACAAATTAATTCGCATAGTTCGTAATAAATTTGCATGCAGACTTCCATCAAGGTGGCGTCCTTTGTAGCACAGTGCATAAGGCAGCAGCATCCAATTCAATTTGTGTTGAGAAGCCAAAATATTCCTTTGTTGGCGTAGCAGAATCAGGAACAAGTTTCTTGTTAGTTTAAGCTGAAATCTTTGAGTTATTTGCGATGCTTCCTTGTGTCCTTAAGCCTTACGTTCCTCATTCGCAGATGAAACCTGAAACCAATAATAAATTTCTTTTTTATTGCCTGCAATCGATGTCGATGTCGTTTCAATCAATCATTAATTATTTCTAGGGAAATTCCGCGTGAAATTTGTGCTTATACCCTGCGAAATGTTTTCAAAAAGGGTATACCTTCTTTGTGTAAATGTTTGTGGCTGGCATAAGCAGGCATGGCAGTTCGCACAAAGGATAGATCCCTAGCCAAGTCGATTGAGCCATGTCCGTCTGTCTGTATGAACGTCTATATCTCAGCTATTACAAAAGCAAGAGACACCAAATTTGGCAGGCAGGTTCCTATAAATCATACAATAGACAAGTACTTTTAAATGTTTGGATGACACAAATTAAATCTTCGTAGTGGCGTCATCTTTGTCGGTTGAGCTAATCTGAATGCGACGCATAGGTGGCAGAAGAATTTGAGCGAAATCTGTTGCGGGAATCAAAAGTGTGATAAAGAGTGTGTTTGTAACGGTTTTTCAAATTGGACGTAGGGTATTCTACAGTCGGACTCGCTCAACTGTTGCTTTTTTTACTTGTTTTACATTTTTTTAGCGTTTTTGGTAGTTTCTACATGCATTTCTTCATCGCTCTCTCTCTCTCTCTCTCTCTCTTCTTTTCTTCCTCTTGTTTTGTCTATTTTCTCGCATTGTAGAACCCATTACTGAGGTCGTCGGCGGCCCCGAGCTGCACATCAACAAAGGATCCACCATCAATTTGACTTGCATTGTGAAATTTGCACCGGAACCGCCACCCACTGTCGTTTGGTCGCACAATCGTCAGGTAAGTTTAAAATCCACCCGCGTTCCCCTCATCCTACTGCCCTCTTAATACGCCCCAGGGGCGACACACACTCAGACTATGTGACATGAGCACGTGCACCTGGCCGAAGGGTGATTAGATAAGTCATACAGAGTCGCGTCGGACTCGCAGGTAGAGAAGGAGGAGCAGCAAAATACATAATTACGTTTGACAAGGGTCTTCTCCGGCTTCTTACGTTTTTACGATTATTATTTGCATGTGACCCACATGCCCCACACAGCCACAGCCTGAAGGGACGCTGCTTCAGTCTGAAGTAAACCTGTCAAAACGCAGGCGAATAAGCCCGACTATAAACGATTTATCACGCAGTTTGTAGTGGGTAAACTAAAAAGATTTAAGCAAGTCTTATGCATTTTCCAAGCCAAAGTAAATTTAAGAGAAGACTAAAATATAGTTAATATTTTAATGAATTGTAGACGAGTTTTGAAAAGATTATACGAGCTAGTACACTTTCTAAAGGACATGAAAGAAATGCTACCTTCGGCAAGCCGAAGCTGGTTCGATTTTGGTTAAATGTGCATTGTCTCGAAAGGACATACTTACGCTAGGAAAAGTTTCATGGCGATATCTTGAAAAATTACAAAAAAACGGGCGATAGGTTCTGTGACAGCTATACGATATATCGCTTCGATCCTGCTTGCTCCAACTTTATTACAGCGTGCAGGAATAAGAAGCTTGTATACCAAGTTTCATTGAGATACCTCCAAAACGGAGAGACAGATTGACATTGCAAAGTCTGACGGACAGACAGACGGATAGACAGACGGATAGACAGACGGATAGACAGACGGATAGACAGACGGATAGACAGACGGATAGACAGACGGATAGACAGACAGACGAATGAACGGATGGACGGATAAGCGGACAGACGGATATTTGGTTCCCCCAAAGATGTTGATTAGGAATATACCATATATACTTTATAGTTTCAGACATATCTTCTAAGGAGTGTCGCAAGCTTCTGGCCAAAGTTAATATACCCTCTCGAAACCGCAACAAATGTTCATCATTTCATTTGAAGGCACTCTGTTTGAGTAGCAGAAACTAATCTACAATATTTCATTCATGAAGAAGAAGACTACTTAGGGGCGTAAGCACAATCTCCCCTCGCTGTGTAACTAAATCTCGTTGTCCGAGAAATTCACTGAGCAAATAGAAATTAAATGTCCAATTTAAAACGGGAAAATTATAAAAAATTTGCGTTTTGAGTTTTTTAATAATTTTAATGTGTACGCAAATGCGAGTCGAGCAAGGGAGAGGGAGGAGGAGCAGAAAGAGGAAACAGCTTAACGTGCAGATACCCAGCATGGCAGCTGCTTTAGATGTTTGCATGAGCGGGACTAACTTGATTCCCCCCTGAAGCTGCTCGCTGCATATGAAGTCACGTTCTGTCGAGCTTGGAGGTACTCCCCCCTCCAGCTGCAGGGTAGCGTCGCGCAGGAGTCGCCCACTAAAATACTATCATTAATAAAAATGTAACTAACATGTTCGTGGGGATGTAAGCTGACGCAGAGCGGAAAAAATGTTGTGCACCCAAAAAAAGAAAAACAGAGACTGGCCAGGGGGATTAGGGCAGGATAGCGCCGGACAGTAGAGCAGGAGAGCCGGGGGTAGGGGGCCTTAGGGTACTGACTACTCTGCCACTAAGCTATTTGCTGTTTGTTTACTTTTCTCTAACGCTGTGTGTGGGTGTGTGTGTGTGTGTGTTTGTTTCTGTTATTCATTTCAGGTCATAAATTTCGATTCACCTCGCGGCGGCATATCATTAGTCACGGAGAAAGGTGTGGTGACCACCAGCCGGCTGCTGGTGCAGAAGGCCATACAGCAGGACTCTGGACTTTATACCTGTACGCCATCCAATGCCAATCCGACAACGGTGCGCGTGCATATCGTCGATGGTGAGTAGCCCGGTATGCAAAACTCTCGTTCTCCATTCCCCACTCTAGCCACGGGCAATGGTCCAACTGAAGCTGTCCAACAGATTCCCGTATGGGAGTACGAATCCAGTCTGAGTCGAATCCTCCCTCGCTCCCCTTCTGGCCAGGCAAGACAAATGTGCGGCGCCCTAAAAAGCCAAACTAAGCTTGTTTAGCTTTATTTGACAGACGAGCGCCCCAGTGATTGACGACAACTTGTTTGTGGCCAGGCCAGGCGAAGCAGAAGCAGAAGAAGAAGCGGAAGAGACTCCACTTCGTTGGCGTCGACTTTGACTTACAGTTCGACACAAAGTCTGACCAGAACTTAGCGGACAACTAGGCGTATGCGCATTGCGCAAAGCAGTCCTCGCACTTAGGCAAAATGTTAATGTACTTACACTAAGCCACCGGGTCGAGGTTTTGCGTTCTTGCGAAATATATAAAACACTGACCCCGTCTACCCCTCGAGGCGCATGAGAGTTATGCTCAAAATACTGGATATATCTTGATTCTACAGGGTGCATCCCTGCCACAACTTGAGCTCCTCTCTTGCCTCAGTCTTTGATGCCTTGTCTTCGGGGCAATCTATTACTCACAATCTCTACTGTCTTCTATCCTCTATCTTCTGTGTCTATCTTCAGTCTTTTCCCTTGCCTTCTACTCTTTATATTCTCTTCTTAGACTTTCATTGTCTTCTGTCCTTGCATCTTTCCTTGTCTTCTCAGCTCTGCTCGAATCTTTCTACGTGTCTCTCTTCTCGCATCTTTTGTCTATCATTTTGTATGCAGAGTTTGCTATCTTTCTTCTTTTTGATATATTCACTCCTCTCCGCTCTTTTCTCAGTCTTTGATGCCTTGTCTTCGGGGCCATCTATTAATCTACTGTCTTCTATCTTCTACCTTCTGTGTGTATCTTCAGTCTTTTCCCTTGCCTTCTCTCTTCTTAGACCTTCATTGTCTTCTGTCTGTCAAATCTGTCTACTTCTTCTTGCATCTTTCCTTGTCTTCTCAGCTCTGCTTGAATCTTTCTACGTGTCTCTCTTCTCGCATCTTTTGTCTATCATTTTGTATGCAGAGTTTGCTATCTTTCTTCTTTTTGTTATATTCACTACTCTTCGCTCTTTTCTCAGTCTTTTCTACCTTGTCTTCGGGGCCATCTATTACTCTACTGTCTTCTATCCTCTATTTTCGGTGTCTATCTTCAGTCTTTTCCCTTGGCTTCTCTCTTCTTAGACTTTCATTGTCTTCTGTCCAATCTGTCTACTTCTTCTTGCATCTTTCCTTGTCTTCTCAGCTCTGCTCAAATCTTTCTACGTGTCTTTCTTCTCTCATCTTTTGTCTATCATTTTGTATGCACAGTTTGCTGTCTTTCTTCTTCTTGCTATATTCACTACTCTCCGCTCTTTTCTCAGTCTTTGATGCCTTGTCTTCGGGGCCATCTATTACTCTACTGTCTTCTATCCTCTATTTTCGGTGTCTATCTTCAGTCTTTTCCCTTGGCTTCTCTCTTCTTAGACTTTCATTGTCTTCTGTCCAATCTGTCTACTTCTTCTTGCATCTTTCCTTGTCTTCTCAGCTCTGCTCAAATCTTTCTACGTGTCTTTCTTCTCTCATCTTTTGTCTATCATTTTGTATGCACAGTTTGCTGTCTTTCTTCTTCTTGCTATATTCACTACTCTCCGCTCTTTTCTCAGTCTTTGATGCCTTGTCTTCGGGGCCATCTATTACTCTACTGTCTTCTATCCTCTATTTTCGGTGTCTATCTTCAGTCTTTTCCCTTGCCTTCTCTCTTCTTAGACCTTCCTTGTCTTCTGTCCAATCTGTCTACTTCTTCTTGCATCTTTCCTTGTCTTCTCAGCTCTGCTCAAATCTTTCTACGTGTCTTTCTTCTCTCATCTTTTGTCTATCATTTTGTATGCACAGTTTGCTGTCTTTCTTCTTCTTGCTATATTCACTACTCTCCGCTCTTTTCTCAGTCTTTGATGCCTTGTCTTCGGGGCCATCTATTACTCTACTGTCTTCTATCCTCTATTTTCGGTGTCTATCTTCAGTCTTTTCCCTTGCCTTCTCTCTTCTTAGACCTTCCTTGTCTTCTGTCCAATCTGTCTACTTCTTCTTGCATCTTTCCTTGTCTTCTCAGCTCTGCTCAAATCTTTCTACGTGTCTCTCTTCTCGCATCTTTTGTCTATCATTTTGTATGCACAGTTTGCTGTCTTTCTTCTTCTTGCTATATTCACTACGCTCCTTTCTTGCCTCGCTCTCTTGTTTTTACCTCAGCCTCCTTTGGTTTCAATTATAACAATCATTTGCGCTTGACTCTGTTTCGCAACTTTGTGACACAGTGTTGCCCAATCGCTGCGCACACACACTCGCACACACACACACACACATACAAATTCACACATACGCCAAAGTCGTAGAAAATTAGTTGGGAAAAACTTTGAGCATCAACATTTTCGCAAGTTTCTGGCTTCGCTTATGCCGCAGCCATTCGGCAGTTTGACGCTTTTCTTTGTGTGCCGCCTCGCTCTTCTTCTGCCCCGCCCACCTCTTCCGCTCTCTTCTCCACTCGACGCCATGCTGCCACTCTACACTCCACTTCCGCTGAGGCCGGAAAAAAGCGCTTACAAAGCAAAAAGTTTAACAACTTGAGCGCAAATGACTTTGGCGTGTAAGCGGCACGCTACAACAAATACGCCATGGAATTAGACTAAAATAATAACAACAGCAACATCGACAATAGCAACAACAACAACAGCAACAACAACAAGAAGAGCAAGCTAGCCTAGTGCGAGCAGAAGCGGCAGCAACTATGAGGAGAGCAACAACAACATGAACTTGTTAAGTGGAACAACTGCTGAAACTTAAGTAATTAACACAAGTTGTTTGCGCTCAGCGTTTCGGCCAGGGCAGGCCTGGCTCAGAGAGAGGTGGGGCGGGTGAGGCGGGTGGGGTGGCAGCTGGGCGCCTTCTGTCTCCTGCGGGCTGCTTTTTGGCACATTTCTAAGTAGTTTATTTGATAACAAGTACGAATACTCTCATCCAGAGTGCCTCCTCTCCCTCCCCCGTCCGGCCTTGTAAGAATACTTGACGCACTCTCCGATTACACTTCACATGCGTCCTCAGAGCATCTGCTTTATGTACCCCCCGATAGTAGTTCCAGGAAGTCCTTTTTTATCTCTCAATTTGTTTTGAACGAATATCAAATATAAAAGTTTAGCTTTGACGTGATAAAAGCCCTTAAGAGTTGTGGCAAACCTTGCACAATGATTATGATAGTTATGTTTCATCCTTAACATATTATTCAGATTTGATAGAGCTTATAAATGATCGACTGTAAGCAGTCTATTTGATGGGATTATAAGCAGCTAATGCGAGTCCCTTCATCTTCATTCCATCTTTAGATTATTCTAACGAACATGAATATGTTATATAGTTCTGTAAGCTTTGGCATATTTAAGCTGTATACTAGGAACAACACAAATCTAAAAATTGGACAACAGTTTGGGTAATTTTCATTGTTGTCTAAACTGAATGAAGTATTCAGAGCGTAATTAAGACAAAAAGAATGAAAGATCTGCTCAGTTTGCTTGCAATATCTTAAAAACATCAAAGTTTTACCGATATTCCCAATGTCTATGCGATATAAATCGATGCAAACAGCCTCTCTTATGCATTGTGCACTAACAAGCAACATTTGTGCCAAGTTTCATTCAAATTCTTCAAAAACTAAGCTCGCCATGCGCGTTGTAACAGACAAACAGACAATTTATGCATAGTAACTCGCTCGCTTATTAAAGCAGCTAGTTTACAAATAAAATTGTAGGTATATAGTCTAGCTATATCAAATCCACTGCCTATTATATGCTACTTGGCATAGAAAACTAACCAATTTTCCCTGTAAAATGTTATAAATGTTTACAATTCTCAAAAGGTTCTTCAAGTGCCTGAAACACTCATGATGAATGGGCAAATTTCACTGCTCAAGTGCTAACGAATTGTTTTCTGAAGAGCTGCCATTGTTGTCATTTACAGCAGTAGAGAGCAGTTGAAAGAAACTCGGCAACTCTGGCAGCATTGTTTCTGCCTGGCAACCTGGCTCGGCTCGGCTTGGCACGTTGCGAGGCCGAAAGAAACTCTTGCAAAATGCCCAAAAATCTACAATTTCTGCAGTTTTATTTACCAAGCGTGCCAGGCTTTGCTCTGTTGTTGTCTGCGTATTGTGCGCATTGTGCGTATTGTGCTTTGTTTTTGATGTGGTTGGCCGCTTAATGCGATCATTACACCTGGATACACTAAACTTGACTTCCAGAGTTGCCACATCAAAGTCGCCTCTCCTAATTGAACCGCACTGTCGCTGCGCTGTCTAAGCCGATGTACTTGTGTCTGTTGTGTACACAACGACGCACACAGACATACACCCAGACACACACACACACACACACACACACACACAGAGAGACGAAGTCGAGCTGCGCCAATCCAATTAAGCATAGTTCCTATGCTGCCTTTTATCTGCAATTGCTGCCGCTTGCTTTTTAACGCACTGGGACCCGGTCCAGACAGACACAGTGGGGTCTCGAAAGGGGTGTGGGCAGAGGGAGGGAAGGGCATACTTGTGCCTGGAGACGTGGCTGTCATAAGTGAAATGCCTGATGGAATCGCCGACCGACTGGCCTTGGTCGTTGGGCCGTCATCATTGACGACGTTTCTCGACTGCGTCGCTTAATTATGTCAAACCGTATTAGTTGAACTAAGCCTTCTCTCCCTGCACACTACCCCCTCCATCGCCCTGCACAGTCCTCCATATTTCTGGTCATCGCCTGAGTAGACTGGCCCGGGCGGTAATTAGTTCGCTTGGACTGTTCTGCTCAGTACCAACTGGCTACGAGTTCCAAATCTGCAGCAGCTGTGGAGGCACTAAATATGACAAGAGAGGGAGAGAGAGATAGCGTGGGAAAGGGAGAGAAGAGAGAGAGAGGGGTAGAGCAGGACACAGCAGAGACCCATGTGAAATTGAATAGTGCAAAAAGTAGCAAAACAAATGCAAACTGCGTAAAATGAGGCAGAACTGCGAAAACGCAACTCGATTAAAGATGGTTACAATTTAGAGCAAGCCTGCCACGCCCACTGTCACAGTCTATAGATTGCTGTGCTTAACACACACACACTCACAGATACATTGTATCTGCTGCGCAATGGATACGTTTTAATTTCATGAATATTTCGCAATTCTTTTCAGTGAAGAGGGTTACGGCAAGGGGGGGCGCTATAAATCCCAGCGAGAACTTTCATTATGAACAGATGTTAAGCAAAAAAGTTATTGGCGCAACAACTTGTGCGCCACCTAGCGGCGGTGGCAAGTTGCGGTTGTTGCATGTGCGAAAGTTGCGTCGCATGCGACGCCGTTTGCTGCTGACCTCCGCCCCGCAGCAGCTTTCCTTCTTCTTTGTCGCTTACTCTCTCTCGCTATCTTTCACCTACAGCTGGACACTGTGAGGGGGGAGGAGTGGGGGAAGGGGGGAAGGGGGGAGGGTAGTCCCACTCGCACTTAAGTAACAGCTCATGATGGGCATCAGGCAAGTCATAAAAGCGAGCTATGCACGATAATTAAAACAGCTACGGCGACAGGACTCGCCTCGTGCCCAAAATTTATGGCTCTCTATCTACCATTCACATTGTGCCCTCTCTCTCTCACTCACTCTTACTCTCTCTCTCTCTCTCTTGCTCTCCCTCCCCCTTCTCTCCCTTTCTATTCCTCTGTCTGGCTCAGTTCTTGCCTGCATAGTTGGCGCAGTTTTGAATACAACGTTTCTTTTTTGCATACCCTGTAGAGCTCGTGTTTGCCTCGCTGGGTAGTTCGTTTCTTCTATAATTCATCTGGCAACCTTTACGCTCTCTGTAACAGAAATATAAACTGTCCTTTGCCACTTGCTTCTGTCTCGCTGCTGTCACATTTCACCCGCATTTCTGAAAGTGAAAACTTTTATCATCAATTAAAACTGCAAATCAAAAAAATTGCATAAACTTTTCGTATCGGTTTCTATTGAACCCGACACTTGTGTCATAATATGTCAGCGACATGACATATGACACAGTGGAAATGTGCAGATTGTCGATTAAAAAAGAGAAATGCAACAAGTTCTGATTGATAGTTCTATCGCGGCTTACGGCGCTGTTCAGAGGGTATCTGTAGATCGATCAATTGGCGTTAGTTGCCGCATTTATTATGTCTTTTTTTTAGCCAAAGTTGGCCTCTTTATTGCCGGCAATTAAGTAAATAGGCAATAAAGCTTTCGGATTTTGCGCCAGCAGCGTCCGTTCTGCCTTTTGTCTTGGCTTTCTTCCCCTCCGAGACCCACGTCTATCCATAGCATCTATCTGCATACTTACATACATATATCTTCATGTTCATCTTGACATCTGCGTCTCTCTCTTTTTCTCTCTTGGCGCCCAATGTGCTAAGTGAAAGCAAAGCAGTAGCCAAAACTGAAACTGAAACTGAATCTGTAATTTACAGGCGAACATCCTGCAGCGATGCACCATGGTAACTCGGCACCTCTGCAGCCACCGGCTCTGCTCTCGATGCTGCTGCTTACGTGTGCCATGCTGCTGCTGCTAAAGCCGACATCGCGTCTGTCAGACAACTATCTGTCGTCCGTTTGGCCAGTATCATGCAGCACCACTACAACTACAACAACTACTGCCACTGCCACTGCAACTGAAGCTGGAGCTGGAGCTGCGATTGGACGCATACAACGAATAGAGAGCCGCGAGCATAATCGAGCACTGCCCCAGAGCCGAGTGAGGAACAGAATGACGCTGTGTGCCACATAGCTGCCAGGATTCGAGGGACACGCACTAGGCAAAACTAACTAAGTTCGCATCTTCGCATGTTCGGTTAAGTTCAACTTCCGTTGCAAGCACTTAATGTATCTATATAGGTTCATGATTTTAACTCGAACTCAGCAGTTGATCTCGTTATCACTAAATTAAGTAGTCAGTTTACGCCACGACAGGCGGCACTTTTATCAATTTTCTAATCTAATCTAATGGAGCGTAGTAGCGTCGACTTGAGAATGCGCTAAATTCCCATTGAATGGAATAGTGCAGGTGGAAGGAACTTCATAGATACAGATACAGATACAGATACAGATACAGATACAGATACAGATACAGATACAGATACAGATACAGATACAGATACAGATACAGATACAGATACAGATACAGATACAGATACAGATACAGATACAGATACAGATACAGATACAGATACAGATACAGATACAGATACAGATACAGATACAGATACAGATACAGATACAGATACAGATACAGATACAGATACAGATACAGATACAGATACAGATACAGATACAGATACAGATACAGATACAGATACAGATACAGATACAGATACAGATACAGATACAGATACAGATACAGATACAGATACAGATACAGATACAGATACAGATACAGATACAGATACAGATACAGATACAGATACAGATACAGATACAGATACAGATACAGATACAGATACAGATACAGATACAGATACAGATACAGATACAGATACAGATACAGATACAGATACAGATACAGATACAGATACAGATACAGATACAGATACAGATACAGATACAGATACAGATACAGATACAGATACAGATACAGATACAGATACAGATACAGATACAGATACAGATACAGATACAGATACAGATACAGATACAGATACAGATACAGATACAGATACAGATACAGATACAGATACAGATACAGATACAGATACAGATACAGATACAGATACAGATACAGATACAGATACAGATACAGATACAGATACAGATACAGATACAGATACAGATACAGATACAGATACAGATACAGATACAGATACAGATACAGATACAGATACAGATACAGATACAGATACAGATACAGATACAGATACAGATACAGATACAGATACAGATACAGATACAGATACAGATACAGATACAGATACAGATACAGATACAGATACAGATACAGATACAGATACAGATACAGATACAGATACAGATACAGATACAGATACAGATACACCAACAGATACAGATACAGATACAGATACAGATACAGATACAGATACAGATACACCAACAGATACAGATACAGATTGTAAATACTTAACTCACTTTCATCTTTGCCACAACTAAAGTAAATGTCGATCGTAATTGGTGTGAGTTGCTGTTTGTGTGTTATCGATTAATCTACATACTGCAGCATCGCTCGATAAGCAGGTAACTCGATAACAACTAACGCAAGAATACAGAAACTTTCTCTAGTACAAGTTAAGCTATAGATGTCTAACCTACTACATAATGGCAGATCCCAAGGGGAATCTGTATGTTTTTTTTTTTACATATATATATGTGTCATCGTAATGTTTAATAGATAAGCTCAAGACTATAGGAAAACGTAAGTGAAATACAGCCAAGAGAACGCTCATACGGACAGACACACACACACATATATACATAGACATTCACATACACACACAGATACAGATACAGATACATATTCATATGCGAATGCTAGAGGAGGAGATACGTTTTCCTCGCAGAACTGCGTGCAACGTGCTGTAAGGACAACCCTGTATGGCATCCGATCAGCCCGATTCGGCATTGGGCATACCAAAGACACATACATAGAAACATACATATGTCGTCCGGAAAGGGACGATCTACGTGTAAATATATAAATTTAGTTAAGTGACTGTTGATGTTGTTTTTTTTTTTTTGACTCCAAGCGCAAACGGAGTATCGAACTACATACACGTGTACATGCTGCATATTGATGTAGAAGTATTTAGAGCATGTGTGCGGGGAGTACCCCTACTTAGAGTGTAAGTCAAGGAAATACAAACCAAATACAAAAAAAAAAAAAAAAAAAAAAAATGGAAGAAATACCAGATTGTTGTTGTACGTCTAAGATAAGCGAAAAGAGGAATAACCAAACTTAAAGCTAAAATTCATAATTAACTAGGTTAGTGTCTGTCTTTCTCTCTCTCTCTCTCTTTCTCTTTAACACAAGCATTCTCTTTCTCACTCACCCACTCACACACACACTTCACTCTCTACTTCGCTTCGACTTCTTGTCTCTCCCTCTCACTTGCCCCTGTGCGAAGCGTTATAGTTAGGCAAGCTCCTCTTTTAAGTGTTAACCCATGAAAATTTGGCAAAGCTAATAAAACGATGGATAGTCCCACCCCCCAAAGCTGGGTCCAACCCAGACCAGGCCAGGCCAGCGCCAAGAAGTCAATGATTGCTTTCTGTACGAAATCCTGAAATCGAATTCCCCGATCCCTTTCCACACCTTCTCGCTTTCGCTTTCGCTTTCACTCTCTCTCTCTCTCTTTCTCTCCTTCTCTCTATCTCTGTTTAATGCATTTTCGCTCTTAGCACAAGAACCGAATTAAAAATATACCGAGTACTCTCTATAGATAACTTAAATTTATGGAAATACATAAATACGATATATGGCGAATGCATAAATAAGCATTCGATATGAAGGAAACGAAACGGAAAGAAACGAAACGAATCGACACGAAACGAATCGAATCGAGTGGCAGATATTCAAATCCCAAGAATATATTTTATAAATGTGATGACGTTTAGCAAATTGCAAATTTATTCAATAAAACAAAACAAGCAAACAGAAAAAGAAGAAAACAAAGCGAAAAACAGAAAAAATACCAAAACCAAAGACCAAAAATCATCGATGTATTGAAAACTATCGTACCGCATACACTTTCCCAGCACCCACAGCGACACACACACACACACACATGAATTGATATACATATATATTTATAAGTGTATGTATTGACTCTATGTATGTATGTGTAAATCTTAATGTACCAAACTTCAACAGATCCCCCTCCTCGCTGAGGTATGTAGCAGCACCCACCCAACGAACTCTCGAATTAACCAACAACACGTCCAGTTCAGTTTCCAGGAAATTCGTTCATATAATTCAACAAAATCGCGTAAAAAAAAACTAGTTCTTTATTTGAATAGTAATCTATGCAATTCGAAAAGGTAAGCGTAGTGAACCGAACAGATCTGTTGAACCAGAACTCCTGCTCCGGTTCAGAGACAGAAACAGCATCAAAATCAGTTCGATTTTATTTGATTAAAACATGATTAAAACGGAAACGAGCATGAGAACGGGGGGAAATGAGAATACGAAGGGGTAAACCAGCGGGACGTATGTGAGGGGGCGGTCAAGAAGATAAATATTTAAATGTTTATAGAACAATTGAATTAAATTCAGCATAACCAAGAGGAAAATCAATAAATTATATGACACACAAATTTTCATGTATTTATCAATAAGGTGAAAATAAAGTCCATGTTGCGGAAGCTAAAAAAAAGAACTATAGATATAGATATAGTATATATATACATATATACTATATATATATATACATACATTATAATTGAGTAAAGCAGACATAAATATTTAAACTGTAAGCCGTAATTAAAACTGTGTTGACCCTATTTTTTTGTAGAATTAATTAAAGACAAAATACACAAAAGAAACATGAACTAAAGCGGAAAAAAAAAACGAAAAACGAAAAAGATAAAACGGTTTTTAACGTAACTATGATATATGTATGTTTAAAAGCAAAACAAATAAATAAAAAAAACCCAAGAAAAAAAGATAAAAAAGAAAAGCATGCGAAGCGAACCATTTTAATGTGTGTAAAGTTAAGAAAACGCGAAATCGAAATCGCAAAAGAAAATCGTTAAAGAAAAACCTCCGATCGCGGTTTGCAGATCGCAGCAGATGGCGGCAGATCGCAGCGCAATACTGTCGATCGGCAGGAACTCAAATTAAAAACAATATAAAACAAAAAACCTACAATATTTGTGAACACACACAGAAGAACAACATATGTATGTATATCCGCAGATGTCTGATAAATCCATAATAAAATACAGAAAACTTACCAAAAAAAAAAAACCAGTCGAGTTTTCAATTCAAGTGGAGGCGGTTATACTGGCAAGGTTAAATACTGAAACTTTACTTTCACTTTTAATTTTAACATAAAATACGAATATAAATACATTTTTTTTTCCATCATTAAATTTTCATTTTGATTTTTTTTTTTTTTTTAATATTTTTATTAGGTTGTTTATTTTAATTATTTTACCTATTTAATTCATTTATATTATTGCATTTTGTTAATTTTTGAATTATTTTTATTTTTTTAATTTATTTTATTTTTTTTATTTTTTTTTTTTTTTTAGTTCATTTTATATTAACAGATTATTTATTATAATTAGCATGCTTGCGAATTGCATGCTTAATGAGCTTAGCGGATTCAGGCACCAGCTTACCAAGCAACCATCAGCTCCCATTGCACTCATCCAGGGTTTCGTTGAGTCCAGCTGCCTACGTTTGTTCTTTTTTATTACTTCAGGCTCGAATTCCCACAAGTTATTCAATTAAAATTTCATTTCATGAATCCATTTGCATCCCGAAACGTTGCTCGATTTGTGATTAAGTGATTCGCGAACATAATTAGCAGCTGCGGCTTCTGGAACTGGAATTCTTCATTCAACACTAGCCGACTTTATCGAAGTCGGAGGTGGGGGGCTCCGATTCCAAGCCGATGCCAATGCCGAGGCATGCCGAGGCCCATTTACATAATTATGCTGCACTTTATTTTGATTTATTGCAATTAATATTTAATTTGCGTGGCCGCTTTAATTACTTGTCTCTTGCCTTTTGCCTTGGACTCTGATGCTGATTCTGATTCTGATTCCGATTCGGATTCGGATTCGGATGCGGATTCGGGTTCTGGTTCTTTCTGGCTTTCCCCAATCCACTGTGTCTTCTCTGTGGCAGCAACGCCGTCGTCATTGTTGAATGTTTTATGTGATTGAAATTGCTGTGTCAGATGCGTTTACATTTGTGTGTGTATACGCTGTAGGGGGTGTGGAAAGGGCATGTGCGACCTTTAGAATGTTGTGTAGCGCATTAGCACAGCTATGCTCTATTTATATTGTAAATAAAATATGTACTTAGTACGGGGTATTTGGCTGCACCCTATAAAAGTACAAATTGCATTATTATACTACACAATAATATCGAGAAAACAGTTTTGCTAGTGTTTCCAATTTAACAGGGTATCTGTGCAGCTGCTATGCCCTGCCCCAGTAGGTACTACTACTTTAGCTATAAATTGATTTATACTACATAAAATACCGCACACCGAATATACCATATATGTATGTACACAATCATGATCGACACACGACTTGTACCTCACTTGGTGTCCAACTTTCCATCTCCCCCTCGCCCCCCAGTCGGGGAGATTTATGTTAATGCGTGTGGACATAATGAAGCAGACAACACGTTGTTTCACAGCCAATGTTTTCCACATTTAACTTAATTAGTTGCGCATTATTGTTTTTCAGTTTAATCAGTTTCTCATTCAGCGCTTCCATTGTGCAAACAGGCCCGCAGGCCCCAAAGGCCCCACGTGCGTGACTTTCCGAGTAGTATACTATATACTACATAGTATAGCATACGCAGTGCCAATTGTTCGGCCATTGTGCTGTGCAATAATTAATATACATTATAGTCCCATACATATACATATATAGCCATGTGAAATATCTTTAAATTTTTCACAATGTTTATCGAGCAAATATTTTGATTCATTTTCATAACGCACGGAACTTTAAGCGGCAACAGTCGATGCTTGGCCCCAGGCGAGTATAGCGCCCTATTGAAAAGGGCTCTAAATAAATTACAAATAATTTGATTTGTATCTTCTTTTATAGATCTAGGCCCCTCTTTTTATAGCCTTGCAGAATATATTATATTATTTTCGGGCAGAAGTTTGCAACGCACCGCAGGAGACATCTGCTATACACATTTCTAATAAGCATCAATAGGAGAGTCGAACTAGACATGTCCGTCTGTCGGTCCGTCTGTCCGTCACGCGTCTGTGTGAGCACACAGATCTCAGCTATTATAAGCTAGAGACACCAAATTTGGTATAAAGGTGTATAAACATTACATAGTCCTGGACTGTATTTCAAATTTGAGGTGCCACGCCCACCGCCTCTGAAAATTGATAATTAAATTTTTGAGGTTGCTTTGTGACGAAAGTATCAAAGTTTTAACGTTTTGCTTTAACACACATGTAGATTTATAGTATATGCATATATATTTCAAATTTCAAGCCGATCGGATTATTAACTCAAAAGTTATTCAATTGAACGTTTTCCGTAGTTCCGCTGCTTGTGACTTTACAGCGTATCGTGACGTCATCGTCCCGATGCTTCAATTCAGCCGTAGCGTGTGTAAAGCTGATTGCAATAAGGTTTCATATTCACATAGATGGCGCTATTCAAAGATAGATCTAATTTAAACTGGGCGAACGGTATCTTACTGTCGGGTGCGCTCGACTGTAGCTTTCCTTACGTGTTTAAGATATCGCGATGAAACTTTCCTGATATATGTCTTAGTATGTGCTTTAAAAGCTGTTAAAGTTTTATCGAAATTGGACCGCTATATCGTATAGCTTTCATAGAAGCTATCTGCCGACTTTCATTGTTTTTCAAGATATGAAGCTAAAATCTGACAGATATCCGAGTATCGTAAAGCAGTCATAGAACCTTCTATTTGCAGTAACTGCAGGGATATGAAATTTTCGCCTTGCCGAAGGTAGCCTTTCTTTCGTGTTGATATTCGGTTCACAGATATCTAAACAAAAACTAATTTATAATTACATAGTTCCTTTACTTCATGAATTCTTCAATTATACGAATTCTTGGGGTGATTTAAAGGCATATATAAATGCTTTTCCCCTTTATAACCTTGTCAAAGTCACCGATTACACAATGTCAACTACCCTTCACTCAACATTTTGCGTGTGTCTTTTATTCAATCTTGCGATTTCATAAATTCTATCTCATCCTTTCTGCCGCTTCATGCTCAAAATCTATTTGTTTCGTCTTGTCATCTTTGCACACATAACATTTTTTAGCCACGCCTCCGCCCCCTGGCGCCCTTGCACGCTCAACCAAGCAAGCAACCAGGCGACCAACTATGTATCCGCCTGTCCATTTGTCCGTCCGATAATCTGCTGACAAACTGTCCGCTTGTCCTTGAATCTATTCGGGGGCCTTCATTAATTTTTTTTCTTCCTCTTTATCGGTCGACCTCAACTGACGGCCAAGTGCAGTGCGCACCTGCTCTTTGTACCGTTTTATGGTTGCCCTCGACATGGCACAGCCTCAACTCCCCCTCCCGCGCCGCCCCCGCCACCATTTCGTACCGTCCCCGTCTTCCCTTGTTGTCGACCCATTTGTCGTTGCTTTTTATATTATTTACGCTTGTTTAATTTTTTGCACGTTTCCGTTGGTATTTGTGTGCGTGTGTGTGTGTGTGTGTGTGCGTGTGTGTGTGTGTGTTTCGCCCTCTTTTGGCGCCGTCCAAGTATTTTAACAAATTTTACAACTTTTTAAGCGAGCCTAAGCGAGTTCAACCTCATCGCTTCATCGTGACGCAGCCTACGACCACGCCCCCTCCCTCACCCGCGCACTTTCCGCCGCCCCTTTCAACCAGCACCACCCACTGGCACCTGCCCACGGCACTTGGCCTTGGTGTTTTGTGCCCCTTGTCGAGTTCTTTGGTCGCGGCCTCAGTTGAACGTTTGCCGAGCATATTTGTTGGCCATAAATTAACACGCCCCTTGCTTGCTTAATCTTTTTATGGCCTAGCGCCACGCCCCCACCGCCACCGCCTCCGCCTACTACTCCTATGCTCTGGGCTTATGCCCGGCTAGTTTCGGCCAAAATTTAATAATTTGCTAAACATTAACCACTTGGCGGCCGCATTGCTCCATCCCTGCTCCAGCTCAGCTGCTCCCTCCCACTATCTCCTTCTCTTTCTAGCTGTTGCTGTTGCTCTTCTTATCTCTTTCACTTGTTGTTGTTGCTGTTGCTGCTGTTGTCAATGTGAAGTGCTTTTCATTTCGTGCCTTTGTTTGCTGCTAATTATACGGGGATTATTTGCTTATTCGCCGCGCGGCCTATAAATTTCCCCCTGCTGCCACGCCCCCCGCCCACCCAGCTGGTATGCCAATTAGAAGGCGTAATAAGCATTTGTTCCACCTGTCGCCATGAATAACGCGTTGAGTTTGCTGTCCAAGCGGGTCGAAACCGGGAGTAGTAATATTGTATAGGTTAATCTCGGCTGCCGTTGCCCAACACTGGCGGCTCTCCAGTTGCAACAATAGCTAAGCAGATTGCGGTTTTCGTTTACTTTGATCGGCTTAGCTGCAACGTCAGTTACGTCAGCTAAATAATTCTATATTGTAGGACTAAACAATGGGCATTAACCTCAACTTATGAACCGCAACTATAATGAGAGATGCCCCTAGTCAGATACTTCACAATAGGTCAGCTCGAGGCGGTGCAATTTCGACTTTGAGCCGAGCTAATTGGTGGAAAGTTAAGATCCGCCACGGACCGCAGGTATTGCCTGGGCTAGCTTGATACCAGGCAAGTATTTCCGCACTAGTTGCCGCTAATCCTAGCGCGAATTTCAATCATACTACGAGGCGAGAGGCGAAAGGCGAAGGGGAAATGTTAATGCATAAAGCAAGTGTGCACTAAATCTAACGGATCTAATGGATTACACCCATTGTAGAGTTAATTAAAATTTAGACAGCCAAGTTATTTGCCGATGGTGTTGAAGGCCCACGGAAGCACGCAGCAAGCAGCAGGCAGCAGGCAGCAGGTGCCTGCCAGACGGCAGTCAACAAGGCGTTGGGCGGGCAATTAAAAGCGGGTTCAAAGTTCGGCACACACACACCAACACACACACACACAGGCACACAAATTATATGCGCATTTAATGAACTGTGCGACGCATACAAAGCGAACTCGCACTCTGCGAATATTTCACACATGCGACATGCGATATGCGACTACGTGCAGTCATTAAACCAGCCACCTGCCACCTGCCACGCCCACGCCTCACCTGTGCGAGGGGGTGGTGGGTGGAGCCGGGAACTAAGGTCACACGCTGCCTTCAGGCAGCCAAAAAGGTCACTTAAACAAAATGAAATGAATAAATGCATGAGAGCTTCCATGTATCTCCCTGCCACAGGGATAAGGGGGATGGGGAATAGGGGTAGCCTCCCCCTGGGAGCAGGAGTACGCCTGGCAGCAGAGTTCGCCAAATGGCCAACTAAACGTTTTGTAATGGACGCTTTGGCTGCCAGGATTGAAACTTAATTGCGAAATTTTAACAAACACTCGCAGCAATAACAATAATTTTAACAGGTTACAGTTACGACAGCAGGGCCAGCACGGCACGGCATGGCCGGAGCAGAGCTGCTCCGAGAGGATATGCTTACACCGGGGAAAACAAGAAAGCAAGAAAAAAGCAATGGAAAACACAACAGCCAGAATGGGGTAGATCTTAAGTTACAGGCAAGAAACTTGCATGGCGCAGTCTTTCCAAGGTATTCCTAAGTTATCGGAATATATAGTTGATCTCCGAAAGAAAACATATATCTATATGATGCATAACTTTTTCACCTTATACCTATGAAATTTCTATGCAATTCATTGATAAATGCCTCATGTGTTTTAATCGGAAAATCAACTGAATGAGTTATCTATAACTGGTTTGGGTTATCGATAAATATTTGTATATTTATGTTTGCAAATACCGATTATGCAACGATTTATTATACAGTAAGGCTACAATACGTGTATGTACGAATTTGCAAATGCGCCTGTACAAGCCTCTACAAGTTCAATTAACCCCTTGCCTGATTTCTTTTTATCCGTTTGTATGAACGCGCTGATCTCAGTCACTATAAGAGATAGAGACACCACACAAGGCACACTGATGCTTGGATAACATGCGCAGACTAAGCTGCACACATATTTTGTCTGCCACGCCCACCGCCCAAGTAAATTGCAAACTTAATTGTGCATGTTAAAAATTTCTTCGAATTTCAATTTGATGGCAAAACAAAAGCTACGCAAGTTGCTTTTACTTACATTATATGCCTTTTATTGCTTAGTTATTTTTCGCTGTGTAGTGCGAGCAGAAAAAAAGTCACTTGAGCCCTGTCGCCCACTGTGCCACTTTCGTGTCCTTTGCTGCCAATAATTTATGCGCGACAGACTGAAATTAGAAACGTTTTTCTTGTTGCGCTTTGCCAACGCGACGCGACGCGACGCGACGCTGTGTCCTTGTTAGCAGCGCAGCGCAGCGCGAGCATAAGAAGCAGCCCAAGCAGCGCAGTTGCTGCTGCACTCGCCGGCGCCGTAGCCGTCGCCGTTGCAGCTGGTTTCGCAATCGTAGCTGACCGTCGAACATAAGTTGCTGCCGCCGCTGTGCATGTTCGCATTGCCGTTGCCGTTGCCGTTGCCGCCGTTGTTGTTGTTGTGGGGACAAGTGCACTTTATTAGCGCCTTTTCATTTGTCTCAGCCCAGTCGCCGTTGTCCTTGTCGTCCTTGTCGTCGCACTGTCGTCCCACCGTCTGTGCCGGGCGTCAGCCAGTTGCCTCAAATGCGATCATTAAAAGCGCATTGACTTGGCGCACAGTGGCACGCGAAGTGCAATTTACCATCGGCTGCGAAAGAGAAAGAGAGAAAGGGATAGAGAGAGAGAGAGAGAGAGAGAGAGAAAGGTGGCTGACTGAACTCTCAGTTACCCTGCAGACAGCACAAAGTGTGGAGAAAGCGATTAGACTAGTTCGAGGTTTGCACTTATCGAAGTGATGAGTTCCGGCTTATCCTTAAGAGGACCTAACTTGCGTTGCACTTACATTCCATAGGTTCTACATAGGTTTCCTATGTGAAGAAGTTCTTGTTCTTAATAAAGTGATAGAAACTTTGTTGGGAGCTGAGCGTATTACGTGATTGGGTTAATAAAAACAAGAAAGAAAGGCTACCTTCGACACGCCGAAGGTTTTATACCATTGCAGTTACTTCACATATTAAATCGGCCGATAGGTTCTATGGTAGCTTAACGATATATCTGTCCGATTTTAATGGACATAATTAGCAGCATACAGCAGTGTTCACAAAAATAGCAGTGAGAGAAATGCAATCATGCTATTTTTATGAACAGCTGTAAACAGAACTTTTTTGTTTTAATTAATAATGTAAAAAAAATTAACAACATTTTCAACAATAAATTGATTTGTTATTGTTAAAAATAATCACAAAACTGAAACAAAATTAAATTTGTGAACATTCATTTACTTTTTGATATACAAAATTAAGTTTAAAGTTGCAGCTAACGAGCACTGCTATTTTTGTGCACACAGCTGTATATCAAGAAAGTTTCACAGGGATATCTTGAAAAATGAATAAAGTCGGCCGATAGGTTCTATGGCAGCTATACGATACATCGGTTTAATATAGATCAAATTTTAATAGCATTTTAATGGACATATTTAGACATATATCGGGAAAGTTAACATAGTTCGACCGATAGGTTCTATGGCAGCTATACGATATATGGGTCCGATCCGGCTTGTTCCGACTTATTTACAGCGTGCAGCAATGAGAAACATGTATACCTAGTTTCATCAAGATAGCTCTCAAGCTGACGGACTAGTTTGCATTGCAACAGACAGACGGACAGGCGAACAGACGGACGGACATGGCTAGTTCAACATGGCAAGTCTCTTAAGCTAGTTCTAATTATTGTGTACAGCTGCAATACCAGTTAAGAAGACTATATCATTTGTAGACGCGACTATTCCCCCTAAATAGCGCGAGTCCTAAGGGCTTTTAGAGGGTATACAATGGCTCGACCAGCTTGCACTGCAGATTTTTCTTTTATTTTATGAATTTGTTGAATAGATTTGCTTACTGCATTAAGTAAATGTTTGTGTGTGTGTGTGTGAGTATGACCTGTGACCTGTTCCTTGACTTACATTTAATAACCCCTCCCCCCCTCCCCCCCAACACTTTCCACCCTACCCACCTTCACTAGCGCCTCCAAGTCTTCTCTCCCTTCCTGCTCTTTCCAGCTTTAGCTTGTGTTGTCCTGCGGTGCCTGTGAACGTATGTGTGTGTGTATGCATGTGTGTGTGTGCGTCGAATTGTTAAAAAAGTGAATAACACAAACAGCAGCGGCAGCACATGAATGATTATTCGCTGCCCATTGCTCGCCCTGCATCCCTAGGTGAGGGGGGTAGGTAAGCAAGAATGGGGTGTGGCTTGTAGGGGAGGGGAGGAGAGGAGGTGGGGCAGGCAGTTGCGCTAGAGCGGCGCCTTGAAAAGCATAATGAAGGATAATGAGTTCCTGATTAGTACAAAGTGGAAAATTGTGTATTTTTATATGTGTCTGTATGTTTCTTACCCTCAACTTGCAACGTGCTCCCCGCTCACTTCTATTCCCTTCTCCCTCTCTTACTCTCCCTCTCCCTCTGTCCTTCTATTATCTTATTTTCCCTTCATCTGGCTCATTTTGCGGCATTAATTAACTGCAATTAGGGGCTCCGCATTCTGCGTGACCAGTGCAAACAGGCTGAATGCGTAGACGACATAACGCACGAGACGACACAGTGCACGCTGCACAGTGAGGCAAGGCGGAGAACTGGCAACTGGCAGTTGGGCGTTAATTGAACCCTTGCAAAGTCAAGCGATGTCATTAGCCAACAAGAAATGCGGCAAAAACTCTCAAGCAATTCTGCAGTTCAGCTCAATTAAGACAGTCCGATTTGAATCCAACTTGGAAGAACATAGTGTAAGTTGTTCTATGCTTTATTGTCCGATTTAATGCAATCTGAACTTGGAGACTGACTGCAAATCGTTTGCATATCTGTGTATGCTGAAGTAAAAAGTACGCTACCAAATAATCGCAATATGTTGATTTGTCAAGGCGGTAGGCGTGGCAGTCAAGATTTGATACAAGCTTATCCGGCTTACTATAAACACAAGCGTTCATGCCAAATTTGGTGTCATTTGCTTTTAAACTAACAAAGTTCTATGTGTTCACACAGACGGACAAACGGACAGATTGACGGACATGGCTTAATTGGATTTGCTAGTGGTACTAAGCAAGAATATTTTCACTTTTTGGGGTCTGACAAGCACAAAAATTAAATGAAGAAATTAAAATGGTCACCCTAATGGTCACCCTAATGAAAAGATTTGGTTTTTTTTTTCATATAATTAACAAATATCAATTAAGTTGCCAAATAAAGCTCTAATGCTGTGGAAGCTACTTAAAACAGTTAAAAGATCCATTGAAGCTTGAGTTGAATCGATCTCAAAGCTCTCAAGCTGCGCTTTGGCCCCCAATACATATATGCCTAAAATTATGCTATGCAAATCGTGGACCTGAAAGTTAATGCCAAGACTTATGCAACGAGAAAAGCATAAGACACAAAAGTGATCTACAATGCCTTTGCCATTGTCCCTCGGAGACTGACCTGGAAGGCCCACATCACGTCGGTCAAATTTAAGTCCCTGGCGAAGCTAAAAAAGCTCGACTGGCTCTTCCACTCCAGCAAGCTACAAACGAGCTCTAAGGCCCTTCTAATCAAAGCCATACTAGCCCCAACGTGGAATTATGCCATCCAGGTGTGGGGAACTGCCGCCAAATCCCAGCTCAATAGGCTCCGAGTGGTCCAGTCGAGAGCTGCACGTCACGCATCGGGGCTCCCCTGGTACGTGACGAACAAGATCATCGAAAGAGATCTGAAAGTTACCCTTCTTGGGGATCAGATCAACTTTCACAGCAGCCGTTATGCCGACAGGCTTGTGGTCCACCCGAACCGACTGGCAAATATGCTAGTAAACCCCATCTCCCTCAGAAGGCTGAAGAGGGTACACCCCAGCGATCTCCCTACCCGGAAGATAATATAACACACTTTTTAATTAATAACTAGATTAATCTTTCCTTTCTGTACTTAGTAATTAAGAAACCACTTGGTCTCATATTCCCTTTATATACTCAATAGGTTAAGTTCAGAGGAATTGACTGAACGATTCCTTTTGGAACCCAAATAAATGAAGATATACAATGAAAAAAAAAAAAAAAAGCCATTGTCCCTTCAAAATTTGCACTGAAATTTCCGCCATTTGCCCACTGTGCAGTGCCGCCTCCTTTAAGTAGGCAGAAAATGGTACAAAATGCCACAGAACGCAAAAAAAAAATACATTAAAAAAAAACTCGCATCGCGACGTTTGCTTCGTAACGACCTCAGCTGAGTGGGAGGCGGAGCCACGCCCCGCCGGATGCTGAGCGCGTGCAGCAGATTGAACGAGCAATGCATTGGGTAAACAGTTAAGCCTCCCCTCCCCCATCCAAAGACCAAAAACCAATACAGAGACGCCAGGACGCTCATGGACAGCCGCGTTAAGTGTCAAAAAAAGATTGGTTGATTGACCAACGCGCAGTGCGGTAATGTAAATAAAATGAAAACGCGCATGCTGCGGTGCAACTCGCTTAACTCGCACCGCAAACACCCTACATGCTGCTGATAGTTAAATATGTCATGCTTGCTTTTTGTAGCACCAAAAGAATTCAGGCCGTAGACTTGCACTGTAACTTTTGGGGGAGACACCCTCGAATTGAAACATCTGTATACCCTAACTAGTTGCACCAACTTATACCCTACCTCAATGAATTTTCTCTCTGAAGATGCACAAAATATTATACTGACTTCGTTGATTCACGTCTTAGTTTCTACACTAACTCGCTGTGGCAAAGTTCATGTGGCATGTGGCAGCACCCGGAAGAGCCAGGCGCAAAACAAACACATTTGCCGCGCGTGCAACTACCCTGTGTACACACTCCTTAATGGGTAGGTAACTCAACAGCGTAGCCCAGTTCTACATTTGTTGTTCCCCTTTCTCTTGCCGAGTATGCAATCAAAATACCCTGTAAATATGCACAGCAACAGCAGAAAGTTAGCTTACACCCTTTTCGCTGCACAGGCTTAGTGCTACGGCTACGGGGTAGGCCCTAGTCGGGCATAGCCGCCGTCGCGTGGCAATGCTCTCAATTGTTTGAATCAACATTCGCATGCAAATGACGAGTAATAAAATTCCTTTGGGCAATTGTTGGTCAAAATAACGTGCTTTTTTCGTTAACTGCAACTGCGCGAAGTAAGCGCGGTAGAACCAGAAACAGGAACAGAGAGGCACAGAGATAAAGACAAAGTGAGAGAGAGAGAGAGAGAGGAGATTCTGCGAAGCAAGTGCGACAAGCCGCAAAAAGTTGATTAAAGTAAGTGCAAATTTATCGACAAGTTTGCTTTGATGCGCGCCCAATTTACATATTAATCGCAGCTCGTGAGGCGTGAGTCGTGAGTGAAAAGTTATCGATAGGCGCGATAGACCCGATAGGCAGTATGGGCCGCTGTTGTTGCACTTTAAAGAGCGACGACTTTAAAGCGCAAAACTGACAGACTGACAAAACACTGGGTGGTCTCTTTCCCTCTTTCCCTCTTCCTCTCTCCCTTCTCTTTTCCTTCTGGCTTCCCTTTCTGCCTCTTTGTGTACACATGTAACACAATACGATTGCACGTTGTCCTGCTGTTTGCCAACTCGGTGCATCTCGTTGCCTTTGCTCGCCTTCGTTCTTCCTTCGACTTGGAGTCCCTCTCCGTGTCCGTGTCCGTGTCCGTATTCTCGTCTGTGTCCGCATACTAGTCCGTGTCTTTGTCTGAGTCCCTCTCCCTCTGTTCACCCATCTCCTTGTCCGTGTCTGTGGGCGACTCTGCCTTGAGTTATTAAGCCATCGAATTATGATGGTTGATTTTAAAGTTCGACTTATGAGTCGCAGGCGGCATAGGCGGCACGGGGGGCGTGGCTAGAATACTGCAGACGTTACTCGCCCCTGTGCTTGGGGCACACAGGGCGTATGCTTGTCAATGGACTCGATTGCAACTGCAACTTGCAACAGTATTCATTTCTTCCACCCCTCCCCTCCCCCCTGCCACACAACCCCTGCTGCTCCTTTCCCCTTCCGATGTCTCTTCTGCCCTTAGGTTTGCTGCTCATTTCAACTGTTTTTGCCACTCGAAATTAATTAAAAGCGAGCACTGTGAATGGAAGCTTCCACGACGCTGTCCACAGTCACGGTCCGAACAATAGTCACAGCACGGCCAGCAGGGCCAAATCAAAGGCAGCCGTAGAGGCGGGGGCGGCGCCGGGGGCGGGAGGCGTGCCCCCAACTAAGCAGCGAAATAATAATGAATGAGTAATAATGAAATAAGGCGCAGAGTGTAGCCTCAGTGGAGGAGGAGAAGGAGGAGGAGGAGGAGTCTTCCCCGAGCTAGACTAGGGCAAGCGAGCGAGAGCCACGTTAAATTTACAACCCATTTATGGTCGAATTGCACAACAGTTACCCCACCTAAACACCGCCTCCCGCCCTGCCCCTCGGGGCACCAGGCACGTCTTTTATGCGAGTCGCTACTGAATGGAGCGGTATAAATTACTAGTTAATTAATCACCTTTCGCTTTGTTTATGCCTAATTTAATTAATTTTATGTCTGTTATTATTTCCCTCTCCCTCTCTGTGATACTTTGCTGCACTGAGGATCAGCCCAGGGATCGAGGCACAGCTAGACAGCTCCCGGTGGACTTCCCAACTAGCCAAAAAGTTCATTTGGACAGGTCAAGAGACTCCTCTTCCATCCCGCTTCCTTCGTCCTATCGTCCCACTTGACGCAGCAAACGCAACTCAATGGAAAATGCCAAATCAAGCAAAAGATTCGTGAAGCACAGCACAAACTTGGCAGCAAACTATGAAGTGGGAGGGTTGAGCCGAAGCAGGTTTGGGTAACATTTCCAACAGCGAATGGAAAAGTCTGCAGAAAAATGTACAAACAAGTTTACGCATGTTTATGCATGTTCGAAATATTAGAACATATACAATGCAGTCACATAAGTTCTAGAGCTAAGCATATAAAATAAAAATCATTACAAGAAAGAAAGGATAGCAATTTTGGATTGCTAAACATAGCAAAAATTGAATCACGATAACTAAAAACAAGAAAGAAAGGCTGCCTTTGGCTCACCGAAGGTCTAATACCATTGCAGATCTATATCAGAAATGTTTCACAGCGAAATATTGAAGAATTACAATAATCGGTTGACAGGTTCAATAGCAGCTATACGATACATCGGTCCGATTTTGATAAAATTTGCACAGCTTTGAATGGACACACTAAGGCATAGATTGCGAAAGTTTCTTGGTGATATCTTGAAAAATGACAAAAATTGGCCGATAGGCTCTATGGCAGCTATACGATATATCGGTCCGATTTTGATGAAATTTGCACAGCTTTGAATGGACACACTAAGGCATCGATTGCGAAAGTTTCTTGGTGATATCTTGAAAAATGACAAAAATTGGCCGATAGGCTCTATGGCAGCTATACGATATATCAGTCCGATTTTGATGAAATTTGCACAGCTTTAAATGGACACACTAAGGCATAGATTGCGAAAGTTTCTTGGTGATATCTTGAAAAATGACAAAAATTGGCCGATAGGCTCTATGGCAGCTATACGATATATCGGTCCGATTTTGATGAAATTTGCACAGCTTTGAATGGACACACTAAGGCATAGATTGCGAAAGTTTCTTGGTGATATCTTGAAAAATGACAAAAATTGGCCGATAGGCTCTATGGCAGCTATACGATATATCGGTCCGATTTTGATGAAATTTGCACAGCTTTGAATGGACATGCTAAGGCATAGATTGCGAAAGTTTCTTGGTGATATCTTGAAAAATGACAAGAATTGGCCGTAGGCTCTATGGCAGCTATACGATATATCGGTCCGATTTTGATAAAATTTGCACAGCTTTGAATAGACATACAAAGGCATAGATTGCGTAAGTTTCTTGGTGATATCTTGAAAAATGACAAAAATTGGCCGATAGGCTCTATGGCAGCTATACGATATATCGGTCCGATTTTGATAAAATTTGCACAGCTTTGAATGGACATACTAAGGCATTAATTGCGAAAGTCTCTTGGTGATATCTTGAAAAATGACAAAAATTGGCCGATAGGCTCTATGGCAGCTATACGATATATCGGTCCAATTTTGATAAAATTTGCACAGCTTTGAATGGGCACACTAAGGCATAGATTGCGAAAGTTTCTTGGTGATATCTTGAAAAATGACAAAAATTGGCCGATAGGCTCTATGGCAGCTATACGATATATCGGTCCGATTTTGATAAAATTTGCACAGCTTTGAATGGACATACTAAGGCATTAATTGCGAAAGTCTCTTGGTGATATCTTGAAAAATGACAAAAATTGGCCGATAGGCTCTATGGCAGCTATACGATATATCGGTCCGATTTTGATTAAATTTGCACAGCTTTGAATAGACACACTAAGGCATAGATTGCGAAAGTTTCTTGGTGAAATCTTGAAAAATGACATAAATCGGCCGATAGGCTCTATGGCAGCTATACGATATATCGGTCCGATGTTGCTCGTTCCAACTTATTTACAGTGTGCAGCAATAAGAAACATGTATACCAAGTTTCATCAAGATAGCTTTAAAACTAAGAGACTTGTTTGCGTTGCAGCAGACAGACGGACAGGCGAACAGACGGACATGTCCAGTTCGACTCCCCTACAAAATGAATAAACCCTCTGCAAGGGTATAAAAACAAAATATATTACGAATTTATCGTTAGTATCTTCCCTCACCCCATTAAATACTGAAATAAATTTGTGAAATCAGAAACTTTTAACATAAATTTATTGCCATCACTTTTAATTATTTGTCCCATTAAATTTCCTGGTAAGTGGAGCAACATGAGCATCGTTGCACTTTGACCTTGACGCTCGACATGCGTGTCAGTAAGTTGTCCATTGTCAATAGCAAATCGCTCACTTAACATGCGATTTGCTGTAATTTTGTTTATTTTGTCCAGCCAACTATTCAATTTGACTGACACTTCTGGCTCTGAGCTCTTTTCACGTGGAACTACTACACAGATTATTGCAACCGTTGGTTGTGGCGCAGATTTACATAGCTATAGGGCTTACAAAGTCTATTATCAGGCATAAATGAGTTTATAATTTAATTCTTATTACATTTTTAAATTAGTTTTTCATTTAATTTAGTTTTATTTTCTATTTACTTATCAAATACTTAGTCTGTTTTTTAGATTAGGTTTTTTTTTAAATTGGGCCACGCCCACCGCCCGCAAAAATCAATTATTTGACTTTACTTTAACTTAGCAAAGCAATTAGGTCGTCATATTCTAGTTTACTCACATCTATGCTTATTCATTGTTTAGTCCTTCGCTAAAATGAAAGCACACTCGTATCTCTGCTCTGGCACACAGTGCTGCACAATAGTTTGAGTACGCAACAACGCACCTTCTATTGCATCAGTTGCTTTTTCAGAAAATATTTTGCAACTTGTTGCAGCGTTTCATTTGTTTCAGGCAATGATGCTTTGTGAAAGAAAAGTTTTGAATAGGAATTGAACTGAATCCCATAATACTTCGAACTAAAGCTTTCTATTGATGAAGAAACAATCGAAGCTAGTTAGTTAGTGACGTGGGCGGGCAAAAAAAGCAAGCAAATACTAAAAAAAACTAATCGGTTTAGTCGAAAATAATAGAAGCGTGAGAAATTCCAACGAAGGGGGCAGTACCAAAGCACTCAAAACAGAGCTTACCTAATGCATTCCGATGCATGGAAAATACTAAAATAGAAGTTAGTATTGTTTGTAGCACACAACGCGTGTGACGCATGCACGACTCAATGCCGTACCTAACCTACAAATTATTGATGGTTAAAATTTTACTACTTTTTTATAATTTCGTTGCAATATTTTTCGGTACAGCTTATTTCCGCCTGGCTGGGAGTTCCATAATTAACCCGCATAGGTCGCATAGTAAACAGCATAGATAATAGCTTCGTCGATAATTATCGATAAGTATTTTTTTAACGACCGTTGTATAATCTGAACACAGCAGTGAAGCGTAAAAGTATCGATAACTATTGGAATATATGCAAGACAGTCCTTAAGCAGATTTGTCGAACAATTTTTGGCTATTTCGAAATAAATTGAAATTTCGATAAATGCAATTCTAACATTGCATAGTATATCGATATGTCTAAGTCAATCGATAGTCGCATTTATCAAAGAATGCTCGAATTATTAGAGCTAACGCAGAAAGCTTTTTCAGGCTGCCTTGCCTTGACTTAGTTTATCGATAAATTAAAAGAACTTCAATAATCATGGCTATCGCAAAAGATATTGGGAGTAGTTACTCGAGTTCCGGTTTGGAAATAATCCTAAATCACAATTAGTAAGGAATATGCAAGCAAGAAGGCTTCGATTTCCGGCAAATCGATAGGTTTATCGATAAATAAAAGACAGTCGGTTAATATATAATCGTAGTAAACATAAATAAATTATTTATTTAACATAGTTTTATGGTTTTCATTTTGTTTGTCGTCTCGTTTAGCTTCGCCTTGCCTCGTCCCGCACGACTCGCGCTCTCCGCGCAGCTTCTATGGGGTCGTTGCTTCCGTCTTCCGTCCAGTCCGAATGGCAATGGGTGCACGGAGCAGCGGGTCGCGGACTGAGCTGGGCTGATCGCGAATACGATACGATATAAGATACGATATAGGGGTATGCGATGGAGCAATAAATAAAAAAAAGCGATGCGAATGGGCCACGTGGACTAACGACATGGACATGCACATGGAGATGGACATGGACATGGACATGCTCGGTGGAGCCGTGGAACATGGGTGATGGCTACATAGCGTCTATATATATGTATGTATATGTCGTATGTAGTGACTGAGCTTAGTGCTTGGCCGCCTTCTCCTCGACCTCGGCAGCTACAATTGGTTCCAGCTCCTTAACGATGGCGCGCAGCTCCTCCTCGTGCGCTTCCGCATCGGGCAGGACACGCACCTCGACGCGATTGGAGGCGCTGTGATCGTGGTCTTCCTCTTGCTGCTCCTGCTGCTCATGCTCCTCAACGTCCTGATGCTGCTGCTGCTCCTCGTGCTCGGCATGCTGCTCATCGGAGCGACTCTGCGCCTTGTGGTTCTGTGGCAAACCCGACGACGTGGACTGTGGTTGCTCTATGGCCGTGAGTATGGACTGCAGCAGACCCTGCGACAGAATCTCCTCATGATTGGCGCCCTGTTCCAGCACATTGACACCAGCAGCATCCGCTCCAGAGCCACCGTTGCTGCCGGCGCTCAGGGAGCTACCGAACTGCACCTGGAAGTTCTGCGCAGTCTGATCCGAATTGGGATCCAGCTGAATGCTCTGCGACTTCTGTGCTGAGATCACGTCCAGGCCGTCCAGGCCAGGCAGCTGCTGTGGATCAGTGCCATCTGGCAATGCGGCCACTGCCGACTTCTGCGACGCGTAGCCGGAGTGATCGAAGTCAATGTCGTTGCCCGATGGCGGTGGGCCGTAGCTATCGGCGGGTCCGGTGAGGAACTGCGTGTGCTGCTCCGCAACGGGAATGCTCTGCGCGATGGCGTTGTATGCCCCCGCAGAGGAGGCGGAGACGCTGCCAAAGTGTTGCTGCTGCTGCACCTGTTGCACCTGTTGCTGCTGTTGCACCTGGTAGCCGTTGCTGCTGACCAGGTTGGGTCCGTGGCCGCAGTCGTGCACCACCACAGTCTGTGGCTGTGGCTGGGGTAGCTGATTGAAACGCGGCGCCTGCTGCGACAGCGGCAACCCTTGGGACTGCACGAACTGCTGCGTATACTGCGACGCGCTGTAGGAGTTCTCCGCGTGCTGCTGCTGCTGCTGCTGGAGGAAGACTGCGGGCGGGGGTAGGTACTGCTGCGAGGGTGGTGCAGGCTGGTAGTGCGCAGGTGGTGGGCCATACTGCTGCAGCTGCAGTGGCTTCTGGTGGTGGCCAAAGTTGGGGCCGGGCTGTGGCTGTGGCAGCTGCTGCTGCACGATCTGCTGTGGCGGCGGAGGTGGTGCAGCAAAGTGGGGAACAGCTGGTGGTGGTGGCGGACCACTGAGTGCTATCTCATGGGCAGCAGGTGGTATGTAGGTGGGCGGCTGCTGGGGCGGCTTCACGCCAAACTGATCCAAGTGCTGCACGGTGGCGCCAATGGACTCCAGCAGGCCAGCGGGTACGGGTGGACGGTAGGCCACGGGTTTGTTGGGCTGCACGCCGGGAGGACCGTACTGCACATTGAGGTTGGACTGCGAGTGGGACTGGGCGTGGCTGCTGCTGCTGCTGGTAAGAGCGGCAAAGTGCGGAGGCGGCGGTGGTGGGGCTCCATAGTTGGGACGGGGTGGTACATACTGTGGCTGAGGTGGCGGTGGTGGTGGAGGCAATGCAGCACCAGGACCGCTGCTCAGTGTGTGATACTTCTGTGCATGCACCGAACCGGGTGCAAACGAATCCGCTGGTGGTTTCGTGTACGAGTCATCGATGGCGCCCAACGTGAGCTACGAAAGAAAAACCGAAATGGGGTTAGACCCGCCATGGGAGGCTCCTACTGGGAGCTTGCGGCACTTACTTGCAGCGCTTCGGAGTCCAGCGAGTTGAGTTGTCCATCGCCGCCGGGTCCAGTGATCACATTGCCCTGCACGTCGCCTTGCAGCGCCACAGCGACCAGTTGCTCGTCCGACAATCCCTCCACGATACTGCCTCCGCTGCCGCTGCTGCTACCCACGCCTGTGGCGGACACACCTCCTCCCACGCTGTACTGCGTGCCAAAGTTCTGTGCCTGGCCGTGGTTAACGCTGCTGTAGCCGCCCTGCGTCTCGATATGATTCTGCTCGACGTAGGCGCCCACCGGGGCGGGTATGGGTTTCCAGCCATCGCAGGCAGTGTGGAACGGCGCCTGGGAGCCACTTACGCTGTGCGTGTGGCCGGAGGCATCGATTTGGATTTGCACCTGCTTAACGGGGCCGCCAGAGGGTCCAGTGGGTAGCTGCTGATGCTGCTGTCCGCCGGATCCGGTCAGGATGATGGTGGTCTCTGGCAGGCGATTGAAGTTAGGCGCGGGTCCAGGCAGATTGACGGGCAGTGGAGGCGGGCCGTAGTTGGGTGGTGTGTCGTAGACGGGTTTGGGTGGCAGATTCAATGGGCCCGAGGCAGGAGGACCGTACGAGGTGGCGGGTTGGTGGGCGGGCTTGAACAGCGGCGCAGGGTGTGGTGCGGGCAGTGGCTGCGGTGGTGGCCCCACAAACTGTGGCTTAGGTGGTCCGTACTGTGGTGCCGGACGATGCTGCAGCTTCAGCGGAGGAGGAGGACCGTACTGCGCTGGTGGTGGTGGACCGTACTGGGGTGCAGGCTGTGGGGGAGGAGGACCGTACTGTGGCTGCGGCTGTGGTGGTGGTGGGCCGTACTGTTGTGGTGGAGGAGGACCGTGCTGTGGTGGCGGGGGACCGTACTGTGGTGCCGGCTTTGGTGGTGGTGGGCCGTACTGCGGCGCCGGTTTGTGCTGAATATGTGGTGGGCCGTAGTAGGGCTTTGGCACGCCAAAGTGCGTCTTGATTTGCTCGTGCAAACCACTTGAAGAGGATGAACCACCACCGCCTACATTTAGGAAGTTCAGCTTAGGCGGACCGTACTTCAGCGCAGGCGGACCGTACTCGCGGAAAGGTATCTGCTGTGGCACGCCATACTCACGATGTGGCGTATGGTGCTGTGGCGGTGGTGGACCGTACTGTGGTGCGGGTCGCGGTGGAGGACCATAGCTATCGAAGCCAGCCTCGCGACGCTTCACGTCCTTTCCATTGAGCACGGCCTGAGCGGCGCAGAAGCAGAGCGTCGCCAGCAGACTCAGCCGTATTAGCATCTAGGGGGAAAAGAGAAGGAAAAGGAAAGAGAGGCAGAAAGAAAGGAAGAGAGAGATAGAAAGAAAGAAAGAAGGAGAGAGTCTTATTTTAGAGATCTGACTAGAATGAACAACCAAGTTGTAAGAAGAAAAGGCTTCCAGATGGGTCTGGTATATAGAATATAGCTAGGGTTACATTTTAGGAAAAGCTGTATAAAATTATATCATATCAACTCACTAACCAACCCAGCTAAGCCACCGAGTAAATGTAAAGTTCAGAAAGAGAAGTGATCGAACCGCCCAACCCATTATGGGTCTCTCTATCAAGGAAGCAATGAGTTAAGCCCCCAAATATTTCTTCAAGATAATAATAGAAATAATAGAATAAGATGAGGTAAAGATAATAGGATAAGCTCAAGATCTATAAACTGTAGCGAGTCCATTATAAGTTTGGAATAAACTGACATAAGAGATGCCACAGAGATAATATATTTTATTGTAGAGAGAGAGAGAGAGAGGAAGATGAGCTAATCTCTGGACATTATTAAGATATCAACAAAGTATTATATTTATATCATCCTATGATGCAACTCTCTCACACTCGCATACAACCAAGCATAGCTGCAAGTCGAAGGCAACCGAAGAAGAGAGGGAGAGGTAAGATTCAAATGACATTCATCTTGAACCAGCGCTGCCAGCTGGCGACCTCTGTCGCCTGTCAGGCGAACCTCGGTGCGGTCGCCGAGGTGGGCCGCAAGTGCAATCGCTCGCGCTCGCGTTCTCCCTCTCCCTCTCTCTCTCTCTCTCCCCTTCAAGCTCATTAGCTTGAGATAGGGACAGAGAGGCGCGTATTGTGCTCTAATTAAAACGTAATTGATGCCGCGGCTCATCAATCTGCAACGTAACGCGTAGCGTAACGTAACGTAACAACGCGTAACGTAGCCTAATCGCGCTGATTGACGTCGCGGCACGCTCTCGCCTCATCATCAATAATGCAGAAGAGACGAGCGTGCCGAAATTGCCAAAATTAAAAAATAAAAAGCACAACAAACGAAAAACAAACAAAACAAAACGAGGGAACGATGAAGAGAGATGTGTGGTGGGAGGGGGAAGGTAAGCGAAATAAACGCAATCATCAACGTGGGGCAAGCGACGTTTAATTGGTTTTTGTTTTACAAGCAACGGTGGCAGCGGCAAAATTCGTGCGATTCCTGCTGTCCCTCTCCCCCTCCCCCTCCCCCTTTTCCCTTCGCATCCACTGTCTGCTCTCCCCTTTTTCTGTTGCTCATTTCGAATTCCGAAAACAGGCCGCGAATCGACCGCACGAAAGACGATTAGACTCCAGCGCAGCGCAATTTAAATACACTAGCCCACATTTGTATGTGCACAGGTAGCAGAGGGAGGGAGAGCGGTAGTGAGAGAGCGGGGTAGCGGTAGGGGGATATTCTTTGACAGGTTAACAACTTGTCTATAATAACCATCAAATTTATTACCAAACTTTGCCTTCGCCTTCGCCTCGCCGCAGACACATGTAAACTTTTGCTGGCAGTCAGTGTAAGAGCAGAGAGTGAGCAAAGGAGTGTGCGAGAGAGCGAGTGGAAGCTGGAATGTGGAGCGACGGCAGAGGCAGCGCGCGCGTCACTTGCCAAAGATGAGCGCGTGAGATATTGTGCAATGTCCAAACGGTTACTCACTCTCTCACACACACACACACACATAGACAGACAGTCACACACACACACACACTCGTTCCCCTTTCTCCATTGCGTAAGACACTGGCCGATGGGCAATCAGCCAGCAGCAGCGGCGGCAGCGGCAGCGGCAGCAGCCACCGATAATGATGAGCAGCGGCCGCGCGCGCATTGAATATCATCGTCATCTACGGATACGTATCAAAGCGGGCGAGCAATAACAATGAGCAAAACGAACAACAATTTGGCCAGCATTTAAATGTCATAAGCGCCCAAAGTGGCCGCAGAAGAAGACGCAGACGCTGGAGGAGGAGAAGAAGAAGCGCACAACAAAAGCAAAGAAAAAATGCTGCGTCCGAAAACTTTCACTTCCCGCTAGGCAAGACACAAACAACACAAAAAAAAAAACAACACAGTCGCCGTCGACTTCGCTGTTGCTGTCGACATCAGCGTCGCTGACGCCGTCGCCGTCGCTGCGCTGCGCTGCTGCCGTGGGGATGAGTAGGTGTCACAAATGCAGGCGGTGAAATTACGCGGCTCATAATGAAAATACATTATACAAGAAATGGCAAACAATTAAAAGTGTGCAACGAACGAAAGAGCCAGAGATAGAAAAAGAGACAGAGAAAGAGAGGGGGGCGGTCATTGTATGTGAAGCGTGTGAAGTGACCCGCATGCTGGCGCAGTCAACGGCAACGGCATCGGCAACGCCAACGTCGGCAGCGCAATTGTTTTTGCGAGTGAGTCAATGAGTCAGTCGGTCGCCAGAGACTGCGGGCGTGAAGAGCAGAGCAGAGAGAACGGGCAGAGTGTGAGTGGGGGAGTAAAAGAGGGACTAAGAGAGTGCGAGTGAGTGAGTGAATATTGATTCGCATCTGTATTCATATTGATATTGATTGACAGAGCATAAGCAAAATAGATGACCGTCTTCACCTGCGCCTTGTGCGTAGCTGTTGTTGTTGTTGCTGTTGACTCGGGCTGTTACTTTGGGCAGCTTTCGTTCGATTTCTGTTCATTAGCATAGCCGACAAATATTTGTTATTGATGCTAAACAATTGACAAAATAACAACAACAACAACAACAGCAGCAACAGCAGCAAACCAAACAAATGAGCAGTAAACAGCAATAACAACAACAACGACAGCAGCAGCAGCGGCAGCAGCAGCGCCAGCAAGCGGCGAACTTTCACTCTCGTTGAGAAAACCGTTCGAAGATGAACAAGTCAACTTAACTGAACTCAAAACTCAACTGAGCTGAGCTGAGCGCACAAACAACTGAGCCAGCGAAGCAACGATGCGAGAGAGAGCAGAACAAAAGTGCGTGCAAGTGTGTGAGAGAACTTGGGCCAAGCCTTCCATGAGGATAGCCGCCTTTTGAGAGAGCAGCAGCCTAGGCGCGCTCTTTGCTGCACATTACAATAGGAATTTGCATAGCTTTGCCAGCGACTGAGCGAAAGAGCGAGCGAAAGAACGATCCGAGAGCGCAAAAGAGCATGTGTGTGTGTGTGTGCGTGCTCAGGCTAAGCTAAGCCGCAAGGATTGCCGCGCTTTGTCTGCCTGTGTGTCTGTGCATGCGAGAGAGCAGCATGCAAAGGCGCGCTCTCTGCTGCTCATCACAATTGAAATCTGCATAGAGCGAACAAGTGAACGATCCGAGAGCACAACAAAAGAGCATGTGGGCGTTTGTGTGTGTGCGTACTCAGGGCATTCCAAGCCAAAAGGATTGCCGCGCTTTATCCGACTGTCTGTCTGTCTGTCTGTGTGTGTGTGTGTGTGAGCAAAGCAGGCTGCCCGTTCTCTCCCATTCCCATTCCAATTGGCATTCGCATATCTTTGCCGCCTTGATTGCCCGGACACCAGCTGGCGGCGTCGCTGCTGCTGCGCTGCCTGTCAGACATTCGCTCAAAAACAAAACTCGTAATCTGCGTTAATTAAAGTTGCCTCGCAGCAGCAGCAGCAGCAGCAGCAGCAACAAAAACAACAATAACAATGGCAAAAAGCTAGAACGTGCGAGGGAAAAGAGTAGCACACACACACACACAGAGAGAGAGACGCACAGTGGAAAGGCAACAGCAAATGCGAATTATTTATGAATCAATTTCGATCATAAATTAATTATGTTGGTCCCCCAAAAGGGAAAATCTTGAGGCATTCCTTGTTTGCATTTGCTGGTCCATTTTATCGTAATGAATAATCTGCCCCCGGGTTTCAGTTTCAGTTTCGGTTTCGGCTTTCGGTTATTTCGCCAATTCCCTCTGCCACGCCCCCCATCAATTCTCACTTGTGCCGAGAGCCCCTCATCAATTAATTCATTCATTCCGTAGGTCATTTCGAGGTCATTGGCAAGGTGAGCTGAGCGCCAAAGGAAGAGAGTGAGAGAGAGCATGGCTTGACTTGACTTTGTTCTATTGAGCTGACTTGCGGCGAAAAGGTCTGCAGATAAATGTGACTACACACACACACACACATAAGCACATGCATGTGCATGTCTGCATGTATTGGTGTCTAGTTACTTTCATTCGCATTTGCACATTCACCGACGCGCAGCGTCATCGTCATTTAAGTCATTTTCGTCTTTGGCGTCATCCGCGTCATCCGCGTCGCGACGTCGACAGCGACGTTGGCAGCAGCAACGGCGAACTTCAGCGCAGCGTCGCTTTCTTTTTCGCCCCTTTCTGCGCTAAGCCAATCCTAATTACCGTAAACTTCCGTTAGCTTGCCGCCAGCTGCTCACACAGCGCTAACCCTTCCCCCCCCCCTCTTCCTTACCTAAGCTAACGGTAAATTTTAAATAGAAATATTTCTGTTGCGCTTGTCGCGCAGTCGCTGCGTAATCCTTGCAATTAATTCGGGCTAGAATGGAGTTGAGAATGTGGAGAGGAATCTTTACCATGTCGGCTGCCCTGCAATTATTCCAGTTCCCGTTACAGTTGCGGCGAATTCACCTCGTGTTTCGCTCGTCGTCGTTGATTTTGCGCGGCACAGCAAAAAAAAACAAATATATACAACAATAAATGCGATTTATCGATTCTCTTATCGCTTCTTATCGGTTATCGATATGTGGCACACAATTCCGCGAGGACGCGACGACGTTAAAGAAAGAAAAAAATGCAGTAGAAGAGACGACACGAAACTCGCAAACGGATCACGGATCACGGATCGCACGGATCACACGGAAGGTTTTCTTGCTTGGGCAACGGATCGGACACGGTTTGGCGTCCGTTGCTTGTCACTCTCGGATTGAAAATGCTGCCGCTCAGATGATAACGCCAGCTCATATAGGTAATAGCCGGCGTCGTCATCGTCGTCGTCGTCATCGTCGTCGTCGCTGTTGCCTCGGCGGCTGCGCAGCCGCCGCAACAGAGACGAAAACCCGAAACCGAAAGTGAAGAAATTTTTGTAAACGTAAAAAAAAAAACAAAAATAAATAAAGACAACGACGACGCTGACGCTGACGTCGCCGTCGCAGTCGCAGAGCGCGCACAAGGTGCTTGCGCGTTGAAGGGACAGAAAGCGAGAGAGAGAGAGAGAGGTGCAAGTGCGAGCGAGAGAGAGAGAGGGGCGTCTCTGGTACGCGACCAGTTTTGCAACATTTTCACACAAACCTTGCAGCGCTTGCCACACTCCGCATGCAAATTGGCTGCAACTGCGACTCCCTGCCCGTCTACGTCTCCATCTGCGATCCCAGATAACAAAAGCTTTGGTGGATTTCGGCTACGGTTACGACGCACGCACCTAGCATTGCCTGTGCGACCGTGGGGCGGGCACGCGTCGCCAGAATTTCAAAGTAGCAGGAGGCATCACTTGGCGGGGCACATCTTTTGGCATCGTTTTGCACCCACTTAATTAGCTAACCCAGTTTGGCCATACTTAGTGCTCCGATATAGGTACTACACATGGTTTACTCATTCAATTAGCGACAAAACGCGAAATTCATCGCGGATATTCGAGGGATATGCGTGATTGAAGATATTCATATATGGGGATTATCGAAATTGGGAAAGAAAAGTATTGCATGCAATCGCTTAATCCGATAATTTTGTATACAAAGTATTTATAGCAAATATGAAATTGCCCAATTTCACAGCGCCTCAATTGATGTAAGAGGTTTGATTCAATGATAATCGATGATGCGATATAAAACAATAACAAAAATGTATTTCAAATTTTAGAAACAATTTATACAGATTTCAATTATGAATACCAAATTCGAATACGCACTGAAAAATGAATGTTTTAGCTTTAAAATTACGTTTGATTGATTTGTGTGGGCGAAAAAGGGCGTGGCCCAAATTTACAAAAGCTACAAGACACAAGCCTTGTCATAAAGCTTAGTGCATCTAGCTCTCATTATCTACTAGACCTACCCCTCACACAGACAGAGGAACCGACAGATATAGCTATATTGACCCGATTATTGATACTGATTAAGAATTTGTATAGCTTATGGGGTCGCAGTTGTTTTCTTCTGCCCAGAAGATCATGTTTTGTTTTAGAAATTGAGTGTAAATTAATGTTTAAAATTGGAATCGGTTTCAAAGGAACTAGTTCTTAAATTTGAAACTTTATGCATTCGATTTCAGTAAGTATAAAAAAGTAAGTTATATTACGAATACATTATAAACTAAATCAGTATTGATATTTAATAGATTTTATACGATTTTGAAATCAGCTGAATACTCTACAATGGCATCCGTTCTCAGTATACGAATGAAGGTTTATACATACTTCTTAGATAACTGAGTTACCAAGAGATATTAAAGTTCATTTCGCCTGTTTTCAAGCTAAAACTCCGCCAACTCTAAATACTGAGAGTCTTTAGAGTTAAACAAGCTAAAAGATCGTGCAAGTCGCTCAATTGGCTAGCGATAATTTCCTATCAATATTGTCTGGCATCAATGCTATCGTCAAGGTCTTCGCAGCCCTAAGTTGCTTTCGAATGGAGTACGATATACCAGGTAGGCTGCTTAACGGCGATTACCACCGATCGTTCGTCGTTAACTGATCGACCAAACACACCTGACGCGGCGGACATTGCGTGCGGTCCGAAAATGGTTGCGGCATTTCGACATGAATCCATCAGACGCTGAGGCAGCTGCCGCAACCACAGCTAAGTCAGTTAAGTCATCTGACTGTGCGGTGCCACATGCAGCGAGCAGCGAGCGACATGTCGTGGCGTGTCGTGGCGTGTCTCATCGTGTTGCCTTGCCTTGTGCCGCATAGCAAGTTTTCTTCTTGTTTCGTGCTTCGATTTCGATTTCGCTTTCATTTGCATTTCTTTTATCAGCCACGCCCCCCACACCCCGCCCCGCCGCGGGCACAGCCTCTGCAGCCTTGGGCAGCGCATAAGCCGAATCTTTTCGAGCGAAAGAGATGGCAATACACATTGGGTTGGGCCCTAAGCGACGTGTCAATATTTGCCGACGGTTACGAAAATAGTCAAATTTGTTTTGATCTCGTGTGCATTTCTTTTTTTTTCGAAAACCAAAAACGCTGCAAGTCGCTTGGAGTGCTGCCCCCCCCCTTGCTCCCCTCTCGTTGCCGCCTGTGGCACTGTGATTTGGCAACGTCGCCTGGCTGCGGGCTGGTTACATACTCAGCCAGTTTTGTCGACCAGGTGACTTAATACGCCCCCCCTCTGCTCCTCTGCCCGCCCCGCGTTGGGGCACTTCCTGCTGCGGGTGCTCTGTGCCACTTGACCAGGTGCCGCCAGGCTGCATCGGCATGTGACCAACCGACCGAGCGACCGAGCGGCCAACCAACCCGACAGCAACTGCAACAACAACAACAACAACTGCAGCCGCAGCAGCAGCAGCGGCGGCTTAAGCACCTTTTGGCCAAACATATTTCGGCCGCATCTGTTCCAGTTGCCTTTGTTGTCTTTGTTGTTGTTGTTGTTGTTGTTGTTGCTTTTCCCCTCTGTCTCTTTCTTGCTATCTGTAGGATTTCGTCGCAATTTTTTGCGCTTTTACTTCCTCAAGCTGAGTGTCTGCGGCAGAGGCTGAGGCCGAGGCAGAGGCCACTTTCGTTTTCAAAGATGCGACGCAAAGCGAAGCATAATGAAGGCTTCGAGCATGTTGTGTGATGCCATCTATGAGCCTCCACTCTTGGGAGAGGGGAGACTCAATTGATTCGGTGGAAATTTCGCTATAATTGGAAGTATTTCAGAACTGAAGATGCTGAATGATTTAAAAGATGCGTTAATTTATCTTTTTAGGTATTTCAATTTTTTTGCTTTATTTATTTGCTTTATTTTTTCGATATTTTGTTTATTTATTTATTTTTATTTTTTTTTTATTTTATTAATTTTATTAATTCTGTTTTTTGTATTAATTTTATTTATTTTATTTATTTCATTTTTTTATTTATTTTATTTATTTTATTTATTTTATTTATTTTATTTATTTTATTTATTTTATTTATTTTATTTATTTTATTTATTTTATTTATTTTATTTATTTTATTTATTTTATTTATTTTATTTATTCTATTTATTTTATTTATTTTATTTATTTTATTTTTCTTATTTATTTTATTTATTTTATTTATTTTATTTATTTTATTTATTTTATTTATTTTATTTATTTCATTTATTTTATTTATTTTATTTATTTTATTTATTTTATTTATTTTATTTATTTTATTTATTTTATTTATTTTATTTAATTTGTTTATTTTATTTATTTTATTTATTTTATTTATTATATTTATTTTATTTATTTTATTTATTTTATTTATTTTATTTATTTTATTTATTTTATTTATTTTATTTATTTTATTTATTTTATTTATTTTATTTATTTTATTTATTTTATTTATTTTATTTATTTTATTTATTTTATTTATTTTATTTATTTTATTTATTTTATTTATTTTATTTATTTTATTTATTTTATTTATTTTATTTATTTTATTTATTTTATTTATTTCATTTATTTTATTTATTTTATTTATTTTATTTACTTTATTTATTTTACTTATTCTATTCATTTTATTTATTTAAGTTTTTTTATTTATTTTTTTTTATTTATTTAATTTTTTTAATTATTATATCTTTTTTGTTATTTCATTAATTACCTATCTATCTCTATGCTATCTCCTTCTCTTCGCTTTCATTCTTCATTCGAAACTTGCCCAACAACTTCAGCATAATTGTGTCTCCTCTCTAGTATTATATCATAAATGTTACGTACATCAAATTGATTTCTCGACTGAAATTTTTCCATTAAAACGCGTTGCATTCATTTCGAATTCTTTTATGTGGGCATTATACAGGTGTATAGTATGTGTATGTACATATGTTTATTGTAATCGCTTTATTGTTTGGGCTATGCAGGCACGTTTATATTAAGGCCGAGAGCTTGGGGCCCTGAATTTTGGTTAGTCATTGCAGACGTGCGTGGAGATATGTCTGTGTGTGTGTGTGTGTGATGCTGTAATGTGTGATCCCCATAAACACTCAAAGCGGATAAAAGTTATGTGTATAATGTAAAACTATAATATAAATTGGCATTTAAATAATTTTATTCATATACTACTTTGTTATTTGTTTAATTTTAAGTAATTTGATTACTTATTAATTTAATTAATGTATGAAGATTTTGTTGGCTTTTACAATGTGTTACTGTCCCTGGTAATGCGATTTTAATTATTTATTTATGAATTTTTGAATGAAATGTCCTTTGTCGTGACTTAACCAATCAATCTGAATAGGATTTAATTGACAGCATAATTACATTTTATATGCAAGATTCTTGTCTATATAACTCATAAATATACCAAACATTTCACTTTTTTCATTAAAAATTCCTAACAGATGAAAATTTAATATATAAGAAAATGCGGTAAATTCCAACAGAAAGTTACGTGCCTTGCAGTAAGATACCCTGCGTGCAGTTTTGAAAAACCTTTACAAACATACACACATTTTGCTCAAGTCAGGGAGAGTGGCTCGCATATGACTAGGGATGCTAACAAAAAAAAAAAAAAAAAAAAAGTTATACCCTTCACATGCACAAAGCACGAATACAATTTTCAAACATTTTTAATGAAGGGTATAACTTTTTAGCTCATCAATTTTTATAAGATTGACTTAATTTTCATATTCAATTTAAGTTGAAATCAAATTCCAGGTAAATTATATTTTATCTCTTAATGCTAAATATTTAATCTCACAAAAAATATAAAATATAAAATAACTGCTGAAATTTACATTTTCCAATTTATTCACATGTTTAATATTTAAGTTATTTGTTCGAATTCTCAATATAATTATATTCAATTTTTAAATCTGCTTTTCGTTGAAATGAAATAATTAAATAAGTGAATAAATATATTTCTATACAGGCAGTAAGTGTCTCTATTTAGTTGCGCAGATGTGTGCTGCACAGTGTGTGCAAGCTAACCTTGTCTAGCTAATTAAATTAAATCGCATAGTTACACCTGCACACAGACATGGGCTTCTCTCTCTCTCTCTCTTACTCTTCCACCCTTCCTCTCTTTCGCTGCCCTTTTTCTTGCTGTGCATGCGTGTGCATGCTGCGTAAGCTGCGTGCCAAAAAGATACTCAACAGCGTCGCACAAGGCGAATGAGAGGGCAAGGCGAAACGCACAACAATTGAGAAAATATTTAAAGAAGTGAAATTGCATTCCAATGTTGTGAGACGCTATCTTCGCAGTCGCAGTCGCCGTCACAGTCGCCGTCACAGTCAGCGTCTTCGTCTCGTTTTGCTGCTGCTGCTGCGGCGGCTGCGGCGCGTAGGCCTCGCCCACATTTCAGTTTGGCTCAGTTCGAAGCTGCAGGGCCCCAAATTCAGGTGTAGCCGCAATTATGCGGGTCCAGCCGCAGACGCTGCTTCGCTGCTCCCGCTCTCTCCCGCTCTCTCGCTCTCTCGCTTGGCGTCGCGCTTGATGCGATGACGCAAATATTGCGCAATCCGCTTTCTTCTTGCCGTCCTTCATTCTCTGTCGCTCTGTCCATTGGTTTCTATGACACTTGACGCTGTCACCGCTGCCGCTGCCGCTGCCGCTCTGCATCCGCTTCTGGGCAAGGCGACGCGATTTGCAATTTGTCACGGCGAAGTGCTCCAGAAAGAGCGCGCGCTCTCATTGATTGCGCGCCCAATTGCCACAAGCGTCGCGTCGCGCCGCGCTGCCTCTCGCCGCGTCGCGTCGCGTCGCTTTCACAATGCCAATTCGGACGTCGGCAGCGCTGCTTGGCTGCCAGCGTCGCATTGCGTCGTAATTAATGCTAATTAAATGCGCTTATCGGCAGGCGCGGCTTATCAGGCACCTCCCAGACGCGGCTGGCATTCTATTTAAACGCTTTACTTTACGCTAATCAGTTAACGATATCTTCCTCTTGCTCTTGTTCCTTCTTTCTCCTCTCCTTCTCCTTCTCCTTCTCCTACTCCTTCTGCTCTGCAGCTTTCTCTTTCTGCCTGCATAAATTTGTATTTGCATTTTCAGGAATTGAAATTCTATAGACAACTTTGCCGACTTCTTCTTCTTCTTCCTTCTCCTTTGCATTCCTCACAATTATTGCAGCTGGAAAATTGTTTTTTATTTCGTTTTTTTCTTCTCCACTTTGCACCTTTGTTCGTCTATCTAAATATATATATATTTTTTTTGCCTCTCTGCTATCTGATTGATCAAGATGATTCGCGTTTGTCCCAGAGAGTGTCAAGGTTCTCGGTTTCTTTTTCCGTTTTTTTTTTTTGCACCATTTGGGGTAATTATCGAAAGATTTGGTTGCAACACTTCACACCTCATTATGGGCAATTATCGGTGTATATAATTTTGATTTGTCACTTTGCAGATATATAATTTGTATAAAATTACAATTTAATTATACAATTTATGAAGCGATTTGTATAAACTTGCAGAGAATAAGGTGAGATAAAAACGATATATCGTATAACTATCACGATGCGATCGACCAAACTTGGCAGTATTTTGTTACTTTAATCGCACAGCATTTTATCAAAATTGAACTAAAACAAGAAGGCTACCTTCGACAAGCGGAAGGTCTTATCCCATTGCAGTTACTACACATTATAAATCGGCTGATACGGTTTATAGTAGCTTAATGATATATCTGTCCGATTTTAGGAAAATTTGCATAGCATTTAATGTACGTATTTAGACATATATCAAGAAAGTTTCATAGCGATATCTTAAAAAATAACAAATTTCGACCGATGGATTCTATGGTAGCTATACGATGTATCGGTACGATTTTGATAAAATTTGCACAGCTTTGAATGGACATGCTTAGGCATAGATTGCGAAAGTTTCTTGGCGATATCTTGAAAAAAGACAAAAATCGGCCGATAGTTTCTATGGTAGCTATACGATATATCGGTCCGATTCGGCTCGTTCCGACTTATTTACAGCGTGCAGCAATAAGAAACATGTATTCCAAGTTTCATCAAGATAGCTCTAAAACTGAGAGACTAGTTTGCGTTGCAACATACAGACGGACAGGCGGACAGACGGACATGGCTAGTTCGACTTCTCTATTGATGCTGATTAAGAATATTTCTACTTTATAGGGTGGGAGATGTCTCCTAAGGTGCATTGCAAACTTCTGGCCAAAATTAATATACCATTTACAATGGTTTAGCCTTTTTAGCTTTTTTTTGGTATTTACTGTTTCTATTTTAATAATTATATGCCAAAACTTAATCAGTTCTAGCAAAACTGCACTATATTATTTTGAGCATAATTAGCATAGGAACAATCATTGACACTTCCACGAAACTGTCAGGAAATCAAATCTTACAAAGTTACGCCTTGTTATTCCGGATGATTGTATAAATATTGTATGATTATACGAAAATTTAAATTAGATCCGAGCAATATCATTATAACCGTATCATAATGAATACCAACGAATCTCATTTAAATTTAAATTTGATATGAGCACGCCTAATCGATAGACTCGCATGCGGTATGCCCAATTGTGAACTAAGGAGTGCCTGGTGGTTTTCTTCAAAGCTCTGGGCGGACATACATATATATATAGCATGTTTGTATGTACATGTTCAGGCAGTATTTCAGAAATGTTCACACAAATATTTTGCCATGTCTTGCCCGGCAATCCTTCCGTCCGTGCGTCCGTCTGTCCGTTCGTCCGTCCGACACTTTGCATTTCAATTCGGGCGCTCGCATCTCATTTGCATGCACAAGCGGGGCAAATGGGGCAGGTGGGGCAACAGTGGAATATGGGGAAAACGTAAAAACTGGGGGAGGGGCGAAGGATCTGTCCCGACATTTTTGGCACTCGGAATGTGAAGTTTTCGCCGCAGGCAGCCAGACAGAGCGGAGCGTGTTCGTGCTCAGCTCGTGCGCGTGTTCGTGTTCGCATTGCGTGCAGAATTTTGGCAACCATGCAAAGAGAGAGAGAGAGAGAGAGAGAGAGAGAGCGCGCGAGAGTGAAGTTTTTGCCATCGATTATCAAATTAATCGCTGAAAAGGTGTCAGTGCTGCGGGTCGCCTAGCGGAAACACGACGAACTTTGCCGCTGGGCTTTGCCTTTTTTCCGCCTTTCATCGCAGCATCTTCATAAACAGCTAAACGATTTTCGGAGCAGCCAAAGACAACAACAACAACGGCAGCCCCATCGAGTGTGTGCGGCGCCGATGACTTTCACTTGTTGCGCAAAGCGTCGCGCTTAGAAGCGACTGCGCTGACTCCGCCCCTGCCCCCAGCCCCTGTCCCGCATCGCTTCGTTTCGAGCAGAGCAAAGCAAAGCAAATAAAGGCGAGCAGCGAACTCGGCGAATGCAAATGGCAAAACGGCTAAAACGCTGCGCACTTGTTGCACGCCCCGTCCCCCCCCCCGCGCCCAGCCTTGCTACGCTCCTGTCATTCGCCTTATGACATAAGCTTCGTCGCTCCCTCCATCTCGCACGGCGCCTGTCAATCGCACTCACTCGGTGATCACTCAAGTTGCCCACTTGGACTCCCGTAACCCCCCTTCCCCTTCCCCTCCCTATGCGTGCGTTCAATTAACTTTCTCCGCTTAAGCCGCATCTGACACATATTCACAAATCCATTGAATACCCGCTGATTAGGCGAGCCCTCGACCCGCCACTGGCCCCGCCACAAGCAATTGCCACAATGAAAACCCTGCCGGATTATCATCGAGAATTACAGGTGCCGTAATACCCGAACTCAAGTTCAACCTAACTCTGTGAATGCAACTCAAATTAGATAAACAAAAGCAATTTGAACTTGTGCACTTAGGTGAGTGTTCGGACTCGAATCGTTTTCTTAATTGTGTACAGCTCTATGGGTCTAGGGTACTTTACCATATATGCAGTGTAGAGAAGTAGGCGTATTTTACCAGATTTCTAGCCTGTTAGTGCTTATAAAAAGCTGAAATTCGGCATATATACAGATAGATATATACTTAAGTGATTTGCCAAGTTTGATTGAAATACGCCCCCAAACAGCAGAGTTATATAAGAATAGCTTCTATCTAAGGTTACCCAAGCAAAGTTGTGTGTGTATTTCATTCGATAACTCAACTCTTAGTGGAAATTAAAAGCTGAAATTCAGTATATATGCAGATAAACATATATTTTCGAGATCTGCCAAGTTTAATCGAAATACATATGGAAACAAAAAAGTTATATAGGAAATACTTCCGCTAGTTCAGGCAAGCAATGTTAGAGCTGGTCAGGCATAACATATCTGGCTGTCTCTAAGAACTGGCAATAGCTACACATAACTTCATATACATATTTACAATGCACATGCGTGTATAAGCATTCCCCCACCCCCTTTTTTTTGAGGTTAGAATCTTTTCAGAAATTTCTTTATTGCATTTTCTGGAATCTGAAATCTTTGAAGGTTTGCAACAACTTTTCTTAATAAATCAGTGAAGCAGCTGTGCTCTGCTAGCAAGCTATGCCAACTCAGTTGTCCTTTGAGCTCAGTTTCAACCCTTGGACAGTTACGCTTTGCTTCCGGTTGGGTTTCCCTTTCCTTTTAGCTACCTCGAGGGGAGTACGGGGGATTCTCCAGCAGCCGCGCGCGCTGCAACTTTGTCAATGCGCTTCACTTTGAAATGCGCTACGATGCTGAGAAAAGTGTTCACCAGACGTTTTCCATTGTGCCACCCCCCCCCCCTCCCCTCGCTGCTTCCTGTTTCCCCCTACCCCAACGTTTCACATGTTTCACCTGCGCCACTGGACAAGGCAGCCATGACAACTTGTCGATGACAGTAGAAGCAGCAGCTGATTGTGCTACGTTTGGCTGTTTGTCTTGGCCTTCCACTGTCCCCCCCTTCTGCTCCCCCTACTCTTTGTCAGTTCATTCGTCGTGTTTATTTTGTGTTTTGTGCTCTGCTTTGTGTTTGATATAAGCAGCATAAGTTGCTGATTTGCCTGGCGCGGATGCAGTAGCTCGCAAAAGTGTCCCGGGAACCAGGCCAGCTGTCAGTGGCCACGGGGCCAGTGCGTGGGCGTGCCAGCGGCGTGGCAGGGGGGGGGGGAGGGGGGGTGCTGTAGCTACTCTTGCGTGATGCGTAGCAATCGCAGGTACACGCGAAGTTTATTTCGGGCGAAAGTGCTGGCAGCAAAACGCGGCTAAATGCGAAAATATTTGCGAAATGCCATTGCCCCTCTCTGTCCCCCGCTCCCCCCGCAAGCTGCTGCCCCGCCACTGCTCCCTTTGTAATCATCATCAAGTCTGCGTACACACGCACAATGCGTGTGCGGCACTTGCAGCGCGCACAGCTTCCTCTCCCGCTCTCTCTCTCTCTCTATCTCTCTCTCTCTCTGCTCTGCGCTTTCTTTGCGCGTCGCGTCTTCTTTTTTGGCTCATGCAAATATTTTCGCAGCCATCGCGCACCTTTCGCCGAATCCGATTGCGATTCCGACTTCGCACCAAATGAAAACGGCGAGTGGAGAGAGAGAGAGAGAGAGGGGAGAGGTGAGGAAAGTAAAGGGTTTGAAGCTGACTTTGGCTTGTTGTACTATCCATTAATTTGGCTAAGCGGCGGCAACGTGTTAAGTGCCTGCTTTATACCCTGCGCCAAAGACTCGGGTGTATAATAGCTTGGTGCAAATATATAATTATGATAGGCAAAAGGAGGCGTGGCTCAAATATGTTATTGCTAATTTCATCAAATTGTAGTGTCGATTTAGCCAAGTTCGTTCGTATGAACGCATCGAACTCAGCAACTATCATAGCTGGAGCCACCAAATTTGGCATGGGGCTTTCTGTTTATCAGGCTCAGAATAAGCTTAATTGAAATTTTGATTGCCACGTCTACCGCCTCTTTTATGGCAATAAATTGACTGAGATTTGTGCTATATTTCTACATATACCTTACTATAATCTGCTCTGTATGCCTTAAGTTTCAATTAAATCGAACTATTAAGTTATGCCAGTCAGGAAGGGTATCTCACTGTCGCCTATGCTTGAACGTAGCTAGCTTTACAACTCTATAACTAATATACTATTTAACTGTGAGCTTTGACTAAATTTCCTATATGATTACAGCAAATTGTTGTGATATTACCGCTACGTCTTGCTGTAGCTCAGTTACTGCGAATTGCTGACAAATTTCTTCGTATTTTTTTTTCAGTGTATTTCAAGCCTATTCGGCTTCCTCTAGCCTTGAGCTGTGACTAACCCATCGATTTGGCGTGCTATAAATGTAACCTTTAAATTTCATAACGATCTCAAAACACGGAAGTCAATAAAAGCGACGAGCGAAAGCAGCGTTACCTGAATGGGCTTCCAAGAGCCAAGTCGGCTCTCCCTCTCTCTCTGTCTGTCTGTCTCGCTCTTCCGCTGTGTGTTTGCATACGTGCTATGGGACACTCTGGCAGAGAGTCTCGTCTCGTGCCCATGTTGACTGGGACACTCGCGCTGCATCTTTACGGTCTCATTATGTATTTAACTGCTGTCGTTGTACCCTGCTCGTGCGGGCAAGTGGGGTATATGCGTTTGTTGGAGACGGGGGCGAAGCTGTTAAGTTGGGAAATATACGATTTAAGCTACTGCATTTTTAGCTTAACTTTCTATAGACACTTTGTGCAGGGTATCTGCCAGTCGTGCCTGGACTTCGTTTATATTTTTTTGTTTCTTGTTTGCTTTGACGCGAGTGACAGTTGGAGGATTGCGCCGAAGATGAACAAATTCGAATCGGTGCCAAATGCAAATACTTCCCCCCCCTCTCTCTCCTTTTCCCTCTTTCTCTCTCTCTTCCGCTCTTCCCTTACCTCACATTATCTTTGCATTATTATGCAATTATCATTATTTGTCTCTAATCGTCAGCGTCCGCCTTGAATCGATGTTGTCAGCGTGCTTAATGTTTACTAAAGATGGAGCAAGTTATAAACAAATTGGATAAACAGTACCCCCCCCTCCCCCACCCCTCTTCACCCTTACCGAACCGCTTCAAGTACAGAGAGAGTCTGGTATAACCTTGATCATAATCAATCAAATCGAAGCTTACACATACCACATACAGTGTTGGAAAAAATAATAGAAAAAGCTTGTTTTCGTCTATTAACTTGGAATATTTCATAGGAAAAGAAATTAAGATTTATTTAATTTTTTTTTTAAACATATATATATAGGTAACTTATAATAATAAAGAATACAAATATTTTCTTTTGATTTTCCATTAACGTAAAAAATTAATTTCATTTTTTGAGCTTGGAAAAAATAATAGAAAAAAACGCAAAAGTGAGGGAAGATTTTTCTAAATTTAAATTTTAAATGTATAACGCTGACTTATTCGATCTGCGAGAAATCTGCAGAGCGCTAAGCCAGCAGCGTATTAAATCTGAATTTATAATGACGGACTTATCTAAGGCTTAAGTTACTCCGATTTCGATTACGAGATCGTCGCATAATTCGCATAGATTTCGATATAATCTACGAAAGTCGCGGATATATAACAGGAAACGCAAATGCAAATGCAAAAAAAATGTAAACATGTTTCGCTCTATTAGCATAGCTGCCCGTTATGTATCTGTATCTGCATACGCATAACGAGAGGTTGACCAAAATATACCCTGTAATTAGTTACTTTAATTTGCGCTGCTAATGCGACTAAATCAAGCCAAATATTTTGCTGCTACTTGAGTCAAGAAAATTATTTCGAATTAAAAATCGATTAGAGCAGACTTTGGATACAGGTAAAAGGGGAAAGGGGGTAGACGGGGAGGGGGGGAGGGGAAAGGGGCGTGAAGGTATTTTAAATCATGGCAGAATATATGAAATTAATTTGCACATAAATTAAGCTCTCAAATGTTGCGTATTCGTTTTGCGGCTTCATGTGTGGCATCTCTGAATGCCTTCAAGCTGTGTCGCTGTGTGTGTGCGTGTGCGTGTGTGTGTGCGTACATTCTTTGGGGCCATAAATTAAGGTCAGGCAGCAAAACAAGGCAGATGATAGTTGTACTAGAAGCCAAAAAGGCAACAGATTTGCCACGCACAGTGGGTCAATGCATGAATAATTGCAGCGCAGCTTGGAGTACCCTGTAAAAATATTTAATTTTTTATTAATCATTTTATAATAATTTAAAACTTTCAAAACAGAATATAAAAAGTAAAATTTAATAATTTATAATTAAAATTTTAAAGAAATTAAAAAAAAACTGTTTTTTTCCTAAATAAATTTGAGTTTACTTAAGTTAACTCAATGCAGTTTTCAGGTTAGTCATATGACTAAATTAAGTGTCTAAAAACCTCAGCTTAATTTTCAAACTTGATAGGGTATAAAAAATCCAAAGTTTACTTTTTTTGTAGATCTTACAAGAACGAGGCATAGGTATTTTTTTAGCATTTGCTTAAAGCATTTCAATGCCTAAAATACTCAACAAGAAGGAAAGGCCACCTTCGACACGCCGAAAGTTTTACACCATTGCAGTTACTCCACATATTAAATCGGCCGATAGGATATACGATGTATCGGTCCAATTTCCATAAAATTTTAACAGCCTTTAAAGAGCATACTTAGACATACATTGGGGAAGTTTCATATTCGATATCTTAAAAAATAACAAAATTCGACCGATAGGTTCTATGGCAGCTATACGATATATCGGTCCGATTCGGCTCGTTCCGACTTATTTACAGCGTGCAGCAATAAGAAACATGTATACCAAGTTTCATCAAGATAGCTCTAAAGCTGAGGGACTAGTTTGCGTTGCAACAGACGGGCAGACGGACGGACATGGCTACTTCGACTCCCCAATTGATGCTAGGAATATATCTACTTTATAGGATTGGAGATGTCTCCTAAGATGCGTTGCAAACTTCTTGCCAAAATTAATATACCATCTGCAATGGTATAAAATAAATACTAGATATTTTCTGGCATAATTTAGTATGTTTTATTTTACTTACTTATATAACCTAACCTCCCTTTTCTGAAACAGTTCATGTAACGTTGCGACGCAGCCTGATTGACTCATCTTGGCTGCTTCACACCACATAACCTCAAATGAATTGAGCCAATTTTCGGCGTAAAAATACCAGAAACGCATTCGCATTTAGAGACTCTTCAAATTTTGGTAGCCTCAGAAAAAAATACATACATACATAGTATGTGGTAAATGAACTAATTGGCTTGTTAAAGTGGGCAAGCAACAAAACCTTGAACTCGGTAACCTGCCCGACCCCGACGCCACCCTACCGCCCCCTGGCCTGCAGCTGGGCGGGCCTACTTGAAAATGTAAGCGAATTGCAAGTTGAAATAAATAAATGACCCGCACACGCTCACGTGCGTGTGCGTGTGTGTGTGTGTGTGTGCACAAAAATATGTATGGCAAGATTTATGTAATTAATTGCCCGACAGGTAGTTCAGCAAGCCACGCTTTATGTGTGTCAAGCAACCTCCACATTTGCAGCCTCAGCCTCAGTCTGAGCATCTGCCCCGACTTCAGCTTCAGCTTCGGCTCCGGCGCGAATGAAAAACCTTTTAATAACCCAACAATGACACACGGAATTCCGCTGCGATTTGTGTGGGGCAAATGAAACTGTTTAATTGCCCACACTCATAAGTGCTGACCCATATGTGTGTGCGTGTGTGCGTGTGTGAGTGGGTGTGCGTGTGTATCTCATGGATGCTGCAGCTACATACGTAGTATCTGCTGTCAGAACGAGCGACTTGAATCGTAAATTTGCAAATCAATTTCACCCAAGTTGCAAATAAATATTTGGCTTGCTGCCAGCGGCGACCTGCCACCAACAACAGCAGCAGCAACAACAACAACAACAACACGAGCAACAGCAACAAAAGGTTGCAGCAACGGCGGCGGCGGCGGCGGCAGCAACTTGAAAACTTTTTTGTTATCGGTGACAGTAAAAACACCCAAGTGATGTGCAAATACTTACGCAGACCCTGACACGTGCTCATTACACACACACGCACACACTTCCTCGCTGCATGTGTGTGTCTGTGTGTGTGTGTGGGGCACAACTTCAGCGTAATCAGCAAGTTGACAACAAAAGCTGCGCATGGAACACACAAGCCAAGCTAGAAGAAGGCTCCGACGCGGAAGCGGAAGCCGAAAGCGGGCAGTGCCGCATACCCTGCACCCAAAGGTAAATTGGGTATATCTATACATGAAATCTCAATTCAAATATATATGTTTAACATGCACTGCTTTTGCCAAATCAAGTTAAAATTTCGCTTGGTTTTTCGTGTTTTCAACTTCATTAGAGATGGAAGAGATGAAGATGTCCTATACGTCTATCGATTAATTTGTCTATCGCACTTTAGGCTTGGCTTTGCCACCTTTGGCAGCACTTTGAGTATTTTATATGCTTTTTAGTATTTTTTAATGAATTTAATTAAAGTATATTTGATTTAAGATACGTTTTAGTATTTTTCGAGAAAGAAATTTAAGAACATTGTATAAATATTATACTAAAAAAAATGGAACAAAATTAAACAAAAAGAGAAGGCCAAAAAATACTGCATTTACCAAGCAAGCGAGTTTTTTCTGTCGATTCAACTCCTGCTTTTTGCAATTAAATAACAAAAGCAACGTTTCCTTTTTTTTTGTATTTTTATACCATTCGATCATTGAGAATGCTCAAAAATGGTATACTAAGTTTGTGCAAATGTATGTTACAGGCAGAAGGAGGCAAACTATATATATATACTTGCTCAGGATTACCAGCAGAGACGATTGACCCATGTCCGTCTGTCCGTCCGTCAGGCGTCTGTATGAACACACAGATCTCAGCTATTATAAAAGCTAGAGGCACCAAATTTAGTGTGAAGGTGTATAAGCATCACATGCTCCTGGAGTTTTTTTCAAATTTGAGGTGCCACGCCCACCGCTTCCAAAAATTTTTAAATAATTTGTTTTTAAATACATAAACATGCTATATCAGATATAAAAGGCTGATAATTGGATCTTTTTATACCATTCGATCATTGAGAATGGTGAAAAATGGTATACTAAGTTTGTGGAAATGTATGTACCAGCCAGAAGAAGGCGTGGCAGACCACACAAATTATATATAGTTTTGCTCAGGATCACTAGTCGAGTCGATTGAGCCATGTCCGTCTGTCTGTCCGTCTGTCTGTCCGTCACGCGTCTGTGTGAACACACAGATCTCAGCTATTATAAAAGCTAGAGACACCAAATTTGGCATGAAGGTGTATAAGCATCACAAGCTCCTGGAGCTTATTTTAAATTTGAAGCGCCACGCCCACCGCCTCTGAAAATTGATTAATAAAAGTTTGAGTTTGCTTTGTGACGGAAGTATTAAAGTTTCAACGTTTTGCTTTAACACACACATAGATATATATTGATGTCATCGTCGCGATGCTTCGATTCAGCCGTAGCGTGTGTAAAGCTGACTGCTACGACATTTTCATATGTAGACAACGGTATTCAAAGCTACATAGATCTAATTTAAACAATAGGTGGCAGATGAACAGTGTGATAATATCTTTCGAAACTGGGCGTATGGTATCTTACAGTCGGGTGCGCTCGATTGTAGCTTTCCTCACTTGCGTGCTCTGGTATTTTTTCCACAACGACACCGTATATATTCGATCGTTCACTTTGACAATTGTGTTAAATAAAATGAAATAAATTAATGCTAGATTACTTCGCTCTGTGCACGGTTTGAATTTCCAATTTGAGGATAGTTTTGTAATTTTCATTTTCGCGCAGCATTTAAAATCCACACACAGTATGAAAATTATAATAATCAGTGCAACATGTTGCAATCAGTTGGTATTTTTGCAGTTCGCTTTTTGGTTTTATTTTTAGTTTGTTTTTTTTTTTTTTTTTTTTTCTGGTGTCGGAAACAAGTTAAAACGTTCTCTGTGGCAGGCGAAATGTGTCAAACTTTTTGGGATGACTTGTAATTATTTTTGTAATTTAATGTTAAATGACATAAAACAGAAATTGGAATATTTCAAAAGTTTCAAATCGAAACGAAGTCGAGCACATGTGTGCTATATGGTATATATATGTGTATATGTGTGTGGTATTTATGGGGATTTACATATATGTGGTATATAGTATGCGTAGCTGGTGTGGGCTACGTTGCGACTTGCGTCAGTCGCCTCACAATGGAAATTAACTTTGAAAGTTGGCCACACACACACGAGGCAAGGACGAGCAACTTTACGCTGGCAGGGAATACTCTGCCCCCCCGCACCATCCTCCCCCCCCAACTTGGACTCCCCCCGCGAGGCATCCACGTTCATCTGCGCTTCGGCATAAACAAACGAATTGTACATTTGGGAAAATAAAACTTGTTGTATGATTTCTGAAAGCTCTTGCAAATGCTTTCATAGTTTAGCACTGCGCACACACGCACACACACTCCCACACACACCTACATACACAGAGTGTATCTCACAGAGATATGGGGCACAGAGTTGCCTGTTGAGTGTTATCTGGCTTCCATTTGTCGTTGGCCACTCGACTGGGCCTTGCCTGCCTTCCTCTCTCGCTCTCTCTCTTACTATCTCCCCCTCTCCCTCTCTCTCTCTTCCTCTTGCTCTCTCGCTCTTGCAATCTGTCGTCTGCATGTTTTTTCTGTCCTTTAAGCAATTAAGCCGAGTGCGTCTAGATAAATTATTTTATATCCTAGAGAGATACCCCGTGCCAAGCAGAGCAACCTCTCTTTCCCTCTCCTTCTCTCTCTCTCTCACGCTCTGTTGCTCTGCATTTGCATGCTTATTACTTATTCTTTATGTCGTTGCTGCATACCACGTACTGCTGTGTAGGGTATATATGCTAGGTCAACTATTTAGTGTAGCTGCTTGTTGTGCTCTTATTACAGGGTATTTCACGGCCGTGTCTGGCACTGTGGCTGCGCATGCAGGTGTTTTTTTTGGCCACTCCCCCCCGTTCCTCGTCCCTCGTGTCACTTGTCACAATTTGGGCATTTAACATATATTTCTCTTATCAAAATTGTCAGCATTGCCAACTTGTTTATTGCATTTCAGTTTCTCTCTCTGTCTCTTTTTATGTCTCTTTCTCTCTCTCTCCCTTTCTCTGTCCCTGCTGTCTCTGGCGAAATAGTCATATCACTAACACATCGTTAGAGAGCTCTGCTTGCAGTTTTTGAGTCTTTAATCCAAGAGGAAACTTGCCTGTCCTTCAAACTGCTAAGCAGAAAGATACCCTGCCTTCCTTTCAGGGTAGATATGCACAGTTTAATGCGCTTGTTATGTTTCAATTGGGAAGTTATAATTATGAAGCACAAAAAGTGCTTATTACATTTACAGGGTATCTATGTGCGTTACAATGGCCATATTACAGGGTATTTTTGACTTATGCACATTTTCATGGTGCGGCAAAATTTGCTTTACATGGAAAATAAATTATTGACTAAGTAAAAGGTACTAAACAAATTTACAGGGTATACACAGCGAGATTGTAGGGTGTTTTTGGCTTGTAAAACATTCTTCTCGTAGAAGAACCCAAAAATGCATTACGAAAAAGTGTAAGTAAAATTAAAAAATGCATTTACAGGGTATACAGGCAGCTCATCATGCTCGCAATGTAGGGTATTCAAGCTGCTTAAGCCAAAACTTGTTCCATATTAACAACTTCAAAGCTTCTGTTAGCAATTGAAAGTGAGAGAGCAAGAGAGAGAGAGAGTGAGCATGAGAGTTGAAGAATGAAAGACAGAGAGAGGGAGAGAGAGAGAGAGAGGGAGAGGGAGACAGAGAGAGCTCACGACTGCCGCCAAGAAGTGACCTATTTATGGAGAAGCGATGCGAGATAAACGCGGCAAATTCCGATGCATAGAAGAGGAAGAGGAGAAACACGGAATGGAAACCAATAAATAAGCCAAAGAGGTGAGGCGCAAGTGTCGAAAGAGAGAGCGGGAGAGAGAGAGGCAGAGAGAGAGGCGCGTGGTAAAAGTAACGCTCTGTTGTGGTTGCGGTTGCGTCACAAGTATCTCAAAGATACAAACGACACACGCACGCGATCGATGCGTGCTGCGCGGGGGGGGTAAACGAGGCAAGCTGAGGCGACGACGTCATCTCTCACATTGTTCTGTTGTTGTCATCTCTTTTTAATGCTCATTGAGCTGACGCTGCATGCGAGATGCGAGGGAGGGAGGGGCTGGGCGGGGGGAGGGGCAGATTAACTTTTTAAATTGTGACATTGTGCGTGTCACAAGACGCTGTCAAGGTAACTGAGCATGAGCTGCCTAATCTGTGGACAGTTGCCAGACGACGATAGGCTCAACACACACACACACACGCACACACGCACACATAGGCACACATAGGCACACATACCTCATTTGTTTGTGTGCAGATGACAAGCGGATTTGCATGAGAACGTGCAGCAAATTGACAAGATAATTAAACAACGAGCGCAGCAGAAGCAACAAATGCAGACAAAGCCACAGCCACAGCTACAGCAACAGCTATAGATACAGATACAGATGCAGATGCAGCTGCAGATACAGCTACGGATACAGCTGCAATAAGTGTAGCAGGAAGGAGGAGCAGCTGTGGGGGGCAGGAGGAGGCAGCAAACTAAACTGCTGTCAACAAGTTCGAATTGAAATCAAATCTTGTGAACACTTCTGTTTTCATTTGTCTCCCTCTCTCTCTCTCTCTCTTGACTGTCTTGTGTTTTATTTCCCTTTGCATTTTTATTGTCACTTTCTTTGACATCTTCATTCAAATTGTCCAGCACATGTTTCTCTTGCCTCAGCCCCCCAACCCACACCCCCGTCACAAAGTTTATCTTCGCATCTTTTGGCCTCGGCTTGGGCCATCAAGTTCTTCTTCATAATGTCTCTGTCTGCAGCTCACTACCCGTCTCTCTCCCTCTCTCTCTCTGCCTGTCTCTGTCTGTGTCTTCGTTGCACTCTCGATTTGGCTTCAAACAATTGCAGAGCACATTGAAAGTGCCCAGTTAATTAAACGGTATTTCAATCGAGAGCCCTTTTTGTTGAGACAAATAGAAAGACAGAGACAGGGAGACTGACAGAGACAGACAGAGAGAGAGAGAGAGAGAGAGGGGGGGGAATAGGGACTATGCAATTCACAGAGCTCTGTTTTTATTAGCTTCTGCCCCGACATGCTGCAAGCGCAACATGGATATCCTTGCAAATTAACAACTCGCTTCACTCAACTGTCGAAGATTTTTCTTGGCCACAGATTTTCCAAACTTAGCCCCTAGACACATGCGGCCCTACATGGTAGTTCATTAATACATGTGGAGGGGGGGAAGTGTTTGCATTCGAAACTCATTTGCCCAGCGAATTTCTGCGAAAGAGTTCTCTCTCTTTCTCTCTCTCGAAGACTCCCCTTTTCTAGGAAACATTTTGACAGTTATTGAATGCGTTCTAAAAACTTGATGAAACTTGGATGGGTACAGCCTGTGCTTCTGATTACTGCACATAGAGTCGAAAATCGAAAGACAGATCAAGTCGTTCCTAATTAATAATGTTAATAATTTATTAAATCTTAATAATTTCCAAGTAAATTGTTCTACTCTCGTTTTAGACTAAAGTATTTAAATATTTCTATTGTACATCAATTTAAAACAAGAAAGAAAGGCTACCTTCGACACGCCGAGGGTTTTATATAATTGCAGTTACTCCACATATTAAATCTGCCGATAGGTTCTATGGTAGCTTAACAATATATCTGTCCAATTTTAACAAAACTTGCATAGCATTTAATGGATATTATAACCCATATATCAAGAATGTTTCACAGCGATACCATGAAAAATGATTAAAGTCAGCCGATAGGTTCTATGACAGCTATAGGATATATCGGTCCAATTTCGATCAAATTTTGATAGCCTTTTACGGGTATACTTAGACATATATCGAGAAAGTTTCACAGCGATATCTTGAAAAATGATTCAAGTCGGCCGATAGGTTCTATGGCAGCTATACGATATATCGGTCTAATTTTGATCAAACCTTAACAACCTTTTAAGGGCATTCTTAGACATATATCGGAAAAGTTTCATAGCGATATCTTCGAAAATTACAAAATTCAACCGATAGGTTCTATGGCAGCTATACGATATATCGGTCTAATCCGGCTCGTTCCGACTTATTTACAGCGTGCAGCAATAAGAAACATATATACCAAGTTTCATTAAGATAACTCTAAAACTGAGGGACAGATTGACATTGCAAAGTCTGACGGACAGACAGACGGATAGACAAACGGACGAATGAACGGATGGACGGACGGTTAGACGGACGGACGGACGGACATGGCTAGTTCGACTCCCCTATTGATACTGATTAAGTATATATACTTTATAGGGTCGGAGATGTCTCCTAAGGTGCGTCGCAACCTTCTAGCCAAAATTATATATAATTTTATATATCATAGATGTATAAGGTATACCAAAATGGTATAAAACCTTCAATTCTAGGTGTGTTTTTTAGGCTTAATCCAAGCATGTGAGAGACCAGTTAACCCAAAAGTTCCCACCTGAGTCTTACCATTCCACCTAATAACCAGATACATATATAAGTTGATGAAAAGAAAACCTAACCTAACTAACCTTAAACCCCAAGCCGATAATTGCCAATCAATGCAGTCCCTGGATTTTAAATTTATTGTACCACCAACTGTTTTATAAATAGATGCCAAGGCAATAACTCAGCTAAACATCAAAATCAAATTCATTTATCATATATAATATATATATAACATCGGCTACCAATTAATATATTTAACACACATTCGAGAGCAGAGCGAAGAGTTGCCTCAACTAGAGCGCTGAAAACAAATCAGTTTTGTGGCGCTTTAATAAAATTTCCACGATTTTCAGATCTTCAGATTGGAATTCAATTAGGTTAGGTCTGAAGTGTGAGGAGGAAGGGGGTGGGGGGGTCTAATCACAATCCGCATCACGCATTCACCTGAAACTGCGCGCTCGCCGGGTCGCTTGGTCAGCGGGTCGAGATCGAAGTAGCAAAGAGAAAGAGATAGCAAGAGAGCGTAAAAGAGAGAGAGAGCGAGATAGCAAGAGCGATAGAGAGACTTTTACTTTGCGTTTGAGCTTAATGAATTTCAAGTTTCGCTTTAACGCGTCGACAATAAACAAAAATCGTTTCTCGTTCGTTTTGTTTGTTTTATGCGCATAATTTGAAATTTATTTTATGTCTTATTAATTTTACATAACGTTCCAAAGCGCTGCTATTGTTGTTGTTGTTTTCTTGGTATTTATTGCTGCGGCTGGTTCTGCGACGCCGACGGCGGCTGCGACTGCGACAGCGACGCTTCCGCGAGTGTGGGAAAAAATAAATAAGGAATGGTCCATCGACATTTTATGACGCATCTCTCCCTCTCTCTCTCACTCTAACTCGAGCGCAGCAATTAACAGCAAAAGTAAAAGTTGAAAAAGAAGCGAAAAAAAAAACCGAAAACCTGCAGCCAATTTGGAAACTTAAGCGCGTCGTCTTTTGGCCGTTTTCTGGCCATGCTTCACCCATGTCAATCGGCAGCTGCCGCCCCCAAGCTGAGCTGAGGCAGGTGCGCCAAGGAAGCCCAAGGCAGCGAATGGCAGCTAAGCTGACAGCTGTGTGCCCAGCCAGGGCCATGTGGGAGTCCTCAGTCAACCTCAATCCACCGCAATCCACACAATCCACACAGTCCACACAGTCCGACGATTGCTCGACACTTGACGCGATTTGAAAGCGCCTCCATTGTTGCCGGCCAAAGGTGGCGGAGGGGGGGGGGATCCCATTTGATTATTTATGGCACCCTCTGTCAATACGAATTTGTCACAATCTCTGGAAAGCGAAAGTCAAAGCGAGATCGATGCGGCAACCAGCGCGATTTCGTCGCAGTCATCGTAAAAGATTTCGACGCAGCTCATAGTCGATGCCAGACAGCCGACAACAACAGCAGCAGCAGCCGCAGCAGCAGCGCCTCAAGATCACCCGATCAGCATCTGTCCAGGAGCAGCATGTCGCACAGACACAGCACAGTGGGCCTTATAGCCGTATTTGCGCTCATTTGCGCTGCGTTGGCTAAGCAAGAGAGCACAGGTGAGAGCGGGTAGAAACAGAGGGGAAGAGCGAGAGATGGAAAGAGAGAGAGATCGAGGGAAAGAGAGCCAATTAATGATCGAACTCAGAGTCAATCTGATCTTTTTTTGTTCCACTGTACCTACTATATTTTATATCTCCTTTAGTACAATTTATTCGGTAAAGAAAAGTTTCCATTTCATTTGGGTCTTTTTCGACTTTAGAATAGATTTGAAGCAACTTTAGATAGAAGACATCTACGATCTCATAAAGAGTGCAATCAGCATCAACAACCGAGTCGAAAGAGCCATGTCCGTCCGTATGAACACCTAGATCTCAGCTATTATAAAAGCCAGAACTACCAAATTTGATGACAACATGTCTTATTAATACGAGTTTGCTTTAGAATTTGGCCACGCCCTTCTCCGCCCCCCAATATTGAAAAATAGGCGCTGTAAGCGCAATTTCAGCTTACCAATTTGATTTTTAGGTTTAGAAAACAGTTATGTGACACTTTGAACATGTTTGAAACAGAAAATCCTTTTTATATATCGTTTTATCTGCCTAGATATGTCAGTTATTGAATATACTTTCATAGATAATATGTTAGGTTTCTCTTATTAAGAAATCCTTAATGTTATAGCCAATTGTTGTTGCTCTTACTGCCGCTTTCCTTTCAGTTCGCCAATTTGGTGGTCAGAACTTTGGCAATGGCCTCGGTCAGGGCGTGGGTCCCATTGGAGTGGGTCCGGGACTTGGCATTGGCGGCGGCCCTGGACTGGGGCCGAGCTTTGGCTACCCCCAACCAGGTGGCGGCGCGCAGGGTTGCCCGCTGTGCGACTCGTCCGTTTATAGCTACTGTTCGCACAAGATGGTGCACGATGCCTGCTGCTGTGATTTTTCAGGTAAGTTCAGATAAATGTGGCATAAATAATCATAGATTTTGCAATCTACTCGGGATTTATTGGGACTGCGTTGTGATTTGATTTCATTAAAGCGAAACTCTTGATTTACTCATAATTTATTTTTGAATTTGGGTAGAAATGAAGCATAAATGCTGTACTACAATGCAAGTCTTCTCCACTTTACACAGGTGCCCCACAGCTGAGGCCTCCACAGTGCGCCTACTATGACTGCTCCCTGCTCTACGCCAAGTCGTGCTATGAACACGCCCTCATCCGCAACTGCTGCTGCAACAGTCCCTACTAGAGAAGGAGAGAGGAAGGAAAAGAGCGAGGGTTGCTCTTTCTTTTACTAATTTATTGAACCTCTATGTAACCAGTTTAAATTATTTTACAATATATCTCAGCTAACTTATATTTTTTTTTAAATAAAAATTAAAATAGAAAAAATTATTTTAAATTTTTATTAATGAAATTAAAATTAAGAAAAAATATTTTTCATAATATTTGCATTTCATTTTAATTTGAAAATTTTTTATCAAAAAATTACGAGCATTAAGGTGCCTGATCTTCCATCAGAGAGATACAGATATAACTTTACTTACCACAATATTTTTCGATATATTGATATCAATTGAGAGATTATACCCAAAAAGATTATAGGATCTATTTCACATATAGTTCTGTAACAAAGTCTAGTCATATTCTCTAAGCATTTATGAAATTGAGAATGAGTTAAGCTATATAGCCTGTATGGTTTCCAAATCATATTAAGCCCAATTACTTTAATTGTAATGCAAAAGAAACTAGACTCTTGTAGCCCATTTGGTACCCAAATATTTCTCTAAAGAATTCAGCATTAAAATTGTCACACAGCTGCTCAAATTTCTTGATTATTTCAGACCCTTTTTATAATATTTAATTTTCCCCTTTATAATACCCCCATTATTTCCTTTCCTTTTCAAGAACGTTAATCCTTAACTGAAAGAAAAAAAAACCCTTTTTCTTTTGCCTTCGCTTTGCCAATTTTATACATTCTCTTATCGTCTTTCGTCTGGGATAAAATCTTCTGAAGAATACGCTATGCAGCATTAAAACAATCCGTGGTTCAGCTGCTCCCTCAGGAGAAAAAGAAAGAGACAGATAAAAAGAAAGAGAGAGAGAGGGGAAAATGTGTGCAATATTGCCGTCGGTTCCAGGGAGTTACTGAATACGATTTTGCATATTCTTTCCCTCCGAATCGGAGCTTCCATCTGCATTTAAGCCGCAAGAATAAATAAAGTTTACTATGACAGCGCGACTCAAAACAGAAAGAGGCAGCAGCAGGGCGGGCCGGGGGACGGGGGGAGGTGCGCGGCTATTGTCGGCGTGGTTTGTTGTCTGTCCACGGGAGTCACTTAATAAAGCGATTTATGCTAATCAAGCAAAAAGTATTTTTAAGTTACAGAAACTGCGTCTCCCAAGGGGGAGAGAGAGAGAGGGGAGAATATCTGGACCGGTCTCGCGGCGACAAGAGCGACGCCATGAATGAAAGTGAAAATTCCTACACACACACACACACACACGCACGACTAAATACACACTTACACGCATAATATGCTGATGCTCAGGAGCGTCGAAAAGGGGGGAGACTGGGGAAGGCCGCGCCTCGAACTTGGAATTTCTGTTTCGCTTGGATTACGAAAGACTTTTGAATATTTTTAATATTTGATTTAAAATGTGAAAGCGCAAACATGACCCCAGAAGTTGTGCGCCCAGGGTGTTGTTGTTGTCGCTGTTGTTGTTGTCTCTTTCTTTCTTTTTGTGAATTTATTGTGCATGTTGCTTTTTAATTATTGTTTTTCCAAAATTTGTTGTTTATAAAACAGTCCGATTTGCTTTCATTTAAATACATTTTGAAGTTGTTATCGAAAAGTTGCAGGGAGTGGCCGGCGGCATGGCGACTGTGTGAGGAACTGTGGCAACTCTGGTGGGGCGAAGAGAGTCTACTTAGCTGTAGAGAGGTTTTGCATTTATTTACTTACGTTCCACTCGAGGCATGAGTATGACATCATATTACTTTGCCAACTATTCTTATACAACTTAAAGTTATATCAAGGAAAGCAGAAGCGTAGGGAATATAAGTTCTACACTTTTTTGTGGACTTGTCAGTAGGGTATAAGACCTGCTGGACATAAAGATTAATCTATTTTATATTGATTATAATTACTTAATACTTTTTATATATTATGGTATATTAACTTTGGCCAGAAGTTTGCCACGCACCTTAGAAGACATCTTCGACCCTATAAAGTATACATATTCTCAATCAGTATCATAAGGGGAGTCAAATTAGACATGTCCGTCCGTCCGTCGGTCCGTCCGTCCGTCTGTCCGTCCGACCGTCTGTCCGTCCGTCCGTCGGTCCGTCCGTCCGTCGGTCCGTCCGTCTGTCCGTCCGAACGTCTGTCCGTCTGTCGGTCCGTCCGTCTGTCCGTCCGTCTATCCGTCTGTCCGTCCATCCGTCCGTCCGTCTGTCCGTCTGTCCGTCTGTCCGTCCGTCCGTCCGTCTGTCCGTCCATCCGTTCGTCTGTCCGTCCATCTGTCCGACCATCCGTCCGTCCGTCCGTCTGTCCGTCCATATGTCCGTCTGTCCGTCTGTTACAACTCAAACTAGTCCCTCAGTTTTAGAGCTATCTTGATGAAATTTGGTGTACATATTTCTTAATGCTGCACGCTGTAAATAAGTCGGAACAAGCCGGTTCGGACCGATATATCGATTTGCTACCATAGAACCTATCGGTCGAATTTTGGTATATTTTATGTCCGAGTGAAAATTGTATTTTGTATTAAGAGAAACTGCAATGGTATTAAAACTTTAATTAATTCAGTAAGTTGTTCCATTGTTGTCATATAACTGCCTATCTGCTATATATACTATATCAACTTCATAAACTCTTCACATTTCCACATCAGCCTAGACAATCATCTTTAGTAACTCGACTCAACCATGATCAATTGCCAAGCGCTTAAAGCCTCAACTACTCATAACATGCAGCGCCAAACAAACACACACACACACACACACACACACACACACACTGCAGTGCGGCACTGACAACTCACTGCGGTCAGGGTATAACAAGGTCGGGTTCAAGTTCTGTTGACGCAACAATTGTGCGGGCAATCAAGTGTTTGTGCCGCTGTTTGTGCCGCTGTTTGTGTGCCATGTTGTGTGCTGTGTGTGTGTGTGTGCCAAGTTGTGTAGTGTTGTGTAGTGTTGTGTGTGTTGGGTTTCTGTTTGGGTTTGTTCGCAAATCGACGCCCACGCCACGACAGCGTGCCGCATTGATGGGGCGATTGGGCGAAAGAAATTTAACTTTTTCGCCGCTTTCGAGCAATTGGAGAATTGGCGAATTGAGCTGCAGAACAACTGGCCAGTGGCGAATGATAGAGAGAGGGGGGGGGGGGCGTGGCAGGGGCAAGGAGAGTAGCAGCAGGGGCAACGCCAACAATGAAGGCAACCGAGATAATCACAAAAGTTTTGTAATATTTTCAATTTTTTCCTGTTTTGGCCGCTGCCGCTGCCGCCGCAGCTCAGCCACGGCTCAGCCAACGTCTCTGCGCTCTGCTTCTTTTGGCGTCTCCTTCGTAGCCAGTATTTTTTTTTTTTTTTTTTGGTATTCTTTGCTTCTCTGTGTGTTTTTATTTAATTTTTTTGTTCGCCGTTTGCACTTTTCTAACAATTTCGCTTCAAATGAAATCTTTAATGGATTTCAAAAGGAAAATTTATTTTGACAATGACAATGAATTTTTCCGCATCCCCTGGCCGGCCCCCCTCGCCCTTGCCCTGCCACGTTCCAAGACCCTCGACGCGAGCGCATTTTATTTTATTTATTCATCTCTTCAGTTTCTGCTGCTGCTGTTGTTGTTGTGGCTCTGTGTGTGTGTGTGTTTGCTTTTTGTGTATTTTTTAGCTTTATTGCCGCTGCAAAAGTTTTTAATGAGCGCGCGTTGAAATTTTATCTGTGCGCTGAGCTACACCGACGCCAATGCCGTCGCTGATGGCGACGTTGACGGCGACGGCGACGGCGACGGCGACGCTGCTCGTTTTCCCTTTCGCTTTCGAGGGGTTTTTCCTTTATGAAGTAAACACTCGGAACACGTTTACTTCATCAAATACGCTTAATTAGAATTAGCATCGGAATTTGGCTGGCGAGAATGTGACCATGGCGCCAGCTGAACGCGAAATTTCAAGCAGAGGCGGGGGCGTGGAAAAGGGGGAGTGGCGGAGTTTCTAAGGAGGGTTCAAGTTGTTGTTGTAAATACAAGGACATGAAACAACGCGTTGTTCGTCTAGGCTTAACCTACTAATGGATGCCCTGTAAGTGGACCAACTGGAACTAGTTCCAATTGGATTCGGAATCTATGGTTCTTTGGTGCAGACAATCTAGAGAGAGTAATCTCACTGCAGAAAGAGTGAGTTGAACTCTTAATGAATTAGTTCCAATACAAAGGTTACTCAAGTAGTTCCGCAGGGAATCTTTCAAGGGAACTTAAAACTTAACTAAGTTGATCTTTATAGCTTTGCTCTACTCGGAAAAACAGTGAACTAGTTCCAATGCGAAAGATAGTTCACTAGCAGGTATTCTTTGCATTTGAGTCGCAAACAAGTTCCAGCTGCCTTAAAGGGTATGCCAAGCTGTACCCCATTCAAAGTGAGCCCTACAACCGTGTGGAGGATACTAAAAGAAACAGCTATAAACAATGTATGTGCACACGGAGAAAGGGTACAAGCTGGCAGGGTGTCTCTACGCTCAGCTCTTTGTCTATCTTTCGGTACGCCTCGGTATTACAAGAAGAGCTAAGGAATGCGAAATATTTGTAGAATATGTCAAACGGATTGAAGCTGCTCCCGTTGTCCTGGCAGCCTGCTGCAAGTGGGTCAAGAGGTTGCTGGGCGGACAGAGGGGGAAAGGGGGGGAGTAACAAATATTACTGCCTTAAGACAAGACAAAGAAGCCAATAGCTACAAATATTTCAGATGCCGAGAAGGGAAAAGAGTTTCCCAACTATGCGATAGTTGAGGTAAATCAATTGCGAGTGCTATGCTCTCTCTCTCTCGCCTTGAGATACCCTGTGATTTGCGCTAAACTTCGCTTCGCACTCAGACAGAGACACGCACGCAGACAAACGAAGAAAAGTTTTATTTCTGCAAAACTTTGGCTTGTTTTGTTATCCGATTATGCTGATGAAAAATTCAGGTAAACCTCAGACAGGGCTGCGATATATGTGTGTATATGTATGTATGTAAGGGGGCAGTACATGGGGCGAAAGAATCTTAAAAATTAGGCTCGAAAAGTGCGAAAAGTTCAATCGCAAAATTTAATATTCGCTCAATGTGAAGAAGTTCGCCCAAGTCTTTGACCTCTGACCGTGTTGAAGTTTATTGACTAGACGCCCCCCTAGAAAAAAAAAACACAATTATTTTATGACCTCAACGTTGTTGTTGTTGCTTTCAAGTTTTTGCGGTGCTCAGGTGAAAAAGAGTTGCAACCATTTAAAAAATTAAAACTGTCTGCCTCAAAAACAACAGGCAAATGCCGGGTGTGTGTGTGTACGTGTGTGCGTGTTGGTATATAAAATCCGTTAGCCTTACTGACTAATTGAGAATCAACGCACTATCCAAATTGTAAACGCTTTTTTTCGCCCCACGGTGCTTTTTATTTGCGTAAGCGAGCACTTAGCTCGGGAAAAAACTGTTGAAAATGGCGGGCGCATTAAACTTATTTGCCTGTCATCAGATCAGCCCTACATGCCACGCCCATTCAGACCGCACTCCCAACCCACCTCACTTGCCGGAGTTGATACATGTAGTCAAGTGTATGGAAATTAAACTGTTGCCCGATCACGCTTGCAAAAGTTAGTTTGGAAAGCGTAGCCCACAAAAAAAAATGGGGAATCGATAAAGCTAGCATAAAAAAAAGGGTTTACAACTTTCCGGAAAACTGCGTGTAACTGTCCGAGGGAATCATCTGGTATGGCAAAATATTTCTAATTTAACGCGACACCTGATGCTAATGGAATGTTTCAACTTGATGGCGCCGTGTGCCACAGTCAATATCAAATCGATGCTAATCCCGTTTATCGGATTTGGAGCAATTTTTCCATGATTTTTTTAATGCCGTTTACTCATGTACCTTGTAATCATTTGCCGTGATTCCCGTCTTTTCTTGTGTACCTATTTATCTATATTGTATGTGGGTGTACCCAAGTGTCTTTGTATGTAGCACTTGTACCATGTACCTCTAGGTAGGTGTTACTATAAAGCTCTTTATATCAATGAGCTCATGTACAAATGTACCTATTTGTAGTTTAACATTATATTTAGTACGCCTTAGACTACTTCATGTACCCAAACTTGCTACCTAACCTGCTACAACTCGTACCAATTTGCGCATGTTTAAATGTACCCATATTTGAGACGTACATTTAAAATTACCATTAAGTGTTTCTTCATACATACGTGTACTTTGTGTACCCAAACTAGCAGAGTTATGTACCAACGCGCTCATATTAAAATGTACCCACATTTAAGCTGTACAGTTTAACATTTTACTTTATTACGTTTAAAACATCCTTGTACCTTCTTTCCCCTAATTAGCACAACTTTGTACCCATGCACTTATATTATGGAAAATGTACCCATTTTTGCATTACATTGTTATTTAGTATTTCTTCATTCATTAGCGTACCCAAACTTGGTACAGCATTACCAATGCGTTTAAATAGAATTGTACCTAAATTTACTACTTATATTAAGCTCAGCTAAAAAGTACCCATTCCATTAGTCATGTAGCTATTATGTGTACCTAAACCGTATGTAATAAGAGTACATAAACTATACTGAAACTCAAAGCAGCAATTGCTCTCTGCAAATTAGAAAATGTACTCAAATCGGGCAGCTACTTTAACTTAACTAACTTTCCTTCAATCTTTGTCATCACTCAGAGGTTTCTAGCCTTTTACGCTGCAAAGACAAATCAATGAAAGTCTATGCTCTGGAGCAGGCAGGTACAAGCCAAGCCAACCACTTTGAACATGCTGTGTACTTAGAGTCCTTAGACTAGATTATTGCCCATGGTACACGCCCCCAGATCACTCAGTGTCATCTGCTCTATGGCTGTCCATTGTGTTTGGCTAATTGTTATTATGAGGACATTTTTGCGGTGAGTACTCGACACAATAAAATGCACTAGCTGAGCTCGTACAAAGCGCTTCAAGGGCAGCTAGGCGGTGCTGGGCGTGGCAACTTGAGACGAGGCGAGTCGAGGCGAGGCGAAGCTGCATGTGAGCATACACAATTTGAGGGCAACAAAGAGCCGCGCCAGACAATGGCACAAAGTAAACGGGAATAAAAGGGGCTATTTGATGATATAAACCGAGATGGGCAACGCTTGGGACAACACATTGTTGGTTATGTTCTGGAATTTACTGTATTTTCAGCGGTGCAGCGGTGCAACCTGCGCCGTGTCTCAAGCAGAATGTTGCAACGTTGCAAGCGCAAATCTGTGCACAAATTGAGAATATTTTTTTTGTACTCGAAATTCGATTTGTACCCAATTTCAGGCGGCTTTAACAGAGTGACTGCTTTAAATAGCCAGCCACACTCAGTCCCTCTCACCCACACACACGCACACACACGCGCCTGACGCGTACACATATCGCGATGCCTCGTTACAAATATCGTTGCATACTTTCAGGCTGAAACTTTTTTCTTCCTGCTGCGATACAAAGTTGAAACATTTTTCCAAAATTGACTTGTGAAACGTTAAAGAACACACACACTCACACACACACACTCGCACACACAAATAAATATTTGTATTTGTAGATACACGAGATCGAAATCGAAAATTATGAATTTTATGCCAGGTGCGAAGCGGCAGCTCAGTTACTTCCCGACATTGCCCAGCCCCGCCAAACTGAACTGAATCGCATAGCGCGCGCTTTTATGGCATGTCAAAAGCATATTACAGCAATTAGTTCTCTCGCAGTGGCAATATAAAAAAATACAACTAATGATTTATTTTTTATGCCAAAATTTATCCAATTTATCGCGTGGCGCGTTTGATGCTGCAACAAAATGAAACGAAAAGAAATGCGAAAAAAAATTTGAAATTTGAAATAAAATGTGTGCTTGCTATTTCACTTGCGGCCAAAATTAATTGAAACGACAGCGTAGTGTGTGAAAAAAACTGAGGGACAGAGAGAGAGGGAGACAGCGCATACATATGTCCAAATGAAAACAAGTAACATTTTCGGAACTGAACGATCTGCACGTATTTTTAATCAATAAACTAATATAAGCGTCGTCAAATTTGAATGCGCAATTGCAAGGGAAAAGCGGTTATAATGTCTACACGACTGGCAGATACCCTGCATGTAAGGCATGTGGAGACTATAAGGTTTTCTAGCTGAGCGCACTGGGTAATAAATTGCGTATTATGTTGTCTATCCGAACTCTTCTCTACCCAGCTGATATACCCCTGCGCTCACTCGCTCGCTGCTCTGGGTATTGTAATAAACACGTCGCTCGAAGTCAACTTTCGGGCAGCTGACAATGGAAATAATATTGCAAATATGCGGGATATTTTTCCACTTTCAACCGGCAAGAAAAACATTTATTTATTTACCCCACTCCGCCTCGATACCCTGCAGGCAGGCAAACAGGCAGCGGAAAGGGGGAGAGTAGGCAATTATCTCTTCGTACTTCGTTTCGTTACGGCCGCAAAGTTTATTTGTCGAAATTTGAAATTATCTTGCAGAAATGTTTACTCTGTGTGTGTGTGTGTGTGTGTGTGTTGTTGTATCTACACACATATAATGCCATTACGCTATTTTTCAACTTCATCGAAACAAAAGTCTTCGCCCAACTTCGACGTCTTTGCTTTCATTTCGCGCGCGCCCTAAAAGTATGCAATACTTTTTTCGGCAGCCAAATCGATTCGCAATTCGAACCGAGGCTGTGCTAATGAATCTTTATGGCCAAACAAGTGCTCGATTCTATTCGCCGAGCGGAGCGAGCGAGCATGCGTGCGTGCATCAAATACTCGCAATGGCTTAATGGGCAAAATTAGGCATAAATTGGCATCAACTGTGCGAAATGACTGAAGAGCACAATCCAAAATAGACGTAAAAGCCTGTGAGGCTTTCCAATCGGCATGCCACATGCCACATGCTGCATGCTGCATGCTGTATGCTGCCTGCTGCGTTGACAACTTTCCACAATTAAGTGCAACAACGTGAGCAGCAAGCACAAAATGGACACACAAAAACCGCAAATTTCGAGCTGCATCCATATTTGCACCGCTCCCCCCGGCCCCCGCCCCTTGCTCCTTCCCACCTCAGCAGCCACGCAATGGGTACTTTTCATAAGCTGCCTCTGTAAGCCTGTGCGGCACATTGATGTGGCACAGTCCAGGCGAGGCGACAGCAAACGCATCATAAATGGCACAGAAAGCGACCGCGCTCATGCTGCCATTCCGGCGGGAGCGGGGTAGGCGCAGACGAAGCGCTGCGGGATTATGCAAAGCGGCAACAAACTTGCGTGCATTGTACCCATTTTACAAGAGTTCACCTTGAGGGTGCATAGCAATTCTGTACTGTTTGCCATTGGGTACATCTTTAAGAAGGGAATTGTGTTGGGTACCATGTACCTTCGAGTGGTACATTATGTGAGTGAGAGCATGTACCTAAATGTAGAAAGGAGTCATGGTACACGGTAAACAACCACAAAGCAAAAAGTACCTAAAATTCAAAAGAGTAATCTTTGCATTGCTACTTGGTACAGACCCGAAAGGTAAGGTATTTTGCGCTTAAGCGAATGTACCTAAAAGTAAAAGGAGGGAGTTTATGCCAGAGATTAGTCTGAAGAAATTGATCTTATGGTACACGGTACATGCTGCAGAGCGTGTACCAGGGTGTACCAAAGGTTTGGGATCATTTTAAATACTAATACCTTAAGTTGGTACAAAGTACATGCGCTTAAATTGTACCTGCTTTCAACAAGCCGCTAAAGATGACACTATCTTCGATCGCCATTTAAAACTTGTACGCATTCGATACAGCAGGATGCCGAAGGTACAGACACATACGAGTACAGACACGGTACAAACTCAGACACACTCACATACATTCGATTGTCGATCGCAACCTATAGCTATAATTTATGTTCCGATACCCTGCTCTGCTTCGTACAGTAGTCCTTTTGGCAGCCTGCTCCCCCTTCACTCCCCCACCGCCCTTGCTGTCCACCCTTTGCCGCCACGATGGCAATAAAAACGTCATCCAAGTCGGCGGCGAATGTCGCTTTGCGTCTCCCACTCGGCGCAGAAGTCGCTGAAAGAAAATGCCGATTTATTGTTTGTTTCCGTTTGCCGATTCCTTTGCCGTTGCCAGGAGCTGCACTGCAGCAGCGCCAATTCACCTCACAAAAGCTTCAGTGGCAAGATTCATTGCATTGGGCAAGTTTCGCCTGCCCCTGCCCCTCCCACTCCCCTTCTCTCGCTGCATCATGCGAAGCTTGCCAAAATGCCAACTGGCTGCAATGGCGCACATCCTCTCTCTCTCTCTCGCTCTCTCTAGCCTTTGCTTTCTTTCAGTTCTCCCCCCCGCCCTGCTAGCCAATATTCGCCCTCACGACAACACACTCATTAGTGCCACCGGGTGGCACCACGCACGCCTCGAGCCCAACAATGGGCGTGGTCTAATTGAATTGCAACAGCTTTGAGAGTCGCTTTCCTGCAATACAATGCAATGTGCAGCGTACCGAGATCCGTCATGTAGCCAGGCATATATTGCATACTAGCTTATTGGGTACATTGCACAAAGTACACGGTACACGGTACATGGTGCATGTTACTTGGGCCATAAATAGTTCGAACAGACATGCAACTTGAATGAAATTTCGCTACGCCTCACACAAAATTTAAAAACTGAAATCAAATCTGCCTAGTTTGAGTTGTAACAGCGGGTGGAAGGGTTGAAAAGGGAGGGGGGGTTGGGTAAATCCGAGTTGTTGCTTTTAGTTGAGTTGCTTCGTTTCGGCTGTGCGTCGAGAGCTAAAAGCAAAAGCAGCGCAAACACCACACAACGTAACACAAAATGCCAACAAGCCAAAATGCAGTGGCGCAACAACAGCTACAATAAGTTGCGTGTTTGTGGGGGATCGTGTGGAACTACCCTGTAACGAGTACCTAATAGTATTTGTACTTGTACACATATTTAGTCAAAATAAAGCGTGCGGTACACTTGTACCTAAGCTTATTGATTACTTTTGACTGCTTAAGTTTTTGGTACAGAATTAAACATATTGTTGTACACTTTCGGCATAAGGTACAAGTGTACCTAATATTGTCCAGGCATTTTAGAGCTCTTGGTACATATACTTGTACATATATTATTTTGAGTTTTTGGTACAGAGCTAAATACTTTGCTTTTTACTTGAGGCATGTGGTACAAGTGAGCCTAACTTTTTTAATTGGCTAGCGCAAATGTACCCAGCATATGGTACAATTGTACCTGTTTTCTAAAAGCTTTTAGTAATTTAAGCATACATATTATTTTTCACTAGCCCAAAGCTAGACAACAATACGGGCAGCTGTAATTGTACCCAAATGTTCCTAGTCACAACAAATTGTACCTGTTTTCTATAGCCTGCATTGGGAGCGGTCCGACTAACCCAGTTGCTTTAGTGCTCTGATACAGGGCCTAAAAGCAACATGAATTGGTAGACTTTATTTCGCTTTGCCATTTTGGCTGCATGTACATGTTTGGTACACGTACATGTACACGTGCACACACACACACACACACACACACACAAATGTGCACATATGTAAAAATGCTTTCGACAAATAAATTTTCGCAACAGATAAATCACATTTTATACAGCAAAAGCAGACAGAGAGTGGTAGGGAGAAAGAGAGAGGGAGAGCGGGAGAAGGCGTGGGCGTGGGAGAGAGCGCCCAGCAAAAGCCGAGGGAAAAGAAAAACAATTTGGCCCAGTGAAAATAACCAAAACAACGTGAAAGGAAAAGTTAGTAAAACACGAACGAAACGAAGTCGGAATTTTATTCCGCAATCAAATATAGATTAATTGATTTCACTCAAGTTCGTTAAATTCAAGATGAGAAAGTTCATTTTTCATTGCAGCAATTGTACCGCAAAATCTAAGTAGCCTTGTGTACCTAAAAATTTCCATCCACTTTTTGAATTTTCCTGGATAGTCAACGCAGTCCCGGTGGGGGGGAGTCGAAGTCGAGGCAGGCTATAGACGTAGGAGTTATTAGTTCAGTTTGTGCCACAAAGTGTGCCTGGGCATACGCACAGCAACACCCCTTGACCCTTGACCCCTGCGTAACTCCCCCTTCCACCCCCTCCCCCATCCCTTGTTTGTTGTTGTTCTTTTGGGCCTTTGGTTTTGGGGGTCGCCTATTTGCACAAGAAATATTGATTGTTGCATGTAAATTGACTTAAATATGGCTTGGGCCGTGTACACAGACACACACACACACACACACACACACACACACGCAGACACAAACATACATAGTCACTCTGTTTGGGCTTGTGGGTGAGCATTTTTATCTGCCTGCTAGTTTTGGCATTGATGATATTGCCATTTTCGGGTTTGCCTAGCAGTTGTTGCTGTGGTGGACCCCCTGCCTCTTCCCCCCCCCCACACACACACACACACACACTCGCACACACACACATGGAGTTACAATTTGGACAACCTTTTCGACTGCCGCCTTCAGTTGTCGCAGTCCATAAGCATTTGCAGCTACTTCGTCTGTGCCGCGTCCCTCGCTTCCCCTGTTGGATAGGATTTGAATGCCAGCACAGGCACACTGTGCACACTGTGCTGCAGGCAGGTTACCTTAGCTAAGGCAGAGAGAGTGACAGAGAGAGAGAGAGAGAGAGAGAGAGAAAGACTTGAGTTTACCTTAGACATATTTGGCTAGACTGAGCTCTGCCATAAAGATTGCCATAAATATTTGAAATCTATCAAACGTAACCTAAGTAGCTGTCTGCAGTACAGGGTATTTGCCAGTCGGTAAGGCAGCAATGCTTTGTGCATTGCCTAAGCATTGATTTAAAATTTGCTGATTTTTAGCGTGGCACAGCATAAGAGTTGCCACAAGCGTGTGCGAGGGAGAAGAGGGAGAGGAAGATGGCAAGAGAGAGAAAGAAGAGATAGGGAGTGAGTAAGAGTGAGCGAGGCAGAGCGAGTGAGTGTAAGACCTTTGCAATTGGAATATGCTGCCTGACTGCCTTGCCGCACTTTGCCAGAACTACAGCATACTCTACCACATACTTCCCTCTACCTCCTCCTTTCCAGCCCGCTCCTTTTCCTTCACACACCAACCCACCCACCCTCCACCCCCCCCCATTAGCCGAGCGTGTTTTGGCTGTTTGCTGTTGGCTCTGTTGTTGCTACTATAATTCGATTAGATTTTGTTTCAGATTACAAATTCAATTTAAATTTCAATCATGAATTGTAGCATTCTGCCTGCCTGGGGGTGGGGCGGCAAGAAAGTAGGTTGTGGGCGTGGCCAAAGTGTTTGCGGTTTCGGTTTGATTCGGATTTCATGCTTGTTAACACATCGTTGGCAGAGGCCGAGCCTGAAGCCGAGGCAGGCCCCAAATGAATTGTGGCTTCAATTGAAGTTACTTAAAGGGCAATGGGAAGGAAGAAGGGGTGGGGGTGGGGAGGGGGAGGGGAGTTTGTTATTAGCCACATGCGGTCAACTAAGAAATGCGGCCAAAACGCGAAGACGTGACATGGCGGCGCACACCTGAGTTGGGTGGAAGGGAAGGAAAGGAAGCTGAAAGAGACAGTCCGACTGCAGCTTTAGGATGTCGTCGAGCTACGCTCACACAGCACGTACAGGAGTAAGGGAGGGAGGTAGGGATGCGGGGGTCAGGGGCAATTCTAGCGTATGAGCTGCACTGGCAACGAACGCTTGCTCCACTGTGCGAGTTAAATTTTGTGGAAAAATGCATTCATGTGCATCGAACAGTGAATCCGATGGAGCACAGCCACGCCTACCGCCCAGCAAACGAGAGAGAGAGAGAGAGCCAGACAGACGCATGTGCTTACATGTGTCGGCTCCGCATCCGCTGCAGCTCATCCACATATCCGCACATCCGCATCTGGCGGTGGCGTCGCTGCCACTGGCAACATTTTATTTCAGAGCGTGTGTCGCTGCTTAGAAATATATTAAGCGTCGCTCAACCTTCTTCAGCCCGGCTAACCCCCCTCCCCTCTCCTCTACGCCCCTGTCCGCAAGGCATGACGGTTATTTAACGTTGTTGTTACTGTTACTGTTGCAGTTGTTGTTGTTGTTGTTGTTGTTGTTGGCTGCTGCTGCTGGCGGCGACATTGCGCGGAAGTATTGAAAATATTGAATGCTATAAATCTGCTGCCACGCCCCCTCGCCAATGTCGCAGCCGCCCACTTTGACGCATCGTGTGCAGCAGCAACGGCAACAACATCAATAAATGACCCACCATAAAGCAAGCAAAGAGTGCGGACAGCGTCGTCGTCGCCGTCGCAGTCGCTGTCGCAGTCGCTGTCGACGTCACTTTTGATGCAGCTCACGTGACTTGTCGCGCTGCGCTTTGTTGTCCCAGTTGGTCGATCATTCAATTACTTCCCCGGTCGACCTACTCTCGGTCTCTCTCGGCCTCCCCCCTCCTCTCCTAGCCACGCATCACGCATACGCAGCGTACGCACATCAAGTCGGCCCTAACCCAATTGAATAACGATATGTTTGCAGGCCAAAATTCTCTTTCGCCTCCGTTTTCATGTCTCTCGTCTCTCTCGTTTCTCTGACATATTGCAAATTTCATTTGACAACATTTTCCCGCACGACAAGCAGCAGCATTTTTCCGCCCCCCCTTTTCACCCTACGTTCATCAAGCAAAAAACATGTGCATTTCGAATGAGAATTTTCTGTTCGTATAGTCCAAAAAAAGAGAGGGTAACTAATACTTTCCCAAAATTTCATCATCCGAAAGTCTGGCTTCATTACGCTAGTTTTTCCGCAATTTTTCGCGGGGTTTTTACCGTCATTACTTGATTTGTGCTCAGTGTAACTTACCAAAAAAAATACCCAAATTTGTGATGGATTTTTGGCACGACTTTTTCGTATTCACAATATCGACAAATTTGTGAGACTTTAAGTTATTTTCGTGCAGAGTATTAAGAACAAAATTTGATTTTATTCTAGCCAAAAGCTTGTAAAAGGCGGGTTGTCACATGAAGGAGATCTTTATGGCAACTTTATTGCATCTTTATAGCACATTTAAAGGCCATTTGTAACATCTTTATAGCTCTTTATAGCCAATTTATAGCATATTTATAGCATCTTTAATGGCAAATCATCCTTAAAACATCTTTAAGCCGTCTTTATAGCAAATATAAGGCAACTTTAAAGCAACTTTATAGCATCTTTTAACTATCTTTATAGCATATTTAAAGCATCTTATAGGATCTTTATAGCAACTTTAAGGTATCTTTATAGCAAATTTATACCATATTTATAGTAACGTTAAATCCAATTTATAGCATCTTTATAGCTACTTTAAAGCAACTTTGAAGCATCTTTATAGCTACCTCAAAGCAACTTTAAAACCTCTTTATAGTATCTTTAACGTATATTTAAAGTATCTTTAAAGCCAATTTATAGGATCTCTATAGCAACTTTAAGGTATCTTTATAGCAAATTTATAACAAATTTATAGCAACTTTAAAGCCAATTTATAGGATCTCCAAAGCTCCCTCAAATCAACTTTAAAGCATCTTTATAGTATTTTTATAGCATATTTAAAGCATCTTTAAAGCTAATTTATAGGATCTCTATAGCAACTTTAAGGTATCTTTATAGCAAATTTATACCATATTTATAGCAACTTTAAATTTAATTTATAGCACCTTTATAGCTCCCTCAAAGCAACTTTAAAGCAGGATCTCTATAGCAACTTTAAGGTATCATTATAGCATCTTTATAGCTCCCTCAAAGCAACTTTAAAGCAGGATCTCTATAGCAACTTTGAGGTATCTTTATAGCAAATTTATACCACATTTATAGCAACTTTAAAGCCGATTTATAGCAAATTTATAGCATATTTAAAGCAACTTTAAAGACAATTTATAGCATCTTTATAGCAAACTTATATCATATTTATATCTTCTTTAAAGACAATTTATGGTATCCTTATAGCAACTTTATGGCAAACTTTAAGCAACTCTAAATCATCATTATAGCTACTTTAGAACAACTTTATTACAACTTCAAAGCATCATACCACCTTGACAGAAAATGTAGAGTATTTTATAGCACACACTTTGTGCCGAACTAAGTCATTGAGCCACTTAACATGCTCGAAAACAAGTCAATCAATTTGATTGCATTCCAAAAATGCTTTGTAACAAAAACTAAAAAATTTTATAAATTGCATTCACCTTTTGTGCAGCATAAAAATAATAAATATTAAGAAACAAATTTCGCTTCACTTGCTCTAAGCTATTTTCATAATTCACTTTTCAAACAAAACAAAAAAAATTCAAATAATGTTCACATGAAATCTGGAATTAATTGACTTTAAAATCCCCTTTGGAACTGTATTTCATTTAGTGCGCAACGAATTCCAAATGATTTCCGCTCCCTCCCCCAGCCAAGCCCTGCGAGGTGGCAAATTTTCATCAAATTGCGCATCCTTTTCGCACCTGACAGGCCTCCTCGAGGCAAACGCGAAAGGAGAGAGAAGAAAAAAAAACTGCACGATTTTTAAGTAGCTTAAGCGGTGCAGGGGGCGGGTCAGAGGTCGCCTGCCGAATAATGAATTAGATAAATATTTTGCCTGTAAATGGAACGTAATGAAAAGCACGCTTAAGTTACTCCAAAGCCAAATCAAACACTGAAACATTGCCGATGGCGGTGGAGGGGGAGGGAGAGGGGGAAAAGAGGGAAGTATTGACAGAGAGCGAAGTAGACAAGGAGCCCAAGAAAGGATGACGATGCCGATGATGGCGCTCGAGTGCATAGCAACGCTGGCCAGGGGTAACTGGATGCCAAGAGATATTGAGACTTGGCTTATCGAGTGTCCCGCAACACCAAGCCGCCGAAGTAGAAACACAAAGAATGAAAGAGTGTGAGAGAGAGAGAGAGAAGCGAGTGGGAGGCAGGTCAAGGCGACAATTAATCATGGGGCTGGTAAAAAGGCTTGGGCAAATGGGAAACAAGTGAAGCAGAAGGCCAATTAATTAAATTATGTTCCCCCTCCCCTCTTCCCTCTCTCGCCTACAGCCCCGTGCCTGTTGCCTTGCCGCCACAGCGTATCTTATAGCGGGTGCAGACTGTAGTTGTTGCTGCAGCTAAGCGGAGTGTGCTCTTATGATATATGGCAACAAGGCTGGCATGAGGACCAGCTACATATGTAACTGTGTAGCAGGGGGACACTTGGCACAGAGACAAAGTGAAAGACAGAGGGAAAGGAGGGGAGTGAGAGAGAGGGGGGAGAGCGTGCGAAAATAACGAAGACAAAAGCCGACAACATTGGCGACTTGCATGACGTATTATTCATTTCACTCGAAATTGACACAACCACTTAGAGCAACAATATCGGGCGCCATTATTCATGCAGCGCGAGGGAGCGAGAGGCAGTGAGTGGGAGCGAGAGGCAGCAAGATGTTGCCGGCCATGTTTAAAACAAAAGATGCGCGTAGGCTGTGCAGACAGAAAGAATGATACAAAGAGGAAGAGAGTCAAGTGTAGCAGGCATAGACAAGCAGAGCGTGAGAGAGAGGGAGAGAGAAAGAGAGAGAGAGAGGGGTAAGCGACTGCGAGTTAGGTTTTGGGGTGGGGGCTGCTCTCTCAGCGCCAACAACAATACATTTCCGACTGGCGTTACCATTTCCGCTTTGGCGCTGCGAGGACGACCTGTGACCCTTGACTGGCCGGCGACAACGTCGCCCTGAAGTGGGACGCGTGGAGTGGAGTGGAGCAGGTCGTAGAGTTCATCAAGTCTTACTCTGATCTCACAGGGCACTTGCTATATGCAGACAAAGATATGGGGATTAGGTACTTCTATCTACAGTCGATCAAGCTGAAAGAGTTAAATTAGCATATGCAAAGCATCAATCAAGCAGCTTTATAGCATCTTTATAGCATCTTTCAAGCATGCTATACAGACTTATATTAAAAATGCATATTTACAGCTTTTGTATAGCATATTTAAAGCATTAATTTTGCTTTATAGCATATTTATAGCATCTTTATATTAATTATACATCTTTATAGCAACTGCATAGCACTTTTAAAATAATTGCATATCAAAAAAGTATCTTTTAAGTATAGTATAGGCATTGGTATGGCTTTATGGCAAATTTATAGCTGCCTTAACTGAATAATACATTTTTATAGCATTTGTATGGCATCTGTATAGCATTTTTAAGACATTTATATATGAGCAAAACATTTTTATGGCATCTGTATTAGCTTTACATACAAACATGCAGTCAGATTCTGGTTATGGTAGCTGGTCAAGTCAAAGCTTTATTATAGCATTTTTATATATCTTCTTTATATCATGTTTATAGCATCTTTATCTTTCCTTTGATTTCATAAAACATGCAGTCAGAAAATCAATCACTGGTAGCGCAAGAATTTCTTTATGGCATAGACATATATACAATATATATTCTTGTATCTTTGGTCGATCTGGCAGTCAAAAGTCTCTTTATATTTTAAGGCGATCGCCAGCAAATCACCCCAAGCCTCTGCTATGCAATTGCAATCACTTTCCACATAAACCATTTATGTCATATACATATAATAATATATATATACTCTGCATATATATACATAGTCGCAACTTATATCGCAGCACCTGCCATTTGCGGCGACTTGGGCCCGACGCAGTCATCATTTGAGGCCGCAATGTGATGCCAGAGCAAATTTCTGCAGCTTGTCATATTTACATTTTATTTTCAATGGCTCTGTGTGTGCGTGTGTGTGTGTGTGTGTGTGTGTGCGGGAGCACGTATGCTCGACAGGCTGTTTAACTTGCGGCAGGCGCATAGTCCACCCTCCCCTCACTGCTTCCCCCTCCCTTCTCTCTGACTTCTCATGCTGCCTGCGTCTTGTTATGCTCAGGTCGAGTACTCGACTCCAGAGCTACGACTGCGACTCTGACTCGGTCTATGGCAGCTACAAACTGTGAACTCTGCACCTTTTCCCGCACTGCCTACTGCCATCTCTCTCTCTCCCTCTCTCGCTCTCTCTCTCTCCTCTGCCCACTGACAAATACGCAATTGACAGTTTGCAGCACGTAGCGCATACAATAACACAACAAGGCACGAACAACGCCAGCAACAGCAGCAACAGAAGCAACAACAACAGTTACAGTATTAACAACAGGCATTACACGCACACGCACACGCACACACACATGCACACGCACACGCACACTCACGTACTGTATCTATATCTGCGGCTGTGGCTGTGGCTGTCCTTGTAATAGTTGGCAATAACTACAGAAAACATCCAGGCGGAAATTGATGGCGCCCAAGCCCGATAGAGCCACCTGCAGCTGTTCAATCATTTCACGTATAGCCAGAACACACACCCACACACACGCACATCCACACACCCACACACACGCACACACTGCGACATAGTGCGTGGCATTAGGAACCGAAAGCAATTAGCAGTTACTGCATTTGCGTAAATCTGCCTTGGATCAATCGGGCAATCAAATCATGAGCATGCTAAAATATTTGTACACACACGACACACACACACACGCACACGCACACGCACGTACCAATGTGTACCAGCGCGTACCAACAGCGTGTACCCTTCGAAAGGCGCTAGGATTTTTATACCTATTGCGGAGCCTAATGGGTTCGCCTAGTTGCATAATGTGCGTAACAGGTTGGCAAGCATAGGCATTAGAGGAAGTACAGAAGGGGAGAGAGAGAGAGAGAGAGAGAGAGAGAGAGAGAGAGAAAGAGAGAATGAGTTATCTTACTCTCAACTAGAGGCTTAAGTGTTGCATCTCTGTCGAGTTGCTTTCCTTGAACTGCAAAGCATTCGCTGCCTAATGACATGAAAGAAGAATCTTGAGCCTTTGGAATCCATTCCACAGACACCATCGGCTCCAACTTGCACCATATCTAGGTTAATTTGTCATTATATTTAAAGCCCACATAAATCTCTTCATACAGTATATCAGATCTGAGAACAGAAAGGTTCGACTGGCAAAGCATAAGGCTCTTTGGGGAGATGGGTTGGGTTTCCTTAGTTGGGTTTCCCTAGTTGGGTTTCCCTAGTTGGGTTTCCCTAGTTGGGTTTCCCTAGTTGGGTTTCCTTAGTTGGATTTCCCTAGTTAGGTTTCCCTAGTTGGGTTTCCCTAGTTGGGTTTCCCTAGTTGGGTTTCCCTAGTTAGGTTTCCCTAGTTGGGTTTCCCTAGTTGGGTTTCCCTAGTTGGGTTTCCCTTGGTACAGTTAGGTTAATGTCTGAGATTAGTTTGTCATGTCAGGAAACAATAAGACCTTTCCGAAAAAAGTTTGGAATTTCCAGAAAGAGCAGAGCTCGTCTGAAAGGAATTTGTCTTGGCTGAGGGAAGTAAAGGTTTCTGGAAAGTGAGGATATCCCTTTTTGGGAAGATTTGAAGAGTATCGCATGATTGAAGCTAGCTTGGTTTGGGCCTCCTGGACTACTTGAGGTAAAATTGAGCTAGACTGGTAAGTTTCAGGCTCAGTTAGAAAACATTTTGCTTACCAAGGAAGGGTAAGTCTACCTCCAGAAGAGTTAAAAATAATGCTCTTCCGTTAAGAGTTAAGCTTGCCTGGAAAAAGTATAGCTGGTGTGGTTAGAGTAAAGCCTGGGAAGAGTTTGACTTCTTAAGGAAAAGTAAACCCCTTCCCTGGCTTGGCAACAGTTCCGAGTTCAGCTTGACTCTGTGTCACCTTTATCAGTATCTGGCATAAGTTTTAATGTCTCAATATGCAGCTTTACTTTCGTAGATCTCTCGCTTTGTCTGTGTGAGTGAGTGTCTGTCTGTGTGTGTGTGTGTGTGTGCCTGTCTGTGTGTGTGTTCGAGTGTGCATGGAATCACTTTAGTTTGCTTTTTGTTTCCAGTTGCCGAACTCGGCTTGAATGCATAATACGCGCTTGCTTTATGGCTCGAAATGTGAATGGGGCAAGGGGCAGGGGGTGGTCTGCCCTGTATCGGTCGACTTTTATGGCCCCGTTGTTGCTGTTGCTGTTGCTGCTCTGCCCTGCTCTCTCTCTCTAATATTTATATTATGTTGAGTGCTCGCTATTAACTAACACCAATGAACGTGCGCGGCGCCGGGGCACGTGTCGTATGAGTGATAAATAAACGATGCGCCAATAGGCCTAGCACAGCGCGCTGCCATAGCGTACTTGCATGCACGCACACGCACACACACGCAAACACACACACGCACAGGGGCAGACTGTGAATGTGACTATGGCTGCGGTAACTTGTGCTGTGTCTGTGTCCTTCATATGCGAGAAATAAATTAAAAACTTTTTCAATTGAATTTGCTGCTACGTGTTGAAAAAAAGATTTCACTGGGGAGAGAGAGAGCGTGAGAGAGAGAGAGAGAGACAGCAAGCGAGAGATACGTGTACATATGCGATACACACCCACAATACATACATAGTTATAAAAGATGCTCGCAATATACTCGGCATATATATTGAGCTTTTTCGTGCACGATTTCAATTAATTTGACTGAAGCCGCCGCCGCCGCCGCCGCCGGTGATGGTGCCACAACTTGACTTGCACCCCCATAGCACCTCTGCCTCCCCCCCCCCTCTTCCTCTGCATCTCGCCCCTACCTTGCCCTTGGCCTGTTCCTGTTCCTGTTCCTGTATCTGCTCCTGCCCGACTCCACATGGAATTCAATTAAGCTTATGAAAACTTGAAGCGGCAAATTTAAAGCATCATTAACACTTTCGCTGCCATGTGCGTGCCTGCCTCTGTGTGTGTGTGTGTGTGTGTGTGTGCGTGTGTGTGTGCGTGTCTCAGTGTGTGCATCTAGTACACGAGTATATAATAAAATTAACAACTTTATTGCACAGCCGACACCGAGGTCGCCGCCGACAAGGCGCACAAAAAGTGACAATTTTCTTAAATGTTGCAGGAAAATGACAACAACAACAACAACAACAACAGCAGCAACAACAACAACAACAACTACTTGTAGCCACAACAAGGAAAAGCGAAAGCTAAAAATGTCAAATTGGCTGGCAATCTAAAAAGTGAAAGCTATCCAAACTGACGAAGTGACGATTAGAAAGTTTCCCCACCACACGGGGTGTGGGTGTGACTGTGGGTGGGGGTGGTAGGTGTTGGTTTAGCGCATCATGAGATCACACACACACACACACACATGACCTTGAGGGCACAGGTTGCCCCGGGCTGTCTAAAATTACAGGTAGGTGTTGTTTTTAATTTTTAAAATAAGCCTGGCATACAGAAGTGCAATAGAGTATGCGATATTTGAGCCGAGTTAAAGAAGAGTTCTATAGCTTATAGGAGGAGTATAAGACCGAATGGAATTATAGATTTATATAATATATATTTATATGTACGAAAGTAAACATGCGCATACAAAGGCTTGCACAACTTTCAAATCATTTAGCAAATACATTATATCATTTGACCTCTGCCAGCTTTAATAAAAATTTTAATAAATAAAATTTAAAAAAAAAAATAAAAAAAAATATATAAAAATTAAGTAAATTAACAATTTAAAATTTATTTTTATCTCACGTTAATTAGCTACAAATTTGGTTAATTTAAAACAAAGCTAAAAATACTTTATTATATTATCTTTTATTTAATTGAATTGAAAAAAATATAAAAGAATATTTAATGTAAATTATATAGAATAAATTACAGCTAAAAAAATTAATGCATAAAACAAAATAAATATTTGAAATAATTTACAATTTTATGTAAATTGAATTATTAAATTCTATAATAATATTTAGTAACTAGACTGGATAAAAAATAAAAAAATAATAAATTAATTCAATCCAAATGTTTAAAATTATCCCTACTGGCTTCAAATAGAAGCTATGTTTCTCTTATGCAATATTAATAATAAAATTTAAATCTCTGTATTTTTTTTAATTTTTAACTAACTGTAACTGCACAACAGATATGGCAGATATGGGTTGCTCGAACATATCAACGACTTTCCACTTAGATAGCCAATTTCGAGAAACCTCAGACAGCTTATATCATATTATCGTGGCCCGGCCCCTGAAAATGCGCTCTAATGCAAATTGATTCATTTTGCCAAACAACTAAACCCACCTTATAATGTATACGTGTGTGTGTGCGTGTCTGTGTACACCACATACATTTATCATTTGCATACATATTTATCAAAGCACAAAGTCACCTACGCAAAAGGCAAAAAAAAAAAAAAAATAAAATAAAAAAGAAAAAAATAAACCAGAGAGAGAAGAAAATCCCCGCAAATCGGCAAAATGTCTTACCAGCTTCCACCACGCCCCCCCCCCCACTGCCCCTTCCCCGTGCATGACTGACTTGTTAGCATACACGTTCGCATGTGCCCATTAAAAAAGTAAAGCAGAGCGCAGAGCAAAAAGGAATATATATGGAATATCTTTTAAGCCTCATTCGGTAACTTACTGGCTTTTATGGCGGCGGCTTAGAGCAGCGGAATATTCATAAAACTGTATCTAAATGAATGCCAAACACCCACCCGCACCTTGGCCATTTTTTTCATGCAGTCACCGTTTTGTGTCGCCGTCTCTGTCACTCTAATGTGCATAATTGAAATATATGCTTAAATTCATTTAACGAACTGCTGAGCGGCTTATGATCCTTCTTTGGCTCAGACTGAGGCAGCTACTCAGCCAGCCAAGCGCCAGACCACCCAGCCACCCAGCCACCCAACCACCTGCGTGTGTGTGTCTCTGTGTGTGTGTGTGCGCGTGTATTTTGCATATTTAACTATGCATTTGTGCGATAAGCTTTCTTAGTTTATTATTTAAACAGGAACAGCCAACGACGCGGCATGTAAATGTGAGTGAGAGTGTGTGTCAGTGGGTGTGTGTGTGTGTGCTAGTGTGTGTGTGTGTGTGGGAGAGACAACACTGTCGGGCCAGGTTATTATAATGCCGAACAACTTTAGCTACACCTTTGTCTGCCTGCGTCGCTGTCTGTCCGTCTGCATGTGTGTGTGTGTGTGTGTGTGTGTGTGTGTGTGTGTGTGTGTGTGTGTGTGTGTGTGTGTGTGTGTGTGTGTGTGTGTGTGTGTGTGTGTGTGTGTGTGTGTGTGTGTGTGTGTGTGTGTGTGTGTGTGTGTGTGTGTGTGTGTGTACAAGTATTTAGCATGCATGAAAATCAGCTAAATGTCAACCAAAGCCCAGGGTTGCCAACATTTGCAAAAAAATTGCATATTGGCACATAACAACTCAACATTTTAGCCGCTAAACGGCTAGATGTGCAACACTATGGCAGAAATTATGAGACGCAGCCAGCCAAGCTTAAAGAGAGAGGCAGGGAGGGGGGAGGCGTGGCAGTAAACGCGGTATGCGCGTATGCAAATGATTTTAGAATTGTTTGCCTTGTCCCGGGGCCTGCAATCCGCGACCTAACCCCTAACCCCTAACCCCTCCCCCACCTTGGCCGCCTTGGCCGCATTGTCATTAGGATTATGAATTACCATTTGTAAAGCATTTTTGTCTGGCTTGTCTGCTCTGATAAGGTTGGCATCTGCAACCTCTGCCTTTGCCTATTCCCACCCATTATCTAGCGGGAAACTAAAACTGTTTATTATATTTCGAATTTTCATTCGCATAGCTAGCAAAATTAAATGTTATGCACGTTCTGAGTAGCATCAACCTTAACCTTACCAGAATCAACATTAAAGATGGACTATATAAAGTCGAACTCTCCTACAAGGTTATAATACCTTCCATGTGACCATCCAACTGTCTGTATGAACGCCAAGATCTCAAAAACCACAAGAGCTAAAGTCATCAAACTTACTGTACAGGCTGGCGCTATCTTAGCGTTCGTTTTAGATTTTGGCCACGCCCCATACCGCCCTCTTAATCAATAAAAATGAAACTGCAGCGTAATATTTGGTTTGTGACACAGTCAAACCTTGACTGACTTTGTTTTTTTGCCAAAGACTCTTAAATTACTGTATTGGTTGTGTGTGGTCTTTCGCTTCACTTGTCATAGGGGGAAGAGCAGAGAGAGAGAGAGAGGGACAGGTATAAAAACTGCACCTGTGTGGTAGAACAATGTGCAAAAAACAAAATGGTTTCGGGTGCGACAGCTTTGACTTGTTTGGCGTGTGATGATGCGACGTAACCGTTCCACCTTCCCTTTCCCCATACCTTTCTCTCACGGTCTGTCTGTCCGTCTGTCCCTCTGGCTGTGACTGTGATGGCTTCATTAGCGGACGAAATGTCAATCACAAAGCCGTCATGCGAGGAGCACATTTGCATTCCACTCCTCAGTCGCTGCGTTCCCAAGGTAGCAGCTGCAGCACTCGCCGTGTTGCCAATCTGAGCTGCGTGCTCGTCTGTATCGCATAACGAAAGTGCCATAAGACATGCTAATGCCGCAGCCAGCGGCAATCTCTCTCTGCCTGTCCGTCTGTCTGTCCGTCTGTCCGTCATGCTATGCCTACAAGGCAAGTGGACTGCCGAGAGACTTTGCCGAGTGTTCAGTTGCAACTGCATCTGCATATGGCATATGTAAATGGGCCATTGCATCTGGCATAGCTGGCATAGCTTAGATCGAGTGATTTAGTCACAAGTTAAGCTTAATTCTAAAGGGATGCGTAGAAGAAAGAGGGGTGAAAAGGAAACTTGTTTAGCTACATTCCTATTATCTTACTCTCTTCTTACTTTAAGATTTGCCTGACTGATTAACCGCAGCGAAATATGAATATGACAGGAAAATGGTGGGAAAACACACTTACGAGTAAATGGCCATCGATTGCACTTTGGCAGATAGTTGCGCATATAAAGGACACTTGACTGGGTCGTAGTAGTAGTAGTGTTCCCGCTCGCCGCTCCCCACCCACCTGCCTACCTCCCTGTCCCGTCCAGTGTGCCTGTCCTGCGCCTAACATGAGTGCGCGAGAAAAAGTGTGAATGGAAAACCGAAAAACATGATGTGCGACACAAGAAAATATTTGCTTTTCTATTACATACTACATGTGTGTGTTTGTAAACTTTAAAGCCTGGACCAAGCGATATTTTGTATTTCATTATGCAAAAATAGCAAAAAAAAAAAAAAATAGAAAGAAAGAAAAGAGCAAAACTAAAAACGACAACGCCGAAAACTGCGCGGAAAGTTTAGCACAACACACAAAAAAGAGAGAGAGAAAAGAAAAGTTCAAATAGTGAAAAGTTTTGTCGAACAATTTTTTTGAAATTTTTCTTTTGCAAAAAAAAAAAAACAAAACGAAAGGGGGCGGAGGCAAGCAAACATGAAGAACGTCAAATTTTTCTTGTTTATTTGGAAATCATGCGAAAACAGGAAATTCAAATTATGCGCCAAATTCAAGAGAAATAGAAAGACGAAGAAAGTTCGCTTTTACCATTTCCCATTTCTCTTCTTGCTTATCGATAACTCTTTTATGCGCTCTCCCTTTCTCCCTCTCAACAATTTAAAACAATTGTAACAAGTAAGAAAGCTACAGTCGAGTGTGATCGACTGTTTAATACCCGCTTGTTGAGTTAAATAACTTCTGTATTTATTATCCGATTGTTACCAAATTTTCAGATATTATCTGGCTAGCTATAGTTTTCATGTAAACCGAAAATGAACAATATGCCATCAAAATTGCGCTTCTAATCAATTTTTTTTTTCGATTTACAGGAGTGGAAGGGGGCGTGGTCAAAATACAAAATAAACTTGATCAGCGTGCAATAATAACACATATTGTCACCAAATTTGGTAGGCCTAGTTAGTAGTCCTCTTATAATTGCTGAGATCTAGATTTTCACACGGACAGACAGACGGGCAGACGGACAGACGGACATGGCTATATCGACACGGCTGTTGATCCTGGGCCAGAATTAACATATATACTTTATGGGGTCGGAGTTGTCTCCTTCTGCCTGTTACATACATTATCGGTTTGAACAATGTTGTAATACCCTTTTACTCTATGAGTAGCGGGTATATCATCATAATCTTAAGTCACTTTGCCTTCGATTGAGCGAGTCATCATAAAGGATTGCCTAATTACACTTCATGAAAGTGGAACGAGTTAAGCATTTCCTGTGAGACTTCTGCATCTATTTATGCAAACTGAGATGACGCAAATACATAGGCAAGTGTAGCATGTAAACAATATGTTAATTCACATATGCGCTAGCTATGTTAATTAACACTGTCGCATTATGTAAATTTGGAAACTAATCAAGCTGGCAAGTTAATCATGTGCTAATCTAGTTGAGCTCTGAATTTGTGGCATTTCATTTGTTTAATCAAAACTTTATCATCAGCAAGATCCACGTACTTCCTACTGCATACTGTTAAGTTAACAGCTGCAATCGATAAATCGATAAGCTAAATTATCAGCCCAGCTGAGCGTAACAAAATGGCGGCTTTTGCTGTAAATCAGCTTTGGCCTCTGCGTTTTTGAATTGCGTGTTAATTTAATTAATACATTTAATTTGATTTAATTCCATACATGCATAAGCTCTTTCATAAGCTTAATGTAATCGCAAAAGCTGCAAAAAGGCTTTTGCTTTACAACTGTGCAACAATTACAACAACAAAGACAACAAAACACAGGCAAATTAAAGTTGACGCTTTAAACATTTAAACAGATTGCGAATTGTTAAACAATAAAGATAATATTCAATACGAATAAGTAAATCGATTATTATCGATATCGAAATGAGCCCCAAACCATGCGAATTGTTAAACAATAAAGAAAATATTCAATACGAATAAGTAAATCGATTATTATCGATATCGAAATGAACCCCAAACCATTCACAAATCGCAGCACTCTGCATAACATAAGAAGGCGATGCCTTCCCATAAAGCTGGACAAATCTGCGTACGGCGGCTGGGGGAGGGAAAGGAAAAGAAAAGACGCCGCGGGTTGGGCACTTGTAAGCCAAAGCACAGCAGTGAAAACGATAAAACAAAAAGAAGAAACAGAAAACAGATTGAAGCAAAAACTGCAATGGGCGAAGAAAAATTGGAAAAGCATTGCAATCGCTGAATAGTTGTGTCTGCACTTTGCACTTTTACATTTTGTTTTGACATCTGCGAATTCATCAGAGCTTGCAGATTGAGTTTGTCTCCAATCCCCCCCCCTCGTCGTCCTCCTCTCCTCCTATTTCCTCCAAGGTGCAGCAGTCTGAGTGCAAGTCGAATCTCCTTTAGTTGCCAGTTCCCAGCTCCCAGTCCCAGTCCCAGACATCCGCCAAAAGACAATCAAACGAATGCAAATTGAACTAAAAACGATTAAGCTGAAAATGGAATTGTGTATTTTATGCCATTCGCTCGAAAAAGGTTTCTTCTCTCTCTCTCTCTCTCTCTCTTTTGAGTCTCCTGCTCGGCAGCTTGACAAAACAGCTTGGCTCGGCAAAGTTTTTGTAGGCCGCGTCAAGACTCGAGACGAAATTGTGACTCTCTCGCAAAGTTTCCGGTATCCCCGATTCGATTCAATTCGAATCGCTTTTGGGTCTGACTTGGGTTGGGTGTGCCACCAGATGATTTGTGGATTCTGCTGATGCGGCAATCTTCCCCTCTTAGTCTCCTTATCCTCCTCCTCGTTTGCGATTCACACGAATTGCAAACATTGCACAAAATGCAAACCGAAATCTTGGCTAAAGTTCACTCCGCAAGAGCTCAAGACAACTTTGCGCACAGCTTCTCTACATAATTACAGGCAGACAAGTGTAAGCGGGTGTGTGTGTGCGCGTGTGCGGATTACTGCTGCAAAACTATCGATAGACGCATCGAAAGTAGCGATAGGCAATTGTGAACTGAGCTGGAATATAAAAATATCAACTTGGTATTTCAATGTCATCTATAGCTTACAGTCTTACAACAAGTCAACAAATCGATATATCTATAGTTCTATCGATGTTTCTGAAACCCCAAGAAACATGGGCATTGGGTAACTGAAAAATACTTACCCGTTTTATATCCATGCAGCGGGTATCTTTACTTTGGCCAGGAGCTTGCAACGCAGCTAAGGAGACATCTCTGACCTGTATCTTTTCTAAATTAGCATCAATAAGCACGTCATACTAGCCATGTCCGTCTGTCCGTCTGTCCGCATGTCCGTCTGTCTGTTGCAACGCAAACTAGTCTCTCAGTTTTGCAGCTATCTCAATGAAACTTGGTACACATGCTGCTTATTGCTGCACGTTGTAAATAAGTTGGCACGATCTGAATCAAACCGATATATCGTATAGCTGCCATAGAACCTATCGGCCGATTTTTTGTATTTTTCAAGATATCGCCAAGAAACTTACGCAATCTATGCCTTAGTATGTCCATTCAAAGCTCTGCAAATTTTATCAAAATCCGACCGATATATCGTATAGCTGCCATAGAACCTATCGGTCGAATTTTGTTATTTTTGTGGATATCGCCATGAAATTTTTGCTACCTTTAGCAATCGCAAACTGTTTAATATGTTGAGTAGAGGAGAGTATGTAGAAGATAGTCTTTCTTTTCTGTAATACTCTAAACCGTTCCCATCTCTAACTACATGTTATCGCGCTGCAATACTGAGTTACAATAGAAAATTGTAAATGTTGTGTTGTTTATTTGCAGTATCGCAACTAATCTTCAAACTATTCGTGTTACTATATCACATGACACCACAACCGAAACTTTATCACCCACTCTCACAACAACAACACCAACAACAACAAAGCGAGCGTTCCATCAGTTTTCATTTTCATCGGGTTTAGCCTTCAACCGAGTCGCAAAACTTGCCCCATTGTGTGAAAAATTGCAGCTCAAGGGTTTTTCGTAAACGTAATCGGCTTTAGCTGTTATCGAAACATGGACTGCGCCGGAAACGCACTCACACACACCCGGACACAGAGAGAGGGAGAGAGAGAGAGAGAGCTGCAGACACCCAAAAAGAACACACAAATGATTGGGAAACGAAATCGGGCAAAACAAAATTCATAAATGTTGCCAAATTATCGGAAGTCCGAATCTCGCCTGGCAGAGCAAAGCTGGTCGAAAGCAGGGGCTACAACAGAGGAAGGGGGGAAGAGTGGAGAGGGGAGAAGAGCAGAGATTGGGTTGGGGCGCCACCGGGAATCGGTCGACACTTATCGATTTTATTAGCCAGGCGTTTTAATGTTTACAGCGTCGCCAGCTGCTTGAATATTTGCGGCATATTTGCAAACCTTCTTCCCTTCCCCTTCCCTAAAAAGTGCCACGCCCCCGCCCACGCCTCAGGCCAGCGGCCACTTGACGCGCACCGCATGTTTGAAATTTTCAAATACACAAATTGTTGGTAAATTAAACGAAAATATCTTGTGCCTGGCATTTGATTGAGGCATCCGGGTGAGGGGGTGGCACGTGGGGAGTAGGGAGTACAAAGGGGGAAGAGAATGGTGTAGAAGCTGGTGCGGCGGTAGCGGCTGCTTTGTGACGCAAAGACGGCGGGAAAAGGCTGGACGGCAAGCAAAGAATTTTAACAGGACAAAGTTACTGCCCGGTCGCAGCTTGTCGGCTTTTTCCTACCCCCTTTCCCCTACCCACCCCCTCTCCTCCCGCAAACCTTCCCCTTTGCAACCAAAATGTTTAATAAAAGCATTCGAAAATGTCCGTTCAATATGTAAGCCGCTTTAGCTTGCACGCAAATTGGGTCGTTAATTAAAATTCAATTTCCGCGCCGGAAAAAGCGATAGGTTTTCGCATTTGGCCGATAGTAATCGACAGCAAGTGATAGTAAGTTGTGGTTATGTTTATATATAAGATATGGCTAGAGTCTGGGACGTCTTCAGTTTCATGCAGATATCATATACCAATCTCCTGTCGATAATCCAATCTGATGTCCCTAAGCCGACCTTTGCGATAAAACATAAAGTTTCTGTATTTAGCCGATAGTAATCGACAATAGCCGATAGTAAGTTATGGTTAGGATCTAAGACCTCTTTACTTTATTGCAGATACCATATTCCATTTCTATGTTCGATCTCTTGTCGATAATCTAATCGAGCTGTCTCTCCCCCCAGATCCTTCTTCCGCTCTTTGTTCGCACTTGTTTTGATTTGTTTTGTTCTCAAGTCGTTGCGATTTACTACCACCCCTCCCCGTCCCCCGCCCAACTGCCCACTCAACTCAGGACAAAAGCCTGGAGAGCAGCTTTTCTATCAGGCGATGCTTTAAGTGCGACAAATTCGGCAATTTACCTGCGGCCACGTCCGAGTCCGAGTTCGCGTCTCCCCTTCCTCTCCTGCTGCTCCTCTGCCTACACTCATGGACAGCTGTCCTTATGTTAATTTCTTGTTGGCTTTCAGCTCACGTCAACAGGAGGCAAGTTCAACTGGCTAAAGGAGTGGGGGAGGAGGGGGAAGACGCATCGTTTATTTGGCCAACAAATTTGGTATTGCCTATTTAGCTCCGCCAAGTTGGTTGGCAGCAATTCAAATAGCTGGGCAAACAAAAACTTGGCAGTGGGCAAGCCATAGAAGGTTGCTTCGTTTGGGGGTGGGGGGCTACGATATTTTCCCTCTATATACTATATATAACTCGCATGCTGTCACAAATAGTCGTCGCAGCGAGTGGCATAAGGCATTACGTTGCCATTGGATAATCTCAAGTTCATCTGGAGTAGTTGTTGACGCCAGCGACTTCTGGTCAAAGCGATGGTCAAATCTTATCGCGGCCAAGGCATCTTTTTCGTCAGCTGAAGCCGCTCTCAGGCCTCGAAATGCCTTCTCTCTCGCGTCTTGCCGAGCCTTAACATCCTTTAGCAATCGGCAATGCCTACGAAAGAAAACCAAAATATTTTGCATGCACGCGGAAAAGCTGCCATCTTTCGTTTGCATACCCTGTAGAGGCTAAGAAAATGGCTATGATCTCGGGAACTATAAGAACTATTCAGCTGAAATTTAGCATATAACAAGTTGTATTTCCAATCAATACAGAACGCCTTAACCACTTCAAGTATACCTCAAACAAGGCAAGAAAAATAAGAAAATGTAAATGAAATTTTTTGTGTTTTCACTTGTACTTAGCCCCAATCAAGTGTAGGGTATTCCTTAGCTGCACTCATGTTGTTCTTGCAGCAATGTAGAGCACACATAACTAACCAACTTGTGCCATCCACAACTGGGTCTGGGACCGAGAACGAAGCATGTTTATTAGCCGTATCAGTGCTGCTAATGCCAGGTGAGCTACACTCAATTAACCTGCACACACACATACTTGGGGGAAGGGGCAAGTGGGGGGTAGGCGATGACAGCCCGGGGGGGATAAGACGTGCGTGCACAGTGAAGTAGTCCGCAGAAGCATCTACAGCAATGCGAGCTGAAACTATTTCATTAGCGCAGTTAGTCGACTAATTGCGCTTTTTTTCCAAAAGGCCAACACGCTAAATATGTAACATCAACAACAATTTGAGGAGTATGGAAACTAGAAATGCTCACATTGTATAGTTTTGCATAGTTTGTTTGGAGTAGCAAAAAACCCTAACTAATTTTAAAGTAAACAATATTCAGAAATTTCTCAATTAATTACAAAGTTAAGCGGGGTGAAAGGGGAAAGAGAGAGGGAAGGAGAGAGTATAAGGTTCAAGCGTGAACCGCATAAAGAGGATACTATCGAGACTCTGTAAACATGATAGTATCGATCCTATCGAACTTGGAAGCCTCGAACTATGCGCTACATTTGGAATACCCTAATTTCATTTACACATACGCAGGGAAACTTACTTTGATATGGCTTATAATAATAATTTGCTATATATACAACTGTATAACAGCGCAATAATGTATAAAAGCTATCAGAACTCCATGCTGTTCTACACAGAATACTATGCAGACTGTTATACCGAAGATACAACACAAACTTGCTACCTTCTATGCTTTGCTTTGCTTTGCCTTTATGACGAGTGAGTCTTGCTCCCACTAGGCTCACCTACTGCAGACAAATGCATGTGTGTGTGTGTGTGTGTGTGTGTGTGTGTGTGTGGGAGGATAATATTCACACCAGGCAGCGCCAGTTCGCTGCTGCGACTGTTGAACGGCAAACTCTGCCAGCTAATTAGGAAAGCAGTCACGCTGCGCTCTCGCAGACGCACTCAGTACCAAAATGTATGTGTGTATGTGTGCGTGTGTATGAGTGTGTGTGTGTGCACACACACTCTGACAAAGTCGCCACATCATATTGTTAGAAGTTTCGCGCTGGCAGCGAAAGTCGAAAGAAAAACTTTTCGCCTAACATGAGAAACTGTGTGGAAGTGGAAAGAGGTGGGGCAAGGGGAAGGGGAAGGGGAAGGGGAAGGGAGGGGGAGGAGGAATGGCTAGCAGGTGGTAGGGGCAGGAAGTTGACTCCTACGCGAGCGGAAGAGAGCGCGTAAGCAGACGCGCATTTGCTATAAATGTTTTCGCTTATTGTTTAAGTCGCTGCGTAAGCTTCATCCGGCCGGCTACGGCTGTGACTCCGGCTCTGAGTGCGGTCGTAATTATGCGCCTTGAAACCGTCAATTATTGCGCATTTGTCTGCCAGCGAAATTTCAATAAAGCCCGTTAAAAACGAACGCATCTCCCTTCAACTCTTCCTCCCCTTCCCCCTTTCTCTATCTCTCTCTCTCTCTCTTGCATTTCACTGGCCACGACTCACTGCGCAAAGGCGAAGTGCGCTCAGTCAAGATGTGAAGCCGACCGCAGCTTAGGCAGCGCTTTACCAATGAGGCAACATGCAGCAGGCAGCAGGCAGCAGGCAGCACGCAGCAAGCCGCACGCGGCACGCGGCAGCGCGCGCGGTTATCATTCCAGCTTTGCAGCCAGCAAACTAATTAAGTTTGGCAACCAAGGACACGAAGACAGCAGAGGGAGAGCGAGAGGTGGAGGGGTAAAACGGAAGCACGGCAATGGCTGCGGAAGTTGCGCCATCGGCAGCGACGTCGCTGCGCTGCCCGCTTTCGCTTTCGCTTTCAGCGCGCCTGGCAACATTCACAACTAAATTAGAAGCGCAAACTTTAATTTATTGCCCAGTTTATGTCCCGACGACGTGCGCCCATCAAAATTCAGCACGCTGCCAGGACCAGGACCAGTGTGGGGTACGGGGCGTGCGGGAGGGGGGCGTGGCATGCAGCATTCACAAGTAACATGGCCGGCTAAATCGCCTGGGCAAAGTTTTCACTTGCAGCAGCAACGGCAACGGCAACACTTACTCTTTCGCTAGCGCTAGCCGCAAGCCCGACGGGGGTTTGTGGCCATTGTTGGTCATTTGCCTCATCTCCCTCTTTCCCCTCTCCTATTCCGCCACATTTGGCATCTCTACTAAATTCTTCTATACATAAGTAACTCTTCTCGCAAGTGGTGAGGGAAACACTGTGCATATCCTGTAGATCGAAAACGAAGGGAAGAAAAGTTTATCGTGCTACAATTTTTGAGGTTATTGCTCAATTGCTTGCATACCCTTCTGCAAATTTGAAGTACCCAAAAGAAGGGTATACTCATTCAGTATGCAGATGTGGATACCTTAGAGTATATTCATATATAGTCTTGCTTAGCATCACTAGACAAATCTATTCAACCATCTCTGTGTGTCCGTTCGTCCGTCCGTCCGTCCATCCGTCCGTATGAACGCGTCAATCTCAGTGACCGTAATAACTAGAGACATCAAATTTGGCATGAAGGTTCCTGTATACCATACGCAGCTCAAGCTTATTTTCTATTTTAAATGCCACGCCCACCTCGCCCGCAAATCGATAATTTGCTATTATTATTCGAAGTTTTTTGAAACTATTCTTCGAAATTTCAATTTAATTGAACCATCAACAAATTTCAATTAAAGCCTACAAATATAATATGTAAGTCTGTTATTTAATTCTGTCTATAACAAAACTCTGCATATCCCTCTGTTTGTATGAACGCCTCGATCTAAGAAACTTTAAGTGCTAGAAACATGAAATTAAGCATGCAGGTTGCTGTGCACCAAACGCAAGTCTAATTGGTAAAAAAATCAATGTGCCACGCCCACTGTGCCCTTGATCTAATTAAACAATTTAACAACTTTATTTGTAAACGATACATTCTAGACATTGTGTATTGTCTTGGCATCGGGTTAGCTGAATATCTTAACTTTCTCGAAAGTTACAATCTGATCGGGAAGTTATTATCAATGTTTGGAAATGATTATATGGCCAATTCTGTTGAAGCTACCTAGGAATGTTTTGAGCTCTCACTTACTTTCAATCGAATATGTCACTTGAAAAAGCTGTGTAAACGATACAGCTAGCTTAATGTCAGAAGCAGACACCTTACCAGTTACACACACACACTCCCACTCACTTACACACACTCACACTCGCACACCTATGTTTGACAGCCAAGCTGGCGGGAAAAGAATGTGACATGAATTTGAGCAGTAAAACGCTTGAAATTTAATACAGTTGCCGCTTTAGGTGTCGCCCAACGAGAAAGCTTTCAGCTGAGAACAGCGACGGCGACAGCGACCGCAGCAGTTACTTTACCCAGTCCCCCCAACACTTCTCCCCCTACACCCCACACCCTACACTCCACCCCCACCACAATCACTCAACCTATTCATATCGGCAAATTAAACAAATTTTGATGACAATGTGTAGCGCACACACACACACACGCGCGCTTACGCATTGCGGCTGCTTTAATGGACGCGGCGCTCTCCCCCAACCCGCCACTTGGCCGCCATATTGGTTTTTGATTTAAAATGGCAGCGCACTTTTTGATGTTGTCGCGCTGCGCCCGATCGAAGAATGCTTCATCTAATTGAATTTGTGGGCGTGAAACAGGTTGGCAGGCAGCGCAAACGGAATGGCAATGGCGTGGTGGGAAAGTGAGTGAGAGAAAGAGAGCGAGAGAGAGTGTGAGAGCGAGAGAGAGAGAGAGAGGCACACGACAGTGCGTGCCTGCGGTTTGTTGTGCGTGCCTCGCACATAATTCAAAGCCGAAATCTGCCGCTGACACTAGCTGACAACAACAGCAACAACTACAATAACAGCAGCAGCAGCAACAACAACAACAAGAACAGCAACAGCAACAACAACAAGAACAGCAACAACAAGAGAAACAGCAGAAAGCAGCAACTGAAAAATGTGTGTGCTGCAATAGTTTAAACAACAAACTTTCAGGACGCGTGAGTGTCGGCGCACCGTGATGTGCACAACTGCAGCGTGAGTGTGTGTGCGTGTGTGTGTGTGAGTGTGCGCCCTCAGAGTTGCTGTGTGCATAGCTGTAAGTCATTTAGATTGCAACAGTGTTAACCACAAACTTCCGATTGCATTTTCACATAACACAAGAGGCAACACAATAAAGCGACAGCGACGGGAGCAGCGCAGCGACGCCAACGACCGACGCGACGTCTAACAGCAACAGCTGCAGCAGCAGTTACAATGTTGCGTGTGTGCACAACAAGTTAGTCATCTTATTTTTAACTTGAGCTGACAAGGCGGCAGGCTAATGAAGTGCTTTCACCCAAGCTAAGAATTGGTCTAATATAATAGTAAAACATGTGTGCATGTATATGGTCACCCTAGAAAGTAATTTATGTGCAGCGTGGCGTGACAACATGGGCGAAACATACAAACGAAATGTGGTCACCCTAAATCAGTTTGCAAGTTTAGCAAAGCATATGGCATATTTAGCATATAATATGGCCACCCCAAAACATAATTTATGCTTTGCGCATATGAAAGATATTTTCTCTGTGCCTTTACAAGCACACAAATACAAAAATATGGTCACCCTATGAACATGTTTAAGTCTTAAGGCAGTTCTAAATTACAGTATATGGTAAGTGCATAAATTTGCCCAATATGTGCTATTTTCACATGGAAAAAATAAACAAAAATATGGTAACCCTAAAAATAAGTTTAAGTTTTGCTGTGTTTGCTTGGTTTATTGACTGCAGTATGTTTGATATCAAGCAGGGAAAAACTAAGTAAATTTGTTTTTTTTTTTTTTAAATATCGTCACCCTAATATCAGGTTCCTACATGTAGCTTTCAAGCATGTGCTTAATATATAAAATATGATTTCAAAGTAAACTTAGCTCTGTTTGCTTTTAGAACTATGCAGAAACGTGAAAATTTTTTTTAAATATGGTCACCCTAATACCAGTTTCCTACATCTAGCTTTCAAGCATGTGCTTAATAAAATATGATTTCAAAGTAAACTTAGCTCTGTTCTACAATGCAGAAACGTGTAAATTTTGTTCAAATATGGTCACCCTAAAATGTATTTTCTACAGCTATCTTTTGCTTCATAAAAAATAAACAATAACACCATAAACTAAACTGTTTGCTTTCCTATTTCAAGTGAAGCGCCCTTTCACGCACTGCAAAATCTGGTCACCCTGGTAAACTAAGCGAAACTAGTTCACGACACGTCGCATCACCATCGACTGATCAAGCAGCGCGAAGTGGTTCGCGGCAGTCCGTCGCCGCAAGTTCCCTGTGGCCTTTGAAGTTTGCAACTTGCAGCAAGCAACAAACTGTAAACGCTGCCACTGCCGCTGCCGCAGTCGGCGGCCATTCGAGAAACCGTTGTACCTCACGCGCCCTCGGGGGTCTCCTTGTCGTCGTGGTGGGCGGTAGGCGTGGGTGTGGGTGTGGGCGTGGTCGTGTTGTAGTCCACAGGGGGTCGTGGGAACAGCACAATAGAGTGTGAAGCGTGAAGTTTGTCAAGTGAGAAGAGGTCACACTGAGGTACGTGGTCCAAAAAGAAAAACAAGCGACTTTGGGGTATGCACGACGTGTAGATACCTAGCAAAAGGGGCTCTAAAGAGAGGAACAGGTTGATATGACTATAGAAGAAAGAGTGTATGTACTCTCTCTCTCGTACTTAACTCGCCTTGCCTGCCTGCAGGGTATCTCTGCGCCGACTACCCTCCACGTGTGCGCTCTCGCCTGCTGTTACTAAAACAATATGATGCAGGCTAATATTAACTAAGGCGAAACGTTGTGAAAATTGTAATATTAATTAAAACTAAGCACTTGCCGAGGCACTTGCCGAAAAAACGCAGCTTGCTGTGCTTCCTCCTTTCCCTCTCTCTTACTCTCCCTCTCTCTCTGCCAGCTGTTGTTGTGGGCAGATTAATTTCAATTTTCAATTTTCCCAACATATTTGCTGTGCGTTTTAATTCAATTTGTTTACTGTCCCTGAGCGAATCTCTTGAAATTTGCAAAAAACAAACGCGAAGCTTGATAAATTCTCACATTTTTTTTGTGTTTATTTTTCACGTAGTTAGTCCGGCATTTTACACGGAGTTCTTTCCCCCGAAACTTTCTCTACAGTTTCATCAATAAGTTTTCGGTCCCTTTGTAGCGCATGGATTATAAAAAAACAAAGAACTACTTGTAGGTAGTGCGAAAGTTTATGAAATCCGCATAAGTTGTTGGATTCCACACACACACACACACACCACTGGCACACACAAAGACACAGAAAGTGCGAAAAGGGCAGCGTGACAAGCTGCGAGTGTTCGAAATGTTTTTCCAATGTTTTTTCTTCAACTGCAGAGCAAGAAAATAAAAAGAATAAAAAACTCGGTGACAAAAAAAAGAAGAAGGGAACCCACTCAACATGGGAAACAAAACTTTCTCTAATAAATAACTTATTAAAATATTAAGAAAAGCGAGCGACGATTGAAGGCATTCGACGACCCGTTCGCAGTCGACCCATTCCTTTCCTTTTCTCTCCCCTTCGACGCCTTTATATGAGGCTCTTAAGTCTGCCTAAGCCAAAGTAACTTTTTAAGTTCCATCGACTTCTTAGTCGCATTAAAAAACACACACAAACAAATCGAAGTCAAGTCGAAGAAGAGGAAGAAGTTCACTTTTTGCTTCCATCGAACCGAACTCGAAGCGCTCAGCTGATGCGGTACCTATTAAGCTGCCCCTTCACTCAAACCTAATGGCAAATGGCAAATGGGAACTGGTAACGAAAGTAATGAGCAATAGTTTATGAAGAAAAACTTCGACTTGGTGCAATGAGAAATTGCCGATTGTGGAACTAGTATATCATTTGTCAAGCATAGAATAGAGAGTTATGTAAGGTGGATATAGAGTTCTCTCAGATATATTTCATAGTTTGGGGTCTAAGCTCAAGGACAGCTTTGCAGCTCGCAGTCGTCTCAAAGTATTCAGCAGACTCAAGGTACTGCTTTCCCTAGTATTCCCATACTCAACATGCTTGCTATATATTACCTATGTAGAAATAGTAAATTGTGTACATTTTTTTTTTTTAATCTTTATTATTCCGCTTGGGAACTTAGGACCTCCTCTAAAGCCTTCCATCGAACTCTGTTTTGCGTCGTCTGTTTAGCTCTGTCCCATGTTGTGCCCGATTGGGTCAGTTCTTGGATGATGGTTCTTCTCCAGGTCATCTTTGGTCTTCCGCTACGTCTGCTGCCTTGGGGATTCCAGTCCAGTTCCATCCTGACTATACTGCTTGGGTTTCTTCTGAGAGCGTGACCTATCCACGTCCATTTTTTCTTTCTTATTTGGAGCTGTATAGGGGGCTCACCTGTGACCCGAGCCAGCTCTGCATTGGATATTCTGTTTGGCCAGAATATCCCGCATATGATCCTCAAGCATTTGTTGCTAAAGACTTGCCGTCTCTGTGTCATTTTCTTGGTGGTGAGCCATGTCTCACTACCATATAGCAGTATGGACTTTACGCAAGCATTGTAGATTCGGAGCTTTGTTCGCCTGCTTATTATCTTGTTGCTCCAGATGCGGTAGAGTCTTCCAAATGCTGATCGGGCTTTGGCAAGTCGGTTTGTGACGTTAGGGACTATCAATTGTGTACATATATCTCCCATTTTCTGACTTACGATATCTTTTGGAATATTAAATAAAAATAGGGCTAAGATAAGAAGACATTATGGCACAGTCGGTGTATATGGTTTTTCTACCTGGTTTGCTTTCCTTTTCTCTTTCATTTTTCTCCTTTTCATTCTTTTTAAAGTCCTTACTCTCCTTATTTTTCTCTGTTCTTTTTCTTTTTCCCACTATTACTATCAATATCTATCCCTTATTCTCAATATTAAGTTCTTTCTCCTTTACTTTCCCTATTTTTATGTCTTTCTTCTTCTCTTTCTCTCTCTCCTTCTGTCGCTAATTGCTTATCTTTCTCACGCTTACTGTGTATATTTACCTGTTCATTCTTTTTCATTCCCTTTCTCTATGTCTTTTCTATGTGTATCTACCCTTTCCTTCTTTGGTTTCTTTCTCATTCCCATTTTCTATTCTTAGTTATTTCCCTTTCTCCGTGTTTTTCTCTTCTCATTCTCTTTCGCTATCTCATTTCGCTTCTCTTTCTTTCTCATTTCACTTCTTCTATCTCTTTTCCCTCGCTCAGCTTCATAAACAATTGCTCATCTCCAGTCGCAATTGATTTTTGGCTGCCACTCTCTCCCCACTCTCTCCTCACTCTCTTCCCTCTCTCCACAGTCGCGCCGCCCTTGCCTGCTCTCTGCGGGGCCACTTGACGGCGACACTTTCGGTGGCCCATTACCTGTCAAAAGCGTCGGCACTTTTGCAGCGCGCTGCATGCAAATCGAACGGAAAACAAATTATGCTGCTCTCCCTATCGCACGCACGCACGCCGTCGCTCTCGCTCTCGCTCTGGCTGCTGCAGCTGCTTTTGGTTTATTTATGTGCTCGGGGTTTTGTGTTTTGCTGGAATTATGCCAAAGCTGACTTTGTCGCTTCAGATTTCGAGGGCATGTAAAACAAAACAGCAGCGACGGCGCACACAAACGATATCAGCATATTCATGTCACATGCACTGGCTCGGCTGCTGCGCCAGTAGAACAGTATAACAGTATAACAATATAACAGACACACTGCGGGCGCGTGTGGGCGCCCCTGGGCACATTAAACACGTAAAAAAGGCAATAATAAAAGCGATAACAATGCAAGTACGTGACGTGCTCGTGATGCCTGCCAGCCTGCCAGCCTGCCAGCCTGCCAGCCTGCCTGTCGCCATTTTGTCTGCCCCTCTCTTTCTTTCCCTCTCTCTCTTCCTCTTCGCCTCGCTCGCCCTCTCTTCGCCTGTGTAATCCATCATTAGGCGTTGTAATTATGACTGAAATTAATAGGACAGCAAAAATGCTGGATTCAAAGAGGTTCTCGCTCGCTCTCGCTCTACCTCCCTCTCTCTCTCCATCTCTTTCGCACTGGCCATCAACATGTGCGCGCTGTAAAAGCGGCCCCAGCTGTCAGTCGGCATTAGCTGCACACACACACACACGCAGACAGTGAGTGGCATATGTGTGCGTGCCAGTTTATGTTCTCGAGGTGTCGAAACTATGCACGCGTGCCACGCCTACTGCCCCAGTCTCCCCTCCTCCTCCTCCTAGCAGCGCCAAATAAAATGGCGGCAAATCTTTTACTGCCAGCAACTTGTTCCATTGAATTTCGGCTGCTTAGCCCCCTTCCTTTTGCCCCATTGACCTTTCACCTGCCTGCCGCAACACGCATTTATGCAAATTAAAACTTAACGACAGTTTTAGTGCGTTGAGCCCTGTGACCTTTGTCTACCTAGGCATATCTACAAAGTACTCCATGTGTGTTTCTTTATGTGTGTTTGCAGGTGTGTGCATACTACTTATATGGCCTGTCATAGTCCCAAATTGCCAGCATATGATGGAGCAAATGGAAAATGTGTGTCGCAGACAGCAAAGCTCAGACTGGAATTGAATTCGGTTTAGAATCTGAAAGAAAAACACCCTTTATATCCATTGAAGATGCTCGAAACAGGCAAAAGGAGGCGTGGCAGTCACCACACAGTTCTTGCTTAGGATCCCTAGCAGAATCGATTGAGCCATGCACGTCTGTATGAACGCACAGATCTCAGCTATTTTAAAAGCTAGAGACACCAAAGTTGGCAGAAAGATTTCTGAATATTGTCTGCTTAACAAGCTTATTTGAAACTTTAGTTGCCACGCCCACAGCCTTCACAAATCAAAAAATAATATTTGGAACTTTAGCTGTAACCAAAGTATTGATGCTACAACTTTTTGCTTTGACATATATATATAGATATGTACTTTATGCAGCTATATTTCAAATAACAAACCGATCGGATTATAAACACCTAAGTAATTCAAGTAAACATTTCTACAATTTCGTTTTAACTGGTTTTCTCAGTAAACCAAACAATTTTTCGCTCATTCATATCATTCCGCAAAGATCCCAACAGGCCCATCAATTTCCAAGATTCTTCTCATTAACTGTTGCTAATAACAGTTATTACTCAATCCCATTCTCAGGATTCGCATCGTTTTTCCCCCTAATTTGCATTCATATCGAACTCATTCGTCACTTTCAAAATTGTTAATTACCGGACTGGCCTGAAAGATGCTAAGACATTTTGGGGAACATAAAACTCTTTGCACAAATATTGAACTAGAGATGGAAGACAATTCGGTTAACTTAAGCTCTATACACTCTACTCCGATAGACTATTAACCAGATGCATTGAAGCTTTAGATAATCTAGTTTCTCATAATGTCCAAAACTCAACTGGTTCTTGGTAGGCAAAACGATTCCATTTAATTTCGAGACACTCAACCGCATAGAAAATTTCCAAAATGAAGTCTGCACATTAGTTAGGCAAAGGACATAAACCGAACCAAAGTGGATTGAAGTGGAGTGGAGCACAGAGCCAGAATGCTTTGGCACCCCTTCTGCGGCTCCCCTCGTTCTGGGCCACGACGACAATACCACAAATGAACAATTGCCGCAAAGAACATAGAAAATTGATGAAATTCTTGACCCGCAGCAAATGTTCGGCAAAGGCAATGAAGACGTTTCCCAATTCGAGAATTTGCAGTCGACAGTGCTGGGTTTTTTGGTCTCTCTGCGTCTTAACGGTAAACGAGAACGAGAACGATAATGAGAAAGAACGACTACATCACTCCTCCCACTCCACTCCCTACCTCCCCACTCCATAAACCTTTGCCATAATGTCCGGCTCTAAATTTGCGCAAACTTCATTAGACGAAAATGATTGGATGGCCGAGTTCTTTATGCGTTCCCCTCTCTCTCTCTCTCTGTCTCTCTCCCCTCTCTCCTTCTCCCTCTAGGCTCGCATTGTGCTTGTCCTGTGTGTTATTTTAATTAAAAGCACATAAACGAGCCGAGGTAAGGTCCAGTCCAGTCAACTCAAGTCAAGTCGCTTCGGTTTGTTTCGGCCCTGGTCTGGTCTGCTCCGTACTGGACGGAACTGGTCTAGGTCCCCGTGCAGATGCCCCCTCACATTTTGTGGCGACAAAAATTTATTATATTTATTCCGAGAAAGAGAGAAAAGTGTCCCGAAGAAACCCAGTGAAACTTTCGTAGCCTCTTCGAAACTTGGGGCAAGTGTAGCCAGAGCAACCGATAAGTGAATGCCAAAGTTGGTCCGTAACTTGGGCGACTCTCCGACTCTCTTCAGTTCAAAGTGTACACATCTCTCCATGAATGAGAAACAATTATTAATTAAATATAAATAGTTGCCCGAATATGTTCGGGCTCTCCATTAGCTCGAGTGCGCTCCTCTGTTCCCGTCGAGAGGTAAATTGCTGCGACTTTCAATTAAAACATGTTCTTAGAGTGCCCTGAATGCGTATTCAGTGGGGGGACTCAACGAAATTTTGAGTCCAGACTAAAGAAGAAAAATCTTTCTGGTACTCTAACATGTTGTACCCAATTTATATATATATATGTATACATATATATTATATAATAATAATAAATAAATAAATAAATTAATTAATAAATATATTAACTATTTATAAATTTTAAATTTTATAATAAATTTATATAAATATATTATATTTATAAATAAAAATAAAATTAGATAAATTATTTATATATAAATATTTAATAAATATTGTAATTATTTTTGAATTTTGAATTTTTTTATTTTAATAATAACTAAAATTAGATAAAATTATTATTTTTAATTAAAAATTAAAATTAGATTAGATAAAATAATATTAGATAAATTATTTATATATAAACATTTAATAAATATTGTAATTATTTTTGAATTTTGAATTTTTTTATTTTAATTAATATTTATATATTAATATATTAAATATTTATATTAATATATATAATTATATTTATATAAATATTTAATAAAAAAAAAAATGGTAAAAATTCATAAAAATTTAAAAATTTATAAAAATATTGATTTTTAATCTAAATAAATTAATACTGTACCTATATTATAGATAAATTGTACCCACTATACCGACGTTACTTATTCTACACCCTGTTCCCATTACGTTTACTGTACCAATTGTATTAATTGTACCTACTACATATCTATTTTATCCCCTGTACCAAAAACATATACTGTACCCACTGCACCAACTACATGTGTTGTACCAACTGAACCAGTTGTACAGATTGTACCTCCTACATTGCTTGTACCCATTTTACTTTTCATGGTGCACACTGTACCCCACACAAACGTCAACTTTGTAGGGTTGTTGTACCAACTGAACCAGTTATACAGATTGAACCTACCACATTGCTTGTACCCATTTTAGTTTTCATGGTGCACACTGTACCCCACACAAACGTCAACTTTGTAGGGTATCCCACAGTGTACCACGTGGCACGTGTGCTCACCTACAAGTGATATCAGCTGTATCAGGCATATCTAGAAGGTATCTCAAGGACAAGCACCCTTCACAGCAATCCGCCTAGACTTGTTCAACTCTCTAGTGCAACTCTCTCAACAACTGTTCACACTCGGCTGCAGCACAAATGTGTACACTGTACCCACTCCGGCAGACTTGGCCTGGCACAGTCTGCGAAGCGAATTGAATTCAGATTCGGACTGGACCATGGATGCCGCTTGCGAGTTGGGACGAATTTGCAACTTAATTGAGTAAATGTGATCATCAATGGCACTGCGGACGAGCTGCATTCGCCCTGCTCCTTCTCCACTTCAACCTACCCCTTCTGCTTTCTCTTCCCACTCCCCACTGCGGCTGCGGCTGCTGGCGAGAGCAGAGTGTCGACCAGTTGCCGCTAAGCAGCTTAAAGGGAGCAGGCGATGCTCGCCCGCAAATGGAGAACCGCTGCCGCTGCCGCTGGCGACCAACTGGCGGCGGTGTCGGTGGCTGCGCTGCTGCCTCTGCTGCTGCTGCTGCTGGCAGTGACGTGGCCAATGGTATTTGCAAGTTTTCGGAGACGCTTAAGTACGAACTTTGTGGCCTGGTCTTTGCCCGAATCGGACCCGACTCGGCCTCGCTTCAGTTTCAACTCTGACGCCTTTGCAGTAAATTAACATGTGTGCGAGAGAGGAGGAGCGGGAGAGGGAGTGGGAGTGAAAGATGGTAAAGGGCAGAGCGTGAAGTGACCTAGCAGGGTATGCTTGGCTGGGCAGTCAGCGCGTGCAAACAGAAATCTTAACACACACACACACACACACACACACACATGCACATGCTGACAGATGTGTGTGCACATTGTTGAAAGCAGCGCGCAGTCGACGTCGACGCTGACGTCTAACGACTTTGAATGTTTCTGCTGCGCTTTATTTCATTTCTAATTTGTGCGCAGCCCCAGAAAATTGAAACATTTTGTGCAGTGTAAAACGCAATCTGCTGCCCATCCGAGCTGGGCATGGAGACGGTGCCAAGGCGAAGAAGAGGAAGAAGGAGTAGGAGGAGGAGGGAGACCATTGTCGACAGTCGCGTAAGTGGCTTTGCCTACGAGAATTGTTGAGTGTTGCAAAGTGCAGCAAAGTGAAGGTAAATCCTCAGGCGATGCACAATATTTCTGATGAGTTGAGCCCATGGGTAATCAGTTAGCAAAGCGTAGACTACCTTAAAGATATCTATAATCTAAAGATCTGCCTATATATATCATACTGCAGTTATCTACCAAATTTCATCACTCCAGCCTTGCCAGTTTGCCAGCTGCAACACTTTAATGAGAGAGATGACAGCATGAATGAGTTCTAAAATTCAAATATCCTGGAAATTCCTCTCTTACCTCTTATGGCTGTCATCGTATGTTAGCTGTTCCACTGTGTAGCCTCAGCTGAGCAGCCTTGCCCCCCCCCAGGTCGATTGATCTCGCGCTGAGCACTTGAAGCAGCTTGTGCGAATCGCATTCGATTTGCTTGGCGGCTTCTTCGAAAGTGCCTGGACGCAGTTGGCAGTTGAATGAGGTGTGGGCGGTGAGTCCATGCTAATCCATCAGGGCGGCAAAGGGGCAGAGGAAGAGGCAGAAGCAAAAGAAGAAGGCAGCAAGCTGCAGGCAGGTTGCGGTTGCAAGAATCCAACTAGTTTTTGCTGGCCACGACGATTGATTGATTGCCATAGCCAGACAAAAAATTGTATAGCGAGAGGGCAGAGAGGGGAGGGAAGAGAGAAGAGTAAAGAGTAAAGAGGAAGAGGTGCATCAAGGCCAAGCCAAACGTTGCCATCTTAACCCACTAGTTGTTTGCGAACGATGCCAGCTTAACCCCGCAACTGCCGCAGCTATTGCAAATAACTGTCTGTAAGTGCTTGTGGTGTGTGTCTGTGTGTGTGTGTGTCTGTGTGTGTGTGTGTGTGTGTGTGTGTGTGTGTGTGTGTGTCTTATAAATTTCTTATTGTTATCTTGAAGTGAGCATTCAATTATTTTCAATTTGTTCGGGTGTCGAACTTGAACTTGAGCTCGGCCATAATTGACAGCCAGCTCGAAAGCGGCTAAGAGCCAAGTTAGCTTATTTTTGTTACCATTCTTGTTGTTGTTCTTAATATCACAGGTGTGAATGCAGCATGTTGGCGGTGGGGGGGAGGGGAGGTTGAAGTGGCAGCTGAGTTATGCTACGAGCGAAATTAAAAGCCAAGTGCGAGCCGAGAGCAAGCCACATGCAGAGGAAGAGAGAGAGGGGGAGAAGTAGGGAGACAGAGCAATTGCCTTGTTTCATTTGCAGTCCTTGCAGGTAACTGTGTGTGTGTGTGTGTGTGTGTGTGTGTGTGTGTACAAGTGTCTGTAAGCTGCTCAGACGACATTGCATTGCTTTGGTCAGCTGTGGCAGCACTTGGACTTGGGGCCCGGGGCAGAAGCAGCAGCAGCAGAGCCAAGGCAGCACTGGACGCCAGCCCAGCCGACACCAGGCCACAAAGCGGCGTCAGAAGCAGCAGAAGCAGAAGCAGAAGCAGCAGCAGCAGGAGTCGCCACATGTCTATCCATGTGAGTAATGCTGATGGTGTGTGCTTCTGCCTGTCCCCGTGTGTGTGTGTGTCCATAGCTTACTGCTGTCTCTTTGAAATTTATTTGCCTCATAGGTGTGGCATGCTCACCTCCCCCCTCCCTCCGAGCCACTGCCTCTCCGACGTCGCCATGCTCGCCACATCATTATTTCAGTGGGTGAGCAATTGTTGTTTGCCCAAGGACATGTCTGGCAAGTCCGACTCCTGCTACGACTCGGACTCGGACTCGGACTCGCACTTGGACTCGGACAGCCAAGTCGTTGTGCGAGTCTCCACACGCCACTTGACATCAAATGATGTGCAAGCAAGGGGGCAAGGAGCAGCCGAGGCGATGCGATGCGAAGCGAAGCTGGCGAAGCCCTCAGCCAGCGAGCGGATTTATTTGTTTTCCTCTCATTTTTATTGCCAGCAATTTAGCAATGACTACAAATCGCTCATTTCTAATGGACTCGCATTTGCTCAGCGAACAACGGGACAGTGGGACAGTGGGAGCGCATGACAGTGCGACAGTGGAACAAAGAAGTCCACGGCATTGAGGGTTGGGGGCTGGGGACATTACACAGTGGGACAATGGAAGCTTCTGCCCGTGATTCATTCACTTCGAAGTTCGCCCAGCGTTGCGATTAATTGAAAACTGAAATCAACTGTGCAGCAGGCCGAGAAGCAGTAAAGTCCCCTCCACTGCCCTCTTCCCCCCTCAGTTGGACGGGTCAATTGATTGTCTTTCATCAGTGAAAAGCAACGTGGGGAAACCTCAAGGTAGCGCATGATATTTGAATCATTAAATCGAAGATAATTTGAACATGCAATGTGAGAAGCAAATAAAGCATAATCCATCAAATACATTTCTATACATTTCAATAACTTGTTTAGTTGTCCAACTTGGAATCCTAAGTTTTCTTGCAAAGTAGCCCATTTCATTTTCATAACTTTAATCTATTTCTTTGCTTTAAAAACTATCGCAAAATTCAATCGACTTAAGTGGTCGGTCTCCCTCTTAATGAAAACACTGTGGCTTGCTAATCATCGAAAGATAAAGATAAAAGATAAAGTCAACAATCAATTTAATCAAAGAATACTAAGAAAGATATCTACTGATCGACTAATCAAAAATAACCCCGCTATATATTCTGAAAATGTTCAATATTTCCATAAATTTATTTTATTAGACCATGGAAATGTGCGTAACAGGCAGAAGAAGGCATTTGCGACCCCATAAAGTCCATATATTCTTGCTCAGGATGACTAGCCGAGTCGATTGAGCCATGTCTGTCTGTCTGTCGTATGAACGCCTATATCTCAGAAACTAAAAAAGCTAGAGCCGCCAAATTTGGTGACAACACTCATGTGGGTCATACGCTGTAAAATTATTAAAATTTGGGCCACGCCTTCTTCCGCCCTCGCAAACCGATAAACCGAATAGCAAGCACAAAAATCCATGGTCTTATACATCTTTCTATTCACAGTTTTATCTCCATATTTATCTACATATCCATTTATCTATATGTTCATCTGTTCAGCTATCTATCTTTACCCTCTTCTCTCAGTTTTCCTTTTATCTCTCTCTCTCTCTCTCTCTCTCTCTCTCTCTCTCTCTCTCTCTATTTACCCATCTACAATATTTATTTATTTATCTACATATTTATCTATTATGCTATTTATCTCTATTATGTTTACTCCATTTGATACCTCTCTCTCCCTCTCCGTTTATCGTTATTTTTCCCTATCTCTCTTTCATTTCAGTTATCGCTTGCAATCTTGTTCAGCGGTTGCCTAAGTGTGCACCTAGTCAGCGGCCCCCATGTACATACATTGAGATCCATATGTATGACTGTGTGCGTGTGTGCATGCACGTGCATGTATGTGCCTGCTCTGTTCTGTCTGCCGACGCATTTTGTTTTAATTGAAAGCAATTAATAATATCGACGCCGGCTACGTGGCAACACCTACGTACGCGCTGTCATATTGTGAGCATGTCGAGCCGTATTTCAGCATATGCGTACATAAGTATTTGCATAAATACATGTTACACACACAAACATGCACGAATGGGCGTACAGAACACACACCTGGCCCACACATTGACAAATGGTGTTTTTAATTAAAGGTAATATATACGAGCTGCCGCAGCGCAAAGAAAGAAAGAAAGCCAAGCCAATCCGGTCGAGGCGGGGCGGGGCGGGGAGGTGGAAGAATTGTGACACCCTGTAATCGGGTGCCTCTGCCAGTTGCCCCTCTCTCCCTTCCTCTCTCTCTCTTGCTGCAAGGCCATAAATCAAAAGTGCAGTCGCTTCGAAATCTATATATACATATATATATATCGAATATGAGATATATGTGCCTGTCTGGCACAGCATATCGGAGCACAGAAGCCGAGGGATAACTCCGAATCGATGGCAATAACTTGCTGCCAGTTTCATGAGCCAAAATTCAAATGGTTTTTATTGCACTTTAAAATTCACCTTGTATGATTCAAGCAATTTTCATTCGAAATTGAACAAATACATTCAACATTTACCATTTAAAAATATTATATCTGAAATTCCTTAGATATCGCACAAATTTGATTTAAGCTGTTTGTAACATGGGAAGAGCTTTTCACTCTTTAAAGAAAATATCTCAACGTGTAACTCCGGTACATTTGTACCAAAACTGCTTCAATAAACTCTAACTTCGGACTACACGTATTCTTGAATTCGTGAAATCAAAATAACCTCAATTTATGTTATACAAAGTTTTTTCACGAAAAGGTTCTTAACATCTGTTCACATGCATTTTCTATATATGTATACACACCTCTTTCAAATTTATAATATGATTGCATGAAGTGAGCTTGGCATAAACGTCGTAGAAGGTAGCATCTTACCACACTTCGTGCATTGAGGCTCAACTCGTTAATTCCATGTGCTAGCAAATAATTGCAATTGGTGCTTATTTATAAGATTTTTTTCAAATTCATGAAATGAGCTAAGCATAAACATGCTATATCAGATATACAAGGCTGATAATTGGATCTTTTTATACCATTCGAGCATTGAAAACGGTCAAAAATGGTATACTAAGTTTGTGCTAATGTATGTCACAAGCAGAAGGAGGCGTGGCAGACCCCTCAAAGTATATATATTCTGACTCAGGATCACTAGCTGAGTCGATTGAGCCATGTCCGTCTGTCCGTCACGCGTCTTTGTAAAGGTGAAGGTGTTTAAACATCACATGCTCCTTGAGTTTATTTCAAATTTGAGGTGCCACGCCCACCGCTTCCAAAAATTTTTAAATAATTTGTTTTTAAATACATAAACATGCTATATCAGATATACAAGGCTGATAATTGGATCTTTTTATACCATTCGACCATTGAAAATGGTCAAAAATGGTATACTAAGTTTGTGCTAATGTATGTAACAAGCAGAAGGAGGCGTGGCAGTATAAATTACTAACTCAGGATCTGTAGCCGAGTCGATTGAGCCATGTCCGTCTGTCCGCCACGCGTCTTTGTAAACATAAAGATCTCAGCTATTATAAAAGCTAGAGACACCAAATTTGGTATGAAGGTGTATAAACATCACATGCTCCTGGAGTTTTTTTCAAATTTGAGGTGCCACGCCCACCGCTTCTGAAAATTTTTAAATACATTTTTTTAAATACCTAAATAAGCTATATTAGATATACAAGGCTGATAATTGGATCTTTTTAACATTATGAACTATGAACATAAATTTGAAACATACAAATATATGTTATAATCTATAATTTATGTGATAAGTTATTAAAAACTATTTGTCATCTAGTGACATTAAATTGAAAGTCAACGCAATCGTGACTAACTGTGCGAACTGAGCAAGTAGTATATGTATGTATGTAGTACTCGTGGGAGTGGGGGAGCTGCAGAGTGGCCTGCTTGAGCCATTAGAGCGCTACAAATTTATAGTTTCACATTAAAAACTCTACGGCACGACATCGTTCAAGATGCGCACTGTCCACTCGGCCACTTGGCCGCTTGGCCGCTTGGCCACTTGGTCACTTGGCCACTCGACTACGACGGGAAGCACGAGTACAAGGAGTACAGAGAGTACTGGGAGTACCGTAGGGAACTGTGAACTACTTGAGCGGCACGTATGCACTCGCTTGCCGTCAAATGCACTCGCAGGACTTGTTCCACCCCTTGTCCTTCCTGCTGACAGAATGTGGGGAGAGCACGCGCGATGGGGACAGACAATTTAATTAAACGGGAAACAAGCCCGAAAAGATGCTTTATAATGGATGTGTGCATGTATTTCATAAGTACCAAAGGGGTGGGAGAGAGAAAAGTAGAAAGAGAAAAGATATCTATAGTAGTAGGGTTAGAATAATACAGAAATTTATAACTTATAACTTGTTATATATGTACGCCATCTCTTAGCGAACAAGAACATATATATACATACAATACGATATATGTATATGTAAGTCTAGCCGCATAGTTGATGTAACTAATTGAGCTTGCGAATAGCTCAGCAAAGGTTTGGCAACGCTCTCGAATTTCTTAGCCGGATAAGAGAGCAATTTGTCTAGTTACCCCCCACTTCCCTACCTTTGCTAGCTAACGGCACCTGTTGTGGGAAATCCTTTAATACATGTGTCAATACGTTCGCCTCGCACTTGGCTCGCCCCATTTGCCTCCTTCTCTTCCTTCCTTGGTGCAGGGTCCTTAGCAGTCAATAATAAACAGCGCTGTAATTGCCGGAGAGGAACAGGCGGAGGAGCAGATTAGTTAGACCACATGTCTGCACACACATTCCTGGCCAATGTGTGTGTGTGTGTGTGTGTGAGGGAGAGTGTATGGTGTGTGTGCACTGCGTGCCTGTCGGTTTGTTTTAATGCATCATTAAAGCGATAATCTGTCTTGAAGTTAAGCTGCGCTATCAACGCACATAAGACCCCCCCAGTCCAACCTCCAGTTCCCTCCGAGTCATTGCTACGACCCTAGTCGGAATAGAGGACTTAGTGGACTTGAACCGTAATTGAGACTGTCACCTGCTAACGTCGCGACGCGCTGACCGAAATTGGCCAATTTGTGAGTGTAAAATGTGAAAGCGGATATTAAAGCAGCAAGTTAATATTATAGCCCTCTCGCATTGCCCTAATGTAATGGGAGAAAATGACAGGTTTATGAAATTATAGAAATCTTATAGAAATCACATTGGATTAGATAAGCCAAGAGGAAAGTTAGTCATAAAAGCTACAGTGGATAGGGAGCCTAGCAAATACAATTTTATCTATTTAACAAAACAAAATTTATAGAAAAAGTGATAGTTAATAAATGATAAGTTCCACAACATTACCTTATATAAATTCTATAGTTTATATTTCTGTAAGTTGATAACAACGCCAAATTTCAATGCAAAACTGATTTTAGATTTAAAACTTTTCAGTTTTTGATAATGTAGTTAAAAGCGAACTAAAATTGTGAATTATTCATCATATACCCGATTTCCGAGGGCGATGGGCGTGGCATTAAAAATTAAATATCAACTTAATTTGCGTATGATATACAGGAATGTTCATGCCAAATTTGATACTTCCAGCTCTCATAGTTGCTGAGATCAGCACGTTCATACGAACGGACATGGCGCAATCGACTGGACAAGGAGTATATACACTTTGTGGTGTCTGCCACGCCTTGTCATGCCTGTTACATGCGCATAAAACAAGTATACTCTATTATTACCACAGCAATTACATCATATTAAAGTAGATATCAAATTCGTGTATTTGTTTTATAAAAGTCTGCGTTGAGTTCCCCGTATGCGACCTTATTGCCAAGCTGGTATGCCAATACCATCGCTTCGAGGTTGCTCATCAACGAGTCGCCTATTTTAAGAAACTGTCTGGAAATTTATTTGTTTGCGGCAAATCACGTTTCAAGCTGGCGAAAAGTTGCCAGTTGTCAGTTGCCGCTGCCAGTTGTCGTTGTGTGTGTGTGTGTGGCAGCTGTGCCTGTTGCCACTTCCGAATGCCGAGCGACATTATTTGCCTACGTGAGTGTGTGTCGGAGCGAGGGGGAGTGGGAGGGGGTCATTAGGCTGGGCAACCATTAACGGGCAGCGCGTGTGGCATTGTCGAAGCCGGCAGAATGGAGGGGAAAGGGGGGTGGGCAGAGCAGACGCACTACTCTCCTACAGTACGCCTCAATTTTGTTTGATTAGCAGCAAAATGAATGAACTAGCAAACGCACAAGAATAGTGGAAAGTACAAAATGAAGGAATAACCAGAAGGAACGAGCAACGACTGCGTGCCGAAGTTTTTATACCCTTGCGGATCGTTTGTTTGTATTAGGAAAAAACTGAAATTAGTCTTAAGTTTTTCGCTACTTAGTCGTGGCTGTAGAAGCAAACTAAGTTCTCTGTTAGGATGTACATATACCATAGAGAGTTGAATAATATAGTGAGATCACGCTGATAGAGAAAGTTCAAGCAAACCGAAATTTTAGGGAAAGATCTCATTGTAAAATCAACACATATGCAATTTGTATTTCATTTTGAAACGTTTAACCTCACCTTAACCTCATTAAGATAATTCAACTAATTTCATTTAAAATTTTCAGATTTTTCTACAACATGAATAACGTTGTTTCTGCACTGAAATACCCTATGTGAGTCAGTTTCAGTTGCTGGAAGCTAGACAAACGTATAAACTTTTCGATTTCCTTGGAGAAAACAAGCCAAGCATGCCGCAGCGACATGTTTTCACAAACGTATACCCTGTAGCTAGTGCTAAAAGACCGTTAGGATATGTTATGAACTAGTAATTCTAACATATAGTTTAATATGATAACACATATAGATCAAAAGAATTTCAAACCAAAAAAAATGTAACGTCCTCTTTGCCCCTTCACACCTCAGGCATGCCTGCAGTTGCTTAGTCCAGAACAGTACAGGGTATAAAGTAAAGTAAAGAAGCTGCCGCTTGTAGGCAACAACGTGAGGCGACACGAGTGGCATACTAAATAGCCAACGTGCGGCTTAGTCAAGAAGTCGCCCAGTTGGAGCTTCAATCAGACAGTTAGTCAATAAATAGCAGCAGTTGGAGCGGGGGGGGAGGAAGGTCAGGGGGGTAGCATTTTGACTATTGATAAGAATGGCAGAACGTGCAAATTGAAATGGTCATAAAAGCAGATCAGGTGAGGGAGCAGGCAGGGTGGCCGGGACTGTAATAGCTACGCAGGACTAAAGGCCATGAATCTGCCTTTATTGCACTACAATGAATGAAAGAAGTCTTAAGGCACACCGAGTCTGGCTTCAGCTATGCGGAATTTACTTAGGAAATTGACCCGACCTGACCGGCAGTTCGTTTCGACAATGGAACTGAAAAAATAGTTGTCCTTGCCGCACGCACTTGCAGCACAACACACACACACGCACATAGATAGATAAAGGATTTAGGAATACCAACGTGGTTGAAGTTGCAGATGAGTTGATTGAATACGAAATGAAGAATGAATTCGTATATCATGTGCAAAGAATTTAATTTTTCTACACATATAAAAACTCTTCATTTTCCCCCTGCAGATTGTATGGAACACAAAGGTTTTTATTATATTATTATATATTTCGCATCACATAAAAGAGTTTCAAGCTAAAACACAAAAACTCTGCGTTTTTTTTTCAAATACCCTACGTTCATTGAGAGTGGCAGAGACAGAGGGTATACCAGCTGTGTGTAAATATATAAAATACAACTTAGCGCCTGAAGTAGTGCTATTATTTTAAGCACAGCTCTATGACAGTCCACACAGTTGTGCACTTGCATAAGCCAAGTCGATCCAAGAAAGTCTGTGTGAACGCACAGAACTAAGCTGTAATGAAAGTTAGAGTCATCAAATTAGGGCATGTAGATTTCTGCATAGAGTATGCAGACAATGATTGTTTGCAATTTGAAATGCCACCTCTAGCACCCTCGAAAATCAGTTTTTAATTCATTATTTCAATGTCAGCTGCAGAGTATCTTACAATCGAGCACCATGTACATGCTATTTTTTACTTCTTAGTCATTAGTCAACTCAGAGAGAGTTTAATGATTGTCAGACATACTTTAAAAAGCACACGCGAACTGTAATACAGGGCGGGTACAGGGGTATCAATAACCAGGGTAACGCATTACAAAGCTTTGGTTAAAAATTACAAAGTCATGACAGCAGGTATTACAATACATTACATTTTTTTCAACTCACTTTGATAGCTGCCAAAGCGCGTGTAAATGGAAATCTATATTTACCGTTTGATGAGGCTGACCATTTAAATTATATTAATACAATTGCGCTTTATTCTTAATCGAGAGTCCAGGAAGCTACTCAAACTCAAATTTGCACTCCTCATTTGAAATATTACGATAACTTTTCCGATATGACTGCCTTATACTCAAGGCAGATCTGATCCTTCCTAAAGGTGTTTCAGAAACTCTTTTAGCCGAAACCGTTTTCGACCGTTTTGCATACCAACCGCGCGGAGCACGTATTCAAATATCTTAAAAATATGCACAAACTTCTTTCCAAGGGGAAACCGGCAAGAAAAACCCCTTTTGCAGGGTGCTGCGATTGCGTGACTTAAAATGTTTGCTTAAACTCTTTACTTTCAATTAAAAATTTTCAAAATTTGAGACACCAAACAAATTGAAAACAAGAAACAGCGACAATTTCGCGAAACCGTACAACAAGATACCCTCGAAATAAGTTTCTCAGTGAAACTCAGATTGAAGATAGATAAGTTGAGAAAGGTGTATAGAAACCCTACCTACAAGGGGTATATCAATGGCATAAATAGAAAATGGATTTCTCTATTAAATTGGAGACAATTTAGATAGGAAACTGCTTCATTGTATATTGTAGTTAGGTACAAGCTCATCCACATACTCAGCGCACCAACTGCAACTGTTATACCCTCATCACGTAGGGTATTCTGATGCAACGAAATTCGCAACAACGACGCAGTTGCAAAAAGGAGGAAAACAACTTGAAGTCTTCAAGCTTGCCAATTAACTTTCATGCGGGCGGTTTGATGGACTGACGAAAGAGGCGCGAGCGACGCCAAGCAAAGGACTCTGGCAAGCCTCTCTGCCAAGCCGCCTCCTGCTCTGAGGCGATGAATATGCAACTATGAAAGTTTTGCGCTCGCGCGCGCTCCAAAACTTTGCAGGCAATTTACAAATATTTTATGCAACTATTTATTTTACTCATTATTTGCACATTTAATGTGGGCAGTAGCTGGCTACCAAAATTGTGGGGGGAGGGCGGGGAGCGTGCCAGGCCATTTAGCCCTGGTAAAAGCGATGCCAGAGGGCGGGTGAAAAACAAAAAAAAAACCCACAGAAAAAACTCGCTACAATCAAGCGAAAAATACCTGTTGGCCTCTTGGCAGGCAAACTTTTGCAAATTATGTTCAAGGACGAAGGCAAAGAAAGGGAAACTAAGTATATAAACAAGAACGAAAGGTTACCATCGACACGCCAAAGGTTTTATTGCATTACAGTTACTCCACATATTAAATTGGCCGATAGTTTCTATGGCAGCTTAACGATATATCTGTCCGATTTTAATAAAACTTGCATAGCATTTAATGGACTTACTTAGACATATATCAGATAAGTTTCACAGCGATATCTTGAAAAATAACATAGTTCGACCGATAGGTTCTATGGCAGCTATACGATATATCGGTCTAACATTAATCAAATTTTGAGAGCCTTTTAAGGGCATACGTAGACATATATTGGGAAAGTTTCATAGCGATACCTTAAAAAATAACAAAATTCGACCGATAGGTTCTATGGCAGCTATACGATATATCGGTCTAAAATCGATCAAATTTTAACAGCCTTTTAAGGACATACGTAGACATATATCGGGAAAGTTTCACAGCGATACCTTAAAAAATAACAAAATTCGACCGATAGGTTCTATGGCAGCTATACGATATATCGGTCCGATTCGGCTCGTTTCGATTTATTTAAAGCGCGTAGCAATAAGAAACTTATATACCAAGATTCATCAAGATAGTTCTAAAACTGAGGGACTAGTTTGCGTTGCAACATACAGACGGACAGGCGGACAGACGGACATGGTTAGTTTGATTTCCCAATTGAAGCTGATTAGGAATATATACTTTATGGGGTCGGAGATGTCTCCAAATTGATTATACCATCTGCATTGGTATAAAAAGGGAGAAACATCTTAAAAGGTGCGTTAGACAAGCGATCGCACGAACAGCTATCGATACCACTGACAAGAAGTTTATACCCTTCCCCTCAAATCTCTGCCAATTTCTGCCTCCAACAGGCTCCTTTTCAAGAGGTGTGCAAGGGGTTGCCTCATATGCTGCGAGACAGTTTTAATTAAATTGTCGTGCGCGTCGCTTAAGTTTTTTACGACTGACAGACGCAGGCAGATAATAACCTCAGCCAGATAAATCCCTCGATCCGTGGCCACTCGGGCGTGACTAAGACGAGCAGGGAGGAGGACATTAATATTTCATGGCGCCGACGGCGCATCCAAATCACAATTGAGGCCTGTTAAACAAGGTTCATGCCATAGCAGCTGTCGGGGCTGTTCGGGTTTGAAACCCATGTCCGAAACTATTTCTGACCTTTTCGAGATATTACGCACTTTATGTGCGACACGACTTTACCTTTCCCCCCGTCTCCCCCACTCCCCCATCAGTGCTGCCACCCGCTGCGTTTTTTAGCTTTCTTTTATGTGGCAGATTTTCTTGACTATTGAATTGAAAAGTTATTTACTTTTGTGCGAATTCACCTTTGCCCGGCTTAGCAGGGCACTCCACGTACCGATGCGCGGCGCACTCTCTCTCGCTATCTCTCTCCCACAAAATGTATCTCTCTCTCTCTCTCTCTGCTGCTGCTACTTGTCTTCGCTGAGGCGACAGTGTAAAATTTTTTGGCATAAAGTTAATAGCATTTTTGATTACTATCTAAATAGGTTTTTGTCCCATTGAGCACAACAATGTTTTGTCCCGCCTGGTAGTTGTTGTTGTTGTTGCTGTTGTTGTTGTCGTAGTTACAGCCCATGCATGTGATATGTCCCATTCCTGTTTATTCACTGAGCCGACCCGAAAAGCTGCACACACAAAAGAGACTAAAATAAGAGAGACAGCTGCAAAATCGTAACTCAAGTGAAAGTGTTTGGCGAACTTTAAGTGTGCGACCCGCATATACCCTGTATAATCTGTATACAAAATTCAATGGAATTAATTTGCATAGTTTTCGGTTTTTTGTATAACCTCTGGCGATTTGGAAGTCCTGCCCGAAAAGTTTAGCTCACCCAATCAGCGACACAGCAAGTCGAGTCAAAGGTGTCAAAACGTTTCAGGTATCTCTCTCTCCCTCTCTCCCTTCTCTTGGCCCTTCGAATTTCAGAATTGATTAAATGCGCTTGTAAACAATCTAATCGAGCATCATTTGCAATCGCCCAAAGGTAGAAGGCAGACAGACTCTGCTCGGTGTGTGTGCAAAACTTGTGGCAAGCGATTGAACTTTTGCATCAGTCGCTTGCCCAACAAATTGCCCACTTTTCAAACTTCCGAACGAATTTCAATATGGTATTTTGATTTGGCATATTGAGTGAATTTATTGTGGCACGCAACAGCGCAGAGGTTCATAAATGTTTGCCAGTTGCACATCCATCTGGCAACTCCCCCTCGGCATTGCCATAACTCGTGAATAATCGAATCGATTGGTAATATGATATGTACGAATAAGTTGCTTGTTTGAATTTTCAAATTTTAGCTGCCCTAAATGCTGGTCCGTCTGTCCGCCTGTCCGTCTGTCCGTCTGTCTGTTGCAACGCAAACTAATCTCTCAGTTTTAAAACTATTTTGATAAAATTTTGTATACATGCTTTCTATTGCTACGCGCTTTAAATAATTTGAAACGAGCCGGACCGGTGTATCGTATAGCTGCATGAATAAAATCAAGGAATATATCGATCGGACGGGTGTATCGTATAGCTGCAATAGAACTTATTGGCCGTTTTTTATTTATTTTCAAGATATCGCCATGAAACTTTCCTGTTAGATGTCTAAGTATGTCCATAAAATGATGTGCAAATTGTATTCAAATCGGACAGATATATCGATAAGCTTTGAAGTAACTGCAAAGGCATGAAACCTTCGGCATGCCGAAGGTAGCCTTTCTTTCTTGTTTAATTAGCAAATAGTTTACATATCAAATGTGAAGATAGTATAAAGAATAGCAAAAACCATGCTCAATTAGCTATAAATTGCAACCAGGCAGCCCTGCCAACAATGACTGCAAGCTATCAAACAAAAGCTGATTTGCTATGCCTAAGCATAGAAGGAAACAAGACGAAACTGTTAATTCACCATATAAGCTCGAGAAAATGAAATCGAAAATGCAATTAGTGTGGATTATTCGACATATATCGATACTCTACTCCACTTGCTTTGCAGCACTCGTAGTCGAAATTCTGCATGCTTATCGAAAAATGCTGTAAACCTGAATTGTCTTTTGTTCGTTTAATTGCGACGACTACGAGAGAAGGCCGTAAATATTGTCTGCAACTCATAACAGCTTACACACACACAGACACACAGAGATAATATGAAATAATGAAGCTTCTTGAGAGGAATCTTTTTCTGCATACTTTTTTTTTGCCAATGCCTCGAGGAAAACTCATTTTAATTGCAGAGATCTCAGTGTGAATCGGGCTACCGTCGGGCCAAAGCCACTTATACATATGTATGTATGAATGTCTGCATGTGTGTTGGTATGCGGGTGTATATGTGTGTGTGTGTATGAAAGTGTATCCTCTTGCATTCCCCTACATCCTGACAGTCAAGCGCAAACACACTTTCCTCCCGTATACCCCTACCCCCTGGAGAGAGCAGGAGAGGGAGCGGATGGCAAAAAGGTTCACCTTTTCGCAAGCTTCATTGAATATTTCCCTTTAGGAAGTGAAGCAATGAAATGTCTACTATAAATGCACACAGCAAATGCGGGAGAAGCAGAGAGAAATGGAGATGGCACGAGAACAATACAGACACACACATCGCACACACACACACATGCACGTGCACACCTCAGGCATTGCCACACATCCGCATGGGCTGGTGCTATCAACGCCTTAGGATCTCGCCGGTTAAACTGACTTAAACACCAAAGATTTATGCCCTTTTTTACAAACGTGCGGATTTTCCAACATCCGCACAAATACAGAGCCATACACAGCAGGACCTTCATCATATTCATTTAAGTGGCCACGCAGCGGGAGCAGCCCATGAGGCAGAGTGCAGGCAAGGAGTGACCCTACTCGCGCAGTCAGTTCGTGGTGGGATGGGGCATGTTTTCATGGTGCTATTAATTACCTGTCGATCGATAAATGCAAAGTTACAATCGACGGGGCCAGCGATGGGACGTAGATCGAGAAATATCTTGCAATGCTTTAAATTACTCAAGGTGAAAAATGAAAGAGCTTGATTAGCGTTCCATATGCAGTGGACTAAAGAACAGAACTTAGTTACTTAAGCTTCTACAAGTTCCTTTCTCTAGTCCATGAGGTACGACTTTCAGCTAAGATCTTGGATTTCCCAAAACCCATTAGGGTGCTGTGCAACTACCCCATAGCAAATCATAATCGATTTCAGTGGCATTTCGCATTAAACTTGCGCACAGAAGCGATATTGATTATAGCGCACAGTAAATGCCATGTTTTAAACTCAAAGAAGCGTAGATAATTGGAAAAGTAGTCCCATTACCCATTTCGAAATCGTTCCCAGTTGAACAGTTTCGCCACCCAACACACACATCCTTTTGCACCTGTTCACGTGTGTGTGGGGGAAGGAGGAACCCCATCTTCGATGTGTATCGAAGCATATTATTCACACCCATAATGAATAAGGGATGTCGGCAGCTAGCAAAGAAGTCAGACGAAGATGCCGGTGACGGTGACGGTGAGACAATGAAATCGCGCCTGAGCTGGCGCAGCAAAGGCTTTGCCTGACCCATTGTAGGTTTATTGCAAGTGGAGAATGCCAAAAGAGGCGCTCGACAAGAAAAACACACACACACACAGAGCTGTCTGTCTATGCCTTCTCTTCCTCTCCCTCTGTCTCTTTCTCCTCAGTGAGCCACTCCTGGCATGTTTGTCTCGGGGGTTCACTCATACAGAATGCGGTCAAGCGTTATTGAAGGCATTTTGGAATCCTCTTATATGGCAGCTCAACTTGCACGACATCAAACCGAGAAAGGAAGTGGGCACACACACACACATACAGACGCAGCATAAGCCGGAGTTTTCCGGTGTTTTTCTCCGTGAAATAATACACAAATTGTCAATGTCAAAAGAAGAAAAGACGAAATTGGCACACTTGAAAATTAGCTTGTTTTTTCCTTGCCTTCTCGTTTTCCCTTTGAATTTATTAATCAGTTGATTCAGTTAATTAGACCCTTTGGCCCCGAAAAGAAGAGCAAACAGCGAGAATCGATTTGCAATAAGTGAAAGGGAGAGAGGTGGAGCAGTACCTTTTTGTGAAAAAGGTCCTGGCCTCTAGAATTAACGAATGCATTGTTTATTCACTTACTCTTTGCGGCGCGGTAATTAGATGTGTCGGACACCTTGACAAGGGCGTGACAGTCCGTCATAATGCCAATTAATTGATAAGTGTTATTAGCCCCGAATACAACGGTAAAAAAGAAAAATAATCAAAGCAAACGCAGAGAAAACGTTCTGAAAGAGAAATCCAAAAGCTGAATGGGAAATATTTCTCACTTTATTTTTTTGCTCCTCCATTTATTTGCGATATTGGCTGAGAAATTGTCTAGCTATGCTACTCAAATTTGATCTACAGGTGGGTTATATGCATAGCTTCCTGTCTTTAGAAACACCATGCAACCTAGGCTGACGGATGTCCCCTTTTAATGTTTTACAGGGTATTATCAAATAACTTTTTTATTTCTTTATTACGACGCTCCTCGAGTTCAGCTTTGTATTTCAGACTTATTGCCCCAATAACACTTTCGCCAAGTCGGGGGCGCGGCGCTGAGGGGGCTAGGACAGATGCCAATTTGACTTGCATTCAACGTCATCTAGCGCAGCAAATAAATTTGAACTTTTATTAAAAAGGCCCCAGACAAGAGTCGAGGGACGCGACAATCCTTGCAAGAGTCCCGGACCTGCATTGATTCGCTTGACCATGTGAAAGGAGCAAAGCGCATGAAAAACTTTGAATAAGCTGCTAAAATGTTTGCCTGCGCTTTGACCATCGGAGCTGTGGGCGGGTGGGTGATAGTGGGACAGTGGGACAGTGGGCACTCACTGGGGACAGTGTCTGCTATAAATACGAATTACTTGCGTACCCTTCAGACCCGGCGCCGATTTAATGAGATTAAAGCAGACACCCGACAAACTTCAAGTCGAATGTTCCCAGCTCTCGGCTCTCAGCTCCCTTGTGCCCTTTCATACCCGGACTGGGACCCATCTGCCAGTTTAGCCGGGTTACATATTTCTTTTGCCGCCAACTTTTCGACAGATGAATGAACTGTGTGCGTGTTTTTGCCGCGTCGAGTTAACTGTGTCAATAAAGCCAACACTTAACCCTTTGCCAGTCGCGCGTGGAGTTAGCGCGAACTTGCAAGTCAATTGAATTCGCCCCGGCGAAAATGTGGAGAAATCTCTTGACGACAGACGTCTCTTTGAAATGCAGTTGCAGTGCTTCTCGGGGTAGGGTTTGAGTAAGGGTTAGGGTAAAAGTTAAAGTTAGATTTCAAATTAGGCTTGGAGCTAGGGTTAGGATAAGAGTTAGGGTAAAGCTTAGGGTAAGGGTAAGAGTTAAGCTTAGAGTTGGAGTTAGGGTTAGGGTTAGGGTTAGGGAGTTAGAGTTAGAGTTAGAGTTAGAGTTAGAGTTAGAGTTAGAGTTAGAGTTAGAGTTAGAGTTAGAGTTAGAGTTAGAGTTAGAGTTAGAGTTAGAGTTAGAGTTAGCGTTAGAGCTAGGGTTAGAGTTAGAGTTAGCGTTAGCGTTAGAGTTAGAGCTAGGGTTAGGGTTAGGGTTAGGGTTAGGGTTAGGGTTAGGGTTAGGGTTAGGGTTAGGGTTAGGGTTAGGGTTAGGGTTAGGGTTAGGGTTAGGGTTAGGGTTAGGGTTAGGGTTAGGGTTAGGGTTAGGGTTAGGGTTAGGGTTAGGGTTAGGGTTAGGGTTAGGGTTAGGGTTAGGGTTAGGGTTAGGGTTAGGGTTAGGGTTAGGGTAAGGGTAAGGGCTCGTGTTAGGGTTAGGGTTAAGTTTAGGGTTATGGTTAGGGCAATGTTTAGATGTAGGTTTGAGTTAAGGTTTAGTGTAGGAGTAATGGTAAGGGTCAGTGTTACGCTTACGGTTACGGTTTGGCTTAAGCTTAACGTTTGAGTTAGGGTATGCCGCATTCGATACGATGTCAGTTCGGCGCTCCATTCTTATCTTTTCATCTTGAATGCAAACTTGGATAAATAGACAAGAGTCTAAATAAAGCAAACAAAGTCAGACGCACGCACGGTCATAAAGTGTTGGGAACACAGAAGGCAACACAAACACAAAGTGTGCGAGCGAGAGAGGGCGAACAAATACTAGTAGCATAGGCAGTGTCGGGGTCGCAGTTGGGGCCCTCGCAAATTGACGCTGAAAATTTAAGCCGTTGGCAATGTTTTCCTTCTCGTTTTCCTTTTCGTTTTCGTTTTGGGTTTGGTTTTCGTTTTCGTTTTGGTTTTGGTTTTCGTTTTCTGTGTCGTTTTGCGCGTTTTGTGTTTTGCGTTTTGCCTGCGCAATTTCTCTGTGATATATGTGACTTATGAAGAGCATAGAGCGAAAGTGCGAAGAGGGAAATAGGCGAAACGAAAAGGGGATCAGACAAGGCAACGGGTAACGGATTAAGGATGAAGTACCGTTTGGTGCGAGTGGAAGCGGGAGGGGAAAGAGCAAGAGGAGGGAGAGGATAGCCCTCTTGGTAGATACTTCAGTTGTGCCGCCTAAGGCACTCAGACAATGCGTTTCGACAGTTTAATACAAAAAGTTCATTGCGTGTCGCCTTTGACACGTACACTGCGAGAAATCCTGAGCACGCATAAGTGCGAAAAAGACGTAAATGCGTAACGCATAAGATGAGAACATGTTGTGCAGCTCAGGCAACGTGCAGATACCCTTGGTGGGTCAATAGATTAGAGAATATAATGTTATATTAAAAACAAGAAAGAAAGGCTAAATTCGACACGCTATTGCAGTTACTCCATATATAAAATTGGCCGATAAGTTCTCTGGTAGCTTAGCGATATATCTGTCCGATTTTAATAAAACTTGCATAGCATTTAATGGACGTACTTAGACATATATCGGGAAAGTTTCATAGCAATATCCTAAACAAGTAAAGAAAGCTACAGTCGAGCGGGCCCGACAGTAAGATACCATTCGCCCAGTTTTGAATAAAATTATCACACTTTTATTTCCATTAAAAAACACTGCACAAGTTCATCTGGCCCCTATTATTTAAATCAGATCTATGTATCTTTGAATAGCGCCATCTACATGTGAAAACGTCATAGCAATCAGCCTTACACACGCTACGGCTGAAACGAAGCATCGTGACGATAACGTCACGATATGCTGCAAGGGCGCACGAGGTATAAATGGGCCGTAGCTCCATGTAGTCAGTTATTATATTCATAGCTGTCGAGGCATACGAGGGCTGCATGTTAAGTTCGCCTCCAATGGAAGCTGGGTAGGTGGACCGGAAGACAGCGAAACAATGCGTAGCTGTCAGAGAAGTAAACATATTATTTTCAAATTGGGCGACATCGGCTTTAAATTGCGCTCTGATTCGGATAACTTTTCTAGCCGCTTTCACACAGCAATCGATCAATCACAATCGTCTGTATGAACGCGCTGTTCTCAGCAACTAAAAGATCTAAGCTTATCAAATTTGCCAGAGGGATTCCAGTTTATTTTAATTTTGAATAACTCACCCATTGTCCCCGGAAATCGCTTACAAGCCACTCGATATATAGATAAAAGTAAATCAAGACAAAGCTGCCTGGGCTCTATCATTACATTGGAAAATAATGTAATATCTTCTTACGACCGTTATCTCTCGGAGGAGTGAAATATAGCCAGAACTAACTGCAGTCAGAAAATAATTTACGGTAATTGCAGGTGGCAACTATGTGGAAACCCATAACCGATAAGCCCTTATGCAAGCGTAGATCTATATAAGAGCAGCCAATTTGGACTGCGAACAAACAGAAGAATAGAAGCGCGAACTGAGAAATGGCGTGGAAAACTTATATTCCCTTTCTAATGGGTCTGCTGCTCTGTGTGGTGGGTGCAGAAGTCACCCAGAGTCCACATGCTGAGCGTATTGTGAATGGACAACCTATTGACATTCTGCGAGCACCATGGCAGGTCGCAATATTACTTGATTATAATCAGAAATGCGGAGGCTCTATACTGAGCAATCGAATCATCCTAACAGCAGCCCATTGCCTCACTACAGGCAATTCGGAGAATTTTACTGTACGCGCAGGTTCTAAGTACTGGAATTCAGGCGGACAATTTATGCTGGTGGAGAGCTTTAAATATCACGAACAGTTCGATAATAAGACACTCGATAATGATGTTGGCATTATACGACTAAAACAACCGCTGACATTCGGTGAAGGAGTTCATCCAATACAATTGGCACAAGAATCTCCCCGGCACGGAGATGCCGCCTTTGTCAGTGGCTGGGGAAATCTCGAATACGAAGGTGGAGTAAGTCCTGCGAAATTGTATGGCCTGGACACGACAGTTATGGATCGGGAAGCCTGTGCTGGATTCTATTTAAGTAAATATAATCGCAGAGTCTTTGAGGGCAACGTGTGCACAAACACTAGAGGGAAGTCTCCATTTAAAGGAGATTCTGGTGGACCTTTGGTGGTCAATGGACACGTTGTCGGTATTGTATGTGGTGGTGAGGGTCTCAATACGCCTGCGATATACACAAGTGTGGCCTATTACAAAGACTGGATAGAGAACGCAATCAAGGACCTTAGCACTGCAACACTTGATGCATGACAGCCGTGATTTTTCAATAAAGTTTATATCTTCATATTTTTATGTAATAAACTAATGTATGGCAAATGTATGTTAAGAAGGTGTGGTTTCCGAGGCACGGATCAGGATTATTAGTTGAGTCGATTGAGCCATGTCCGTCTTCATGCCTGTCTTGGGACCACACAGATCTCAGCTGTTATATGAGCTAGAGCTGTTACATTTTGCATTATGGTTTATTAATACAATGCGCCCCTACAGATTATTTTAAATTTGAAGTGCCACGCCCACCCACGTAAACCGGTTATTTGCGATTACTTAAGCGACTTTTAACGGACTAACTTTAATTCCATCTTTTTGTCTCAAGTGGCCAGAGATAACAAGTAAGGAAAGCTACAGTCGAGTGCACCCGACAGTAAGATACCATTCGCTCAGTTTTGAAACAAATTTTTATCACACCTTTTTGTTTCCATCAAAAATCTCTGCTCAAGTTCATCTATCACCTATTGTTCAAATTAGATTTATCTTTGTAAAGCGCCATCTACATATGAAAACGTCATAGCGATCAGCCTAACACACGCTACGGCTGAAACAAAGCATCGTGACGATAACGTCACGATATGCTGCAAGGGCGCACGAAGTGGAACTACTGAAAACGTCAATCTGGAAAACTTCTGGATCGGATTGTAATTCGGGGAATAGATTTTTATTGAAATTATCTATGTTCATACCAAAGCAGAAAGCTGTAACTTCAATACCTTTCCTAATAATCGAAAATTATCGATTTGCATGGGCGGTGGGCGTGACATCGAAAATTGAAAATAAACTCGATCTACCTATGGTATTCAGGAACCTTCATGTGCAATTTGGTGTCTCTAGCTTTTATAATAGCTGAGATCTAGACGTTCAAACGGACAGACGGACGGACGGACAGACAGACGGACATGGCTCAATCGACTCAACTAATAATCCTGATCCGTGCCTCGGAAACCACACCTTCTTATGCCTCTAACATACATTTGCCATACATTAGTTTATTACATAAAAATATGAAGATATAAACTTTTTTGAAAAATCACGGCTCTCATGCATCAAGTTTTGCAGTGCTAAGGTCCTTGATTGCGTTCTCTATCCAGTCTTTGTAATAGGCCACACTTGTGTATATTGCAGGCGTATTGTGGAACACACCACAGGATACAATACCGACAACGTGTCCATTGACCACCAAAGGTCCACCTGAATCTCCTTCAAATGGAGACTTCCCTCTAGTGCTTGTGCACACGTTGCCCTCAAAGACTATGATATTATAATTACTTAAATAGAATACAGCACAGGCTTCCCGATCCATAACTGTCGTGTCCAGGCCATACAATTTCGCAGGACTTACTCCACCTTCGTATACGAGCCATCCCCAGCCACTGACAAAGGCGGCATCTCCGTGCCGGGGAGATTCTTGTGCCAATTGTATTGGATGAACTCCTTCACCGAATGTCAGCGGTTGTTTTAGTCGTATAATGCCAACATCATTCTCGATTGTCTCATTATCGAACTGTTCGTGATATTTAAAGCTCTCCACCAGCATAAATTGTCCGCCTGAATTCCAGTACTTAGAACCTGCGCGTACAGTAAAATTCTCCGAATTGCCTGTAGTGAGGCAATGGGCTGCTGTTAGGATGATTCGATTGCTCAGTATAGAGCCTCCGCATTTCTGATTATAATCAAGTAATATTGCGACCTGCCATGGTGCTCGCAGAATGTCAATAGGTTGTCCATTCACAATACGCTCAGCATGTGGACTCTGGGTGACTTCTGCACCCACCACACAGAGCAGCAGACCCATTAGAAAGGGAATATAAGTTTTCCACGCCATTTCTCAGTTCGCGCTTCTATTCTTCTGTTTGTTCGCAGTCCAAATTGGCTGCTCTTATATAGATCTACGCTTGCATAAGGGCTTATCGGTTATGGGTTTCCACATAGTTGCCACCTGCAATTACCGTAAATTATTTTCTGACTGCAGTTAGTTCTGGCTATATTTCACTCCTCCGAGAGATAACGGTCGTAAGAAGATATTACATTATTTTCCAATGTAATGATAGAGCCCAGGCAGCTTTGTCTTGATTTACTTTTATCTATATATCGAGTGGCTTGTAAGCGATTTCCGGGGACAATGGGTGAGTTATTCAAAATTAAAATAAACTGGAATCCCTCTGGCAAATTTGATAAGCTTAGATCTTTTAGTTGCTGAGAACAGCGCGTTCATACAGACGATTGTGATTGATCGATTGCTGTGTGAAAGCGGCTAGAAAAGTTATCCGAATCAGAGCGCAATTTAAAGCCGATGTCGCCCAATTTGAAAATAATATGTTTACTTCTCTGACAGCTACGCATTGTTTCGCTGTCTTCCGGTCCACCTACCCAGCTTCCCTTGGAGGCGAACTTAACATGCAGCCCTCGTATGCCTCGACAGTGTCTGCAAAGTTTAGCTTGCAATTTGGCCGCACTGTGAATATGTAAATGAAAATGCCTCAACTGAAGTGGGATGCGAATGGCGATAGAGATGACAATGTCGATGTGCAGGAGGAGCAGGTATGGCAACCGGGGAGAGGCGGCCCTCAAGATGGAAATTGCATTTTTTGGAAGGTGCACAAGACAAACAAACTCAAGTGCATGACGCGACTGTACTTGTCGGAGCATTCTATTTATGTACAGTTGGCATTCCCATAAATTTGCAAGTAAACATTTTTGTGTAATATACTCAGTTCCCAGAGGAGGTTGCAGCGAAACGCTGCAGGTGAGTGGAAGAGAAAAAAAAATGATATAATTTTGCATTGTATTAGGTAGATATTACGGAGTTCTACAAACAAATCACTTTGGTATATTCAGAGTATACTCAGGTACATCTGCCATCCTCTCTTCCATGTCAATCTTGCTGGTATAACTATTATAACTCAATGTGAATTAATGTTTTATTATTCTTTTTTTTTATTTTATTCAAGTAGAAATTGCACACTGATTGAATACTTTTTCATGGCACTGTCAACCATTCGCGATAAAGAAAGTATTCAGCGTATTTTTTATACCCGCTACTTATAGAGTAGAAGGGTATTATAACTTTGTTCCAACAGGAAATGTATGTAACAGGCAGAAGGAGACACCTCCGACCCCATAAAGTATATATATTCTGGCTCAGGATCAACAGCCGAGTCGATATAGCCATGTCCGTCTGTCTGTCCGTGTGAAAATCTAGATCTCAGCATTATAAGAGCTAGGACTACCAAATTTGGTGACAATATGTGTTATTATTGCACGCTGATCAAGTTTATTTTGGATTTTGGCCACGCCTCTTCCGCCCCCGTAAATCGAAAAAACATTGATTACAAGCGCAATTTTGATGCCATATTATTAATTTTCGGTTTACATGATAACTATAGCTAGCCAGATTATCTCTGATTTTTATTTTATTCAAGTAGAAATTGCACACTGATTGAATACTTCATCATGGCACTGTCAACCATTTGCGATAAAGAAAGTATTCAGCGTATTTATTTTTTTTTTTTTTTGCGATCTTACGACGTGATTGCAGTTTGCGGCTTCACTGGTCACGTAAATGCACGAAGAAATTGATCGAATTAAAAACCAATTCATGGTACTCATAATTGCATTCAATGTATTCATGAACGAGCTCGGCCGCAAACGAATGCAACAACAGAGACGGACGGTGGTGCATAGAGAAGCAAGGGCTCGCAGCGGAGTAGGGAAAGAGGAGAGGAGAGAGGGAAGTGGAGCTGTTCTGTTGAGCGGGGCCAAACAATAAATCCATGACACTGTCAAATTGAGTATGAATACATTTAAATCTATTCACTGCACTCTGACTGTCTGCCTGCCCGATCGAATGCACTTTTTCACCACTTAACGAAATGATTAATATTTTATTTTATGCATTATGCAGGCATGGTAAACAAATAAAAATTAAGTGTGGCGTTTAAACTGTTGCACGTCGCGTCTGCCACGTTTCGCAGTACGTTGTGCAAATTAAACGCTAGGCAAAAAAAGAAAGAGAGCATGAAGAGAGAGAGAGAAGCATATCAGATGAAGGATATGTTTCTCATCAGATGTTCTACACACAATTTCAATATGCCTACATTAGGCATGGTTATTCTATCTGATTACAGGGTATTTCGCAGTCGATTACCTTTGCAAACTTCTGCAAATTAACAAACTTTTGTATTCAGCCAAAAATTATTAAAATAAAAGCTACAAAAAATGCATGTGTTAAACTCTACAGTATCCGAGGCTGAAATACCCTGTAACACAACTATTCAGTTGTCCTTGCCGCGTGTATAAACAACTTTACGACCGACCCACACTGACCCGAATTCTCTTTTTATTCGCTCAACAATCGAACGCACATGGCTAACAAATGGCTCGTTCTATATACTCCTTGTTGATGGCCGCCGGAGCGCAGGGTATAAAAACAATTCGGGGTTAATTACAATTATTTACACACAATGACATCAATGATTATGCTGTTGATTGTTATGACTCAATTAATGAGCTTCGCGAATAAAAAAACGCAATAACAATATAAAAAGCCATTTTTTTTTTTTTTTTTTTTTTTTTTGTGCAAGTAAAGCATTAATACTCTTACGGCTGCTGGGCAGCCATAATAACGGTAATAAGTGCTATTATATTGTAGCAAAGTCAAGGTCAATATAGACGCGACAATGACTGAGTGTGAGCCTGTTCTAGCAGAGGCTTCTGGTACGCGTTTTCCTTGCTTTTTATACCATTGCAGATGGTATATTAATTTTGGTTAGAAGTTTCCAACGCACCTAAGGATCTCCGAGGACATCTCCGAGACTATAAAGTATAAATATTCTTAATCAGCTTCAATAGGAGAGTCGAACTAGTCATGTCCGTCTGTCCGCCTGTCCGTCCGTCTGTTGCAACGCAAACTAGTCCCTCAGTTTTAGAGCTATCTTGACGAAACTTGGTATACATGCTTCTTATTGCTGCACGCTGTAAATAAGTCCAAACGAGCCAGATCGGACCGATATATCTTATAGCTGCCATATAACATATGGGCCGATTTTTGTCATTTTTCAAGATATCGCCAAGACACTTTCGCAATCTATGCCTAAGCATGTCAATTCAAAGCTGTGCACATTTTATCAAAATTGGACCGATATATCGTATAGCTACCATTGAACCTATCGTCCGATTATTGTAATTTTTCAATATATCGCTGTGATACATTTCTTATGCCTCTAACATGCATTTGCCAAACATTAGTTTATTATATAAAAATATGAAGATATAAACTTTATTGAAAAATCACGGCTGACAGGCATTAAGTGTTGCAGTGCTAAGGTCCTTGATTGCGTTCTCTATCCAGTCTTTGTAATAGGCCACACTTGTGTATATCTCAGGCGTATTGAGACCCTCACCACCACATACAATACCGACAACGTGTCCATTGACCACCAAAGGTCCACCAGAATCTCCTTTAAATGGAGACTTCCCTCTAGTGTTTGTGCACACGTTGCCCTCAAAGACTCTGCGATTATATTTACTTAAATAGAATACAGCACAGGCTTCCCGATCCATAACTGTCGTGTCCAGGCCATACAATTTCGCAGGACTTACTCCACCTTCGTATTCGAGATTTCCCCAGCCACTGACAAAGGCGGCATCTCCGTGCCGGGGAGATTCTTGTGCCAATTGTATTGGATGAACTCCTTCACCGAATGTCAGCGGTTGTTTTAGTCGTATAATGCCAACATCATTATTGTGTGTCTCATTGTCGTACAGTTCGTGATATTTAAAGCTCTCCACCAGCATAAATTGTCCGCCTGAATTCCAGTACTTAGAACCTGCGCGTACAGCAAAATTCTCCGAGTTGCCTGAAGTGAGGCAATGGGCTGCTGTTAGGATGATTCGATTGCTTATTATAGAGCCTCCGCAGTCCTGATTATAATCAAATAATATTGCGACCTGCCATGGTGCTCGCAGAATGTCAATAGGTTGTCCATTCACAATACGCTCAGCATGTGGACTCTGGGTGACTTCTGCACCCACCACACAGAGCAGCAGACCCATTAGAAAGGGAATATAAGTTTTCCACGCCATTTCTCAGTTCACGCTTCTATTCTTCTGTTTGTTCGCAGTCCAAATTTGCTGCTCTTATATAGATCTACGCTTGCATAAGGGCTTATCGGTTATGGGTTTCCACATAGTTGCCACCTGCAATTACCGTAAATTATTTTCTGACTGCAGTTAGTTCTGGCTATATTTCACTCCTCCGAGAGATAACGGTCGTATGCAGATATTACAAGGAAGGTGAATGCTTCTTGCATTATTTTCCAATGTAATGATAGAGCCCAGGCAGCTTTGTCTTGATCAACATAGCAGAGGTGTCTGGTACGATTTTTCTGATTTAAATGCGTTTTTCCTTCGTTTTTTCTTAAAATTGAAGCAAATTCTACTTTTTATGGGGTGAAAGGGTATTGTGGAACAGGCAAAATGTATGTAAGAGCCACATTGAGGCTTCCATGGCCTAACAACGTGTATATCTGCCTTCTGTCCGTTCGTATGATCAACTAGATAACAGAGACTAAAATAGCTAGGACTATGAAATTGAGTAAGCATGTGCTTTTTAAAACAAGTTTGTTTTAAACTTCAGCTACGCCCACTTTCGCGCCACAGAAACGAGAAACAAAACTATTTGCAAGCAACAACATTCAAAAAATGAATCCAAATACGCGCAGCATTTCAAGTACAAGTAAACCATGTGGTGCAATGTCTATGTGTTTAGTTGTCTATGCCCAGCGTTCCAAGTACAAGTAAGCCATGTGGTGCAATGTCTATGTGTTTAGTTGTCTATGCCCAGCGTTCCAAGTACAAGTAAACCATGTGGTGCAATGTCTATGTGTTAAGTTGTCTATGCCCACCGTTCCAAGTACAAGTAAACCATGTGGTGCAATGTCTATGTGTTTAGTTGTCTATGCCCAGCGTGCCTGTCAGCTTCTGTCCGCCCTCACAGTCTGCTCTTGTCGATGGCAACTAACTTAACACTTTTACGTGCACTAAACCAAAATCTAAGCTCGCTTTTTTTTTGCAGAGGGTGTCGCCGCTCTGCTCGGGGCGAATGGCCGCACAACTTGTTATTGTTTTTATTATTATTTCTCGTATGCGCAGAAAAAGTCCAGCTGTGTAATAGCATTATCTCCTTGTCTTCTTCTTGTTTCCCGCTTTAGTCCGCCTTTTTATTTGATTTCATTTCTCTGCTTGGAGCAGCAGCAGCAGCATCGGCAGCGGCAGCTGTACGCGCCGCAGCGCAGCGTGAGCATGCGGATGTGTATGCGGATGTGCGGATATGCGGATGATGGCGGGCGGCGGGTGTTATTTATGAACTGAGCGCGCTCACGCTCGCCTGCCGCCTGCAAGTATGCAGCGATTATAATAACTTTAGTTCATAATGTGTTTTTCCAAGTCGCCATCGCCGTCGCCGTCGCCGTCGCCGTCGCCATCGTCGCCGCCCCGTCCGGCAATTTGCTGATTTATACGCACTTAGGTGGCTTTAAGTTACCCGCGTCTGGCGGCGCGCCGTGGGGCCCGCTAGCTGCGTACATACATACATATATACACAGCTAGGGCTCTAGTGCTGAATCTGCCCTGGTTGCAACAGAGCATGCGATACTGTGTGTGCGTGTGTGTGTGTGTGTGCGCCCATAACTCTTCTGCATACCTTGTTGTGGCTAAAGGCGCAGTCGGGAACTCCTGCCCCACTCGCTGCTGACCTCAGCTAGCCTTCAGTTAAAAATGCATTATCGTAAATCAATGGGGGCTATGCGCTCTTATGATTGGCGTTAAACCTATCGAATGCAAGAGGGCCAAGGCGCAGCAGGAATTAGCTGGCATTGTAACGGCACAGATGGGAGAGAGAGAGTTGAGTGACTTGGGCGGGTAATATGACTCGGTTAATCGGATAAGCGTTCAAACTGGGTTGAGTTGGTAAGGCAGTTCAAATTCTGCTATTTGATTTGCGTGGGCGAAAGGAGGCGTGGACACATTCTAAAACAAGAAAGAAAAGCTTCCTTCAACACGCCGAAGGTTTTATCCCATTGCAGTTACTCCACATACTAAATCGGCCGATAGGTTCTATGGCAGCTTAATGATATATCTGTCCGAGTTTAATAAAACTTGCATAGCATTTAATGGACATACTTAGACATATATCGGGAAAGTTTCACAGCGATATCTTGAAAAATGATTAAAGTCGGCCGATAGGTTCTATGGCAGCTATACGATATATCGGTCTAATTTTGATCAAACCTTGACAACCTTTTAAGGGCATACTTAGACACATATCGGAAAAGTTTCATAGCGATATCTTCGAAAATTACAAAATTCAACCGATAGGTTCTATGGCAGCTATACGATATATCGGTCCGATCCGGCTTGTTCCGACTTATTGACAGCGTGCAGCAATGAGAAACATGTATACCAAGTTTCATAAAGATAGCTCTAAAACTGAGGGACTAGTTTGCGTTGCAACATACAGACGGACATGACTAGTTCGACTCTCATAATAAAGAATTTATATACTTTATAGGGTTGGAGATGTCTCCTCAGGCGCGCAGCAAACTTCTGCTCAAAATTAATAAACCATGGTATAACAAAACTTATTATGCCTGCTAGTCCAAGCTTTAATAATAGCTGAGATTAAGACTTTCTCACAGACGGACAGAGGGACATCGACTGGGCTGTTGAATCTGAGTAGAAATATATGTATATACTTGATAATCCCACACAATGGCAGATGGAATAGCCTGAAAAGCTGCAAGCAAATCACAAGGCAGCCAACACAATTCAAAGACATCAATGAGATAAGTTACCTGATTTTGTGCCCACAAGACGTGCACAGTCGAATTGTTTCCAACCCGTAATTAGACCTGAACAACAAGCCGATGTGTTTGCCAAGACAAAGCGCACCGAGCTGCTCCAGGTACACATGGTTTGCTTCTATATTATATAACAATCCTCGACTGCTGTGTGCAAAATCTCCGCGAAATCGGAGCAGACTGCACAATGAAGGTAGTAATTCATGAAATTATCTCATTGAAGGCTGCGTATGGCTTAAAGATGTGCATGCATCAAGCGTCAAGCATCTCTGTCTCTGTCCGTCTGCATGTGTGTTGTGCTTGGGGTTGGCTTGGCCACACAGTGGTTTTCCAATCCAATTAGTTTAATTAAACTTTGTATTTAATCTACTCTAATTAAAGAATTTTTTTCGCTCTCTCAAACTTTCTCTTTTTTTACTTTTATCGCAAAAATTCGTTGATCTTTCCTTTTTTACCCTTTCTCTCACTCTGCCTCTTTCTCTCTCACTCTCTGTCTCTCTCTTTACAGTAAGTTACAGTTTAGTTTTAAATTTCTCTCTCTACTTTTATCTCTGTCTCTCTCCATCTGTCTATTTCCCGCTCTCTCTTTCTCTCTATATTTCTTTCTCTTTCTCCATCTCTCGTTCTCTCTCTCCCCCTCTCTTTCTTTCCTCCACTCTTTTCGTCTCTTTCTCTTCTTCTCACTCTTCCACTCCACTTTCTCTCTCTCTCTCTATCTCTCCTTCTCTCTATCTCTCCTTCTCTCTCTCTCTCTCTCTGTCTTAATCTCTCTCTCTCTCTCTCTCTCTCTCTATTTCTCTCTCTCTCTCTCTCTCTCATTTCTCTCTCTCTCTCTCTCTCCCTCTCACTCTCTCTTTCTCTCTCTCTCTCTTCCTCCCTCTCTTTCTTTTCCTCTCTCTCCCTCTCTCTCTCTCTCTCTCTCTCTCTTTCTCTCCCTCTCTCCCTCTCTCTCTTTCTCTCCCTCTCTCTCTCTCTTTCTCTCCCTCTCCCTCTCTCGCTCTCCCTCTCTCTCTCTCTCTCTGTCTCAATCTCACTCTCTTCCTCTCCCTCTCTCTCTCTCTCTCTCTCTCTCTCTCTCTCTCTCTTTCACTCCGCTCATCCCTCTATACTGTTTATAATCTCTTCTTTAGGTTTACCCCAAAGACCTAACCGACTTCTGGCTAGAACTCCAGCGTTTAGCTTTAATTGTAAATCGCAAATCGTTTAACTGTCGTCTAAACTCGATGAAGGCGCTATCAATTGTTCGATCAAATAAATAGGCAAGCGGATTGTAGGGCAAATGGCATAAGCACTTGCATAATGCAGCAGCACCTTCATTGTTGCAACTGCCGCCAGCACGGTGGGCACAGGCAGGGGAGATTTGAATGAGATTTGAAAAAGACTAAATAAATATTTGTTTGCAATGGATGCGGAACGAAATTCACTTGAGGAATTTCAAAATCGAATCGATTCGAAATCACATGCGATATCAAAGGAAACTAACAGAATTGAGGTTAGGTTTAATCAAGCTTAACTAGCTGCAATAAGTTAAACGAGAATTGCATTATTTCAATTGCTTCGCACTGTTCTCAATTTGCATGCCAGCACAATGCATTTCGTCCCACTGTGCACGGTGAACTTAGCCAGGGGCCATGCAAAATCAAATTACATGTTTAACAAACAAAGCACTTGCATGCCACGCACACAGATGCGTTTATTAATGCCACACACACACATACAATGTGTGCTTATGGTTGTGTGTGTGTGTGTACAACAGACGAGTCGAGCTTGCTCTTGGCCAGCAACGGTTGGCCAAAATGCCCGAGCGCGTTATGCTTCAACTAATTATTCACATTAATTCCAATTTGATTTGTTTGTTTTATATAACGCAATGCGGCTACGAGGCGTGGCCAGGCAGGCAGGGAGGGAGGTAGGGGCAGCTGCATCTAGTGCCACTACTGAATTGCTGAGCAGCTCTGCACACGTGTGTGTGTGTGCGTGCGTGTGGCCTGTGAGTGGAAGAGAGATAAACGCCATCGTCGTCGGTTTGCGGACAAAATTCAATTCAATTTTATTCGAACGTTATTAAATAACTCGTTAGCTGCGCATTCACTCGAACCATTGTTTAATGCCCACTCGTGTGCGTGTGCGTGTGTGTGTGCCTGTGTGCGTGTGTGTGCGGGTTAACACATAATGCGATCCATTGGGTCAATGCGTGCTGGTTTGTCCTGCGAATTGATTCGATTTAAATGCGATGCCAAAGTATTTACTCGACAGCCACTTGCGGCCCGCAATTATTGCCTTCGAATTGCTTTGATTAAATCTTTTTGTGGACGTGCCAATTATCTCTCGGCCGCTCTCACTTAGTTGATTATGTCCCCCCCCCTGACCCTTCCCCATCCACCTACTTGACTGGAGTCGCTATCAATCAAGCTGACTGCCTGCCTGCCTGCCTGACTGACCGGGGCAAATGGATGACACGGCAAAAAGCTGATGGGGCAAGGGGGGATGGGGGGTGCGGGGGCTAAGCGAATGCTCTGGCGTTGCACAGTTATTTCAATGGCATGTTTGGTATGCGCACACAATGCGTTTCGTTTGTAAATATTTACATATTTACTTTAGCCAGATCTATGCAGTCGCGCTATGCGCTTAGCCGTTAATCCACTCGTGTGCTAAAAATATGAAAAACTAAAAGAACTTACGGGCGTGCATTAAAGTTAAACCAATCGAAATAATCACAAAAGCGAGTGCCCTCCCTCCCCCCTCCCACCCCCCTCCCTCTCTCGCAGCCATGCACAAATTGCCAACATATGTTGAGTTTTACATGCTGCAAAAGCGCGTAATTTTTACATATTTAATACAGCATAAGCGGCTGCATTTATGTAAATTATTTATCATACATATACACACACACATACATATACATGTGCATACACATACATATAGATTTATTGCTGTGTGCATTTTTTAATTCATGCGCATTTTTTTGTATTTTTGCTGCCAGGCCAAGTGAATAAAGGAATATGCAGAGTGCACTGCTTGCAGCGTGCACTGCTTGCAGGCATTGCATCACATGCATATAAGCAGTGCAGCAGGCTGTCCACACCACACGATCAACAAGTATGGCAGTAATCGATAGTTGTTGCTTAAACAAAAAAATACTGCATTTTGCTTGAGCAAAAAATACTATCTATCGATAACAGTTGCGCGGCGTCCAGGCAGAAGGAAAAAAATATGTAATTAAGCGATAATTATTCTAATTCGCAGCAGCAGCAGCAGCTGTGCTTGCCATGCATGTGTGTGCGTGTGCACAGGGTGCTGCTGCACAGACATTGGAGCCAATTAACACAGCTGCAACTAATTTAAATGCAACGCATCAAAACTAATAGCGCAAACTGAATTAATTAAAATGCAGCCGAAAACGCAAAAAAGGCAACAAAGTCGCCGCTGCCGTCGCCGCCACTTGCCACTTGCCACTTGCCACTGGCCATGCCCCAGCAAGACGCTTTCAATCCGGCAATGTCAGCCAGTGAGCGCCATATTGTTAACATTCTGTAAGCCAAATGGGCATGCTGTGCCTCCCGCCCACCCCCTGGCGTTGCCACAACAGCAGCAGCAACATCCCCAGTTGCCACGCCTTCCCCGCCGCAGCCCGACAACGTTGCCTGCCACGCGGCGCTGTTGTGTTTAATTTCTTTTTGCCGACTTGCACCGCATGCAAATGAAATGTCATAAAAATTGCAACTCTGCAGCGCAGCAGCAGCAGCAAAGCAGCACGGCAGCAGCGCAGCAGCGTCGCTGTTGGCCACGTCAATGCGCTGTGCAGCGCAGCGCAGAGCAGCAACCGCAGCGACGATGCAGAGCGCATATTTTCGCAGCGTTTTTTTACCCCGCTTTCAGCTCCCCCTCCTCCTCCTCTTCTATGTTGTCTTTTTGCTATTTTTAATTTTAATAACGCAGCCATTTTCCTCGCGCTGCCGCTGAATGAAAACGGGAATAGAAAAATGCACTGAGGCGGCCGCGGTTGCACACGCTGCCGCTGCCTGCGCTTGCTTGCGTTGCCTGCGTTGCCAGCGTTGCTGCTGCTGCTCCTGGGACTGTGGCATGGCAACGGCAATGCGCTACCCAGCGACAGGTTAGAAAATGTGGAAAGTATTAAATTTCAGCGTCAGGCCACACAGCAGCAGCAGCAACAGCAACAACAACAACAACAGCTGCTGCTGCTGCGAAGACAACATCAAAAGGGTTTGTGGGCTGTGGGCTGTGGACTGTGGGTTGTGGGTCGCAGCCGCTGGCTAAGAGCGGAGCAAAGCAATGCCGGGGCGCCCCCACTGGGACACAAGCGACCCAGTGTCGTTTTTCCCACCCCCATCCGCCTTTCCATGGCCCTATCAAAGATTGTGTGTGTCTTGATAATGTCAAGTCGCAACGCAAACGCTTCCCGACTTGCCTCTGTTCCAGTTCACGGCATAAATACCGCCAGGAGTCTCGACCAGAGAGAACGAGAGCTCGCATTATAATGACAATTGTCGTCGCTCGCGGCAACTTCGCATCGATCGAAGTTCGCCTTAAATACGCAACATAATGTAAAGAAACTTCAGAGAAGCGCTTAGATCAGCTAGCTATATGGCATAGTTATAGTAGAAAACTGAACAATAAAGAGGTGCTGGCATGACTAATGACTGATTTCAGCTGCGAACTTGAGCAAAGCTAAATAACATCATAAGCTGACTGTACAATTTGATTTGAAGTGAAGATTAGAGCGTAGTTTACAGGTAAAGGTATCTCCGAGTCCCACTACGCTGTTAGATCAAGAAGATTAACGTTTATAGCCAATCTGCCTGGTCATGTTCGTTCATCTGTTCGTATGATCAACTTTGTAGCAGAGACTATAGCAGCTAGGACTACCAAATTTGTTGATAGTATTTGTTATTAGTGCAGGCAGAGGAAGTTCGCTTTAGAATTTGGCCACGCCCCTTTTCGCTGCCTGAAAATCCAACTAAATTAAATTGCAATTGTTTGTACCATAAATTTGGCCATTTAAATAAATTAATTGAAAGCAAATAATTATAGTGCACAATCAGTAGAAGAATTGGGCTGGCTGTCTTAACCTACCGCCCACACTCGCCTGTAACTTACCCAAAACTTATAGCTTTCTCATGGGGTGCCCCTGGAATGCGCTGTATGCTCTTGCTCAGCTGGGATTCTTAAATGCAACCATTGTAGCGGATCATTATTGTCATTGCAATCCGACTTCCGTAGGAACATATCGCTTTGTGCAAGACTTCTCTTTCCGTTGCCTGCTTCGACTCTCTCTTTCTGTCTCTTTCGCTCCGACTCCCATTTGGAATTACTTAGAAAACACCTTGCAACTTCCGGTCGAGCACCCTTTAACGAGTGAACCTAAGCACAATTGAAGCATGCCCCCGCTCTACCCCACCCCTTTAACCAACTCGTAGTGCATCTGCTGGCCTGACACGCCCAGCCCTGCTGCTTGCTGGCTGAGCTGGACAGGAAATGCTTCTCTGACTGCTCCGACTTGGCCTGATGATGCTCGTCGTTAGCTCTGCCCTCTGTTGCAATCGTTTTGAGGCTCCATCTCTACTGATGACCGCAAATGCCGCAACACCACGGGGCCAAGCTCCACCCCCTCCCCTGAGCAGCCTCTGTCCTGCACTGCCTACGAGTTTATCTTGTGCAATTGCACAGCATTCTGGCAAAGTTTTGCACAAAACTCTCCGGCCGTATTAAGTTCCTAACCGGCAGATGCGTCCCTGGCCATCCCGACGATGACGGCGATTCGCACACGCATCCAGAACGAGTCCGAGTCCGAGTCGGAGTCCGAGTCAAGTCCCAATGCGAGTTGCAGGCGAATACTGATCAAAATTATTTGAGGCAAGCAATTTTTGTAATTAAGCGAACAAATCCCAACATTTCTAGCCGCTGCCCTGCCCCGCAGCACAGGAGCGGAGTCGAGTGTATTCGGGTGCCACTTTGATTGTTATTTCTGCAAATGTTCACAAAAGTTTGGCCAAAAAAAAAACAGAAAAATACCGCATGAAAATTGAAAAATAATTCAATTTACAAGCGGAGCTCAAAGGTCAGGGGGAGGAGCCAGAGGGAGAGAGAGGGAGACCCGCCCTGAAGTGTAACTGGACGCAAGCGAATACGATTATATGCAGTTTCGGATGTACTTTGACAGCAGCTGCAGTTGCCGCCCCTTTCCCTTTCCCTCTACACATTAGAGACATTTGCACAACGAACAGTTTCCAATGACACACACACTCCCACACACACTCCCACACACACTCCCACACACACGCACGCACATCAAAGTTTAGGAGATAGTCGAATGTAAATAAGTTTGTGTTTCGCTCCGAGAGAAAAAAAATAAGAGGAGAACTTTGCCAGCTCATTCAGTGTCGGGTAGCTGCTGCTTCTTATTACAGCGCACCCCCTACCACCGCTCCCCCCCCACTGCAATAAAAGGAGGCGCCTCCTACTCTGCACTCCCCCACTATTCGCATGCTTGACAAAAAATAATTGTTGCCAACTTTTCAAGCTCATAAAACTGCTCCCATAAAGCCATTCAGCCTTCCCCAGTGCATACGTCTATGTGGCTCTATCAGCGTGTCTGTGTCCATGTGTGTGTGTGTGTGTGACATTTTAAAACTATTGTTCATTTCAAGCACCAAGAAACTTGACAAATTGTTGTTGAAGCGCTCTTGAAACTTTTTAATTTTTACGCCTTCTGCAATTGCTACTGTAATCTATGAGCAACTTTGGGGGTGTGGGGGTATGGAGGTGGGTGGGGGTGGGGGTAGCAACTGAAGCGGTAACTAAAACTGTCTAGAAACACCAGCGAACGCTTCTTAACTGATGCGTTACGTTTTCCCACATGCATCTTGAGTTTTACCATAAGCCTCTTCTCCTCGCTCACCTCCTGCCGATTGAAAGACAGTCCGAACATGTTTGCCAGCACTGTCAATATGTAAATATATGGAATCATATACACTAATATTTGCAAGCTTGTGCATTTTTCCAGCTACTTTCTTGATACACTGTGCCCGCTGTAAAGTATGCTATTTTATTATGAAACATGCAAAAAAGGCTACCTTCGACACGCCGAAGGTTTTATATAATTGCAGTTACTCCACATATAAAATCGGCCGATAGGTTCTATGGCAGCTTAACGATATATCTATCCGATTTTAATAAAATTTGCATAGCATTTAATGGCCATACTTAGACATACATATATCAGGAAAGTTTCATAGCGATATCTTGAAAAATGATGAAAGTCGGCCGATAGGTTCTATGGCAGCTATACGATATATCGGTCCAATTTCGATCAAACTTTGACAGCCTTTAAAGGGCATACTTAGACATATATCAGATAAGTTTCATAGCGATATCTTCGAAAATTACAAAATTCAACCGATAGGTTCTATGGCAGCTATACGATATATCGGTCCGATCCGGCTTGTTCCGACTTATTTACAGCGTGCAGCAATTAGAAACATGTATACCAAGTTTCATCAAGATTGCTCTAAAACTGAAAGATTAGTTTGCGTTGCAACAGACGGACGGATGGACGGACGGACAGACGGACAGACGAACAAACAGACGGATGGACGGACGGAAAGACGGACGGAAAGACGGACAGACGAACGGACGGACGGACGGACAGACGAACAGACAGACAGACGGACAGACGGACATGGCTAGTTCGACTCCCCAATTGATGCTAGGAATATATATACTTTATAGGGTCAAAGATGTCTCCTAAGGTGCGTTGCATACTTTCACGAGGAATTCCAAGTGCAAATGGCGTCTCTCAGCTCAGGCATCAGAGCGATAAGAACAACCATGCCGTAGCAGGCAGCAATTGAGTGGTCACGATCTCGCTTGAATTGCACTACTCGTGGCTAAACTGCTTGCAAGCAGTGCAATGGTCCAATGGGAATGCCTGAAGAGGAAATAAGCTGGCAGCTCGTTATGCTATGCTGGGTGTGTGGAAAGCTAACACAACATAATATCATACATCGGATAAAATGTAGCTTTGCTTTAAGCAGGTCTTACCGGACCGGAGTGTAGAAATGACCCTTAGCTCGTCCGTGGATTGGCCAAGTTATTCAGGTTTTTTCTTTTCTCGTTTCGGTCGAGTCAAATTAGCATAAGAGGCTTAAATCATTGCCAGCAGTTACAGGGTGCCTGCCAGTCGGGTCACTCCAAACAGCGGGCGGGCATTCACGCTCATTTGTAGTTATCGTTATAGAATAAAATTTTTACGTTTGTCCCAAACACACCGAGGCGGACAAACACACACACACACACACACGGAATAGAAGAAATGCTTGTTGCGTGTAACACACACACTCGCACACTCGCACACACATGCGAAATTCCTCGGACGCCGTTGGATATGGCAAAAGCTGTAAAAGAAATTTGCATTTTTATAACAACTTAAGTCACTTTCCATAAGGACTTTCCTTGAACTGCTTGCCTTATACAAAGTTTTGCATGCGTGCAGTAGACCGTGGCCCCGCCCGCATCCGCCCCCATCCACAACACCGCCTACTTGCCTGCATATCGGCATATGTATCTAACTACATGTTCGCATGTGTGTGTGTGTGGGTGGTGTGTGCCCGCGTTTATAATATCAGTTATATTCTCATGCACTATAAAAAAGAAGAACAAGTTGTAAAAGGCAAAAAATTTGTCCATTTTGCAATTTGCCGCAGGCGCGACGCAATAAAACATGAAACGTGAAGCAGACACAGCACGGCGAAGAGACTTGAAGCGGGGGGGAGCGGGGGCGCAACTGCGCCAGCGGCTATTGATGCAGCGGCAGGCAGACATTAATGGCGGGTACTTTCAGCAGCAGCAGCGGAGGCAGCAGCGTCGTATAACAAGCTGCTCTCTGCGAAAATAAAATCACCTTTGCGCATTGAGTTATGTTCTAATTCCCGCTGGGGCACGATTTGTTACTTTTGACTCGTTACAGAAATTGACTTCATTTGATTATCGTTTTTTTTGTTGTGGTTTGATGAACAAGTTTGCCATAGACATTGCACTTGAACTGAACTGAACTGAACTGCTTTGCCGACACGCAAGCTAAGCACACGCGCACACGCTCGTTGATCTTTCTCTGGCCTCCGCCTGCAATTACCGCATTGAGGTCTGTTCTAATTCCCGCTGGGGCACGATTTGTTACTTTTGACTCGTTACTCGTTACAGAAATTGACTTCATTTGATTATCTTGTTTTTTGTTGTGGTTTGATGAACAAGTTTGCCATAGACATTGCACTTGAACTGAACTGAACTGAACTGAACTGCTTTGCCGACACGCAAGCTAAGCACACGCGCACACGCTCGTTGATCTTTCTCTGGCCTCCGCCTGCAATTACCGCATTGAGTTATGTTCTAATTCCCGCTGGGGCACGATTTGTTACTTTTGACTCGTTACTCGTTACAGAAATTGACTTCATTTGATTATCGTGTTTTTTGTTGTGGTTTGATGAACAAATTTGCCATAGACATTGCACTTGAACTGAACTGAACTGAACTGAACTGCTTTGCCGACACGCAAGCTAAGCACACGAGCACACGCTCGTTGATCTTTCTCTGGCCTTCGCCTGCAATTACCTAGTTGCTCCCTTGCGTTTTGCATAATTTTAAATGATATTTACTTAGCCCGGCAACTCGCGCCCATTACATGGTTACAAAACATAGAAAATCGTGGCCAGCAAAATGGCCAGTTAAATGGACATGGCAGCAAAAAACGACAAAAAAAAACAGCCAGAAACTGCTTTGGCCCCCGCCTCGCTTGACAAGTGCACAAACGCTTGAAATATGCAGAAGCGCTGAAAAGGATGAAATAACTTGATGCGACCGTTTGTAGACACAGCTAATGTACATTGTGTATGCGATAAGCCCCGGCGCTGGCGGCGACTTCCGACGTCGTCTTCCCAGTCCCAGTCCCAGTGCCAGTCAGTTTGTGCCCCATTCCGCTGTCACCAGAGGCCATGCCAGAGACACTGGCCGGATCTGGGAACCGGGAACCATTGTCCATCTTGTCCAGTGTCCAGTGTCCAGCGTCCAGCGTCGGGTGTTGCTGCCCGTCGCGTCGTTTTGGCATTCAGCAACACACACAAATTACCATCGTTGGTCGCAAGCAGCACTAACAAGTTGCAGCGGCCCGCCTTGTCCTGTCCCACCATGAGTTACTGAGTGATGATGAAAAAATGCATCTGCCTGCCTGCCTGCCTGCCGGTTTCCCCTTCTCCGGTTGTCCTTGTGTATGTGTGTGTGTCCCTTGCCGTGTGTGTAACAGGGCGCTCAACGTCATTTGTTTAAATAATTCACCGTGACTTTCCAACAGCCACTGGCTTCAGCTCCAGCTCCAGCTCCAGCTCCAGCTCCAGTTGCCGCTCCTAGCTTGCATATCGAGTTAGCTCTGGACACGCTCAGGAGAAGATTGCACGGGGACGCTACGTTCTGTTGCTGGCAGCAGAGTGAGAGTGAGCGGAAGAGGTGCAGGGGGGGGGACAGTTTAGTATGCATGCTGCAAATTCTACACACACACACTCACACTCACACACTACGTATGGCACAAATTTTCTTGCTGCTGCGCATATTTTACTGCTGCCGTTTTTCATTTAAGCAGTATTTTTCATTCCGCCGGAATGCTGCTTAAATGAAAAACTCAATATAAAACATAAGACCGAACTTGCCCGAATCTCACATACCCTGCCAGAGTGCATTCGACTCAATTAAAAAATACCCTGCATAAAGAAGAATGAATTGAATTCGTTAAATATTTGAAATTGTCTTGAAAAACTCTTCAATTGCGCCTGTCCGTTTTATTAATGAAATATTTTAATTATGCTTTAGTATCGCTTCAAAGTTTAAGCCGTGTTATTCTTTACGCTTAAGCGCTCAAGAACAACAACAACAACAACGGGGAAAAGCTTCCCCTTTTGGGTCATTGGTCCCATTTGGTCGCATCTGTCTTTACCTTTTTGGGCGCTCATGAATCCGGCAATTCCGTCTAACTTTCCACAATTGTTTTACAGCAGCAGCCGCCCAGCCGCCCAGCCGCATCGTGTGTTGCTTCCCGGAAGTAATTGCACCAATTACCCGCTGTTTCGGCAGCACGGGACAACGCGTTGTCTCACAAACTTTGTTGGCCTGACAACTCCAATTAGCTCGTGGTGGGAGCGAGAAAGAAAGAGCAGCCAAATTATTTTACACCTTTACAGCGATGGCAAGCTCAGACTCACTCATTATAAATTTGTACAGCAAGCAAAGCGATTGTCCCTGATAAACAAATAATTTTTAATAAGCTTCTATCGCATTTCATTTTAATTAAATTAAAAGCTTTTAGCTATACTATAATTATATTCTATATTTTAATTAACCGATTGATAGCAGTAATAAAATAGTATTTAAATAGCAATTAAATCTATAGCATTTGTTGCAATTGCGCTGTCCTCGCGTGACTTTTATCTCTTTCAGTCTCAAATTTAACGTCAATCTACTATGCAGTTCTTAGTTACGGATATTATTTATTTACTTATTACTTTATTTACTTCAGACCAACTTAGCTTTTACAATATAGATGATAGATAATTATAGCTGGCCAAGAATATGTATACTTCCATATTCACTACACACATTTTTAACAGTTTTAACGTTTTAAAGGATATGAAACGTTATTGGGGGAAATTCAAATTATTTTTGCTATCGAATCGATAAGCCGCAGCCAACTTCATGGCCAATGTACTCGATAGTTTCGTGCGCAGCACTGACAAATATTGAATTTGCAGAAAATCGATATATCGATAGATTGCTATTTATGTATTTCTAAAATATCTACAACAAACATGGCGAATGCTGTATGTGAAAGAAAAATTAAAAATTGCAACTAATTACGTCTATTAAACAAATTTTATTGATTTAAGGCCACCTCGTCGAGTGCAGCAATTGCCAGTAGTAGCAGCAGCAGCAACAGCAATGCTCCGGCGGACAACAACAGCAGCAGCAACTCCGAGGAGCATAGGCGCATTTGGGTAGGCAATCTGGACTCTCGCATCACCGAGTAAGTTGTGAACTGTGTTACAATTCTGTACGTGCTAGCAAAACGATGCTAATATTTCCTTTAACTTTTGACAACTATCGGTTTCAACTCCTAAAACTAATGCAAAAATGCGGTGCCATCGAAAAGTTTGACATGCTGTTTCATAAGGGCGGCCCCATGGTCGGCCAGTCCCGTGGCTATGCGTTCGTCACGTTTGCCCACAACGAGGGCGCTACCAATGCGCTGATGAAGCTGGACGGCACTAACGTGGGCAGCCGATCAATAGCTGTGCGTCTGGCCAAAAACATCAAATACGTGAGTAAATTCAATCCAATTGGAGCTGGGTGTAAAAAAAAAGGCATGCCTCGGTGTACTAAGCTCGCATTCCTAACTCTTACAGGACGATTTGCAGAGGCCAAAGCCTCGCATTGAAATACCCGCACTGGGCAGCGGCAAGCGAGAGGAGAAGATAAGCAAAACAGAGGCTATACGCGCCATAGAGGCCAAACTGAAGACCCTGGAGCGACAAACAGACGACAATCTAGAGCTAAACAATACCGGGCGCGACTCCAACGTGCCATTCATCCAGCGCTATCAGTTCAACAAGGACCGCGACTCCATGCCGCACATGGGAATGCATGGAAAATACAGTAAATCTAAGTCAAATGCTCCATATCATCGACAGCATCCGAAGCGACGCTGACTTCCTCAGGCTCCAGACTTAATATCTTTAAGCATTCATACATAAGTACGATCATATTTAATTTATAAACATTCATTATTTTGGCTCATCAATAAAAACATTAACAGTAAGCAGGCATATTAGATCTATTTGGGGGCAAAGATAAATTTACCACGCAGCTGCTCTGGCAGCGGCACCGTGCCGGGACACGACACCTGGCCGGGTATTTCGCAGATGCAGTGTCTGTCGCAGCCATAACCAAAGTTGGCTGGATTGTCTTTCGATTCCGCCAGATGTGCCTCGGCGTCCAGTTGTTCACTGAAAGTGAATAAGATTAGCACAGATGTCGCTAATTGAGAGCAGCATATAGCCCATACTTACCGCGTCTTGCCTACTACTTTGACCAAGTGCTCAATGATCTGATCTTTGTCTCGACTATCAATGTCGATGAGCATGTCGCGACCATCCTCGAAGTAGCAACGCACGAACGGCGACGGAGTCATGTTCTTTAGTGTAACGACCTGCACATTGGGGTTCCTGAACTGTATTTGTGGAATGTTCCAAAACACAAAGTCTCTGTTGGGTAATGATAAATGTTTGTGCACTGTCTCGGCATGTGAAGATGTAGTATGTTTTCTCACCTGGCACCAGCGTGATGGTCCCCGTATGTGTTGTAGTTCACGCTGAAGATGTGTACTTTATCTTTTAATACTAGTTTGCCCGCATTCAGGTATTTAAGTGTGCGCCGAATGGGCTCGCGTCCTTTCATGAACGGCATTTTGCGGGTTTGTTAATTCAATTCAAGTAGAAAAATGGGCTAAAACAAAATAGCTTTAGTGCAGCAGGCACTTGTGTAATGCGGTTAACCAGGCACAGCTATCGATAACAGTATTGCAGGTCAGCTGTTCGGTATCGATGTTGCACACGCACAGCCGTTGCAAATTAGTATGCTGTTACATAGTACGCTTTATCGATTTCTACAAATTTACTTAAATCACACGAGATCTAATTAAATTTATACAAAAATATTTATTTTCAATTTTTTAATTTTTATTATTTTTACTATTTTCAAAATAATTGTTATTTGCCCACACTGATATCGATGCTCACAGGGAGCTTAATGATTATCGATACTAGTAACGATATTCTTCCAGCTGTGATGTACATTGAACACTTACTGGCTGCAAACAGCTAATAAAACACAATTTATTTAATTATGGAAATCTCACTGGCGCTGCTAAAGCCGCACGTGCTGCGCAATACCTACGCACTGAAACAGATAAAGTCGTTGATCGGCGACAATTTTAATGTACTGGAATCAAAAGAGGTGCACATAACAAAGGAATTATCGGAGCGTTTCTATGCTGAGCACAAGGGAAAATTCTTCTATCATCGCCTCACTAGCTTTATGAACAGGTACGTAACACCCTACTTTCAGTTATATTATTTGAATTCTCAAAAGTATGCTATGTCCATTTATTAGCGGCCCTAGCTACGCCTTCATACTGCAACGGGAGAAGTGCATTCAAAAATGGCGCTCTCTCATGGGTCCCACGAAGGTCTTCAAAGCTGTCTACAGCGAACCCGACTGCATTCGCGCGCTCTACGGGCTGTCCGACACACGTAATGCCTGCCATGGATCAGACAGTGAGGTCTCTGCACTGCGAGAGATTGCCATACTCTTTCCCGAGTTCGATGTGGCCCAACATCGCAAGCCGGACAATGAAAAAGCAGGCCAAAGAAATTTATAGTCAAAGACATTTTCAAAAAATATTTGGAAAACCAAAGCTTAAATTATTACGCCCTACACTAAGAGCAGGAAATGTACAAGAGCAGATTTCAAATCTTCAAGTTACGTCCAATCGGTAGAAACGTTTCTAATTGTAATAAGCTTGTCAATTACTAAATTTACGCTTGAGTGTTCAATATATTCCTATATAGAGTTATATAATGTCAAGGTTGTTATATCATATGTGTGCTATAGAGCATGAATGTCCAACAGCTTATGTAAAATTCCTGTATGCTTTTAAAGGGTACGTGCAGAGTTCCTATCAATTAAGGGAACTCGAATAGAATAAATATAGATTTAAATATATATGTATATGTAATGCAGATTGTTTCTAATTTATTGCACAAACTAACTTTAGATTTAGATCTAAATTTCAATAAGGGTATACTTTGTACTCCCCATATGGATATGGAATAAACGGTTGTGCGTTGTGTTTCAAAAACTTTATTTCATAAATTTTCGTTACATAATACAATTTTTACTCCATTACAAGTACGTGTATATAAATACATATATATGTATGTATATGTAAATAGAGAAAAAGATTTATGCTCTTCTTGTAAATATATAGATTGTAATAAAAATTATAAAATTTATAAACTTAACAAATTATCCGCGTGCATGCACACCATACACTTCATTAACCTGTAGTATATATACCATATATATATATAAATATATATATATAGAGATGTATGTAAATAAGCATTGCCATCTTTTCCAATTTGGCAACCAAAAGCGAGGAGCAAAACCAGTGTGTTTTTTTTTCTTTGTTTTTGTAGTTTGTCAGTTTGGTATGGTTTGGTTTCCTTTGGTTTGTCTGTGTGTCTGGGGATGTGTCTGTAGGTAGGTTCAAAACTCAATAGATGCCGCGAATCAGAGCGAGACGGCAACATGTTCGACCTGCTACATGCTAGTACATCTAGTGGTATTTCGAGCGCGATTCCGAGGCGCGTCGCCGTTGAGGATATATCGTATGTATGTATATAGAACATTGTATCTACATAAATCTGGCGTCTCTAACGCATTGAACAAGTATTAACGTAGTATCTATCAACTGTTGGTATAACGATTTGACTACATTTTCTTTAACCTTTGGTATTGTTTAAGATCATAATGCCTATTTGCAGTCCTACAATTCTTACGCTTCAGAGACGTATGTCGTTTCGCCTTGAGTACATATGTATGCTATAGAGCTGAGCTTGGTCTCAGGCAACTCGGGCAGCCAGCGGGAGATTCCAGAGATTCTTGATGTGATCTATTTTGGTGGGCTCGTCTACAAGTCGATCTGAAGCAAGGGTAGTAGTAGTATATAGTAGGAGATACGTACGGTACGATAAATGCCATGGTGTAGCATTACTTGAACATTTTGAGTGCGGAACGCGTAGGGTCTACCCAACTGACTGCGCTTCTAAACTGTTGTCCCGAACTGTGATTGAGATTGCCTGCTCCTTCAATGGGATTGGCATTAAGATATATATAGTATACACGTATGTACGCTCTGATTAATCGTCGGCCCAGACTATTTGGAATAGGGGCTCAACAACGAGGACAATACACACACACAAACACACACACATATGCATCAATACAGGTTACTGTAAATTGGATTCAACTGTGAATGTTTGCTTTGTCTGTCTGTCTGTTTGTCTGTCTGTCTCTTTCTATCTTCTTCCTTTCTTGTGTATTTTGTTTTTTTTGGCTTTGCTGCTTAGATTCTACAAAACTAGGTAGTACATAGTATAGTATATACGCTCTCGATCCGTCGTGCGATTACTCAAACATAGCCATCGACGATGTGGGCACAACCTCCAACAGCAGCTGAAAGAACAAGGTCACCTTGTCTGCAGAGGGAGAGAGAGAGAGAGAGTTAGAGAGGATTAGTTGGTTGTGCTTCTCTACATAATTTTGGGGGGGGGGGGGGATACTCACTCATGAAGCGCGGCGTCATGCCCAGCTTGACGAAGGGCACGTAGAAGATGAGGCCCGCAAAGATGAAGAGCAACGCGTAGAGATACTCAATGCGGGGCGTATCGAATATGGGCGCGGCAACCAGATACACAGATATGACCAAGACCACAACGGGAATGATAATTGGCACTTTGTAGGGCCGTGGATGGTTGGGTTTGGTGTAGCGCATCACGATGAGCGCCAGCATGGCGCCACCATAGAATATCCAAGCGGTGAAGCTGAAGAAATCAATCAGCGAATCAATTGTGCCGTGCAGCACCATGGCCGAGGCAATTAATGACTGTTAGGGAGAGGAGGAGAGACACAGTCAGAGAGAGTGTGAGACAGAGCGAATGAGAGAGATAGAGAGAGCGATGCGATGTGATGTGATGTACAGGAAATGCTCGAGATTAGTTTTACACGGCAATCAGGCAATGATGGAAGGAGCCTCACACACACACACACGCACACACATAGGCTGAGACTTACGTGGAATATCAGGCCGGGAGCCGGAGTCAAACGTCGCACATGCACATACGACAAAATGTCCAGCAGATGCCCCTCTCGACTGGCCGCAAAGCAAAGGCTGCAAAGGGAAAGAGGAGTTAAGTTAACTTAGTTGGGGCACTTCCTACTCCTCCACTCGGGAGGGGAATCCCTCCACTTACCGTCCAGCTGCAAAGAGCGTGCCATTGGCACTGCCAAAGGTGCTAACGGTGACACTCAACGGCATCAGCCAGGCAAGGGCGCCCAATATGCGATTGCCAAAGGTGACAGCGACTGCCTCCGAATCGATCATCTCCTGCTCGGACATGGCAGCCAGATAGGAGATATTGATCAGTGCATAGCACAGTGTGACCAACGGTATGCCGATCATAATGGAGCGCGGCAAATTCTTGCTGGGATTCTTAATCTCCTCGGTGACATAGTTGAGATTGTTCCAGCCATCGTATGCCCAGAGGCCCGTGTAAAATGCCGTCGCAATGGCGCCAATATTCGGCATCGGCCCACTAAATGCATTCGACAGATGCTGCGTATTGCCCTGGAACAGTTTCCAGGCGCCGCCGCAGATCACAATGACCACGGCCACCAGCTTGGCCGCCGTGAAAATGTTCTGCACGGCCATGCCCAGATTGACGCTGTAGCAATTGACGAAGAGTATCATCACTGCAATGAATGAGAATCGGTTTTGTTATTAGATCCCTGCCAGAGATCTGAGGGGAGAGATCGCTTACCAATCGCCACCAGCGCGACCATCTTAACCACACCCCTGGGCGGATCACACTCCGTGACAAAGGCTTCAACGGCATACTGTGCAAATGATAAGCATATTATAGCCATTTGAGATGGCTTCAATACCAATGTCGATACCCATGAGAAGAGAAACGCCGGCGCTGGTCCATAGGCGTCCATAAAGTAGGCCCATTCCGCACCAGATGAGGTATTCATTGTGCCAAGTTCAGCGTATGCCAGTGCGCCTAGGAGATCGAGAACAAGAGGGTTAACATAAATGCTCTCTCCGAATGGGGTAGGCAAAGGGAAGGCAAATGGAAGGCAAAACAAGAAAGAAAGGCTACCTTTAGCTCGCCGAAGGAATTACTTAGACATAGCTAGGAAAAGTTTCAAGACGATATCTTAAAAAATAACAAAATTCCACCAATAGGTTCTATGGCAGCTATACGATATATCGGTCCGATCCGGCTCGTTCCGACTTATTAACAGCGTGCAGCAATAAGAAACATGTATACCAAGTTTCATCAAGATAGCTCTAAAACTGAGTGACTAATTTGCGTTGCAACAGACGGACGGACAGGCGGACAGACGGACATGGCTAGTTCGATGCTGATTAAGAATATATATACTTTATAGAGTCAGAGATGCCTCCTAAGGTGCGTTGCAAACTTCTGGCCAAAATTAATATCTATCCTATCTATAATATCTACCAATCTTCGGAATCCAAAGATTTCAACCCAAAGGGTATTTCTTAAAATTTTTAAGACTTATTGTGGTTCTCATACTTTGGGAATTCATACATATTTATTTCAATCTTTAGCTTTCTTAGCCCCATAAAACTTATTGCTATGACTTCAACAATGAATACTGATCTACAATGTCGAACAATTATTTGTTCTTATTCCCTATTAGATTTCGTAATAGATTAATATTTCAGATTTCCATATACATATTTTTCATACACAAATCTAAATGTTCTTTATGACTGATATCTAGTTTAACAGGATTCGTTATACTTTCGTTTTATATGTGGTTATAGAGAGATGTCCTGTTATTTTTGGTCCCAAGTTACTCTCCAGCTTTTATCGGACAAATGCGAGTTTGCACAAGTAAAAACACTCCATAAATGGTACATCTGATATATGCATATGTATATTCATATTTTTCCAACTTGTGGAATGCAAAAATATAGAATGAGATTGTTTTGTCTACGTCAGATCGTTTAGAATGTAGGCGAAAGTGCATTTGCTGTCTATAATTCATGTTATATCACATATTGACTCGGCTCGTAGAAACCGATTCAGCGATTATGTATACAAATACGCCTCATTAGATCGGGATGTTTTTATTTTCATCTGTTATAAACATTTTTCATTTGTACAACGCACAAAATAAATGTATATATGTATGAACGCTTTATCTATATATATATATACTACTTGTACCCAAAACAAAGTATACGTAAGGCATATTTATATTTATATCATTCCTCGGACTAAATCCCACTGGACACAGGCTGAGTTATGTGAGCTGACTAGCTGAGATTTTCCTAACTATAGTTCACTGTGTAACGCAAAAACTAAGAAAGGATTTGGACACTTTTCTTGGAAAGTTTTTGAGACAAACATCTGAACTTTTATTATGACTTAAGGTAAACTTCCGCTTTTAAGGTGAAATTTACAATAAAAAATCACCTAATTTATAAAAAGTTATTAAAAAAATTTGAAAACAAATGTTTTAGAATATAAAAGAAATAATAACCCAACTCAATTATCGAACTTCATTTACAGATCTTGTAAAAAGACGAACTTATTTTGGTCTTATTTAAATTCCGTCTAAAAAAAAGAGAAGGTTCTAAAATTAAAAATTCTTACGTTAATTAGAATCCCTTTAAAAAAAACTAGTATTCTATCTACTTCAGCTACATCTAAATCACAATGATCTATTCCTCATTCGCCATAACATCTCATCTTTATCGCACTTAATTTCGATCTATTTATGATGATTGACAATTAGTCAAGTTGGGGGTAAACAAAAAAACGAAAAGAGTTTAATTTATTTTGTTTTGTTTTTGTTTCCGTCGATTGGAAATGAATGACATGAAGTACATCCACATCAACCCGTAGCTCAAATTGAAAGATATCGCACAACTCTGGCAAGGCAGAGGGCAGAGGCGGAGCATAGTTGGCGACCAGCCAAGGGGACAGCAACAAGTTGATGAATGATGGCTTAGGTGCACACACACACACACGCACACATAGAGGGGTAAACATATGTGGGGATACGTTAGTAGAGTGTCCAATAAATAGGCCAATGCACGTGGGCCGGCTAGGCCGCCACTATTGGGACAAGGGGGAGAGGGTGTGTATATCATTAGGCAGTACTCACCCAATAGCGAAAGCAAACCACAGGCAAGCCAGATTATGAAGCTAACTCCAACGGAACCGGTACGCACCAGTAAACCGGAGGGTGACACAAATATTCCAGACCCTGAAAATAGAAACAAAAAAAAATAGAATGAGAACTTGAGTCAAATCTAGTGCAATCGCTGAATGGCAGAGAAAGACGATTGTGGGGAGTGTGTGGGGGGTGTGTGTGGGGGGTGTTCGGGGGGAGGTTACTACGGATTATGTTGTCAGCTGTTGGCGCGGCTGCTTCATTACGTCAAAATAGCGTATTGATTCACCACAACAACAGATTTCCGGCTTTCCATAAGGCCGTCGTCGTCGTCGCATTCATGGCGAAAAACGTCATCATCAGCTGAAAAAGCTTGCATGAATTTTTCCATAATAAAAAAGCGTCGATAAAGCTTTCGGCCAACTGTTGTTGAAATTAACCCGCTGGGTACGTCTGTGTATGTACTATGTATATGTATGGTATATATATACGTACTATATACTATTTATAACTGTGTCTGCAGGTTCCATTGTGACGTTTGGCTATGCAACAACTGGATGCCACATTGCGTGTCGCCATCGTAATCGCAGTAACAGTTGAAGGTCAAAGTGCAAGTGCACAAGAAATGAAATTGAGCCATAGTATATATACTTATGTGTAGGGTATATACTACTTCATATAATCAAACAGCAATCCATCAACGTAAACACCCTTAGACTCGTGTTCATTATACGATGCGATGCGATGCGATGCGATGCGATGCGTCGTCCCACATTGAGTAAACATGCCGGAATTCTTGAGCCGCGTCGGATAGGGTAATTGATTTTGATTGGAAATATGTACATAGACTCTAGGGTAGGGCACCAGACAGCACTAGACGTCTTCCTTCTGTCCGTCTGTCCGTCTGCCTGTCTCGATGACTTTATGACGACCATAACTATCTAAAGCGCGCACTATAATTATTATGTCAGGCCAGAGGGAATGCCATAAAAAGAAATAGGCGTGTACGCTACTCTCCAAATCACTCGTGATCAAGCTATATCTGTGCTGCAGTCGGTATGATATCACAACTTCTAAGTAGGTCTTTCTTTCATAGCATGTGAGCGCGATTCCTTCTCGTATATCATGCCCAACAATGTGTTTCGCTCTCCCCGATGCAGGGTATACTCAAGTCAAGCATAACTTTTCTACAATGCCAAACAGGTTCACTTACCTATCATAGTTCCAACAATTAAAGCCACCCCACTGAAGAGGCCCAGCCTAAAAGGAAAGAAAGTTGCAAGTTAAGATTAGGGCGCGATGCTTTTCCATCTATAAACCTTATAAGATATTTATGTGTGAAAGTATGTACGATTATTCGTATATGTAGCATATGTATGCGCATACAAGATGATTTTTTAATTTTATATATATGTTTTCATATGAATGTATATGTATTTTGATTTATAGATTAAGATACATACACAATTCCTAGCTGTATATGTAGGGTATAAACATAACATATTTATGCCAAAATCTGCCAAATCGCGTTAATTTGCAAAGTCAACAGAATTTACTGGGACAACACGCAGTAAATACAAGTTAGAGGCAGACATATAGACAAACAGACAGACGGACAGACAGACAGAGAGACATAGAGAGAACACAATGCCGGGTCATACCTTCTCTCGAGGTGAACAGTGTCGTTCTGCGTTGAGCCATTCCTCTCCAGCGACTTCCGCATCCTCCCGGTCCCTGATGAGTCGGTCTCTGTCGCTTCGGGCCCTTCTGTCCCAAGAGACCCATTGGCACACATTGTCCCGTTGCTCGTTGCTTTTGTTGGCACATTATGTCCTACGCGGCGTACCAAGAATCACAGGCAGAAAGTGAAAGCATTGATTAGTAAAAAAAAACCAAACAAAAACACACAAACACAGTAACAGCAGCAACAACAACAACAACAGCAAAAAAAAAAAAGGTCAGCATAAAATACTGCAGTCCGGCGACGTTATCGTTATCGATATCGGCTATGGTGATAAACAAAACTTTGGCGCGGCGTGTCTATTTTCGATACATACATATGTTAATGCGTACGTGCGTGTGTGCCCGCATATGTAAGCATGTGTGTGTGTGTGTGCGTGTGCATGTGCGTGTGTGTGTGTAGGTTAGTATATTTTTTGGCTACAGCCTTGGCTAATGAATGCCTCACGCATTTGGCGCTTTCAACAGCGGCGCCTGCCGACACACACACACACGCACGCGGCTCTCACTTGCACACGGCGCGCACACACACACACACACACACGCACACAGCGCACAGCACACCGACACCAACACCGTCACGCCGCTGAACACCCACCTCGATTATCTGCTGTATTATTTTTGCATGCGTTTTTTTGCAAGCAAAATAGTTGTGATATTTTATCGCGCATGGCATGGACGGATAACAAATAGCCGAAATTATTTCGCCGTGAATTGCAGCTCCCAGCGAAGAATGTGACGAAATACTACGACAACTACGACGAGCAGGAGACGAGTGAATTAAAAACGAATACGAATACGAATACGAATATCGAATGATTCTGCTGCTGCCTGCAGCACTGTGAAAGTCGGCTAAAGCGCGTGCTACACGGCCGATTTATGGTTGGCAACTGTGGAAATCGTGTGCAAACTCAACGTCAAATACTGTTGATAACTTTTTTTGTTCGCCGCTGCCTACACGCCGGGATGCTGCGTTAGCAGATCTATGCTCTGCCACCTCTCTCTCCCGCTCTCTTTTGGTCAGTCACAAGCGCTCTCTCGGGCGCCACTTCGGCTTCGGTGTACGTGACACGAGCGCCGACCCCAATGAGCGGTATGTTGGTGTTGGCTTCGCTCTGCCTTGCTGCGAGCAAGTGAGACGAACACACGAGAGTCCTCGTTCCTCGTTCGTCGTTTGTCGCTCGTTCTGCTTTCGTCGTTCGTTCGTCGCTTGCGCGTTCGCTAATTTATTTCACTTGGTCTGTGGGGCCGAGGTACGTGTATGCTTGGGATTTTCGGCTTTTCGTGCCTGTTTTTCCCGTTGGCTCTGCAACTTGTTATAGATTTTTATAGCGTTGTTTGTCACTCTCGAGAAATATTTTGCAGCAACATATTCACATATTCGGCGAGGCGAAGGTGAATAAATTCTTTTGAATATATTCTGTCGCCGTTTTGCCGTTTGCCGTTAGCCGTTAGCCGTACGCTATTTATAAAAATGCTGAGAATATTTTATGGCCCTCTCTGCATGTGTGTGTGTGTGTGTTCACACAAATATCGAAAATTTTCAATTTTGTCTCTAGTGGATGCACGTTATCTGTGCCCGTGTATCTCCTCCAACTGTATTTGTCGCCGTAGCCGTAGCTCTTTGAGTCTGTAACTGCCTGCGTAATCGCGTCAGAAATTTTTGTGTAGTCGCCTTGTCCGTTGCTCAAGCAAAACTGCAAGCGAAAAGCTGCAAGGGCCTCTCGTGCCTGATTTATGCGCTCCCAGAATTGAATCTGCTGCCCGCTCTGCTGCTTCTCTCCCTGCCATCTCTGCCGCCCACTGCTCGCTCTCGCTGCCACTGCTGCTGCTTACACTGACAGGCTCTTTTGATTTTTGACAGCAGCGCTGCCTCCCTTTGGCTCTCACTCCGCTCGCTCTCTCACACTCGCCGTTCTGCCGCTCTCTCACGAAATGCGTTCGTGTATTGCGCATCGCCTTGTCGCCCCGTCGCCGCAACTATTGCCGCCACGGCACGCCACGCCACGCCTCGTCGCAATTGCAAGCTTATTAATAGAGCAATCCCCTTCGATTGGCCGTGCCTATCGAGTATCGAGTCATGTGTCGATGTGTCGATGTGCGTTTCCACTGGATAATGGCAAGCAATCGTGGCGGCGAATACGTCACGCTGCTCGAGTAATTCGCCGTCTTGTTTACTCAACTCTCTCTCTCTCTCTCTCGGCTGCTTTCTCTTTATCGGGCACTTGTTCGGCGATATAGACGTGTGTACTTTATAGATCATAATTCTGTCGCTTCGCCCAACATATATTCTAGCACCGGACTTGCCTCCTTTCCGCCATAAAGAAAGAAAGACAGAAAGAAAGAAAGGAACAACAACGAGCATGGCGACATGCCCTCGAGAAGTAGATACAAACTAGGCGAACTACATACGTCAGATAGACTAACACACACACAGACACGCGCCAAGTGTCTGCGTGTGTGTGTGTGTATAAATAACATAGAAATACATATAGTAAATAGAAATTTACATATAACATAGCATAAATAAACGAATTCTTGTGATTTCTTGTTATTATTATTTTCTATATACCCTTGTACAGGGTGTTATACGCTAGGGCACGCTGTGTCTGTACGCTATATACCTGTATAACTGTTAGGTACCGTTATAAGCTTTGAAAATTGATCTAGTCTTATATATTTCTCCGTTTAGATGAAAAAAAAGTTACTATTTTTGATGGCAGTCACTCTCCCTATTCACTTCCCCCAACAGAGTATTTGTTAGTCGTCTAGACAACGAAAGATTTTTCCTTTTGTCTTTTAATTTTCGATGTTCCTGTCAAAACAGTCACGCGGCTCGCGAACTTTTTTCGGATACATTTCACATCGAAAGCAAAAGAAAACAAGAAACAAAAATTTTACCTTCGACAAGGCGAAGGTTTCATACCCTCGCCCGTCTTTGGGCTTTGATCTTTATCGATGCTATTAAGTGATTTTAGTACAGTCTTTTTATTTCAGAACTTATTTTAGATTGTTTGTTTTGAGAATACGCTCCGATTTTGCTGAATTACCAAAACTATATACGTAATTATGTTTAACTTATATTCCTATCGATAAGAACCCTCATATTAATTGATATACCCTCAGCAAGGGTATAGAAAAACACAATCTTTCTGTTCCTCGTGACATGAGTTCTTGAGGTTTGGCTATATTGTCAATGTGCGAAAGAGAGAGAAAACAGCATGCGAAGCACTTTAATCGATGCTCTAGAAAAGTGCTGAGTGTGGCCAATGTCCAAGATGGAGCCTGAGGATCGAATCGATAATCTATATATGTATATCAATGACAGAAGTGATACAAAGAGACTTGCCAGCATCAGTTTCTGTTGAATTTGCGTTAAGGAATTCGCTTGGTATTCGAAAATCCTTAATCGATCGATTACAGTGAAACGAACTGAATCGATTTCCGAGACGATTTTGCATAGATTTCGTCAAGAAACTGACTAATTGCGCATTCCGTTCGAAGGCCGTGAATAGTTCGAAGAAGTTCGGATAAGGAATACGCAGATAAGTTCCGTCGATAGATAAGGGGCAACAGCAAGTTGTCCGTTCTGCGATTACGGCGGTTTCTCTTGTCCGGCGAAATACAAATGCAATTTGCTAACTAGTTAAATACCTGACATGTTGGAATTTTTGTGGCCGATGCCTGCGCAGATAGTCGACTATCTATAGATCGGTGCAACTTTCAATGTGAATTCAAATGAGACGGCGTACGGCTCCCTCAGCACGTAGGCAGAGCAAATGAGGGAGCGAGATAGAGATGGAAGAGAGTGAGAGAGACAGGCGGTTTTCCCCCGATTTACTAGCAATTTTGGCTAATTACTTAGACACACGAGCTACCTAGAGTCGTGTAGATAATGCCAAATAAACAAAATAAGTTACTGGACACCGGACAGCGCCCAGTTTGGTTAGCGAATCGCGTTCGCTCTCTCTCTCTCTCTGTGTGTGTGTGTGTGAGTGTGTGTGTGTCTGACAAGTGGGCGACAGTCTGAGTATCTGTGAGATACTGAGATACGGAGCTTTGCTAGCGCCCCCTTCCTCCCCCTACTCCCTCCCCTTGGCGCACTCCTGCCGCGTGACGTAAAGAGTTGCGCTGCCTCGACGTCGACTGCGGCAGCGGTAGAGGCAGCGACCGCGACTGCCTCAAGCAAATGACTAATAATCACGAGGTGGCGCAAGGTGGCGCGGTGCGGCATAGCTTTTTTTTTGGCTTTTTTTTCGGCTTTTTGCAAATAAAAATTTTCTGCTGCGAATTCGCAGAGGCAACGTCGTCGGCGTCGTGGCCAGGGGGCGTGGCATGGCGGGTGAAGTTGCATTATTATTGGCATGTGTCCAAATCGAAATGATTTTAATACCCTCGATAAGGAGGGAAGGGGAGGTAGGGGGAGGGATGTCACAGGTCTGTCACAGCACTTGAGACGCAAAGAACTTATGCAGTTAATACCCTGTAGATAAAGAAATACCCTATACTGTCAAATAGAGAAACTCCTTGTAAACTCTTAATTCAAATCGAAGAAGATGAAACTAAGTTATGCCTCAATGTGTGGCAAATCGACTATACGCTCTATAGAGTTACCTAAGCTATATAGCTGGTATTATCCCCAACTGCGTCGATTTGCCAGAATCGCTTGCATTTTGTTTGTCAAATTGTTAATTTAATTGAGCACATTTATCCACCCTCGAGTTTAATTTTGGCAGCTCATCAACGTCGCGACAAAGTGATAAATATGTCCATCTTTACTGCACATACCCTGTAATTGCTTAACTCAAGCATTACTCGATGTGTAAAAAGGAAACCCGGCATAAATTTGCTACGTATACTTGATATTAGCTATAAAGGTTTGACTACAGCGTAATTGAGAAAGTCAAACGTTGCAGGGTGTTTAGCAGTTGTGTAGCTATTCATTACTATACGATAGAGTAAGGGCAGAAGCTGATGATGAGTTCATTAGATTATGGGAATGGGCAGATTGTTGATTTCGACATGGCATGGCATATTTTGCAGCGAGTAAACACATAAATAAACAACAATCGGGTATGCTTGTCAAGGGTCAAGGCTGCACGACAGCCAGATACCGTGTAGTTTAGCTATAAATAATTCATTTTACATTTATTATGCATTTTCTCATGCATATTTCGGCTTATGGTTGGGCATGTTTAGACCACAAGTGAATAATTTAATATTATAGCGGTATTTTAGGCTCTTCGGGGTAAAACTTTGCTTCGCATAGAAAGGGAAGGAAATACTACGATATGTCTTGTCTTCCCGATTCGATTGGTCTCTCTAGAAAGTGTTCGAGCCGGCTTCAGTTTAATTAATACTTTTAATTGGTTCATTCAATCGAGCGTGCATTGTACGTTGTTTTCCACTTTCAAACGGTTCCGATTTCGATTTTCTGCCTGGCGTGTTGCTATATACAAACTTATGTATCCCCCACACACACATACAATACATGTGCACATGTATCTGTGATCCATTTGCGTCAGACCGTCAGCGAACACGGGGTACGGTCTCGGTCTCAGTCCCGTTGCCGTTCCCGTTCCCGTTCCCGTTGCCTCCCGTTGATCGCCCCACTTGGTCACCCGGTTATTGGATGCTGTCGAAACGTTTCGCTCCTTAATTGAAATGTATCGTTTGTCGTTCGTTTCGTTATTGCTCTGCACAATTAACGGGAACATCTTGTCGTGTCGTGCACCTCCCCATCCCCTTACCCCATCACCCCATCAGCCCCTTCCGACGCAGCGACACTTACAAAGACGTTGTCGCTGTGGGCGACACGGAAAAGGGTTGGGGGAAACACTTTCAGTGCAGTTTCAAAGTCAATGTCAAGTCGTTGTTTCGCCGAGGTCTTCTCCCCCTCTCTCTTTGTCTTTCTCTCCCTCTCTCTGAGTTTCCTTTCATGTCGTCGTGAGAGATGGTGGTCGGGTGAAATGCGAAATTAATTTTGCTCTCTTTACGGTACAAACAGATTTCACTAATGGAAACATCGCATCTCTCACTGGTTGAAAAGAGACGGCGATAGTCGACTCGCTCGATGGTTTCCTTGAGCCTGCCCTGTCACTAAATCACATTTATCCTTCGATTTCGTCATTCTACCTCGACAAAACTAAGAAAAGACCAAATTGTTTACATTCGAGAGCCAACGAACCGAACGATTTCTGAGTACAAAGTACAATTGGTGGGCGAAGTATGTCGGCAAGAAACACACTCAAGTTGGACTAACATAAATATATACTATGTATATATACACAATGTGCCTGCTGGTGTGCATATTCTATGTGCTCTGGAGACATTGTCGGGTGATTGGGTAGACAAATAGGACGGGTCACAATGGCTTTTTGATATGTAGGTACATTTATTTCAATGGGTTAGGGTATGTGTTCAATGTTTTCTATGTTCTATGTTCTATGTTCTATGTTCTATGTTCTATGTTCTATGTTCTATGTTCTATGTTCTATGTTCTATGTTCTATGTTCTATGTTCTATGTTCTATGTTCTATGTTCTATGTTCTATGTTTTATGTTTTATGTTCTATGTTCTATGTTCTGTTTTCCATGTTTTCTATGTTCTATGTTTTCTATGTTTTCTATGTTTTCTATGTTTTCTATGTTTTCTATGTTTTCTATGTTTTCTATGTTCTATGTTCTATGTTCTATGTTCTCTGTTCTATGTTCTATGTTCTATGTTCTATGTTCTATGTTCTATGTTCTATGTTCTATGTTCTATGTTTTATGTTTTATGTTCTATGTTCTATGTTCTGTTTTCCATGTTTTCTATGTTCTATGTTTTCTATGTTTTCTATGTTTTCTATGTTTTCTATGTTTTCTATGTTTTCTATGTTTTCTATGTTTTCTATGTTTTCTATGTTCTATGTTCTATGTTCTATGTTCTCTGTTCTATGTTCTATGTTCTATGTTCTATGTTCTATGTTCTATGTTCTATGTTCTATGTTCTATGTTCTATGTTCTATGTTTTATGTTTTATGTTCTATGTTCTATGTTCTGTTTTCCATGTTTTCTATGTTCTATGTTTTCTATGTTTTCTATGTTTTCTATGTTTTCTATGTTTTCTATGTTTTCTATGTTTTCTATGTTCTATGTTCTCTGTTCTATGTTCTATGTTCTATGTTCTATGTTCTATGTTCTATGTTCTATGTTCTATGTTCTATGTTCTATGTTCTATGTTCTATGTTCTATGTTCTATGTTCTATGTTCTATGTTCTATGTTCTATGTTCTATGTTCTATGTTCTATGTTCTATGTTCTGTGTTCTATGTTCCATGTTCTATGTTCCATGTTCTATGTTCTATGTTCCATGTTCTATGTTCATTTCTATGTTCTGTGTTCCATGTTCATTTCTATGTTCTGTGTTCTATGTTCCATGTTCTATGTTCTCTAGTAAGGGTATCCAAAAAATGACCTTAACAACTTTTCCCTCGGCCTAACTGTCGCTGTTGTTGACTTCAATCAAGAGCATGAGTTCGCATCCCCACATTCTACTCAAGTTGAGTAATTCATTTGGAAAATGTCACAACTTAATTATACCCCTTTGGCCCATTTCGCTGTGTGCGTGGCTTACACACACTCTCACACTCTCACACACACACAGTAATTTCGATTGCCCCTCGTATTCAATTCCAGAGGCTGCACAGCTTATGTTCTTTCCATAATCGCCGGCCGCTTTTAGCCCGAATTTGTATTTGAAACGACCTTGACACTTGCAACCCACCCCCCAAATTCCAAGGCAACATGTGCAGGCGTGCGTACATATGTGAGAAGGGGGTACCCACAAGGCGATGTTACCAGGCGAAGTTTGCCAAGCTGACGCAAGAACAGGTTGCGCGTGTGAAATCTCGTGTTTTTCGCATCTCTTTCTCTTTTAAAATTGATAAAGTCAACTCACTTCATTAATGGATCTATCGAAATTAGCACACAGCTCACAATTACGTCTGTGCCCCACACACTTCATCAATTAGGCTGTGCAGGGTTTTCAGACCTTTCTCCATACACTCTTAATTTGATGTAGGAGCTAAGTTACGTAAGTTGATCTAACTCAAGCGAATCGTTAATCGATCGATTAATAACTAAGCTATTGTTTACTGCAATGATTTGCATAATTCAACTTTGTTCGATCGATTAGTGAAATTGAAGTGACTAATCGATTGACTGCCGTGTCTAGACACGTTCCATACGCCGCAGTTCAACGAAGATCGTCGATCTTCTTCGCTGGGTCGATCGATTTACAGTCGATGAGTGTTTCAATTTAACTCAATTGATTTTTATTTGGCTCGTGACGCGTTGACTCGGAATAGCTCGACTGCTTCAAACCCTTGCAACACCCTCGCACTGCCCTCGCTGTCTCTGACGTCGACGCTAATGATCGGCCATAATAATTACGAAGCGATAAATTCATTTGCTGGAAAGCAATTTGCGGCGCACAACGATAAATTGAGCAGAGAATTTATCGCAGCGAGTGCAAAATGGAAATAGAAAAGAAAAAACGAGGGAAAAATGAATTTGACATTTAATTTATTGGAGAAATTGTCTTTAAAAATAGCAAACAAGGCGAGTTGAGTCGCCTAGACCTAGGCCTATGTGCTACGTATGGATGGATGGTTGTCTGTGTCTGTGTTTGTGTCCAGTTTAATTTATGCTGCGCTGCGGCGCGTGTATCCTTGCGAGAAGAAGGGAAAGCAGCAGCAGCTGCCACGCATTTATCGATAACATGTGGAGGAACTGGAACTGGTTCCCAAGCAGCTGCCCAAAGTTTTGCCCAACGATTCAATAGCTCCCTCTCTCTCTCTCCCTCTTACCCAACGTTTTCTACGGCAAATTGATTCAGCTAGGAACGTGTCTATTTATAGCATCTATCGAAGAGTCTCGCACGAATCGAGCGCGCCATGGGAATGGGAATGGGAACACAAATTGTGGGAACGGGGAATTGAAACAGAAGCCAAGAGTTGCCAAGAGTTGCCAACTGCCAGCTGCCAACGAGGCGTTGAACCTGCACACGAACGCGTACGTTAAGCAGGACACACGACTACGACTACGATTGCCAGGTGCTCGAATACACCCACGCATACACCCACACACCCTCCCACGCACACACACACACACACAGACTCACAAGCTGACGTGCTTGTACCTGCAGATTGCTTCACACAGTGGCGCCAGCTAAAGGTGAAATATATGTATTTTAGGGGCTCGTCACAGGCATCGACGCAGCCTTGCCGTGGCATACTGTGCGCATAAATAAATACAGTAAATACACACACACACACTTAGAGGTATCTGTGTGTGTGCACACTTCACAGAGGCATCTCGCTGCTCGTAAAATGATTTTGGCAAGTGTTGCTCGAAATAGTTTTTTTTGTTGCCTTCATCAACAAATTTGGAGCAAGTCAATTTCGCCTTGCCGAGACGAATTGCATCGTGCAACGCGTGGCTACTACACACCTACACACACCCACACCCCCAAAGAGAGACACACAGCTGCCACTCCATTAAGATAATCGGGCCATTTGGCGAGATTTAATGCATGTAAATGCAAATACGACCAGTTTAATACTCTTAGTTTGTGAGCGGATCGACAAATGCTATGTTCTATGTTCTATGTTCTATGTTCTATGTTCTATGTTCTATGTTCTATGTTCTATGTTCTCTGTTCTCTGTTCTATGTTCTATGTTCTATGTTCTATGTTCTATGTTCTATGTTCTATGTTCTATGTTCTATGTTCTATGTTCTATGTTCTATGTTCTATGTTCTATGTTCTCTGTTCTCTGTTCTCTGTTCTCTGTTCTCTGTTCTCTGTTCTCTTTTCTCTGTTCTCTGTTCTCTGTTCTCTGTTCTCTGTTCTATGTTCTATGTTCTATGTTCTATGTTCTATGTTCTCTGTTTCCATGATCTACGTTGCTAAACAATTACAGGTAATCTTTCATTCCAAAACACTTGAACCAAAGACACCCTCAATGTGTTACAAATTGGGTTAAATGAACCCCTTGTAAGATCAAACAATCAATTGGGTACACTTACATATGTACATACACTCCCGTACACTTGTATCCATAACAACTACTGGGTACACTACTGGGTACTGTGGTACATAACATCGGGCTTGCCCCCCTTTTTGAATAGTTGATGCCTTATCGAGCGTGCGCTGATTTTTTAATCTTGTCCTTCTTGGCGCGTGCAGAGATAAAAATAAATAAAACACATCCAGATGGGGGCGGGGGTACAAGGAGTACCAGCTAAGTAGCTGCTCCTTCTACTTCTTGTCCCTAAATCACATTACAAAATGTACAAAGAGTACAAGTACAAGGAGTGTGAGTGGGTACACATCGCAGGGGGGCAGGGCGGTTTATCGTGGTATCTTCGCGCCGTGGCGCCGGCTGCTACACGTGGCGCGCAAACAAAAAGCACATAACACACACGCACACAAGTGTATAGGGTATATACTGAGTATATATGTATGTATGTGCCATGGGTACATGGGTATTTTTACATTTAGCCCGGCCTGGCCACCTGTTTTTATTGCCAACTCGCCCACGAGCGGCATTAAAAGTGGCTGCACACAAAGCCGGCTACTTGGTGACGTTGTGGTGAAATACATGCACACATTATGTGCACGTGTGTGTGTGTGTGTGTGTGTGTGTGTATCCATGTATATTGGACACACAGAGACACAGACACGCGGGCGCAGTCACGCATACATAAGTAATGTACTCAGCTGAATGTGTGCGCGTTTTGTACCTAAACAAAACATTTAAAGGCCTCTGCTGTGCTCCACACACACACACACACACGCGCACGCACACGAACAGAGAGACACGCACACGCATTCATAAGCAAGCAAAGTGATTTCGGTTTGACGCATGCGTTGTACCGCGTGTCCTTGCCAGGACATCGGGTACAATTCGCGTTCGTAAGGCCAATAACATGTCGCAGCCTGCTTTGGCGTTGCTCACTTTCACTCCCCCATCCCCCCGCACCACTCCCCCCCCGTACCCGCTTTTGAGCAGGACCCACCCCAAGTGTAATTGCACAGTTCGCTTGTCCCACGCCAAAAGTGATGACTGTATCCCACTGTGCCAGCGGCAGCGGCAAAGTTATAGCATATTTGTTGGGGCCAAAGAGGAGCCAGCCAGTCCGTCGGTTTGAAGCGCCTTAAAGCGGACTGAGATCGACAGAGAACTAGCTCAATCCAAGCTGACTAAAGACTATACTTGTAGTTAGTAGTAGACTATATAGTTAGTTAGAGGAAATACAATCCATAGGCGATAACAAACCGATAAATGCGCGACAGACACAGATCGACTGCAACTTATGGCGCGATCAACCGCAGTAATGCAATGCGGCCCTGGGCAGACCGCAAGCAGTTGCTCTACACACACACACACAGAGCCAATTCTAACCTAAAAAGAGGCGTGGCGCAAAATTCCAAAGCTGAATTCGAGTCCTTTTTGGGTACAGTTTTTACCATCATGTTGCGTAAGAGTGTCGCATGCACTTTTGCACACACACTCTCACACACACACACGCAGAGAGACTTAGCCAAGTGACATTTTGGGCGCTCAAGCCAAAGCAATGCACGCAATATGTGTGTGTGTGGGCAATTATAGCAGCATTTGCAGCTGTACTTGGGCTAATTGCCGCGCTTGTTCACGTGGGCGGCCCCTCACGTCCCACATCCCACCCCCTGCCACGCCGCCCCTGCCGGCGTGGAACGCATTGCACTTGTCGCGCCGGCCCTGGCCGGCTGCAATTCCATTAAGCTAAAACAGCTGTTCCGCCTGCATGTATGTATGTGTGTGTGTGTGTGTGTGCATGCATACGTCATGCTGACACGCTGCCGCCGCATACGCGAATTCGCCCCGCCAAATGTTCGCCCGTTATTTTCGTCATGCGTCGCGCGATTGACGCATGCGCCCGATAACCGTCGATAAGCAGCGACGCCTTGCCTAGCTAGGCTAATTCGGCCCTGTTCGCAGCCAGCTTGGCCCAGGCAGCACGCACACACGCACACACACACACACGCACACACGCACACTTGCACTGTGATGGATTTGCACAATGTTTTGGCGGCTTTGGCTGCCGCTGCACACGCTGCGCCGCGCGGCTTCACTTAGCATGCGGCGAATTTAGCACGTGAAAAAAACTCACACTTAATTTGCGAAATGTAGAGGAAATGTAGAAAAAAACAGACGAAACAAACCAAATAGCAACACCGAACAAAAAACAACAACAACAAGAGGCAAACTCGAGCTATGCTGCTGCTGCCGACGCCGCCGCCGCTGCTGCTGCTGCAGAACTTGCACTCACCATCGGCATAAATATGATTTGTGTGGCTTGATTGGACATGCTGATACATGACTTGTTGCAGTGCACCAATGTCGTCACTTTCATGTCACTTTAAACACTACAAGAGAATGAAAGCGGCCGCCTCTGGCTTTGCGTATTTATACATGCGGCGCTGCGAGCGCAGGCAGCGCTGCCCATAGCGCGGCAAGCAGCGCTGCTACTAACTGCTATCGCTCAGCGCTTACACCCTGCGACACAAATGCGAAAGCTGCGAGCTAGCTATAGATACATATATGTATATATATGTATATGTATGCAGATCTGCGCTGGCATCGTTTGAAGTCAGCTGAGTGCAAATATCGTAGCAGCGTTTAAGCCATATTTTACATATATGTATATGTATATGTATATATTTCTATATATTTGTAGTTCGACGCTCGCTTTGTTACTCAGTCATGCCTGCCTTAATTGCACTATCAATAATTGCTATCCCTTGCCCGTTCACTTAGCGTATACTTAATACGCTCTAAGACACTCGCAGCCAGTTGTCTAGAAGCATGTGCTAATGTGCTCTGTGTACTTCGACAGAAATCTCTCTTAAAGCATAAATCAATTTGGCAAATTATCACATGGCAGCAGAGGGAATACCTCTAGTATATTTTGCTGACGTTTTTCTTTTTTTTTTTTGCTATCGATTTTGTTGCACAGTGTTTGCGCTGCTCGGCGAAAGCTCTCTCAGTCTGAGACTCGCTCTCTCTCTGAAGCTTTCGCCTGCCCTTTAACTCCAACTGTCAAAGTCAAGAGAACGAGAGCGGGAGCGGCAGAGAGAGAGAGAGAGCGCGCGCTCTGCATGCGGCCCAAGAGAGGCGGCACAAGAAGCACGTATCGTAGTTACGTTGGGGTTGTTGTTATTATTTATGGAATAACGGCTATCGAGTTACGTCTGGCTTGTGACGTATGCATCAAGGCGGCAAAGCTTTTCGGATGCCGATCGGCAAAAAGTTACTTGCAAAATGCATAAATAACATACGTGTGTGTGTGTTGTGGGTGTGTGGGTGGGTGGGTGTGCAGCAGCTGGTGTTAAATCTGAGAATGGGGAAAGAAAACATAAATATGTCAAGTTCGGATTGAACTTGATAAATGCCTCACTCTAATTGACAATTGCAAAGTGGGGGGTGTCAAAATGCAAATTGGTTTTTTTTAATTACAAAACATTTTTGCGGTTTCACATTGCAATCAAAACAAATAACGCATTGCCAAGCCAAGCCTCTAGTTTAAAGAAATCCCAGAGATATCAGTTCTTGCATTTTATATAGGCGATATCTAAGCGAAACTAAGAATGTGCTTATACGCAATTTCGACTAATGATGGCCAACAAAAAGGGTAGAATTTTTAAATAAATAAAAATAAAATAATACGAGAAATAAAACTAAATTCCTGACGTAACAACGTGTTACTAAATAAAAATCGAAAATGTTTTCAAAACAACGAAGCAACAAAGGAATTCGGTAATTCCTATGCAGCAACGTGTTAAACAGATAGAAATGTTGAGCTTCAATGATAAACTCATATTTGTAATTATTAATTTGTGCAGGAAATTTAAGGATTAACGCTGCAAATGTTCATTGAGCGACATAACTTATTTAGAAACGGAACAACTGTTTTCAAGACCCTGGTGTCCTTGCCAGCTTTATAGATAATCGAAATGGCTTTATAAAAAATACAGAGGATATTTTGAGAATGGGCCATCTGGCGGCCAGATTTAACTTATTGTTACTTACATATTCTACAACAATTCAATCGACTCATTGTGGGCAAAAAGGTCGAAAGAGAACACCTGCTTGTACCCAGTAACAATCAAAATAGGTAATAATTTAATTAAGTTTCAATGAAAATTTTATAAAGCTTACACAATGCAAACAAATATACTATGGAAAAGTTTCTGGAAAATAACATTTTGCGGAAACTTAATTGTCTGTATGTACATTGGGACAATTGAGTTTGCGGAAAATGTCAATTCTGTATGTATATAACGGTAACTGCAATACATATGAATATTTTGTTGGCTATAATTAATTAAAATACTGCACCAAGCTATATGGTGACTATTTTGCAAATTAACTAATTAATTATTTTAATTTTTCAAATGATTTAAAAAATATATTTTTGATTTTAAATTTAAAACGTGCTTCGCGCACTTATTTGCTAACAGCTGTTGTCAATCGATAAGTTCTAAATCAATTCAACTATCGCAATGTTTCTTTCTCGTGCGATATTTTTAGGCCTATGCATTTCATCGCATCATCGATATCAAACGATACCAATGTGCATTAGTATCGATGCTCATTACGCTAGCTGAGTACTTGCATTTAGTGTAAACAGTGGATAGTTCGGATTATGTTCATTTTGAGTAAAGTGCATTGCAAGAGGAGCTAAGCGTAAATAATAAAATATTAATGTATCACAGTACCACTGCTCGCTGCAAGCAAAGTGTTCAGTTAACATCGAACTTAATCAGGGTAATTTTCCAGTATGCCCAAAATGTTTCTTCCCCAAAAAGGTAGCAAAATAATATTTCTTTTATTCAAGGAATACCCGTGATTTGAGGCCAACTGTTTTGCAGCTGCAGCGCAGTGCACTGTTTGCCTTGTTATCGTTATCGCTGCTATCGATGTGTCTGCTTTTGTAGACGTAAATACACACACATTCATAGATGTGGATGTTATAATTGTAGGTGAAAGAAAAAAAAATAACAAAACAAGATCTAGTGCAAGGTGAAAGGTGAAAGCAAAGAACAACCAAGCAACTAACAATATAAATGGGCAACTTTATGAGCAGACAAAACGCAGCTGTCGAGGAAGCGGATCACACAACCAATCATGCCTATAAGTATCCCCCTCGCATGGGCAACTTCTTTGGCACTCACTTCATAATGGGCGGCGAGCGTTTCGACACGCCCCAGCCCGAGTCATACTTGTTTGGCGAAAATGCAGACCTCAATTTTCTCGGCAATCGACCAACAGCCTTTCCCTATCCGCCACCGCAGGCAAATGAGCCAACAAAAACGCTAAAAAGTCTTGTTAACATACGCAAAGAGTCTGTGCGCTTTGTTCGCATACCGAGCGACAAGAAACCGAGCAGCGGCGTCACCAACGATGCCGATGCCGATGCACTGCTGCTGCTGCAGAAGCAGAACAAGAACAACCAGAAGAAGGCAAGCGACTGCAGTGCCACAGATGTCGAGCAGGTCGATGGCAATGTGCTGTGCGCCCTGCCCATACGCCCCAACATACGCGACATGGAGGCAGCGCTGCCAAATTGGTGTTACAACATTGAGTTCACCTTTGACTCGGATGCCAAGTGCGCCATAACCATCTACTATTTCTGCACCGAGGATGTGAGTCCCAGTGGCGTGACGCTGACACAACGCGAGGGACTCACCCTCACATCGGACACATACCACTACGAGAAGGGCATCAATCAGTGCTTCTCGCAGCCCAGTCATGTGTTCAATCCACAGCTCATACCCGATGAGGATCTCATCTACAATAGCGGACGCGAACAGTATCCGGTGGCCATACACTGTGTCATCGAGGAGGGCAACGACGAGTGCCGCCAGTCGCACACCACCATATGCGTCATCGATCATCATCCGGAGACCAATAGCTATGTGCTGCGTGCGCTCAAGCAGAAGATATTCGTCGACGGACTCTGCTATTTGCTGCAGGAGATTTACGGCATTGAGAACAAGGCAGTTAACAAGACATCGCTGGACGAGGAGATCGATGATCATGGCAGCGAGTGTGTCATCTGCATGAGCGAGACGCGCGACACACTTATACTCCCGTGTCGCCATCTCTGTCTGTGCAACTCGTGTGCCGACTCGCTGCGCTACCAGGCCAACAATTGCCCCATTTGCCGGGCACCCTTCCGTGCTCTGCTCCAGATACGCGCCGTGCAGAAGGGCATCAGCACACACATGCTGCACCAGAACACACCGACCTCGGTCGCCGGCGAATCGGCTCCCATTGATGTGCCGCCCGGCTATATACCCGTCTCGCTCATCGAGGCGCTCAACGGACCGCCGCAATATGTGGCGCGGGCCAGGTAAAAAACAAACAAATGAATCACAAAACAGAATATGTGATTAGGAACAGTTTCGGTTGTGGCAACACCTTTCCCAGCAACTGCCTGGAAAACCACTTGAAAAATCAAATTTCTTTCTGCGTGTTTGCTTACCTGTTTTCTATCTAAATTTTATATTTAATATTGATTTTTATACCCTTCGGCCATGGTTGGAAAAGGGGATATACTTACTTTGTGCGAATGTATGTAACATATGTACATATGTGGCAGATGTCACGATCACTAGGCGAGTCGATTGCGCCCGTTGTCCGTCTGTCTGTCTGTATGAACACACAGATCTCAGTTAGTATAAAGGCTAGAGACACCAAATTTGACAGGATGATTACTGTTTACTGTCTGCTTGTCTAGGTTATTTCAAATTCTAGATGCCACGCCCTAAAGTTGATTTGTTAGCAATGTTAAAGACGTTTACAACTTTCTGCTAGGTATATTCCTAATTGAATCGATTCCTTTATGAAAATTACAAAATTTAAACATGCCTCGCCTCTTTGTACTCCTTCTCCATATGTAGAACCAGCGATAATGATGTCACGGACAGTGTCACAGTGGCCGCCTCCACGATGACCAGTGGCGACATAAAGCCCACGTCCCCATTGAAGTCAAGCAGCCAGCGCCGGCCCAAGATCAAAAAGAATGCCTCGACTTGTACCACAACCAGTGAGGTGGGCACCATAACCAATCCGACTAGTGGTCCCTCCACATTGTCGGTGGTCGAGATTGAAAGCGATCCTAAGAAATCTACGGTCACTTGTCCCCCGTCGAAGACGACATCAACGCCCACGCTAAGCAGCTCGCCCGAGAAGCCGGAGATGCACATTGTCAACGAACGCCACAACGGAGTCATGTACCAGAAGCACAGTGCTGGCACTCCCGACGACGAGGACGAGGACAGCGAGAACGAGAAGCTGTCGCCGCTGCTGTCGCCCGGCAGCAGAAGCAAGAATACATCGAGCAAATCACTGAAGCAAGTTGTGGCCAGTCTTGGCGGCAGCGGCAGCGGCGACAACGACGAAGATGTGGATGCAGACAAGGAGCATAGTGATGCAGCTACCAGTCCTGGCACTGGCAGTGCTGCTGGAGCAGACGTTGCCTTGTCGGAGACAAGCTCCAGAAAAAGTGGCTCACTGAAGCGCACCAAGCACAGGCCCGAGCTAACCGATGGTGGTGCACCCGCTAGCGATACAGGATCCTTGGCGGCCAATTTGAGTGCAGAGGAATCGGACTATTATACACCGGAGGATACGCAGAACACCATATTGAGTCCACTATGCCAAGCTGAGCGCACCAAAAGCGGTGATCCCCTGTGCAGCGGCTGCGGTGTATCCAATCGTTCTGCCAGTCGTGAGGCAAACATGCCTGGCACCGTTACCGTTGCCTTTAGCGGATCGGTGGCAAAGAAGAATCCAAATCTGCACAAAAAGTCCACCTCGGTGGGCAACATTGTCGGACCCGGAGGAGCGGTCTCAGCATGCAGTGCTGTCGATATAAAGATGAACAATGTTAGCTCGTTGCCAGGTGAGTCATCAATCGATATGCAACTGCAGTTGGCCCCAGGCTTATTACGGAACAGATTATGTAATGAGCTTGCGTAGTGGACAAGGCCAAATGCATTTGCGGGTTACTCCAATTCAACTGCCCTCACTCACTAACCCGATTCCCTTGCCCTTTCCAGATATGCTGGACAGCCCCATAAGCGGCAATTCGGCCTCGACACGCAGCTCCAGTGACAGCTACTCGTCCAGTTCGTCGACCAAGCAGCTGCTCAGCTCTAATCCATCAACAACTGCGGCCAACATCATCGTGGATGACAAGACGGCACTGCAGAATGCGGTCAATGTTTGAGACGGATCCGATCGAGCATCTTCGCCACGGCAAGGATATTCCAACATACTCTAATAAACGTCTGCACACGCACCCACACATGCACGCGTGCGTCAGTGTGCTGTGCTATGCTGTGTGTGTGTGTGTGTGCATCGTCAGATTACAACATACATATATACATATACAAACATACATAATATACACATGCACACACACACACACACATACCATAGAGTGCCCATATGTATGTACTTACAACGCAATGGCCAATGTCGATGTGGTGTGTATGTCTGTATGTGTGTATGCCTAATCTTAGTTGAATCGATGCTGCTTCCTCCCTTGGCCTATAGACCAGTTAACCAGTCAACCAGCAACCAAGCAAACCAGCAAGCATATACGCTACACACAACACACACACACGCACTTAACCAGTATCCAGTATACAGTCTTAAATCTACTTACGTACGTACATACTATATACAAGCATGTGTATATACATATATATATATATATTTATATATACTCTAATTTCGATTAGCATAAGCAAAGGTGTAAAACATTCCAGTTGCATGCAGAACTCCCATGACTTCAGCTATCAATAATAAAACTCCAAGCAAATAGACAATGTTAATACATTTGTTTTTATTTGTTTGTCTGTGGATCAAGGGGAATTGAATTGGTTAATAAATTGTATGTTGTGGAATGTAGTTAAGATTAGTATGCCTGCCCGTTGCATTAGTAGAAATATACTTCAGTATTAATTTTAAATTTACCATGCTTGAAATATTACGAATTTATTAATTTTATTTAATTTCTATACAATTTTTTGAATAAATCAATTGCAGTTGCTTTACTCGTGCATTGTTTTCATTTAATGCAGTTAAATTACTTAAACAATAATAATACACACGAACATTATTCAAATTACGAAAGTGTGACCATTTATTTTTTTGAATTACACAGCTGATTTGTCATCGATGTATATCGATTGCATGCAGCAGCTGTTGAAATGTTTCCCACACACGATCGTTTGCTTGTCAAACTTGAATAAGGTGTGTATTACAAAATGTAGAAGTTATTATTTTGCTTTTCACATTCCATGGAAGGAAGAGATTTATTAGACAGATATGCGAATGGGCAAATAGAGTAAAATAAATCAAACAAATGATAAATGTGTGTGCATACATCGTGAGGTAATGCCGCTGTTATTGGACCAAACCTAACACGATACACTTGGGATTTGCTGCAACTGATCGCGACTGACGTATACCTTCGACAAATTGAGCGCAGTCAGGTCGCTATCGATGCGGTCCAGTTGCTGTTCTAACTGTATTTTTAGGTTGCGTACGCGCAGCGTCCCAATGCAAAGGGGCAGGCGATTGTACTGCATGATGAGTTCCTGGTAGCGCGCTTGTGCCGCCTCCAGCAGCGACATGCGCTGCACCTCTGTCAGCAGCACCTGATCCGCATGCGGCGCCAGCTTCTGTTTCAACTTTTTGGCCTGCTCGCCTTCATCGGCCACTGGCGGCTTTTCGCTGTTGCTGCGCTGCTGCGACCTCTGTGAGCTGCACGAGGCGTTGGTGCGTGTGCTCAACGGTTGATCCAGCTGCGGATCTGGCTCCACATCCGTTATCTCCGGTATGTCAACTGTAGCACATTCCTCCTTGGACTCACTTGCTGCCGCTGCTGCATTTTCCGACTCCTCCAATAGTCTGCTGGATCCGATGCCCAGCACAGCGCTTGGCCGACGGTGCAGACTGCACGGCACCGACTGAAAGCTGCTGCGCTGTGCTGGCATCTTGCCCAGCTCAAAATTAGAGGCAGTGCGTCGCAGGCAATGGATACTGAAATCATCAGAGCCCACGTTGGCACAGGAAGCAAAGAGCTCATCGCCCTCGCTGCAACCGCGTAGCAACTGCGTCTGCGAGCCCTGATCGTGCACATGGTCGGTGCACTTGAGCAGCGCCGCGCTACGGAACTGCTCATCGCTAATGTCCTCCGTCTGTATTTGCTTCTCCGCGCTAACTTTGCTGCCTTCCGCGCTGGGACATGGCGCAGTTGGCTGCACCAGCAACGCATTTGTGGGTAGCTCATACTTTGGTGCGCAGGGCAGGGTACGCGTCCAGCCGCGGCATCGGCAGCGGTTACTCTCTGCCTGCAGTTCGCGTCGAGAGAGCGTTGCGCGGCGCACCAGCAGCTTGTTCTCGCGCAGAAAGTTACGCTGCGTGAGCGGCGCCGACGCCGGCTCCAAGTGATCCGCCAGCTCTAATTGGTTCGCGACTGCGTTGCGTTTCATGCACATGCTTAAACAAGAATTACTAATTAAAGAAGAATATAGAAACAGAAACGAGTAAAGTACAAGCAACAAAAGTGTAAAATAATAACTGACAAACGAGCAGAATATATGCTCACAAGTGCAGCAAACGGTTGACATTCAAATCTGTGCAAACTAGGCAGCAAGCAGTGCAGCGAGTGTGTGCTCAAGCAGTGCAGATGCTAAGCAGTGTGCTGGCAGCATCATTGCAATGCACTTTTATTCAATTAAGCAATTTAAGTGTTAAAGGGCAAGCAGTGCAAGAGGGCAAGCAGTGCAAAGTGTTTCATGGCGCATCACTGTGATGTGAGCAAGCAGTGCTGTGCAGCATTGAAGCAATGCACCTCTGCACTGCTTTGCTGTACAACAGTGTTGCCCCCTTAGCCTTTTTACCATAAAACACGAACAAATTGCATTGCAAATAAAATCTCTTTTTATAAAGCTGTGTACATGTTATTTCAAAGTTCTCAATCGCATAACCATTAGCTTAGCGCGGCAAGAAGCGCACATTTATGCCATCGCGCGAACGCAACACCATCTGTGCCTGCAGCACCAGCGGTGCCGCCGACTCGTCCAGCTGCAGATGAAAGGCGCGCACGATGCGCACCGTCAGCAGCTTCATCAGCAGCAACGAATATTTGCGCCCAATACAGACGTGCGGTCCACCTGAGAAGGGAATGTAGCTATAGGCGGGTGGCGACGACGACTCGCCGACATCATTCTGCTGCAGCCAACGCTCTGGCAGCAGCTTGTAGGGTTCGGCAAAGTACGCGGAGTCATGTGCCAGGCCGTACATGTTGATCCACAACGTGATGCCGGCGCAGTAGCGACGGCCGCCAATTGTGGTCGCTCGTGTGGTCTGGCGACCTGTGCTCGGCACAATCGTATACAGACGCAGCACCTCCTTGAGCAGCGCGTCCAGATAAACCAAGCGGTTGAGCGTCTCCCAATCGTCTAAGGCGTCCGGCGGCAGCGTGGCCAGCTCGGCGTGCAGACGCGCCTGAACAGGCGGATGTGCGGCGAGAGCGTACAGCATAAAGCCCATGGCAGCTGTGGTGGTGTCCACACCCTGTGGCGCAAAATTAGCTTAACATAGATCATGCACACACACACACACACGCACACTTACCGCAAACACAAACGTGTTGATCTCGTCGCGTATTTGCTGCCTACTCTGCTCCGCCAGCAGCAGCAGATCCAGCAGAATTCTTGGCCTGCGCTGATCCTGCTGCTCTTGCTCCACCTCCTGCTCCGCTTTTAACTGCTTTGCCCGCTGCTCGATTACCCGCTCCATAAGCGTGTGAATCACCTCAAGTTGCGCGTTCAGCTCGCGCCACAGCGCCGTGCGCCGAAAGATAAAGTCGGAGGCAAGCAGCGGATTGATCATGCGCTTGAAGAGCAGCTGCCCGCTACGATGGAAGGCTGCCACAATGGGCGAATGCTCCTGCTGCTGCTGTGTGTGCAGCTGGTAACCCATGGAGGTGTCTGCAAGAGATTCAGGTTAAGCATACGACGCAGCAGCACAACCCCCGGCGCCCCTGCCGCTCACCCACAATGGCATCCAGCAGGCAGGCGAACAGATGATCTGTCACCTCAATGCAGGCGCCCTGTGTCTGCTCCAGCCTAGCCACAAGCTGATCCGCATGCCCAGCCACTGCGGGAGCAAAGCTGCGCAACAGTTGCGGCTGAAACGCCGGCGTCATCAGACGACGCTGTGTGGCCCAGTGGCGTCCATGACTGATCAGCAGCCCGTTGCCAATGAGTGGCGATAGCTGCTGAAAGGTGGCCGCCTTCAGCAGCGATGGATCGTGCAGCGCTTGGCGGGATTCCTCGGCAGAGTGGAGAAACACCCAGAGCTCAGGGCCCAGCCAGAGACGGTAGGTGGCACCGAAGCGTTCACGCAGCTCTGTAAAGACCAGAAAGATGACTGCAGCAACAAACATGCCGGCACGCCCCCTTCTACTCCTCCTTGCTTACATTCCGGCTTCAGTTTGCCAATCATCTGCGCATTGCCCAGCAATGGCAGCGCCCAGGGACCGGGCAGACTTGTGCCCAGCAGCAGCAGCTGCCGCTTGCTCCACAGCGCCAGCAAAAGGGTCAATCCCAGCAGCAGCCACAAGAGCGCCATTGTCCGTGTCCGTGCCTTGTCGAACGTCTCTGGCCGATTAAGCGCAATTGAAATTCGAATTCCAATTTCAATTGATTTCGCCAGCGGAATTGTACAAGTAACTACGCGTCCAATCAGTTTCTGATTGCTGCTAATCTGCTAGCGATATTGATGCATAGTAAGTAATCCAAACTGGATGTGGCTTGCAGCCAGTGTTGCCAAGTTAGCCTTTTTTGAGCACACATTTGCCATGTTTATACTTCAAATGACAGAACAAATTCCTAGCCTTTTTTACCTTTCTATGTGCATTTTGTGTTTTTCCCTTTCCTTGGCCGATTAGATTAGAAAACTAATATGTAAAATGCAAATTAATGTTTTATGTACAAAACACATTAACTAAAATATTTCATATTGTTTGTGTTGCTTTTTGTCCAGTTTTTCTTTCGCTTAGCCTTTTTTAGCAATCTGTTTTGTTTTTGTTTTAGCTAAGAGTTGACAACACTAGTCGGCAGCACAGTTCAGTGCGCAGCGAGAGCGCGCTCTCTCAGCACGCTGCAAAGCGCGATCCAAGCAGTAAACCCTCTCTCACTCTCTAGCTCAAGCAGTGCAAATGCCAATCAATGCGAGAAGCAGTGCAACTGCAATTGAACTACGCGAGCTGGGCAGCAAACGTCGCTACGTTTGTGCGTGTGTTCCGCAGTTGAGACAACAAATCAGTCTTTATATGTACATATACACTATATATACGTATAACTATATGGCTTCCAATATCTATTTAACAAATTAAAATAGTTTTATGAAATTCTACAATGTTTTTTTTTCAACTAATTCCTATGTTTTCATTACTCACTGCTATTTTTATGAACAGCTGTAAACAGCACTTTTTTGTTTGAATTAATAATGTCAAAAAAAATTAACAACATTTTCAACAATAATTTAATTTGTTATTGTTAAAAATAATCACAAAACTGAAAGAAAATTAAATTTGTGAACATTCATTTACTTTTTGATATACAAAATTAAGTTTAAAGTTGCAGCTAATGAGCACTGCTATTTTTGTGAACACAGCTGTATATACTATATATATGTAGGTATATGGCTTCCAATATCTAATCTTGCGGCTGTGCGGACCGAAGCCAGACGCTAATTGTTGGCCTGGCCTTGGCCAACTGCACTTTATGTGTACTTGTACTGAGCAAGCAGTCCAAGCAGTTCAGCATGCTCCCACCGTGGGATAAAGCGATCAATTCAAATAGAAAAATGCAGACTATCGATTACTGGTTTATTTGTAATATTGTTTATTCAATAATATATGTATGTACGGATGTATATATATACTTTTTCGGTTTTCTGTATTTGGTTGTATGTTTTCAAATATGCAGACACAAAAATTTGTAATAAGTATAGTTATTATCATTTGGTTTTGTTTTTTTTTGTTATCTTTTTCGGCTTTTTGTTTTTGCATGTATTTTGTAATTTTTTTTTGTAGTTTTTTTTTTAGCTATGCTCGTTATGGTTTTGTCATTTTTCATGAACTTGTAGCTTCATTTTATTGTTGAAATTTTTACCGTTTTGCATAATTCGCAATATCATTTAACACATAGTTGCTTTAACATTTACAACGATTCACGAATATAATTTGTGTGTTTTCTATTAATTTGATTAACCGTTACGTTACGTTACGTTACGTTTATATATGTTTTTATTAAAGCTACAATAACTCATGTGTGTTCTCCTCTCTTCTCTTCTGCCATCTCTCTTCTTCGTCTATCGTTCTCAATTCGTTTAATTCACTTCTCTGTTTGTGGGTCCGTTTACATTTTTTACCTTTGGTTGCTTTTGTTTCGTTCCTTACGCGCGTGTCGTGTGTAACCTATACGGTTTCGATTAAGAATAATCAGCAATATGTTAACAATACCTTGAAAGCTATACAAAAGTTAAATATTTCATTTACCCACTATATATGTGTGTATGTATGTATGCATATAATTTCATATTTAATAAGAGCATTTTGCAAAAGTAATCGAATTTCCTCTTTTTGTTTTTGTTTCGGTTATTTTTCATAATAATAGTCATCATAATAATATATTTATATCATTTTGGAATTTGCGTTGTATTGTGTGGCCTGTGCGTTCAATTTTCACATATGAATGTGTGCGTATATGTATGTATGCATATAGGTAAATACGTTCTCCTACTATATATAAGTATGTTTTAACAATTTCGACTTAATATCGGCATGAAACGTGAGATTTTTCGATAGCTGTTGATCGATAGATTTAACAGCCATGTGCTCTGCCTTGCACTTCAGTTCACGCAATCATTGCGCATTTATCGGTGTTATCGATGAACTGAAGCGCGAGAGCAGGACTGCACACACACACACAATACCGCATGCACTTGATATTGTGTGCGTGTGCGTGTGATTATTGCATAAAAATACTAATGCATATGTCGGTATATACTTCCGTTCGCCCCGCCTAAAGTAATCGATTGCAATCGCTCCAATCGGAGCGAAGCCGTTCCTTGCTATTCGTAATTCGTTATAAGTTACAATTGTAAAATATCTAATTAAATACAATAGTTAATTAAGCGTTTTGCCTACTTGGTGTTTGGATTGTAATGGTAGTTTGCTTGGTTGTTCTTCACTTTCTTCTCACTTCTTTCTTCATTCTGAATTCTTCTTTTTGTTGCGTTTGTTTTTGGTTTTTGGTTTTGGTTTTTATTCATTTGGTTGCATTCTCGTTTCTCGTTATTGAAGACTTGAATTTTTGTTAAGTAAAACTATTTGATTTGGTTTAATTAGTAATTAATATAAGCGTTTGGAAATTGGTGTTTTTGATTTAATCTATGAGTTTTCGTTTTGGTTTTCATTTTGGTTTTGGTTTTGCTATTCTCCTCATAACTCCCTTAAGAATTAATTTGGTGTTTCGGTAATTATTTTGTGCTTTGGCATTGCTTTCATTCCAGTTTTACAGTTATCCAGCTTTCCAGTTATCCAGTTATCCAGTTCTCCAGTTATCCGGCTATCCCGTAGCTCTTCGGTTCTTCGGTTGTCCAGTTTCTCTGTTCTCTGTCTCTCTTTCAGTTGTCCGCGCTGCACCTACATAAGTTCGCGTCGCCCATCCCATTGACTATATCTAAGTAAATCGTTTAATAAAAGGCTGTGCGATTGCCCGATAACAACTTGCACAATTGCGGATTCTACAAGTACTATATAGGTTCTGTATATGTGTATATATCGTATATATGTATGTACATATGTTTGCATGTTTGGTATGTGTGTGTATAGTATATCTATCTGCAGGTAATCTATGGCTATTTGATTGGGCTCTACTCGGTTCAGGGTGATCAGGGCAGTTGAGAACTAACGCTAAGGCTATTAACAAACAATCGTCGACCGGGTCGATGCGACTAGACTCTGACGCGAAGCCAGGCTTCGGTTGCAGTAAATAGTAAATAGTATATATATGTATATATATATATGTGTGTGTATATGTATATAATATATGGCATATATATATTGTATAATATCGTAGTATCTGGTATGGTATATATGAATGGCATATGGTGTATTGGTAAAATATGTTTGCATGTATGTACATATACCCCTTGCCCATCCCATCCCTGGTGGGTGGGCATGCTGACTGTGTGTGCGTGTCTCGTTAACTGTGTGCATACACGTACATCCGTGTATATACTGTATATATATGTCCATGTGGGCTTGTGTATAAATAGCATGCACATACCCGATCCCTAAGGACTTTTGAAATTGCTTTTGAGAATATTTGGAGGTCCGACGAAGTAAAAACTAATAACTTAGAAGAACCCAACTTAAGTTTAAGTACATTAATCAGTTCATAAACTGGCCCACATATATATATGAATATGTATATACATATATGTGGGCATATGTGTGTATATGCATATGTAAATTATGTAAAAGATATACGATCCAGCATGCAATTGGTTCGCTGCCGACAGTTTATCGATTCATTTGCTTGCTTTTGGTGTCTTCTGTCTTGGGCATCTATCGATAGCCGATAGTCGATAGTCGATAACATCTAATCGTATTTAAGTAAAATGTAGATTCTAATCAAATTGCTGAACACGTTAAAGCTTATTGTTATATCGTTTCTGTATCTGTATCTGTATCCGATTGGCCATTTGACCCCTCTGGACCCCCTCGTCCAACATTTCTTCCTTTCCTTGCTGAAACTTTTGCTCTCTCTCTCTCTCTCTCTATTGCGATCGGTTACTTTAAGACTCTCTGTATGATCTTGTTGCTATTTTTGAGTTCTGTTCTTTTGATTTCTATTTTGAGCTATTTCCATTTTGAAATTGTTTGCGGAGTTTTTTGTTTGCTCCTTGTTGCGCTTGTTTTATTGCCTCTGTTGTTGTTGTTGTTGGTGTTGGCTATGGTTGTTGTTGTTGTGTGTTGATCGCGTTGATCTGTGTGTGCGTCTGTTGGGGATAGTGATCCTTATAAGGCCTAGCTCTAACTATCGTGTGCGATCAGATGCTAGATAATTGGCTGAAACGTTGCTCCTGCTAACAGGAAAACTCCAACTTGACAAAGTTCCACGAGGCGTGCTTTGCTTTGCTTTGGTTTCGTCCTCTCAAAGTCTCAAGTCTTTTTGGTCTTTGGTTTTTCAAAGCAAAACAGAATCAAATCGAATCAATTTAAAGAAACTGAAACCAAAAACGGTGCATGCAAGGAAAAGCAAAATGGCAATCGAAATCGAAGAACAAAATCGATATTCAAAATATAAAGAAAAATCAAAATCAAATATTGCTTGTTTTTTTTTGTTGTTGTTTTTGTGTTCATTTGAAATTATTTCATATAAAATGTTTATTTTACGTGTATAAATACAAATATAATTTGTGTTCTCTTCTCATTATCTTTTCTTCACTTTTCTCTTCTTCTTTCTCTGTTGTTTTTTTTTTTCGTTTGCAAAATCAATAACAATTTTAAAGCACTTACGAAAAGCATAAAATAGAAATTAAAAATATAATTTAATTTACAAATTGTTTGTTGTTGTTTCTCTACTCTGTGTGTGTGCGTGTGCGTGTGTGTGTGTGTTGCATGAGGAATTAAGTTTTTTATTGCGTTTGAAGTTGATCTGTTGCAACTCTCTCTCGCACACACACACACATGCACACATGAGTTAAATAAATTTTTAAAATTATAATAAAAAAAAAAAAAAATATACATATAATAATTATCGTAGCAATAATAGTATGTGTATACATATATATATATAGATATATCTGTATAATAATGCCTTATCGACTACCATTTAAAATGTAACACAATAAGGTTGATAAGTTATTGATTCGGTACGTCCGTCTGGTGTGTGTTGTAAAATGTAAAAGATAAAGATACAGATAAAGATTAAGATAAAGATAAAGATACAAGGTAAAAGGTAAACAGTAAAACTAAAGCAAATACATTGCTCGATCGGAGAGCGAAGAAACCATATACAGAATACAATTACAATTACGTTTACAGTTACGAATAGGGTTACAATTAGGGTTACATTTAGGTTTACGGTTACGGTTACAGTTACAGTTACAGTTAGGTTTAACAAGTACGGTTACGAGACAAATGGAAACAGCATTAAATCAATAAAGAACAAAAATTTCACATAACGAGACATTTGAGTTGCTTGGTAAAAAAAAGAGGGTAGTAAACATTGGATAGTGTAGTGTGGGGCGAAAGGGATTCTCACGGGCTTTAACAATATATACGGATCGCAGTTGGGTTGGGCGGGACCGATCGACCCTTCCTTATGCACATAATCAACTTACGACTAAGTTTCAAAGGGGTTTATCTCTATTTAAACTTATAAGACAAGGCAAATCTACACGAACCTATCCTTCCATTGGATTCCTTCTCCCTCTCTCTCTCTCTCTCTTTCTATCGCTGTCTCTCTCTCTTTCTTATGCGCTTGCCGCTAATCTGTTCAAATGTTCTGCTGTTCTGTTCTGTTTCTGTTCAACTGTTGTGTTGCTCTCCCTCTCTGATCTTGAGTTCCTTAACGATTCTGTTCGGGTTTTATTCTATGCTAACTTCTGATCTGATCTGATCTGTTCTATTTTCGCTTGGCTTTGCTTGGTTTCTACTCTTCGTTTCGTTTAACGCCGTTTTTTGAATCACAATCAACGCTTTTTCATATCCTCTTTTTGTTTTTCTCTTCCTCTCTTCTTTTTGTTTATTTATCAACACTTACGACACTAAAACAATATGCTCTCCTGCTCATCATCATCGTCATCACTATGATGCGAAGCTAAGGGATCCAAAGCGGATCGTCGTTTCGCTTGCTTCTTTAACAACTATGCGGGTGCGGATTGGTTGGGGGGGCGGGCAGGGGCAGGGTCAGTTGGGGGCGTGTTTACAAAAAAATCGAATAAAATATGTAAAAATTTCACACTTTTTGTTGTATCATTTAAAAAATTACGCACAACAAGTTACAAGGTAAACAGATAAATTAACGGTAAAACGTAAAACAAGAACGTAAATTAAGGTTTTTGAAATTTTTGCGCTCTAACTTCGGCCTACGCTCGAAAGGTAAGAAAGTGCGTGTGTAGGTGTGTGTGTGTGTGTATTGAATGAGTGTGTGTGTAGTGGATGATTCTGGCTTATGATTTAGAAATTCATTTGTCATGTTTTGCGCGGCGGCGTCGGTGGCGGCGGCAGCGCAGGCGCAGCAGCGTATGCAGCATGTTGCTGCCGCAGGCTGCTCATGTCTTTGGGAATGTTTTTGTATTTGGCTGAAAGATTATGGGACTGGTGAGCAACTTGAGTAGACCAGGCCGGCCCATGACCTGTTTCTGCTTACCTGCCGCCGATGCTGTTGCATGCTGCAGCTGCTCGCTGTGCTGCTGCTGCTGTTGCTGTTGCTGCTGCTGATGCTGCTGTTGCTGCTGCTTAAGTGCTGCCAGCGAATCGCTATAAAAATTCGACTTGCGCATATTGATGCCGCCGCCGCCGCCGCTGCCGCCGCCGCTGCCGTTGCTGCTGCCATTGCCGTTGCCAAGAATGTTGCTGTTGCCATTGGCACTGCCAATGCTAATGCTGCCGCCGCTGCCGCTGCCGCTGCTGCCGTTGATGCTGCCATTGCTGCTGCTGTTGCAGCTGCTGCTGTTGTTGTTGTTGTTGCTGCTGCTGATGTTGTTGCTGCTGCTGCTGTTGGCAGCCATCGGCGGCAAAGGTGGCTGCAATTTGCCAGCATGTTTGCCAACGCCAACGCAGGCAACACTCGGCTCGTTGCCAGCAGCCGCCGTGGCCGTTACTGTTGCCACAGGAGATGCTGCTGCTGCCTTAATCGATGCTAAACTTAGATTAGAAATTGCTGGTGGTAGTGGAGATCGTTGTGAATCATTGCCGATTTCGCCCGTGTACCTGCAAATCGAATGATCAATCGAATGAGTACACATATCCTCAGCCATGGCATCCACTACTCACTTGATGTTGGTGTACTCGCGTCCAACCTGTAGGCTCTGCTCCTCGGCCCGCTTGCGTGCGATCAGTGTCTGTATGTAATGCTGCACCGCGTAGTAGACGAACTTGTACTGCGCCTCCGTCTGGACCATGCCGGAACGCTGCGAACGCACCATTTGGATAGTGCGCTGGATGTCGATTTCCGTGTCGAGGCCTGTAACAGTAACATAACAGTAACGTAACAGCAACATAACAGTAACATAACAGTCAAGTCGTTACTCACCATTGCGCACTATCTGATCCAGTATCATGTCGATCACAATAAACGTGCCAGTGCGTCCAATGCCCGCCGAGCAGTGCACACAAATGGGACCCTGTCAAAGCGAGAGAGAGAGAGAGAGGCATGTTAACAGGTGTCTAACAGTGCACTGTTAGGTCATGCCTTACCGGCTTCTCGCCTGCCTGGGCCAGACTACTCTGCTTGGTATTGACATCCTGCAGAAAGTTAAGCACACATCCAGGATCAGCGGGTACACCATGATCGGGCCACACTTGGAAATGATAATGATAGATGCGCCGCTCAGGCTTGTCGCGCCACGAGAAGAGAAACTCGCGCAGCGTATAATCATTGGTGGAGTTCTCCTTGATGCACTGCACCTTGGCGTGACCGAATTGCTTGCACTGTCCCTCGTCGGGCCAGTAGCGTTCGCACTTGGTTTTGCCACGCTCAATCTCCTTGGTGGTCATGACAATGACACGCGTGTTCTCCTGCCAGATCATGTTCCAGAAATCCACCTTTGTGTTAGCCAGGCAACCCTGCGTAGCAATATATGTCTTGAACATATCCCGTTCCACGCTAAGCAGTGATCCCGAGACGGGCCCATTGGCAGACAGTGCTGTCGGTGGCGGTGAGGCATCGCCGCAATGTTTCTTCAGCAGCACAGCCAGGCAACCGTTGAGGGCAGCCGCTGCCGATGTGCTGCCACTGGCGGTGGGCGTGCCCGGGCCAGTGCCCGCTGCGGAGGCATTCGCCGAGGTGGACAGCGATTCGCTGCGCTTGTGTTTGCTCAACGAATCCATCTTGCTCTTGCAGGTGGCGCAATTGGAGTACGGAAATGTGGCTGACTTGACGGCGCACTGCACGCACGTCTTGTTCAGCAACTGACAGTTGGGACAATTGCGTTGCGTCTGCGCTGCCATGCAGGCCGGGCACGACGAGGTGGTGCTGTTCAGGCTCTCCGACGAGCTGCTCATGTTGTACAGATCGCCATCGGTGGGTAAGCGTATGTAATTGGCGTTTATGTACTCTGCCCCTGGCACACTGCGATCCACATCCTGCAGCTTGACGCGCGTATGATCGTCTGCAAGAGAGAAGGAGCAATCAGTGAGCTGCTCTTCCATTTGAGAGAGAGAGCGGGCACTTACAGGGCAATATGTTGCGATAGCGATTCTTCAGGCGATTCTCATCCTTGTAGCCCTCGTGGCGCGAGAAGGTATCGCGGCTGTCCTGCTGCAACGACTCGAACTCCTCCCAGAAGCCGCCCTGCACACGAGAATAGAAACAAATTAGGATGAGATGTCATTTTGGGGGAGGAGGGGGGCTTCTCTGCTGCTCACCTTGACCAACTGATCGACGCGTGCATTGATGCCGGCGGCCGTGATGCGTGTCGCATTGAAGGGTTGACGCAGATGCACCACGGTGCCGCAGGTCTCCACCATTGGATTGCGCTTGTAGTGCTCGATCAGTTCCGAGAGCGTTGCAAACGATTCGCCACCGCCCACGTCGTACTTTTTATCCTGCAATCGAACGAAGAAGACATGAGTATGTTAACTATTTAACAGATTAAGAAAATGTGTTCTCATTGTGTCGCAGTGGCGCAGCATACCCCGCCACTGTGGCCACAGCCAGTGCGAGGTAGCGACTTGAACCGCAACAATAAATTTAATTGAAAAACGCTACACAATTAGCTAATAAAAGTGCAAACGTGACCGCAATGTCAAATCTCGAAATGCTCAGGCGGTCATGTAAATTGGCGTTTATTGTAAAATGGCGTCAAAAAGCAGCAGCAGCAGCAGCAACAAAGAGCGCCAACTAAATACTGGGGGGATTCACTGTAGTTGGCTTAGAATATACACGCAAACATACACAAATTACTGTGCCTATTTGGAATTGTATAACGCAGTACATTGTCAAAACTGAAGATTGTATAAGCTGCTCTCTCTCTCTCTCTCTCTCTCTCTCTCTCTCTCTCTCTCTCTCTCTCTCTAGTATCACAAATTTTTTCTCTCATTTTCAGTTCAAAGTTATCAAATCTGCGCCTAAAAAGGCTAACTTGGCAACACTGCAGTGCTTATTGCCTGCCAGCAAGCAGCGCATGGCAAGCAGTGCGCGCATACTGCAGCTCTAGCTTGCAAGCAGTGCGCTCAAACTGCAGCTCTCGCTTGCAAGCAGTGCACAGACACACATTACGCATTACGCATACGACACGAGGTGAGCTGCTAAATTAAACTTATCCATGCATCCCCTTAAACGGGATGACAATTAACAACAAATACTTTGTGCGTGTGTGTGTGTGTGTGCACACCATGTCAATACAGACAACGTACAGCACACACACTCACACACGTAAATTGCCATATGCATCGACTGCTAATTCAAGGTCAAGCGATGAGGAACTTTATGGCCAGTCGCGCTTACAATACTTGTCTAGGCTACTGTGCGCTGTTGCTGTTGTTGTTGCTGCTGCTGCTTACAAGTTGCTGTTGACTACAAAATCGATTTGCATTTTGTAAGCAAAGCTAGCGAAAATGAGTCGTAAATTTGACACTGTAGGGGGGACTTAGAATCAACTTACCTGCCATCTAATCATGACATGCGTCACTTTGTCGTCTGTGCGCACGGAGAGGACGAAATCACCAGGTTTACTTTGAGATTCACGCACAAGAAACGAACCATTCTTGCCACGTTCCAATATCAATTTTTCAGCTTCCTTGCCAGAAAGATTGCCATGAAACCATCTGCAATGGGAAAACAAAGGAAATCACGTATCAATATGATGATCAGATCAGTTTAATGACTTAAAGGGTTTATTAATATTTGCTATGAGTTGACCTAAGCAGGCAACTGTTCCCCGACTGACGACTGAATGACCAGTCCGGTCCGCAGTCACTCTCTCTCCCTTTCGCACTCACTGTCGCTAGCTTGGCTGTCACTGTGAACTGCTTGTGCTACGTGCGCGCCTCAAATGCAACTGTGAACTGCACAGAATGCAAACATGTGCGAGGCGCGCAAAACGACGACGACGACAACAGCAGCAGCAACAACAACAAGGCTGTCGAGACGAGTAGGAAACACAAAAACAAATACGAGTGCACATACACGCATACAAATACGTATACAAATGCGAATACAAATGCGAATGCGAGTGCGAAAACGAATACAAATCGAATTGAATTGAATCGCTTCGCATTACCAGTGCAAAAATGCAACAAAAGCAATGCAAGGTAAACAGCAGCAACAACAACAACAACAACAAGAGCCATGTGTGGAAAAGTGCAAGTTAGATTTAGTGTTGTTGTTGTTGTTGTTGCAGCCGCTGTGGCCACTTGGTCTATATGCTGCATGCTGCATATAAGGCTTTGGCGCCGTCTGTCGCCAGGCTGGACGCACACACACACACACAAACACGTATTAGTGTGTGTGACACAGAAATACAGCGAAAAATGAGGCTTGCCAAAGGGTGGCAGCCAGCCAGTGCTGTCAATTTAGCTATTTCTTCCGTCAAATTTGGCTTGGCAGAAAGCAGGAATTTTGTATTTTTTTTTAGCTTTTTTTGTGCTATTATATTTTTTTTAGCTTTTTTACAATTTGTTTTTTTTTAAATAATTTTTTAGCTTTTTTTGTCACAAACTTGTCACTTGGCATCACTGATGTGCATGCAGTCGCCCAGTACAGAATGCACTGCTTGGCAAGCAGTGCATGTTAAGTTTTCACTTTTGATGCTCAGCTAAGCAGCTAATCAACGATTTATGCCGACAATATGTGAGTGCACACACACACACACACACACACACATGCACACACACGCACACAAGCGTATATATGTTGAGCTTGTTGAGTCAGCGCCAACATCGCATAGCAATTAAGTTCGCTCTATGCTACTTTGCATAAATAACACTAACTTAAAAAACTTGCTTTGAATTTGAATTTGGAATTTCGAACAGTTTTTGATTTTGTGCGTATATCTCGCCTGTATTCATGCATGTAGATATGTAGGCAGATAGTAGGTAGGTAGTAACAATCGCAGAGTTCGACGGCATCTCTTACTATGTATTTATTCGTGATGATACCCAGCATGTTTACCTAGACTCGTAAACAGAGCAGAGCAGCACAAAGTGTATCGAGGAGGGTAGGCACACACAAATCAATCGAACTGAGTTGTCCTTAAGCCGGTTTCGATTCGATTCGATTCATTTCGATAGCTGGGGTCATAGTTATCATAAAACACTCCGTTTAGTGCTCAACTGACAAACTCATGTGTTATGTATACACACACACACACACTTGTACATTTGCTTTGTTTTATTTAGCAAATCGAGTCCGATTTCCCCCACCCCTCCTGCTCAGGTAATCCAACTATCTTCCGCTATTTATAGAAACTCACATGTGCTAAACAATTGACTTTATATTATTAGAGCGCCGACTTAGCATGCATTTCAATAGGTTTCAATGCTGTTACATGCTCAAGGTGCCTCAGCCGGACCGGAATGATAATGATAACAGTCTGTCCGTCTGTCTGTCCGTCTGACTGTCCGTCTGTCTGTCTGTCCGTTCGTGTTGATATTTTTAGCACCGGAAATGACATTGACTGGCATGTGAGCGCTTGTGTGTGTGTCGATAGTTTGTTATCGATAGTTAGCGCGTTTGTGATCGTTTGTTGCACTTGCTACAGCTGCAGTTGTGCTGTGCTTCAAGCAGTTCCTATGCAAGCAGTGCCCCTGCAATAGAGTTGTCAATCGAGCTTGGCGTATCACAAAATGTAAATATAGGCAACAATATCTCAATAAATCATTATTCCTGATGATGCTTTTCGTTGGCTAATGCTAATGAAATGTTAATGCCAGCAGCAAGTTTAATTCCCTCTCTCTCTCTGTCGCTTGCGCAACTGTTGCACAGCAGTTAGCTTTTTGTCGTTGAGTTTGCTTCCTCGGCTGAAACAGTTTCGAGCTGTGTTTCCCTATAACTTTGCGGCTATTCTAATTCACACACTCATTTCTACTGCGCACTCTTCTATTTCTCTGGCTGTCGATCTTCTTCTTCTTCTTCTTCTCCTCCTTTTCTTCTGGCTGACTCAACAGAACAATTGACAGCGGTTTTTTTTTGGCCAGTCTACCAAATTAGCACATCTCCCGCCCTGTGTCTATTTATATTGCAATTGTGTTGTTTGTTTGCTCAACCATTTGATATGCATGTACTGTGTGTGTGTGTGTGTGTTTTTTTAAGTAACGGAAAAATGTTATGTTAAATTTGGAAAGCAATTACAAGCTGAAAGTGTTTGCAGTTTTGTTGCGGCTTTTAATTGCGCCGTCAAATGTATTTTTGACTTTTTCTCATTGCCTTCTGTTTGCGTCACCACAAGATCAAGAGTCATAAGCAATCTAACGGGGGAGAGGGGAAGTGCAAGGGGTGTGAGGTGAAATACCCTGTAATGCAAAGCTGAAACTGTGCAAAGGTTGAAAAAACTTGCGCGTGACACGTGATGCTTTTACAGGGTAACATTGCGTCGTGCACTTGCACACACGCGTGCCACACCCCGTTCACAGTCACAGTTACAGTTACAATTGCAGTTGCAGTTACAGTTACACACACACACACGCACAGGAAGCGACGCCTTTGCGTGAACCTGTTGGCCATTCATGAATGCGCGCGCATTTTGCCGAAAAGGTCAACAAACAGCGCTGCCTCAGCGCACGGCACGCAAGGCAAATACATACACATACATACACACATATACATATGTATGTATACAACACAGTTCTGTACGTACGTACATGTATGTGTGTACGTGCGATCATTTGTCACAAGTTGACAATTTTGTGTGCCAACGCACCTGCAAAACGCGCAGTGAAGCGCAGAGGCGCCGCAAAGGGGGTAGGTATACAAGGGGATGCAAGTATTTACTTTGAGGAAGAAGAAACTTGCAGCACGTCGTGCAGGTTGTATGCCCTATAGTATCAAGATCTTGGCAAAATCAGCTCAGCACGCTCTACGCGCTAGAGCGAACGCAACAACAACAGAGACAAAGAGAGAAAAACTCATTAATTTGGGTTTTTTTTCTGCTTTTGTTCTGTTTTGTGTTGTTTTTTGTTTCACGAATTTGCACAAATTAAAGCATATTTATTTATTTAGCAGAATCATATAGAAACAACAACAACAGCAACAACAACAGGCGAAGCGTTTGTGTTGTGCAATGCATTAAACGGAAATTCACACAAAGAAAATAAAATAAATATACGCAACACACACACCACGCGACTAGTTGAAGCTGCTAACAACAACAACAACAACAACAACAGCGGCAAAAACAATAATATGCAAAACAATTTACATTTGACAGGCCGCACTTGAAGCTGTCAAGGAAAACGAGCCTACCAGGCAGTGACAGCCTGTGCGGGCAGGGGCGCAGGGAGAGGGGATCGTGATGTGCTTTGATGATAATTGGAACGCGTCGCTGTCAACGGTAAACAGCGAAATATGTGACCCAGTGTGCAAAAACTAACGCAAAGCAGTGCAGTGCACTGCTTACGACGCGGAAGTGCAATGTGCAAGCAGTTCACAATGCAGTGCAAAATCATTAACTATGCCAGGCGAGAGCAGCGTCTGTGCGTCTGATAAGTCGCGACTGTGCAAAGAATCTCTAGAATCTGTAGAATCTGTAGAATCTGGCAAACATCAACAAAGAGTTGCAGAGATAATACAATAGAGTAAAGTTTACTTAGCAGCACAAAGCTTGTCGCAGTCAACCAACCCGAGCAGAGAGTGTAGAGGGGCAGGCAGGCGGGCAGGCAGGCCACTGTGCCAGTTAATCAAGGAGAGTTTCCAGGTAGAGCGAGACTAGACTTTGTGTGTGTTAGCTTATCTCATCTGTGATTTAGTTATTTATTAGTGTGTGTGCGGCAAATTGTGTAGATCATTTCATTAGAACTTTGTCGCAGCTTAAGTGCAAAAATCAATAAGATACTTTGTATGTGACTACCAGATGCTCTGCCAGCGGCAAGTTTATTATTAATGCAAATATTAAAAAGCAAAGCAAAACAAAACGGAACGGAACGAGTAAACAAAACTTTCCAGTCAAGTTTCTGCGTCGTCTACCCACAGGGTATACATAGGTATACGTAGCTGCTCCATAATAACAATATTATCGAAATATCATAAATATCAACAAGAAAGCACGAAATCAAACGGAAAATCAACATGTGCAGGCGTCGCTTGCTTGTTTACCCAACTCAAGATCGCATAAGCAAATAAAGCTGATCTGTCTGTCTCCCCTCCCCTCTCTCTCTCTCTCGCACTCTACTGTCAAGCTATATATGGATAAATGTCGATATGTCGCTGTCAGTTGGGCGATCTATTAGAATGTCACTAGCCTCAGCCAATTTGCCGATGTTTAGTTTAAATATTTACTCATTTGCCTGGCAATTTTCGGCACATGACAATTTGTTGTTGTTGCTGCTACTTTTTTCATGTTGTTTTTTCACTCTCTTTGTTGAAACAATAATTTAATTTGTGCTGCGCACGCGCCGCACAAAGAGCCCAACGAGCCTTGTGTCGCACGCGTTTTTAGTCGCGCACGCGTTTTCAGTCGCGCACGCGTTTTTAATCGCACCCAATTAGATTTCGTGCGTTTTTCGTTTTTGTTCTTGTTTTTTATCACTTACTCGTTGCCGTGTAGTAGCACTCGCATGGCCGCCAGCAGCGCCAGTGTATCGTTATTCGAACCGCGCAGGTTTTGTCCAAAACTTGGCGGTGAAGCTGACCACGAGGTGGGCGTAACTGGATAGGAGGAATTGTGTCCCGCATCGCTGCTGCAGCTGCTGTTGTTGCTAATGCGCAACGCGCTCAGCGGCGGCAAATGCAGCGATTCTGTGGACGAGGCGCTGGACGAGGAGCCAGCTGCGGCGGGGGTGGTGGGCGAAATGGGCGTGGTAAGGCGACGTGCATTGTGCCTGTTGTGCGTAACGCCGCGTATGATCATGGACAGCTCATCGTGGCTCATGCAGTTCTTGCACTGTCGATCGCCGCCCGTTGTAGTTGTTGTTGTTGCTGCCGTTGTTGTTGCCGCTGCAGTTGTCAGCGTTGGCGTTGTCGGCGTTGTGGCAATGGTGGTGTTGCGTCGCTTTGTTGTCGCCTTGGACTTGTGGCTACTCTTGCTGGAGGCTTTCGGATGCGATTGTGAGTGCGATTTGGCCAGAGTCCTGCCACTTGCACTGCCACTGCCATAGTGCGCCTGGATGGCGCGTTCGTACTCAAAGTTGCGTTGCTTGTTGTACTCATTGTTGTTGTTCACACTGTTGCTGTTGTTGTTGTTGTTGTTGTTGAAGGTCTGCTTCTCCTGCAGCTTGTTATTGACCACGTTGCCCAGCGAGCTGGACAACTTCTCCAAGCACTTGTTGAAGAGCATTTCGATTGATTGCTGTTTGCTTTCTAGCAAAATTTTCCACACTTTTCTCAACACTTGTTCACACACACACAACGGAAACAGAAAAGAGAATTTCAAAAAAAATAATAAAAAAAGAGTACAGCGCGTTATATATGCGGGCGATTCTTAATGTTGTTCGCGACGCTGTTGCTGTTGTTGTTGTTGCTGTTTGCTTTATGTAAGCACTTGCTCACTCACTCACTGGCTTTGAATAATAACAATTAGAATACGAACTGAAGTCGATTAGAGCTCGATTAGTGCTCGATTTGCCGTTGCGTCTTGTTTATCGAATAAAACCAACAATTATTGCTTGTCATTTAGTTCGAGGTGTAGTTGTTTCTATTTTATTGCACAATTTTCTTTAGAACCGACAAAAATTTCTTCTCTTTAGCTGCGGTTTTTGCCGCTGCTGCTGCTTCTGCTGCCTTTGCTGCTTTGGCTGACGATGTTTTGCCCGTTGTTGTTGCTACGCCGTCGTCCAATCGGGCTTGTGCCGCAATTAAATGCTCGAAAACGAATGCGGCCGAAGGCATAATAATTTATCGCGAGATTAGTATTATAATTATATATATCTGTATATGTTTTTAGTTTAGTTGAAGTTTTTCTGTTAAGTATCGAAATTGCAATTTCGAATTTGATGCACAACTGCTTGAGCCGCTCACGCACTTGTACTGCTTGCACTTGTACTGCTTGCACTGCTTGTTGGCGCGTTTCGCGTTCTCTCTTAATGCGCGTGTGTTGCTTCGTCGTTGAACCGCAACTCGAGAATGAAGCTCCAGCAGCCAAGTGCTAAGCTTTTTGCTCAAGTCGCTGGCTACTTCGTATGCGCGTCGTCGCTGTCGCTGTCGGCGTCGCTGTCGTCGTCGGCGCTGCTGCTCTCGTACTCGTCGGCGTCGTCGTCGTCGGCGTTGCGCTGTTGTTGTTGGTATTCTTTTTAGAGTGAGCTAAGTTGCTGTTGTTGTTGTCTCTTTGGCTGCTCTGCCGCTTGTTCTAAGCGCTCAGATCGTGTGCTCGTGAATGAATGAATGTTGCCTGACTGCGTGCGCCGCCTTTTGTATTAAATGCACAAACTGCCGACGCGCCAGGGACCCCCAACTCGCACTCGCACTCGCACTTCGCACTCGAACTCGTCTTAATCTTGGTCATAACATGTCAGCGTAATGTAATCACAGCCATCGTTGTCGTTGTTGTTGTCGTTGTTGCCTTGTTTGTGGGGGCGTTGGCGTCAGTTTTTGTTTTGTTTTTTGTTGTTTTTTGTTTTCATTTGCGCTGCGCATTAACTGCTCCAGCTGCTGCTCCTGCTGCATCTACTGCTTGCTGGCCCTGCTTGCTGGCCCTGCTTGTTGCACTGCTTGCAGACTATGCTCAGCTATGTGAAAGTGCAGCAACAACAACAAGTGCAAAAGTCATGTGAGAAAGCTTAGAACTTTTACTTTTACATTTGCTGCAGGATGGCGACTGCGCGGCGACTAAGTGACTAAGTTAATTGAATTATGCACACACATACATACATACGCACACGTACGTGTGTATGTATGTATGTTTGCTTGCCTGTGTGCACTTAGCAGCTATTTAAATGCTACGCTATGCGCTCAACTTGTCGCTGAATGAATCAGAACCCCAAATCACATTCAGAGGCCTGACTGCCTGTGTGTGTGTGTGCGTGTGTGTGTGTGCGTACATGCTTGTATATGGTCATATAAACTGTGCTGGGATGGTAAAGCAGCGGCATGTGTAAGCGCCGCTTGTTACCTGCTGCTACCACCGGAAATGAAATTGAAACCGATTAACAACAATGCGAGCAATTTTTCGTCTTGCCACAGTGCGAGCAACAGAGAGAGACAGAGAGAGAGAGAGAGAAAAGCTCTTCTATGGCGCAGGCGCGCAGACGTCAGAGGCGGAACGTGCCGCGCATATTTGGCAGCCTATTTACAGTGTTTTTTTTTTTGTATTTTGTTTATCGCTTCTTATGACGACGTGCGCCAAGCTAAGCTCTCCCTCTCCCTCTCGCTCTCACACTCCGTCTTCGACTACGGCTACGACGCTCAGAGCCATTAAAGCCAAGATCCGTGGGGGTTGTTGCCGCAACGATGACAAACCGTTCGCTCATCAGATTTCGTTGGAAGACAGCGTAGCGTATGGAAATGGTTCAGAGTCGCAAAACAAACAAACAAAATAACATCAATCACAGCAACAACAATAACAATAACAATAACAAGGCACTCAGCTTACAACTATTTTCGAAATAAAACAATAAGCTGAAGAATAACAAAAACAAACAAGAATTACATAGATTGTGGCATAAAGTTGCTTAAGGCAAAATTCGTAAACAAATGCGAAAATCTTTCCAGAAAACGAAAGCAAATTCTGTGAGCTTTCGTTACGAATCAAATGTAAAGCAAGCAACTTTAGGGCTAATAAATGCATTCAAGTTGGTTCCATTCCGAGAGAGCGCGACCTTCGACTCACAACAACAAGCAGAGTAGTAATACTATAATGATCATGATAATGACAATCATAATGATCATGTTGATCATGCTGATCATGTGGATGACAATAAGAAAACCTCAGCGTGCGCTTTTGGGCACGACAAGCAACAGCAACAACAGCAACAACAACAAGAGAGCCCCAAAACGATCGCATAAAAATATACATAATTTATTGTTAATAACTTTTTTGTTGTTGTCTCTGCGTTTGTGTGTGTGTGTGTATTGTGCGCAAATGGCGTCGCTTAATATGCAAGTCGCGCAACTATGCGACGCATTCGGCTGCCCCAATACGCGATCTGAGCTGCTTCTTCTGCTTCGTCTTCCTCTCCCTTCTCTACTTCGTTCCCCTTGGCACGATCAGCGCCAGGTCCGATTCCCAGTCGTCCAGTTTATTGTCTGGAGCACAGCTATCACTGTTCAGTGGAACTTGACATTGAGCTGTGCCCCGCTGTGATATCGCTGGGGTTATTAGCCGATCGCAGTCGATCAATCGATCGATAGCGAACCTTGAACTTGGCCAATAGCAGCAGCAGCAACCCTTTAGTGATCGTGATCGACGGGCGTGAATCTCATTTACTGCCTCTACCTCTAGCTTTGCCCTGCTACGATCTGCCTAAGTGATCTGCCAATTAGTTCAACTAGAATTATTACTCGACTATTTATGCAGTTGATGCAATCACAATGTAATCGAATATGGAGCATTTGCATGCATAAATCTATCTGAATGATAATAAACTATGCGGTATACGATCACAAATCGATGAGATTTTTATATGGAGGGTTTTCTATGACTAAAGCATGATCTCACTCGAAGATCTTTCTTGAAAAATTGAGGAAAACGCTTAAGTAAAATCTAAAATTTCCAGATCGATATAGATCGGTGAGCTAATCATGAATATATATAGTGAGTATATTTGCTCTAAAAATAACTAGAATGCTCCACACCTTTATTTCTGTAGCTTCCATTTCAAAACGGATAATACTGGATTGAAACTCTCGAAATTAATGTTATTATTTTTGGTGCTGTAACTCCCTCGACTTAGGCTGCTTAATTTATGTAGCCACGCCCCCCCCAGGTGGGAGGGTTTAACAGACAATAGAGCTCTACTTACCAGAGCGTAGGGGTGTTTATTATCTACCTTTTGAATTATGGGCCCTTTCAACAATTACAGCTATTTCTGAGCACTATTATTATTATACACTCGATTGCAACAGCTGCACGAGCAGAGCATTCAGTCGAGTATATAGACAGATATTATGCAAGTGTGGGTTGGCTTACTATATACAAAAAGTATCTGTAGCAATCGTATTGAGATTCTAGATTTCTGTTTTCGGTTGTACGTGCGCAATAGGCAATATGCCCGACTGAATGTAAACCAGGTTAAAAAGTCCCTATTGCGACGTTGCTCAAGACTGAAAAGAGACAGAGAGAGAGAGAGGGGGAGAGCGAGAGAAAGGGAAGACAACAGTAAGCTAGTGTGTACACACATTTGTGCTTTCTCTTCCGGGTGCTCGCCCCATTCGCTCGCTCGTTCATTCTATTGCCAAGGACAACCTTTCGCTGGCGATGATTGCACACGTTTTTCTGTTCCGAATTCGTGTGAGGGATTTACCAGAGTATCAATAATCATGCGCTCGTTCCACCGTCCGTCTTGCCATGCGTCTTTGTCGACGTCCATTTGCGGTTAGCCACACGTTCGTGCCGTGCGCTTCAAATCGTGTGCCAAGCCATTTAGGATACAATTCGTACACGTCTCTCTTCCTGCCTCTCTCTCTATCTATCTTTCTATATATAGACTTCGCCATGCTAGAGCTATCAGAGCCCCAATCAATCCTATCCATCTAACTGTTTTGGATTCGTGCGCACGCATCGAATTTCTCAGACGCGATTAACTTGGAGTCTGGGAAGTACTCGAGAGCCGAGACACTTGAAATACAAATGCAAATGCAAGTTCAAATGCGAGTGCGAGTACGAATCGAAGGTAATTCGAGAAAATTGAAATCAGCGGATCTCGGATCTTAATTCGAGCGCATAATCAAATCAAACACTTAAGATCGCTGGAAACGGCATTGCATGTTACTTGCTTGTTTTTCTAATGATCTATCAGTTTTTTTTTTGAGTTTTCAATTTATCTACGTCAAGTGGAAAAGTTAAGGTAAAGATCAGTAAACCTTAGCTGCGAGCATATTGTAGATCGTCAATGAAGGCACTTGGAAACTTGCGATTTATAGTAGATTATATCTACACAATATCAGTTCAGAAAGTGTATATGATAAGCCTCTCTTGTGATCCTATAGATGTTGATCGCACCAATATAATTGCAGATCAATATTGGTATTTAGTAAGTTCTACTTGCGATCTTGTTGAATAAACATCACATCAGATCATAGAGTAGATCATAACTTCAAAATATCCTACTAATATGTGTAAAGATCAGTGGTGACACTTGACAAGGAAACTGAAAATATATATACAATATGGTGCAATTATATTTCAAGATCAGTGATGGCTTATGCTCATCTTGCTTGCGATCATATTGTAGATCATATTTATGAAAATTTCCAATCAATATGTTTAAAGATCAGTTAAGAAATATGAAAATCCTAAGTGGAATTATTTTGTAGATCTTATGTAACAGAAATTCGTATTGTGTTTACATTTCACACTCCAATTAGGCTGCTAAACTAACTGTAATTATATGTTGTTGCGTTTCAGTTCTTGTCAGTCATTTAAGGCTTGTCAAATCGCCAGTTAGATACGATCAGCAGGCGATCGCTAGATCGCTTGAGCTACTACTTGCATAAGCAACGATCTTGTGATCTACCATTTGGGGAAATACCTAGTACACTCTGCGATGTGTCTCGAGGTAGGCAGCAGATTGATTGGATCATTGCAGTGGATCAACATGCCTGATCACGATATCGTTACATAAACAGCAACAAAGTAGCTGTTGTTGTTGTTGGTTTATCGTGGAATGGCGACAGGTAAATGGGCCAAATAAATAGGTGATAAAATTCTTATGGCCTGATCGCATCGCTTCAGTTAGTCTCAGCCTGGATGTCACACAGAGAGTGTCAACAGAGTGATTCCATCTGGCGTATGTGACGGCTGACACGCAGCACACAACACTCGATGGAGGAATGGGGCGGGTTAGGGCTGTAGGTAGGGCAGGGTAGGATACGGTATCATCAAAATTATAGCTGCATATAAATTGAATGTAGCGTTGCTGTCGCAGATACAGATACAGATACAGCTACACACAAGCTGATTCGATTCTCAGATACTGAGACTAGTGAGGCTCTACGTCGGCGTCTCGAGAGCAGCTGGCAACGTGCTTGGCATAATTCATAAGGCATTTGTAGGCGCGTCTTAATGGCGAAAAGCGTAAAACATTTCGCAGGTGTGTGCGGCGGCGATTATCCAATGTCGTCAAATGGAGAAAACAAATTGAAAATTGAAAAATCAGAAACCTGATTAATTACTATGCCCCCTCTCAAGTAATTCGAGTGGGACTCGCCACTTAAGAGTCGTAGAATGCGCGCAAGAGACAGCAGGAAGAGAAAGAGAGAGAGAGAGAGAGCGAGAGTAGAACGAGTCGTCGAGAAGAAAGTGTTGCAATTAACAATTATCAATTCTAATTGCGACTATTAAGTGCCTGCGCTACAACAACAACACAAACAACAACAACAGCAATAGAAAATAATTAATGATTATTAATTATAGTCGAGTTTATTCGGTTCAATTCGGTTTCTCATTCAATATCATTAAATATGTTTTTGTTTTTGTTTTTTACTGCTATCGATGGTGTCAAAGGTCAATGGGATCATCAGATTTCAAAAATTTTATGACTTTCCTAATGAATTTCACAATCTGTTGCGATCTTGTGATATGCTTGAGAACATACTAGTAGTTGGTAGCTTTATAGGTACAGTCAGTGCAGAATTGAAAATGATTATATAATATATATATTGATTTGTTATTGTTAAAAATAATTACAAAACTGCAACAAAATTAAATTTGTGAAGATTCATTTACTTTTTGATATACAAAATTAAGTTTAAAGTTGCAGTTAATGAGCACTGCTATTTTTGTGAACACCGCTGTACATACAGTGTTGGAAAAAATAATAGAAAAAATATTCTTCTTTGTCGATTGAATCGATTGTATAATATTTTTAAAAAATTTTCTAATATTTTCTAAAACAATGTGGAGGTTTGCTAGTAATGTTTTAGCTAGAAAATAAAACATATTTATATTTACACGTGATATTTGAAATATTGTCTTACTTAGTATATCAACATATGGAAGGGTTTCCCTTCTTTATCACATAGTCGTTTGTTTCATATGCTGTACAAATGGCAACTGTGCAAGCTCGTACAAACTACCCTTACCTAACCATTTACAGGGCATTCGAACCGCTTTGAACCACACTAACAATTATCGCCACTTACTCCACAAGGAGTTCCCCCTCCCGGTGGCAAATCGACTGTGAATCCCCACATTCATTCAATTGGACTATACCATAAATTGGGATTTATTTATGGCAAAATAAAATACGTCCGGCCTATGTACGCTATATGTATTACATCACATTCTAAAGCCGTAAAAGCACATTACAAGCGTGCAAAATGCAAAATGGCGGCGCCTCAAAAAGTCTCAAAGAAAACATGCTTTGCATACCAAGCAAAGCTTTTCTTCCCAGACGGAAGCAAGCAGCTCATGTGTGCGTGTGTGTGTGTGTGTGCGTGGGTGCCAAAGTGCGATCGCAAGAAGAAGAAGAAGAAGTGCGAGTGAAAAGCTTGGCAAGGAAATGCAACTGCTGCCAATTCAACTTGGCTAATTGCGAAGTCAGTCAGATGATGCAAGACGTCATCACGTGCGATTGATGAACCACACCGGGAATGCCTTCGTCTCGGCGTCAGCGTCAGCCGCAGCCGCAGACACAAATCAAATTCGATTTATAAATATACGAATTAAAAATAAAACGAAATTCGCATTTGCAATTCGTAATTCGCAATCGCAATTCGACCCACAGAACGTCACACGGTTCTCAGGGTGTGGATGCCAGCGGCGAAGGATTACGGTTGAAGTGGGCGGCGGGAGGGAGGGGGTGGGCCAAGTGGCAGGGTGCCTGTGGGCTGAGCGCGTCAGCGTTGCGCACTTAACACAGTTACAAGGCAACGACGACGACGACGGCGACGACGTCGGTTACGTTTATCGATTTGCAGTTCGATTCGCAGTTCGAATTTCGTTTCGGGTTTTGCATCATTTTTTTTTTTTTTTTTTTTGTATTTTTAATTGAAAGCCAAAATTAGCCCGACTGACTGAGACGGTCAAAGTCAGTGGGCGTGGCAAAGGTTCGCTGACCGTTAGGATGCGGAAAACGCAACAACAAATTGGAAAGACATTTAACAAAGCGCCAAGGCAAGAGAGAGACAGAGAGAGAGAGAGAGAGAGAACGTGAGCCATTGTAATAAAAATGTTTGACAGTCAGGCAAGAAAAATGTTAATAAGCAATAAATAACAAGAATATTTCTGTGTGTGTGTGCCTGTGTGTGTGTGTGTGTGTGGTGTGGGTTTCAAAAAGGCAGTAAAAACCGCACAATGCACTGCTTGTATGGGCAATGCCTTGTGGGTGTCGGTGTGTGTGTGTGTGTGCGTGAGCCAACGCTTTAAAACGAATTTAGAAATTATTCACACAAATTTCACAAAGTTTTTGTAAAACAATCACACACACACAGCAAGAAGTTAACAGCGCACTGTTAAGGCTATCTCTGCACGTGCCTGTTAACTGCTTGCCAATGTTAACGGCGCAGACAGCGCGTCGGCGTCGGCGTCGTCGGCGTCGATCGCTTCTGCATGTAAGCTTCCCTTGTCGCCGCCAGTGCGCGGCATAATTCGCCCTGAACTGTTTGTTTACATACTGCATTATCGACATCTGCTTACAATGCTAATGTTATGCACTCTCTCCCCCTCTCTCTTTTACTTTAGTTGCGACTAAAGCAATTGATCTTCAAAAAACTGAACTGAATTACCCTCGCCTTGCGCACTCTATATAATCCAGTTTCGCAGTTCAATAAACCACAGCCAGCTGATTTGCGCTATTTACGAGCATTATCTCTATACATGTGTGTGTGTGTGTTTGTATCAACGCCTATATCAGTGCGAATTCAACGCACAGTTCGATTTTTGAGTACACAAAAAATTGCAACAACCTTCGCATAACAAAACAACACAGATACGAGCGAGCACACACACACACACACACACACACACACACAGAGGGAGACAGACAAATAAAAATACATATACGTATGTATTTATTTACATTAAAAAGTCAAACAAGGAGGGGGAAAACATTTGGCTTGGTGACGAAAATCAAATACCCTTGAGAGCAGCCGGCAGCATTATGCGGAAAATGCTTGCAGTATTCCAAATGATTCAAATGATTCATGCATGTATATGCATATAGTATGATAACATGCCACATATGAGATGAGTTATACTTGCATGTGACTAAAATTATTCATCATGTCAGGCCTCTCAAACGCAATGAAGTCACTGTCCCAGTGCATAAGATATTGCAAACATACATGCATGCATATATCAGTCGATCAGTTACTATATAATTAATTCTAACACTTTTAACTGCCTATGTACATATATAAGAATAATATATATAACTTGGCAACTTCTTTGCCTTCCATCTATGGCTATGCAGATCGCAGCCTAACAGAGTCACCCTGCACAGCAAGGGTATACGAAATTGGGTCAAGGAATGGCAAGCTCGAGAGCATAGATATGCATACTACGCACACACACACACACATTCGTACTCGCATGTATGTTTATGCATGTGTGCGTGTGTGTATTATAGACAGCATGGCGACACCATCAGCTGCACAAGACGGACGCATCGTTGCCGCACGTAAACACAATAACAGCAACAGCTGTTAGCAGCGACCGCTGTTAGCAGAGCCACTGTTAGCCACTTGAGGTGCCTTAAGTGTGGTGGGTGGTGCTGGTGGTGGTGGGTTGGCACTGTTACTTACCTTTCCGTGGTGGGCTCAGCGCAAATAAGCGGCTGCTTCAGCTCAATGGCCTGGCCATTCTTCTCCTTCAGTTCCCCATTCTCGCTATAGTATTGAACCAGTTCGGGCAATGTGGCGAACTTTTCACCTAAAAAAATAAAACCAAAAAAAATATATATATATAGAACTTATTGTTTATCTAGCCAGGCTGTGTTACTTGTGCTCATTGGCTTACCTCCATACAGATCAAAGAAATCCCCATTGTTCTGGATTTTAATGTGTGTCACCTCATTGCCGCGTCGCACGGATAGGGTGAAGCAGCCCGGATTCGAGGATGAGAGTCGTGCTAGAAACGAACCGTCGAAACCTTGTTTCTGTAGTAATGCTTCAGCTTCGATGCCCGATATCGTTGGGTGGAACCATCTGAGATACATACAAGAAATACAAACATTTTATGTAGCGACTAGGGTCAGAGAAGGGTGCATGCAGCACCAGCACCAGCACACACGCACACACACACAGGATGTGGGTGTCATTTCATGCTGTGCGTATGTATGTGTATGTGTGTGTGAGTGTACAAACTAAATTGAGAGCAATCAAACGAAAGCCATAAAGGCCTCTGCTGGGAGGGTGTCGCCCTCGTGAGTCGTACGTGCGTGCCGTGCCTGCCTCCAGGGGCAAACACAATTCGCTTGAATACGGTTGAATTTGCGCGATCGTGCCTTAGTCGGGCACACATCTCCACTTTGCACACACAATTTACCAGGGTTGCCCCGCAAACCGCACGCCGCAAGCAGTGCAACAGCCACTGACCTAGCCACCTGCCTCTGACCCTGTACCCCCCTGCGGCAGCGTGAACTCAGGCCGTAGCAGCAGAACCAACGGCAGCGGCAGCGGCAGCAACAGAGACTGGCAGACAGCAACAGCTGTAGCTGTGGCCCCACTGTTAGCTATGGCCAGAAGGCGGACGAGGGGACGCGGCAGCCGACGCTGCTGCGAGGCAATTTACTTTCAGCACTTTGTTGCACTTTTTTATCTCAATGTTGTTGTTTCTTTTTCTTTTGAGTTTTTGATTTTTGTATATACTTATACATATGTAAATAGCACCAGAGTGTATCTATGTGTATGTGTATGGGAATGTGTGTGAGTGTGAATGTGTGAGCGCGCGTGTGTTTGCGTGTGTGTGTGTGCATGGTACATATGTGGTGCTTGTGTGCGTGAATTTCTGTGCATGTATTTGTGTGTGTGTGTACATTGTCGTTTTTCCTATTGGATTTACCTTCGCGATGACATTTTCTTATTGAACGCGCACTTAAAAAATAAATAAATTTTACACTAAACGAAAAAAAAAATTAAACTTATGTGTAGATGATTTTGTTTAAACTTATTTTACTGTTTGGATACAAAAAAAAAACTATGGATAGGCAAGGCTAGTTGTCGTAGTGATGGGAGCTATCGAGCACGACTGCTATCGATAGCAGGCAGCCAGCGTTCGATGTGACCTGCTGAAAGCACGAAAAGTGTGTACACACTTTGGCAAAAAGTATTGCGCGATATATTTAAAATTTCAACACATGCGCAATGAGCACTTTACAACACATGAAATAAATTAAAATTGCATTTTGCCAGCGATATAATATATTTATTTGTTAGCGGCAAAATCAGCTGACGTTTAGCGGCCCCGATAGGTATATAAATAATCAGTGCAAACTATTTTCCAACATCTGGTAACAACAGCTGTGCAACCTCAGCCATTGATTTTCAGCGATACGGCAGCACCTTGCATTCTCCGCAATGTGCTCGATTTTGGAACTCCAATTGGCAATTGGAAATGAAATGCATATCTTTTGGATTTTGTATTTTTCTGGTTTATTTAAGCAATTTAAAAGTTGTTCTCTTTTGTATACAGAGCATTGCATTGCATGCATACATATACATACACATATTCATACATATATAATGCAGTTTGTATTTGTTTTTTGCCTTTACTAATTTACCAAATAAATATAATTTCCATACTTTGCTCGACTACACTCTCGATTTTAACATGGACTCTTTAATTAAATGTACAAATACACTTGAATTTACGTGTGATTTATCATTATATAGCAATTTTATTTTGTATTTATTGAATTACAAAAAAAAAAATTAAAATATATTCGACTTTTTCTGTTTTTTTTTTTTGTTTTTTGAATTTGCAGTTTAGTAAATATCAAGTTTGTTTCTTTGTTATTTGTTTTTTTTGTTCTTACAAAGCGCGATCATATATATCTATATTTTTACATATGAATCGTAAACATTGATGCAGTTGTCTTTGTTGTTTTCCATATATTATATAATATATATGAATTATAGTACGTTAAGGTTGATGTATGCAAATTGTTTTTATTATTAAAGGTACCCAAGATTTTCTCAGAATGTGATGTAGGTTCTTCACAAAATTGCCGAAATGACTAGCAATTGATAAACATCTCGACTTTACGGAAAAATATCCATGCGAACTTCGTCTTTGAGCGAAGGTAACAAAATCTCAAAGAGTTTTTCGATTTTTATTTTTTTTTATTTTTTTTTTTTTTGGTTTTTTTGTTTTTTTTTTGTAGGTGAAATGTGAAACATGATATAAATGTTGTTCATTTTTGTTTGTTTGTATGTTCTTGGACTGTCCGATATAACGGCTAGATTGTTAGCTATATATTTATGTGTGTAGTATATATAGTATATGGTAGATACACATATATATTCAATGCTTGAAGTAAATAAAAGCCTGTGCGCCTGACTGAATTTTAAACTATTTTTTTTTATTGTTATTATTATTTTTTGCGGTTTATATATGTATTATGTGTATATATCATTTAGATGTAGTTGTTGTTGTTGCAGTTGCAGTTATCATATATTTTTTTTTATTTGTATTTCTGCATGTTTTGGTAAAAGTAAATAACACAGCGTTTCGCAAGCAAAACAAACAAAAAAAAAAATTAAAATTACATTTTAAAATTTAAATCAAATTGTTTCGAAAACAAACAAAAAGCATTTTATGGCCACGCACACAACTCCTCGCGTCTCGCGATCGCATTGAGATAGACACTTAATCAACATCCTCAGCTATTGCAATACACGTAAGCGTAAACGTAATCGTAATATATGTAATCATAATCGTATAAGTAATCGTAATTATAATCAATAAACGTAATCATAGATTAATTGCAGATTTAGCGCATATTTTGCTAGAGCAAAGTAAAGATTATGCAAATAGATAAAATCATAAGAAAAAAAATTGTAACAAATTGAAAAACAATCATTATATATAATCGAATGCATACAATATACAGAATATATACATATATAGAACATATATGCATATATGTAATTATAATAGACCTGATGTTCTGTTGAGATGATTCCAAGCAAAATGCAAACTCGTTGGGAGCACATCTTGAAGCAAATGGAGAGCAAAAGAGCAAGAGCCAAAAGCAGTTTACAGTGAATATGTATATATAGCATACATATGTATATATGCATGCATGGATATACATATATAGATTTAGGGTACGTACAACATACAAGTATATAAACTGGCGCTTAAAGTTAACATCTTTACTTTTCTTTCTATACATACAAATTACGATAGATACATTTATATTTATATATTTAATACGCTTTAATGCAGTGCTAATGCATACCCTGCAAAACAGTTATGCTATGCCAAATGGGCGTATTCGGCTGTAAGCGGCGATAAGAAAAACACAAACGGCGAATTAAGGGGCGAGATAAGAGAGATATAGAGGGAGAGGCGAGAGTGATCAACTGCCACAGTGTCGCTTCGCTTTTCCCCCCTTATGCTTTCTCTCTTTCTCTCTCTGTCTTTCTCTTACAATACACATATTCATATGCGTTTGAGTGTGTGTGTGTGTATGTGTGTAGATTAACTCTAGGTATTACATTTATTTTGAAGCTTAAGAGGGTAGCAGGGGGAAGGGTTTGGGGCGCTGGCCCTGTTAGCCTTGTAAACAACATTTGACTATGCCTTTTGTTTGTGTTATCAATATTTGTAATTGTTTAGCGTATAGTTAAGAATTTCAATAGATTTGAGTATTACGTGCAATTACGTTGCGTAACGTTAACCGTTTCGCCACATTCACGTAGCACGTAGCACGTAATAGTATTACGCTTTCCTTTGCGCCTGCTTCAACACAATATATCACACTCTGTCTCTCTCTCTCTCTTCTATTCGCTGTTATCTTAATTTCCATTCTCTCTTGCGCACAGTATCTTTGCTGGATGCGGATGCAGGGAATAGGTTTATCGGGCGAGTAGTTTGAGTGGAGCGTGGAGGATGGGAAGAAGGCTGAGTCTGCTTGCATTTCGCATTACATTTTCAAATAGTTTGTATAATATAACTAATCATAAAGTATATAGTAATATATATATATGTATGTATATAACTCGTATAAACACAGACAGAGAGATAGAGCGTATATTATTGTTGTTGTTGTTCTTGTTGTTGTTGTTGTTATTCTTGCTTTTGTTGTTGTGATTATAGTTGCAGCTCGCCGCACGCATTGTGTTTATGTGGGGCAAAGAACCTTCAATATGTAATCCGTTAGCAGCGTCGGCACCGTCGGACTGTCCTCATTGATAGCTTTGAGTACTGCAAGATGATAAAGAGAGACAAAAGAAAGTTAATTAAATGTGGAAATGGATTAAGCTTAACCCATAACTAGGGTGCCTTACAATTATGGTATGAATACAGATTATGCTTTCTTCAATATATTGTCTGAAACATTATAAAACTATTTTTGTCTATCAATTCATCTTCTAGTCAAAATTCACTTCATCACTCTCTTCTATAACTTTTCTCTTTCCACAGATGCTCAGATGCTCTTTCGACTCTCCCTCTCTCTTTCTCTTGCTTGCAGTTTTGCACTTACTTTTAATCAAAACCTGCAACGATTGATTATTGGGCGTGCCATTCTCCAGATGATACGGTATGACCGTAGTCAAATATTTGGGCTCGGGACCTGCCAGAAAGAAAAAGGTGTAACATGATTAGATATGGATTTGCAAATGAAATGTTCATGTTTCTCACGCACCTTGAAACTTGCCGCGCTTCTTCTCCACGTGATACTGTCGCCGCTTGTTCTGCACGGCCAGCAGCAGCGAGATGAATGAGTTCTTCAGCTCCTTCTCGAACTCAAGTTCATCGCGCAGTGCCAGCTCATTGATCAGTGTCTCGCTGAGCTCCTGTATAAGCATTTCCATCTCCATGTACAGCTCATTGAGCTGTGTGCTGCTCAGATATTGCAGCTCTAAGGAAAGAGAAAGAAAGTTATAAATATATATATGTATATAGACAGATATCGCATGTGTGTCGAGACTTACTCTCCGCATAGAGAGGCGCTCCCAGCACTTCGCGTGCCTTCTCAATGACCTCGGAATCGCAATTCTCTGGCTCATCCAATGGACTCTCGGCCTCATCCATAATGTCATCGATCTCCTTAATGACCTCCTCGACGGTCTTAATGGGCTCATCTGCATCGCCATTGAGTCCGTTCAATATCAAAGCATGCATATCCAGATCATTGGCAACCGCCTCATCCTCGCTGGTTAAATCGTTGAACTCATCTCCAGGAGTTTGTGCATTCAGTTGATGCTGCTGCTGATGTTGCTGCTGCTGTTGTTGTTGCTGTTGTTGTTGTTGGTTGCGCTGCTGCTTTGTACGATTCTGGCCAAGATTAAGGGTCGGCATGTGCATCTGGCGTGTGTACGACTTGGACCAGTCGATGGGCAGAATGTTGCCAAAGTTACCAGTTATGGTCCACCACATTCTGCAAGACAAAAGAGAGAGAGAGATGAATTCATAGTTCAAATCTATTTTGGGCAATTATGGATTAAGGTTTGGTCGCCTTATGGCGCATTTTCTATACGTATATTTCGATTATCTTTTATATAGTATATTTAAAAATAAGTATAGGTCAGAGGCGCCGCCGACAATTCTTTGGAATTTCTTTATGACTCGCTGCACCCGCGCGAACGCACAAAGAATTTCTTGGCTATTTATGAGTTTTTGGATCGGAAAATTTGCGCATTACATACAACGAAAGAAAGTACATGAAATACATGGAATATATGAAAACACGCTCGACAAAGAGGAGGACGAGAAGCACAACGGCAACAAGATGCTGTTAAGCGCGTTTTAGTTGAAAACGACCGCAAGATACCCTGTAGCAAAGCCGAAAAAATAGCAGTACAGTCATCATATAAAATAAGCAGCAATTAATAATAAACAATAACAATTAATAATTTAAAATAATAGAAATAATATAAAATATTAAAAATGTAAAATAAATATCGTATAAAATAATATTTAAAAATAAAAATAATAATTTTAAATAATCATAAGCAATAACAAAAATAATAAACAATAGCAAAAATAGTTTAAAACAATTATAATAATATTAAATAATAATAACGATACAAAAAAAAAATAAAAAATAAAATATATTATAATATAAAATAATATAAATAAAATAAAATAAAATAAAATATTAAAAATGTAAAATAATAAATAAAGTATAAAATAATAATAATTAAAACAATAACAAAAATAATAAACAATAGCAAAAATACATAGTTTAAAGCAATTAAAATAATATTAAATAATAAGAACGATAAAAATAAAAAAGAATATAAAATAAATACTATAATATAAAATAATAAAAATAAAATATTGAAAATGAAAAATAATAAATATAGTATTAAATAACAATTAAAAATAAATATAATTTTAAATATTTATAAGCAACAACAAAAATAATAAACAACCGCAAAAATAGTTTAAAACAATAATAATGATTTAAAACAATAATAACAATACAAATAAATTATAAAATAAAATAAAAATAATGAAAAAAATAATAATTATTACAATATGAAATAATAATAATATTATTATTAAATATTAACAATAATAAACAAATATAAAGTAATATTAATATTAATATCAAATCAGCAAATATTTTTGCAATTGCAACTTTTATATTGATTTTGTTTGCCGCACGCACATGCCCACTTGCAACATGGCCATCGCTTCGATTACAGGGTATGCAGCACAAGTGCAACGCTGAGTGGCACACTCGTTATGCGAATTTTCTGTGCCGCACAAGTAAAGCACGAAAGAAAAAAATATGTACTAAACTGGCACAAAAAGCTGCCAAGTGCCGCGTGCCTGTTGACTGGCTTAAGAGCAGCACTAAGTAGTGCGAAAGGGAAAGGGAGACACCAAGAGGGAAATACCAAGAGGGAGAGGAAGTTGCAATAGCTAGGGGATGCGGCTGAAGCTGGCTAAGCGGTACATAAAATGCCTCATTTGGTTGCCCCAACACGCGTCATGCAAATGGGCTGCAATTACAATGCCGCAGATTGCACTGTGTGCGTGTGTGTGTGTGTGCATGTGTGTGTGCGTGTGTGTGTGTCATATTGTCACATTTCATATAAATATGTAAGCAATTTATATGATCAATTTGAAACTAGTTTATGGTGTTCATTGCATTTGAAAGTGTTTCTTTTCATTTTTACTACGTTTATGCCATGAACTTCATGAATTCTCGAATGCGTGAAAACAAAATACTCGTATTGTATGCTGACAAATTTAAACATGAAAACTAACTAGCTATTGAAAAAATATACCCACGATATTTAAAATTGAATTTAGTTTGCTTAGAAATTGTTTAAAATTAGAGGAAAATAAAATAATAATAAAATAATAATAAAATAAATATAAATAAATATAGTTAAATGAATGAAAATCAAACAAGCATATCATGTAGCTGCTCATAGAAATATTAAGTTTTTGTTTTGTTGTGAATACCTTGCAAAAACTCAACGAATAAAAATCGAAACCAAAATCTAGCAAAACCTTAAGAAACGATCTACAAATTTATAGCAAAATATGCTAAGAAATTCTCTATATATATTTAGCTGACACACGCACTATTAGTGTATTAACAGCTTCGTGAAGTCGCAAAAAAACACACAACCGGCAGACAACTCATTGACTGACTGAATGAATGAATGACTCTCCTGCCCCTCCCCCTTGGCAGATCGGAAGCCCGACAAGAGGCGCGCGCGCGCGCAGCTCAAGTTGCAATTGGCATTCTGCCACGTTGCTGCCCCGCTGTTGCCACTGTTGCCGCAGTTTGTCAGACAGTTTGTCTGGTGGGGGCAAGTATGTAAATTTCTGCGGCACAATTGCTATCGAGTTTCACGATCAATGCCAATCATTTAATTGCCAGCATTTCGTGGACGTCTTTCGAGTTGTGTCTTGTCAGTTTGTTGTCTCAGTTGTTGTTGTTGTTGTTATTGTTGTTGCTTTGCCATAATTATTCATGCTCTACATTTGAGCAATTGATGTACATACATAGATGATGCTGCACTTGAGCGATTCACAACTGACAACTCGAACACGAATCGCTGCGCTCTGAATCTCATTTAAATGGCAACAAGTTTCAGTTCTTCTTTTTGTTCATCAATGAGTATCTGTAGCAGCAGTATCTATGTACCTGTTGAGTTAATCACCTGCTCGAACTGATTGCTTTGCTTCAAGCGATTCAACGAGAATTATTTTAGCGGGGGGGCAACAATTAAGCTCGAATTGGAAATCAGCTGTGCAGCGATCACAGAAAGAATCGATTAATCCTTTATACACTCATAATGCGGCAAGTTAAACTATATCTATTTCCTAGTATTGTGTGATCTATGTCTATATATTAATCTATAGTTTATCTATGTTTTACTTATCTGTACCTATATATGTACATATATGTACCCATACTAAACCTATACTTTATCCAAGCTTTACTGAACATACTTAAAATTCATGCTTTATTTATATTTAACTCTTACTATATCCATAATAAATCTACAATTTACCTATAATATACAATCTATACTATATCTATCTATACTATACTATACCTATACTATACCTATAGTATACCTATACTATACCTATACTATACCTATACTATACCTATACTATACCTATACTATACCTATACTATACCTATACTATACCTATACTATACCTATACTATACCTATACTATACCTATACTATACCTATACTATACCTATACTATACCTATACTATACCTATACTATACCTATACTATACCTATACTATACATATACTATACCTATACTATACCTATTCTATACCTATACTATACCTATACTAAACCTATACTATACCTATACTATACCTATACTATACATATACTATACCTATACTATACCTATACTATACCTATACTATACCTACACTATACCTATACTCTTCCCAAACTATACCTAATCCTACCATATAGTTTCTTGTTCAATCATCCATTCACATCTTCTTCTTATAAGCAAACTAAACCATATGCTATTTTCTGCAGAAAATTGATGGAAAATTCATTCATTTTCTTATGACGTTCGTCATAGGAATTCGCGCTGTTTCCGAATGTCTCATTTGTTTCTTGTTGTTGTTGTTGTTGCTGTTGTTGTTGTTGTTGTAGTTCTGTCAGTTTCTTTTGAATTCCACTGGAAATGAATTATGTTTTTTTTTGTTCTTACTTTGCCAACGCGATTTATACTATAATTTTTCTCTCACACATTTCATCAGGGTGTGTGTGTGTGTGTGTGTGAGCGTGTGTGTTTTGCCATTTGCCATGTGTAAATACAAATCGCGAAAATATACGATATTCGCTGCAGAAAACATTCGACTATAGCGGGAAAATTATATGGCAATGTTGGCAAATGTTAAATACACTAATAAAAATTGTTCTATAAACTAAAAGCAACTTAAATGCCGGACAAGCTAGTAGTTAGTGTAGTTTGTTAGTCAATCTGATTACTGCTCGCTTTAATACCCTGTAAACATGCTATGTAAACACATTGTGCATACACTACAACGAATTGCTTGTAAGTTAGAGAATTTTGCAGTTGCAACTGTGAAATACCCTGTAGTAAAAAATATATTTAATTTACTGCTTAGCTTATGCTGCTCTTTGGCAGCGCCTAATAGTTTACAGGGTATATATATGAGAATAAAACAAACCAACAACTGGCAAAGGCCAAAGATGAAAAATGTGCGAAACAAGCGAAGCGCGCAAATCGTTTGCGACACTCGGGAAATGCGTCAGGTAAATAAATGTCTACCCAAACACGCACGCACACACACACACACACACGCACACCTACAGTCAACATATATTTAGATATATTTCTATAGATATATGTATATATGTATGTTTATGCACACATAAATGGTGCATGGCATCGCTTCGGTATGTGTCGAGGCCGCCAAGCGATTTCTATGTAGGTCTCTCTATAGCTGCATATAGAATATATGGAATATATGTATATATATGAATACATATGTATACATATTATATACCTGTGCAGCGTATGTGGGCCTGACTTATGGAGCGTTGAATCTTGCATAAATTTTGTAGACCTGCTGGAACTACCACAAGTAATCGAATATCATAATCAATCACAGCACGATCGATCGATCGTATTTGATCTACATTGGTAAAACTAATGGAGAACACAGTCCCACCGATCGTATTTGATCTACAATGGTAAAACTAATGGAGAACACAATTCTATAGTTCTAATAACAAAAAACGATCGATCAAATTTGATCTACAATAATAAAACTAATTTAAAAAAACCTTTAATATAACCCCCAAGTTATATAGAGTTCTGATCGTTTCTCTCTCTCTCTGTTTTCCATAATTAATGCTTGTCTCATCTGCATATGATATCATTGATAGTTGTGTGCTCCACTTAACGTACGAATATAGAAATAAAACGTTCAACTAAATTATCAAGCGACACACACAAACAATTTTTTTTTTCTGTTCCCAAACGTTTCACATTCCCTATACGAAATTTCCATCATCAAGTCGGGCAATTAAGCTGTTGCTCATTCCCTCCCCCTCCCCCTCCGTTGCCACGATTCTTCATTCTCCGGCAATACACATAATTCTTAATTACTTTTCACACACACTCACACACTCACTCTAGAGTAGAGTGTAGAGTGTAGAGAAGACGCGTCTTTGGGGCCACTTATCATAAGCGGAAAAATCAACGCAACAATAGCTGAATGAACCCTGAACTCTTTCGTCATACAACACACTATGATGGATGTGAGGCTGGCAACTGGCGTTATCTGTCGCTGCTGCCGCTGCTGCTGCCATATTGGGGTCTAACCCTGACCGATATGAGCTGATGATGATATGCCTGGAGCATTTCGGGGCAATTAGCATCTCACTTGTCTCGATCTCTTCTCGATTTCAACGTCCACGTCGACTTCAACCACATCGACGCCCACGAAATGAGCTCATCCCCAACTCCTTTAGCCCCTCTGCCCCTACCCCCTCTTGGCCCTGCTATAGCTGCATGCGTAAATAATTTAAATGGATTTTAATTGCGGTACTTAGATAACGCAATCAATTTGTGTCCACCAACTGATGAATCAGACAACGCCACATGACTATTTCAATGATGTTGATGATGATGATGATGACGATGATTAAGATGCCAATGATGATAGGGTCGATGAATATTCCAGCGCCAACGCAAGTGGCAATTCAGTTGACTTCACTTCACTCGCATCACCCACACGCTGTCTTTGAGTTCTTCCTGCTTTCTAGGGTATTTCAGTTATGTCACACAGCGTGAGGCGCGCAATAAAAAGTTAAGTTCATCTACTCATCTAGGGTATTTGCACGTCGCGACCTGTTGTTGCGTTGCTCTGCTGCCTCCTGCTGCTTAGCTAATTGAGCTCGACATTTCTTTCTCTATTTTCATTTCATTCATTTTATTTTGTTGCAATTTTCATTGGAATTTCAAAAAAGTTTTTTGTCGCAAGACCAAAACAAACGACTTTCTAAACGCGCCCAGCAATGACGAAGACGATCAGAGATACAAGATATCTGGGGTTATTTGTTTTGCAGAAAATTTTGATCAGTTTCTAGCATAGGCTTAGTTACAATGGAATGGAATGCCATGATTTCCTCCCTTTTTAGACTATGAACTTTAAAAAAATACATGGAATGTATATTGGGTTTATCGTGATGTGCGTAACAGGCAGAAGGAGGCATCTGCGACCCCATAAAGTATATATATTCTTGCTCAGAATCACTATCCGAGTCGATTAAGCCATGTCTGTCTGTCCGTCCCTCTGTATGAACGCCTTTATCTCAGAAACTAAAAAGGCTAGAGCCACCAAGTTTTGTGACAACACTTATGTGAACCATACCCTGTAAAATTTTTTATTAAAATTTTAGCCACGCCTAATTCCGCCCCCGCAATACGATAAACCCTATATCAAGCGCCTATATCTCAGAAACTAAAAAAGCTAGAGCCACCAAATTTTGTGACAACACTTATGTAAATCATACGCTGCACAATTTTTATTAAAATTTTGGGCCACGCCTACATCCGCCCACGCAAATCTATCAAATCGAATAGCAAGTGCAATAATAAAGCTACAGTATACAGTTTTGGTGTGTATGATAACTATTACCACCCAAACGATCGCTGAAAAGTTTGTTCCGATCGGATAATGAAAATTAAAGTTATTCAACGTTTCAATAACTTGCTTATGCAATGCAGTGTTTTTTCCAAGGAATTTGTATGTTTTTTTTTTTTTTTTGAAAAACGCGTTTACCAATTAAAGTTTTATCAATCTGATTTTTTTCACGATCTTTAAAAACCTATGGTTTTAGTCAGTCAACAATTGACTGTAGCCGTTCATACATGTTTTGAATCCAATTTCAAAAAAAATTTTTTAAATAGATTTAAAAAAAAAAAAAAAAAAAATATAATAGAGCACCTATTGTTTGTTACCTTTATTTCCTTCTATTCTCTAAATATAGCTTAAACCTTTGTTTAATAATCAAAGCGAAATTGAGAGATTCTTTGGGACATATTTAAAAAACGAATAGAAAATAAATTGAAAATTTTAAGGATTTAAATTGTATATAAATTTATATTAAATTTTACTATCTTTCTATTTCCTTTCTTGCTTTTCTCATATATGATCATTTTGATCGTTTAGGCAGCAACACTTTGACTTAATGTTGCGGTTGGGGCGACTTTGCCTGACTCTACCTACAACTTGGGTAATCTCGCAGAGGTCCCTCTTGCCCTCATGGGGTGTGAGGTATCTGTGTGGTTCGTGGTTCGTTCACACGTATTTTCACTCAAGCGCAGCGCCAACATTCACAACATGTTTAAATTTCGGCATAAGTTGGAAGCACAACGAACTGTGTATACACTACATACAGTGTGTGGAAATTAAAGCAAATGAGAAAGTTATATTAAATTTAAGCATAATATATACCCTACAATACTGGAACGTGCAAAACGAGCTTGCCTATGCTATGCTGCTCGTTAAGCAGTTGACACAGTTAGCGATAATGCCGCACCATAATATGTAGGGAAGTTGCGTTTTTCCTTTTCATTGTGCATTGTGCGCGCGATTGCGAGAAAGTTTCAGTCTGAGCGCCCTACGAGATGCCACATAGATACTATATACATGCATACGTATGTATTATGCTATATATGCTAAGCTCAAGATGGTAAGGCAATCGGCGGAAGCGGCAACTTCAAAACTTGAAACCGAAACCGAAAACTGAAAACTGAAACTGAATCGAAGCGGGGCGAGGCGAGACAGAAAAGGCTGAAAAACACCTCAAAGCATTCTAATTTTAGTTGTTCACACTTTGCGTTGGCACACAAATTTCACAGATACACAATGCAGATACAGATACAAATGCAGATGCAGATGCTGATACACAACTATCAGATACAAATGGGGACACAAGCGTTGACAATTGTTCTTTGCGGTCCCTGCATCGTGTTCGTGTTCGTGTTCGTGTTCTTCTCTGCTTCCCTCTCATCATCTGCAGGGCACATTATAATTTGATTTCCCCCTACTATAATGTATATATATGTATATGGTATATCTAGCATATAATCGCGCACTCAAAGTGTGGCTTCAGCTTGTGTCGTTGCCTCGTTTTATAGTTAATTATTTTCCTCTTTTTTTTTTATTTTATAAATAGGCCATTAGCGAAAGGCAGGCACAAAGAGGGTGAGGGAGAGGGGGGAGGGGGTGAAACTGTGCTATGGCTTCGCGTACAGCGGTTAACAACGCCAACGAATCGTTCAGTCAGTTATGTGGCCCATAAATAGCAAAAATAACAGCCAAAAAGAGCCAAAATGAGCCAAAATGAGCCGAAAAGCGGCGAAAAGAGCCGAAAGCAGAGAGACAGCAATGCGACTTAGGCTTAGGCAGCGACAAAAGGCAATCAATGTAACGTCGTTGTATCTCCAATTGCGACTCGCCAGCGCCAGCAACAGCAACAACAACAACGACAGCACATAATGGTGCCAAAAAACAAAAAAAACAAAAAAAATAACAGAAAACATTTAAAATTTTCGGGGTCATAAAACTTCTTGAAATGTTAGAACATTTTTAGACTTTACATATCGATAGCACTATGTATTGATAGTTGTACCTATCGATAGTAGTGGCTGTTGATAATTGTAGCTAACGATCGTAGTAGCTCTTGAAAGCGCAATGTCAATAGCTATCGATGTGACTAGAAGTTACTATCGATAGCAATTGATATCGATAGTAGTAGCTGTCTAAAGTGGTATATGTGAATCGATACGAGTACTTATACATATCGATAGTAGTATATACTGATATATATACTTTCGATAGCCACTCGATGGTAGTTGATATCGATAGTATTAGCTGTCTATAGGTTTATACATATTTATATCGATACAAGTACTTATACATATCGATAGTAGTATATACTGATATATATCCTTTCGATAGCCACTCGATAGTAGTTGATATCGATAGTATTAGCTGTCTAAAGTGGTATATGTATATCGATACGAGTACTTATACATATCAATAGTAGTATATACTGATATACATATATCCTTTCGATAGCCACTTGATAGTAGTTGATATCGATAGTATTATCTGTTTATAGTGGTATATGTATGTCGATACATGTACTTTTACATATCGATAGTAGTATATACTGATATATATACTTTCGATAACCACTCGATAGTAGTTGATATCGATACAAGTAGTGATGCATATCGATAGAAGTATATATCTATATGAGTGGCTATCGATAGCAGTAGCTCTTGTTTGCAGTAACTCCCGATAATCGATAGAAGTATCAAACGAAAGTAGTACCAATCGATATGAGTACCTACTGAACATAGCAGCGATCGATAGTAGTATATATCGACAGAAGTAGCACGTAGTAAGCAATTGAAAGTGCTGGCTATCGATATTGGTAGCTGCTCCTCTATATAATCATAAATATCGCATAAAGATCTATGGCAAAGTTTCAAAATAGTTCGATCAAACCCAGCTAACTCTACAGCTCTATACATCTACATATCCATCTTAATAGATCAGACCAAATACTGTGTATACAGCATGCGATTACTATATAAACATATCCATGTCAGTTTGAATTGGCAACTTTATGCATGATTCCAATTGAAATATTCACATGAAACTCTACATTTATTTGCTTTGCCCCTATAACTCGTTTTTCTCTCAAAAATTTCCCTAGCGATTATAACTTTTCCGTATAAATATATATATTATTATTTACTTTTCGAATGAATTGCATTGGCGATTTCAAATTATTTGAACTTGCAACAACTACTGTTGCAACAACTCATTGTGTTATTGTGCAGCTGTTTTTATGTTTCCGGGAAAACTCATATGAATACTTTTTGCATTTGCAATTCATTTCAGCTGAATCATACATACATATGTACATACTATACATAGATACTTTGCCTGCTGCTCAAGGACAACCTAAGTGTGTGGCAAGTGGCATGAGACATGAGGCAAGTGGCAGGCGAGGTGTGCCGCCGGCTACGAAGCCATTTGCCAATTTCGTTGCGATTCAAACCCCTTTTCAATTTAATTTCAACTCATATTAATACTCACACTCACACACACTCACGCACACACTCACACACACGCACACACACACACACAGCCAAAACATAACGCTTTGCGACAACATCAAATCGTTTGCCGTCGCCGGCCTGGCGTTGTCCTTGACTGCTTTGGCTCTGCTCTTCTCCCTCACACACTCTCCCTCTCTCGCTCTCTCCTGCTTCTCCAACTCTGCCTAAATGTTGTTTACCATTGTTGCTGTTGTTGTTGTTGCGTCGGATGATGTAATAGCTGCGGGGCAAACGCGTTGTCCAATTCGCAGTCGATTCACAGTGCGTTAGTCATTTGTATCTGTATCTGTATCTGATACTGTATGTGTATCTATGTGGGCTGCAATTGGCCTGCCACTGCCCACTTAATTGCCAAAAGGGGGCGGGACGATGGGTTGACGGGTTGACGAGGCCAGTGCACAGGACAATTAGCTGACGCTTTCAGTGCCAAAAAGGTTAATGTCCTTTGCGCTTGCATGTTTCATTGGGCAGGAAATGACTTTCAAACAGTGGCAGCAACAGCAGCAACAACAACATAAACAACCACCCAAACAAGCCGGCTAACAGGCCTGGTGGCCAACAACTGCTGCATTCGAGAATATGTCAAGCCTCCAGCCCCTGGCCGCAACACGCATACGCCATGTTGTACGCCACGAGCATGACTCATACGACCCGCTGAGGGACACAAAAACTACCCCCGTCTATATTTATACACACACACACACACACACACACATACACACACATTTGTTGCTGCTGCCTTCCTGTTTTGTGTATTTGCTGCATACTTTCAAGGATACAACGCAACAACAAGAGCAACAACAATGGCGTCAGCGACAGCAACATCCTGTGACATCCTGGGACATCCCCCGCGCAGCTCTTCCTCTGTCTATCTCTCTCATCCTAAATTGAGAGCTCTATTTATAGTTGCAGCCTGCCTGCCTGTCTAATTGATTAAACCCAAATCCAATGAACGAATTAACGCTATAGATTCATTTTCAATCCGCTTGAAATTGACTTTAGCAGCGACTTTGAACTTGGCTTAATTGAATTAGCGCAGTTCAAAAGGCCGCAAAGTAACTTGTGAATATTTATACCCTGCGATCAAAAGAAAGGGTATACTGAATGTGTGCAAATGTATAAAGCCGTAACAGAACCCATAAAGTATATAGTATATTGTGAGTCAGTATCAAAAACCGAGTCAATCGAGTCCTTTGTCCGTCTGTCCGTCTGTATGAACACACAGTTCTCAGCTATTATAAAAGCTAGTGACATAAAATTTGACATGTAGATTTCTATATTTTCTCTGCTTCGCTAGATTATTTTAAAATTTAGATGCCACGCCCACCGCCTTCGCAAATTGTTAAATAAACTTTAGAATTTCATTTATAACGCAAGTAAACAAGTTTTAACTTTCTGCTTCGACATACACAAAGATATATACTATATGCACTTATAATTTAAATTGAAAACCAATTGGATTATAGACACCAAAGTGAATCAAGTAAATGGGGAGGGAGTGAGGTTAGTAATAATCGAGTTATTACCCAACCAATTGCAATCGATGTCAACGTATTCTGATTATATTTAAAGCTAATGCGACCTAATTAAATCGACTGCAGGGGAATGCGAGGCATACCTGCTGAGCTGGAATACTGGAATGTGGAGTTTAGCGCGTGAAAATACCAAAAGTCTAATTCGGTATCCTCTTAAACAGGTTAATACATTAGTTTCATTACTCTTCTTCCTCTTCTACGTACTACTCCCTGCCCCCATAGTTGAAGAAACTCTTCTTCAAAGTCGGAAATCAAGTTTCGCTTGAGGCTTCTTGCGGCAAACAAGTTTGTGCAGCGCTTTAAGCTCTTTCTGCATTCCAGTCGTGGCTGGGCGCAGGATCTGGCGACAGGACATTGAACTTATGGGCCAAATAGGTCGACAGTTTGGAAGTCATTTACGCTTCCATATGTTCCATACGGAACACCCCCTTGGGGGCTTTCAACAGCAGCTTAAGATAAAAGCAAAATGCTGACGCAGTTGCTCCCCCCTTGCAGCTGTCACTGTCAATTGCATGAGCGTCAATTGCAGACCAAAGCAGAAATTGAAAGAAATAGGAAAGCAGAAGAAAAAAAAAGAGAGAAAAGCAATAGAAAATAAAAGTTATATTGCGTCAGCTGCAGCAAAATCAAACTCTTAAATCAGTTATGTCAACGTTGTCAGAGGCGGGAGGAGTCTAGCTGCATTGGCTGACAGGGGTGTAGGGTAGTAAAAGATTGGGGGGAGGAGGGAGACGGTCATATTGCGCTTGTCAGCGGCGTCGCGTGTCCCACGCGCAACTCATGCAAATGACTTGGCTGCAAAGACACACACACACACAGACACCGTGGTAAACCGGAAAGTGCCACCAAAACAGTTGGCCAACTGCCTGGGCTGACCATATGCGGCGCTAACGCTATTGCATGGCACATATGGTCAGCCTTTTTTAAGTGGCACAAATGCGGTTGGTTTTATGTAGCCGCCACATGCAACAACCACCACAACAACCACAACAACTCGGCCATTTAGCATTGCGCTATGCAAAAAACCTATCGATTGTGTTAATTATCGATAATGTGAAGCCAAACCAAATTTGTACATACTTCTTAAACAACTTTTCTCTCAGTGCAATCAAAGCGCTACCCAAGCGTTACCTGAACGTGTTCTTTCATGCTTGCTTCAGGGCAAGACAACAGAGAATCGATCTTAAATCAAGATCAAAGCCAAAAGCAGAAGCTGAGCGCTTTCTACGCAGCAAAATGCGCTTGAGAATTTCAGACCTTCGTTAAATATCACACGCTCAGTCGCGGCGCTGCTGCTGCTGCGACGACCTTCGCGCGAGTACGGACACATTGCGGCAGAGAGGGAAGGAAGAGCATGAGTTCTGTTTTCTGTAATAATCCAAGCAAATATTGACAAGTGCGCGCTAAGCTACGCACAGGTAAGCAAGAACAAAAACAAAAGAGTGTTTTTGCTGCGCACAAGAGCGAGCGTTGACGACAAACACAGTTAGCAGCAGCAGCAGCGTCGACGTCGGCGTCGGCGTCAGCGTCATTGGGATGCATCAGCGGTTCCAGTGCGTAACGGTGAGAGTGAGACAGCAAAAAAAAAAAAGAAAAAAAACTCAACGCAGTTGACATGACGTGAGAGCGGCTAAGAGAGGCTAAAGTGCAAAATGTTGAGTGTGTGTGTGAGTGTGCTTGTCTCTCCCGGCAGCTTCAATGCTAACCTGACAGACGACAGGCGTGGGAAGTGAAGTAAGCTGCGCCACAGAGAAGAGAGAGAGCGGAAAGAGCGGAGAGAGCGTGAGCATGAAAGCATTAGGCAGTTGCCATATGGTGCAAAATCTTAACGAATGCACTCGCATGATTTGAGCCTGCAACGATGCGACGTGTGAGTCGTCTTTAATTGGAGACAGTGAATGAATAATATGAATTAACTCCAAATTGTCTAACGAACATGCACAGGCATTTGCATTAATAAATTAATATTTTTTTTTTGGAATCACACTCTCGTTATCGTCATGAATATGGCATGTGTTGATGTGGATCTGAATGTGCATTCAAAATAATTGTTTATTTGCATTGCCTGCCTGTGCGCTGCTCGTAAACACACACACGCGCAAGCTTACACACACACACACACACACACACAGAGCAATCAACAATCGCTGGGCTGCACGCGATTATCAAATTTATTAGCTGATGTCAGCGCGATGGCGACATAACATTGTCCGCAATACAAAAACAACAAATCCATTTACTCAATTTGCATGGCCAGAGAGCGACGCGACGCGACGCGACGCTCACTCAACTCAATTGTCAGTTTAGTTTGGTCTCTTCCTGCTTTCCACTCTCTTAACGTTGATCGTCAGGCAAATGCACTCGAAAGTGCTTTTATCGCAGCAGCAGCAGCAGCAACCGCAGCAGCAGCGGTCAAGCATCGTGCGCTCTGCTGCGCAGCGACCTCAGCTGCCGTCACAGTTGCGTGTTGTTGTTATTGTCCAAGTTTATGATTTACTACGCACCGCAAAACGCATCCAATTGCGGCTCTCTTGAATTGCTTTGCTTGACAAACGTCACTTGCGCTGATTGCGACTTCCCGCCCTTGTTCCCCGTTGTACCCCTCTCCCGTACTATACGCAGTGGGACAGAGCTATTATCATTGAACGCCAACGAGGGTGGCCTGAAGGTTGCATGAGTGCGAAGGGTGAGCATCCGCTGGTCAAGGGTTGCTACGCTGCTCCGGGATGCAGTGCAGCACCAGCAAACAGCGGTAAACAGCACTCAGAGTCAGACATACTTATAGCGGACACATTTTTTATCGATCCAACAAAGCTGGCGACCCCCTCTCGCCGCCCTACCTCATGCGGCAGGATTACGTCGTTGTATGGCGCCAGGGTTGGCCAATTGGGGGAGGGAATGACGCAGCTGACGCATGCGCCATGCTTATGTATGTTACAAGAGGGAAGAAAAAGAGGGTGTGGGGTGGGGGATGGGGAGGTTAGGAAAATTGGAAAGCGTAAAGAAAAACATCGCGCAATGCATTTTACATAACAAAACAGCAGCTAACCGGTTCCGGCTTGCAAGAGACCGGACCGACACTACTGACTAATTTCCCATTCCCGTACTACCATATGCTATGCTATGCTATACTCACTGGCATTCATTCATGATCTCCTCCTGGCTGCGCACCTGCACCGGTGCCAGTTCCTCGACGTTCTCCTCGTAGTTGCCAAAGCATTTGGTGATTTTCTCATCGAACGTATTGACCAGATCCTCGAGACTGCCACCAAATGTTTCTGTAAAATTGTCCACATGATCGCCGCCGCCCCGCCTGTCCAGGCCATCGCCAATGCCCGCCAATCCGGCTGCCGTATCGTTTAGACCCAATTCCGTTAGATTGTGCGTATTGCAATTGGGGCTTGTGTTGCCGGCAGCCATGCCACCACCTCCGCCTCCGCCTCCTGCGCCATTTTTACTGATATGCGCATCACGTACCGCATCCTCGAGCAGACGCAGCTTATCCTGCTGCTGTTGCTTGGCATTGCCATCCTTAAGATTACGATTCGAATTCAAGTTAAGATTCAGCGTATCGTTCAGCACATTCTGGCTGGAGATGAAATCACAGCCGCCCCACTCGTCTGTCTCCTCGAACTTCGCTAACGGAGCCTCGAATTTAAGCTCGGCCATTTTGGTGCCGAGGTCACGCATGGCACGCGCGGCACGCGGAGGCGCTGGACACGCAGTGGAGGAGCTGGCAAAGAAGTTGCAAGCTGCTGCGGCTGCTGCTCTGCTGGCTGGTGTTATGTGCAATTCCTTTTGATTCCTTTCTTCTATTCCTAGTTGTTTTTGTATCGCTCTCCCGCTCCAAATGGCTCGCTCACTCGCTCGCTCACTCACTCTCTCCTTTTTGTGGCACCTGTATTGAAAATTTTGCAACCCCTATTTGCAAGCGTCGCACTTGTCTAGCACACCCCACCGTCCGCTTCGGTCCACTATTTGTATTTGGATTTGTATATTATCTTTTTTCTTTGCTGTATTTTGATTTGAAATTCAAATTCGGTTTTTCACTTTTGCTTATGATATAAACAATGAAAAAAAAAAAAATGTAACAACTGATGATTTTTATATCGCTGCGTGCCTACGTTGGGCTGTATATGTCGTGCGTTAAATACTGTTTTTATTATTATTATTTTTGCTTTTGATGCGATTTAATAACGAACGCTGTACGTGCACGCAAAAGGCAAATAAAATAAACAGAGCTCGCTAACTCACTAACTGAGCACGAAACGCGCAACACGACGACAACTGCGAGACCAAAACACAACGAAAGTTTTAGCGACTCTTAGCGCGACAGTGTGACCGTATGCGGTAAGCGGCAAAAATACCAAACGCATATTGCCCAAAAATAAGAATTGGGTCACTTTTAAATTATGAAAGTAATTAATCGATAGACCTTTTTCGTGTTTTGCAATACTAAAAGAGCTGAATACAGCTGGCGGCCCATTCAAATATAAAGAGCATGCTTAGCCAACACTGTGCTTTTGAAAGCCAACAAAAAAGCTGTTTTTAACAGAAAAGATGCTAGGAACACAAAAATAAAATATATTCAGAATAGCTGCAATGCTTTTTGACTGCATTTTTCCACACATTATATAAAGTCGAGGAGTTTCGACTTTTCGCTGTGCGCTTTCTAAAAAGTTGTCCCGCTAAAGGACTTGGAAAAAAAAGCCAGCCATTTACGGGGCAAAAAGGCTAACCCGACAACTCCGTGCCCCACAGCAATAAATCACACACACATGCGAATTTGTTTATATTCAGTTTTATTACAATATAAATTAATATTTATATTTAATAATACATTATTAGAGTTCAGATCCTAACAATTTTCTTTTATACTGCATAATATCGAAGCACTCTGCCCAGGGGCATTATTATTATTATTATAATTATTTTGTCATTTCTTTTGTTTTTAACATGTTTGTCGTTTCTTCCTGTTTTATTAGCGTTCGGGTCAAAAAATATGGTTAATAATATATATATTTATATTTATATAGTATGTACGTAGTAAATAGGACTTGTTGCCCTCGCTTTCTCTGTGGGGGGATTATATTATCGTTTTAGTGCTCTCGAGAAATGCAATAATCAATAACGGAATAGTTAAACATTTTCGGATTGGTTAAATATCTTATTAATAGAGAGAGAAGCGAATGCACGCACGGCGTCTGTGTCTGTGTGTCTCTGTGTGTGTGTGCGTGTGCACTAACTACATATAAGGCTAAGCTACAACATTATTCTCTTGCGATTTGGGAGCACAGATTTTGCATTCTTATAAGCCAAGTTAATCCCATATTCATATTCGTTTTTAGTAATTGTTTGTCTTTGCGTTGTGTGTGTGTGTGTTCGTGTGTTTGTTAGTCAAGAATTAAAAGTAAAATAAATATTAGTATGTAAATTATCAGCTAAAAGAAATGCAAAGAAAACAAATCTCAAAAATCTCAACTGCATCAAAAGTTCACTTAAATATAATACACAAAAAAAAAAAAAAAACACAATGTGAGGATAAATAAAAGTTCAATTGGAAAATTGGCGAAAACTTAATTCATTCCGCGCCCGTGGATGAGAGAGACAGAGATAGGAGAGAGGGGGGGAAATACAGTAATACAAAATTAAAATGTATAAAATATGATAACTTAATTATTATTAATATTATTATTATTATGCGAAATGTTTTGTTTTAGATATTTATTAATAAACATATTATTCTGGTTGTATATATATGTATATGTACCTTCATTGGTTTTTTATTTAGTTTTCCTATATTTTAACTCTCCACAAAAAACCCGAATTTGCATTATAATTATAAGGAAACTGTTATTTAGCAATAATATAGATTCATTTTGATGCGAATATTATATACAGCCTGTTTAAAATTATGCTAAAGTTTAAGGTAATACTTAACATATTACGGGAATTCCAATGTGTGGCACGCCATCTCGGGGGCAATCAAAATTATATATAATATTTATATAGATGTTTATAGTATATCGCATAAAAATTGAACGTAAACAGAATCAAGGAATCTCAATAAAACGTTAATTGAATCTTTAACCTTTAGCATAATTTTACACATGAATTTATTTTTGATGAATAAAAACTGTATTTAATTTGTATAAATATTATTATGCGCGCCAAAAATGAATCTATATTATTGCTAAATTACATTTTTCTCATTTATCACAATGCAAATATTGTAGATCCTTCAGTTATTTTGTGGAAAGTAAAAACAGCGGTTAAATTATAGTGCAGAATGTTCTTCTTGCTGTTGATGATGATGAAAGATGTTGTTGTTGGTGTTGGTGTTAGTGGTTGCGGTTTAGGTGTGTCTTTTGTTGTTGTGTGTTTTGTGTGTGTTTTGTGTGCTTAGCGCTTATTGTTAGCCGGCTTAAAATTGCACGACAACATCTCCTCCTTGGCCAATTTGGTGCGATATTCGGTCATCATGTCGCGACATTGTATAGCAATATCTAATAGCGTTGAGAACATCGTCTCGCCCCGTTTGCAATACTCATCCTGATCATAATCAACATAATTGGTTAGATTGTACAATGCCTTCGATTCGTTGAGGAAATTCTCCAGCGTCGAATTGACACTACGATGGTATTCGACAACCATTTCCTCGGTCTGTTGTAAATCATCGATTGCCTGATGCTGCACAATCAGCTCCGCTGACATGTTGTGTTCCTGGAACAAAGGGGGGGAAAAGCTCATTAGTTGCAAGTGGTAAGTAAGAAAGGATTAGCACACTTACGTCCAGCGAATTAAGCATTGCCAAATCCATGTTGCCGGCATTTCCGTTTTTGCTATTATTATTGTTATTGTTATGGCCGCGCTGCAGCGATTGTTGATGATGTAGATGATGCGAGGACATGCCCACGCCGCCCTGTTGATGATGATAATGCTGCTGCTGCTGCTGCTGGTCGTCCAGCTCTTCCTCCTCCTCCTCCCCCTCTTCCTCATCGATCATGCCGGCTTGTTCACCATCGCCAGGACCAATTTCCATGATATCCCTTACGACCAGCTCCTTAACACGATCAGCATAGCGTAGCGTATTCAATGTATGCTCACAACTGCTCAATCCCGGCGATATCATGGCTATCATGCAGGTTTTGCTCTTCTCACCAATAAACGAATCGCGCAACACTTGCGTCAACTTGGACACTCGGAATGGCAAATGTGCCGATTGTTTGCCCATCGATTGTTTACCCAACGCCCGAATGCATTCCTTGAGTGCCAGCAGCGATTTATTGATTTCGGCACCCTCCATGCGTGTCTGCCTGTCCGCCGATGAGGTATCTACACCGCGCTCATTGCCCGCCAAATCAATGAACGAGAATTTACCATGGATTTTGCTACTTCCCATAGGACGTAATACAATTTGGAATACTGCATGGGAACGCGATGAGTTTGCATTTGCCGATGTTTGACCCGATGTTCGCGCCGCATTGCCATGCTGGATGAGTTTCAGTACCTCCTCGACGCTATCGACCACTTTCTCGGTGAGGCCAACAACCTGTACCTGTTGCTTGCCATCCTCCAGTACGCGTAGCTTCTGCTTATCGGCCAACAAGTCGAATACCTGATAGGGTTACAGAGAGACAAAGCGAGAGATTAGCTGTAGGGCAAAGCTACTGTTTGATCGATCGATTCGATTTCGACTCCGACTTACCTTACCGCTGTAGATTTCGAAAAAGCTGGCCGATACGACCAGATTGAGGGAACGATAACGTGTACCGTTGAGCGTGGCAAACACATCGTTGGCGGCCATCGCATAGATGCCGTTCTTGCAATCCTGCACCTTGCCATTGAACTCACCACCCATGGTGTGCGTCTTGCCCGATCCAGTCTGGCCGTATGCAAAGCATGTGGCCATGCCGCCCTCGAAGATGGTCTTCACCAGCGGCTTAGCCGAGTACCTAGGGGTAGGAGAAGGATGGACAATCATAAGTTTCAGTTAAAACAATCTTCCCTTTTCAACCTAATCGCTGGAAGTGATCTTTGGGTGCATTCCTTAAGCTTGGTCGTAGTACCTATGATGTTCACTCTCTACACTAATCTACCTAATCATACTCTTCTTCCCCACTATAACTCTCGCTTTATCAGCTCATCTCAAGCTTCTTCTCAAGCTTCTTCCTTTACTTATACAAATCATGACAATAGAAACGCTATCTGAACAAAGATAGACAATCAAAATCTTCGCTAGCAATTGTCTTTAATCTAATCAATAGCATTATCACATGTCTCATGGAGTACGAAGTGCCCTCTTATATGTCTTTATATATCATAATAATGTATTATAATTCAATATACTTTTTAGAGCCATTTGCTGCCAATTCGTTTGGTTTCCACTTTGTGGTCTCGGTTAGGTTATTAAAAGCAACAGCAGCTGCAGTGTGTGGCGAAGCTGATGGGGAGGAGGGCAAAGAGAATGAGGGAGCGAGAGAGCGACAGAGAAAGGGAGGTGTTGGCTGCTTATCACAATGATGATTAGGTTTCACCGTTACCTAAGTACGTGGCGTAGCAGTTTTTTTATGCCATTGACTCATGGCAAAATCTACCGGAAGGAAGGCTAAAAAACACACATAGAGAGAGACAGAGAGAGAGAGAGTAGAAGAAAGCAGGGAGGGCGGGAGGAGTGGCAGACGGCATTCAAAAGCCCCCCCAAAAAAAAAAACACTTGTTCATAATTCCCGACTGCCTCACTCGACTCGATTAATAATTTCTTCCCGCAATGCGATGACAAATAAATATGCCAAACAATGACGTCGTCACCCGCCGATCGACGGTTACTTTTCGAAAGATTCTGAGAACGTTGCTAGAAGAAGAAGTGCAAAACAAAAAATAAGAAAAATAAACAATTTTTCGTTGGTTCTTTTTAGAGAGAGTTCAATAAGAAATCAAAGCTGGACTCGGGGCAAGTTCATTGAGGCGAACACACACACACACGCAGAGAAAGAGAGAAAATGAAACAAAACGAGACGAGAACACAAAACGAACAAGTCAAGAGACAGGCAGACAGACAGACAGACAGAGAGACGGACAACTTTTGTGTTTAGTCATACAACGAAACTTGGCTATTTCGGGAGCGAACGAACGCTTTGAGTTTGCGCGCCTCCAAGCCAAATGTGTGTGTGCGGTGTGTGTGTGTGTGTGTGTGTGTGTGCCCGAGAGTGTGAGTCAGTTGCTGCTGCGCTGAGCGCAACTTCGCGTTTGTGTGTGTGTGTGTGTGTGTGTGTCGGTCGCCAACGCAACAACAACAACAAGTTGAAGCAGACAAGGCGCACAGCTGTTTACTTGATTTGTGTCTGAAAGAGAAGGAAGTAGCAGGCAGACCCCAACCAAGATCGATGTGAAAGAACAGAAAATTAACGATCTAAACAATTTTGAAATTTCGCTATAGCGTTGAAGGCGTTTGGGACTTGGATCGCAGTTCAAGAATGCCAGCTGGAAAGGCTTCTCATTCATGATTCTTAACCCTCGTCAACGTAATCCCATAACTTCCTAGCACCACCTAATCCTCTCGTATTGTCACTAGATCGTAGATTTCCCTGATCTTCACAACACTGTTGATCTACCAGATCTAGCTATATCTATCTAGCCAGATTAACTCACCTGTAAACCATTGCATTATCGCACGTATCATTGAACGCATAGTCGAAACGAAATTTGTGATTCTCGAGAAACTTCGTCAGATCAACCTTGTTGCGCGGCTCGTGCACCAATAGCGTATCCTTGCGCGGCACGGATATAACATCGATCTCCTTCCTCGCAAGCTCCTTGCGACTCAATGGACGCTTGCGCACACACACCGTTATCTGATGATCATCGCCTGCCTGACCATCGATAAGGGGTATGAATTCAAGCATACTTTGATATTCGCGTATCATTTGCGCCGTCTCCCAATTGGGATTACCAGGATCCTGATTCATAAGCGCCACCTTCTCCTCTTTGATTTCAGCCTGACGTGCTCGTCGCTTCTCACGATTCTCCTTCAATCGTTCCACCTCCTTGAGTGCATGCGACCGACGTGAGCTGCTCACATTTGCTGTCGAGTTATTTGAGTTATTTGTTGACGCTGTCGATGCTCCTCCTGCACCTCCTGCTGCGGATGCCGCTGCCGCTGCGGCTGCTGCTGCTGCTGCTGTGGTTGTTGTTGTTGTCATTGAGATGCCATCGCCACGACCATTTGCCCGATCACTGTTCACATTGTTGCTGGCGGAGGTGATGCGTGTGTGTGCATTGCTATTTACTTGCGTATACCTCGGTCGCAGCATGCCGGTACTGGCTCCACCACCGATGCCGCCAGCGTTAGCCGCCGTTATGTTGCCATAACTTTGACTATTGCCCAATTGATTGCCGCTCGATTGGCTGTTTTGCTCGTTGATTTTGTGCAGCTGATTGGAGCCCAGGGTTAGGCGGGCGGTAAGGCTGGCACCACCACCACCACCACCTCCACCGCCGCCGCCGCCGCCTCCTCCGGCCCCAATTGACGATTGTGTAGGATTACGTGATAGATTATTGGGTACCGTTGCCTGTTTCTTTGGCTCGGGAGCTGATGAATGCTGGCTCTGAGTGTCGGCATAGGCTTGCGTTAACTCTGGATTTAACGGGAGTAGAGCATCCAGTTCCACCTCCTTGCCCTTGGTCTCGCCGCGCTCGTACCACTCGACGGTGATGCATTGGCCAGACTGATTCACTTTCGAGACAACAGCTCCATGAACCCGGCCATCGGTGCGTTTGATTTTAACACTCTGTCCGATGCTGATCATTTCCATTATGTGGTTTCAATTTTAAATCCGGGCGCGCTCTTTAAACTATGCGTTCTTCTCTCTTCTCTCGTCTTTGTTTTGCTTCGTTTTTTTTTTTTTTTTTTTTGTTTTTTTTTTTATTTGTTTTTGGTGTTGTTGCTATCCACAGACAATGGTGAAGATCCTGACTGTCGCTATCTCCGTGTCACTCTCACCCTCTCTCTCTCCGGTTCTCTTTCTCTTTTTTTTGTATTATTCTTCAGCGTGTATTGCAATTCCGCCTTCCGTTCGAACGGGCCAGCTGCTTGGTTACATGTGCCAAACTCTGTTTTAAGTATAAAATAATAAACAAATGAATTTGTCTGTATGGTAACCGCACACACACGCACACATATATGGTATTGCATGTGTGTGCGTGTGTGCGCGCACAAATATAGCAAATTATCAAGTTGAGCTGTTGCAGGTCGCGCGCTAGTTGCAGCCCAGTTGCCGCTTACTCACTTCACATACAACACCAACTCTCTGGTTGGTTTCCAACAACAACGGCAACGGCAACGACAACAACAAAAACAATAAACTTTAACAAAAACAAAATATATATAAAAGCGAGACAACAACACACTGAAAAATGGCTGCGCTCACTGAGTAACGGCTGTTTCAGCTTTGACTTCGACTGCGGCTGCTGCTGCTTGCTGCTTACTGCTTACTGGTGCTGGTGTTGTTGTTGCCGCTGCTAAGGAATGGCGACGACTGCTCTGGCTTTGGCTTCTTCTATGTCGAGGTCGCAAAAATACACCGCGTCTCTGCGTGCGAGTATGCGACTGTGTGTGTGTGTGTGTGTGCGTCTCGTATGCTAGTGTTGGGTGTGGAATTTACACACAATTCAAATGTTTAACTGTCACTTATTTGCGCTTATCCACTATCGATAACACGCTTTAAACATATTTATGCGTGTGAATGCGCGATTGTATATACTTAAATGTTTGTAAATTTATTTTTTTCGTTACAGAAGACAATAAAAACCGCTAACAACGATGCGGCGCCAGGTAAAAATCCAATTGTGATATGTGCGCGGTTTTTGTTTTTTGCGTGCATCAACTCGAGCGTTGTGCAACACTATTCTCATATGCGGCACATAGCGGCAGTCACACAGGCGCATAGACACACACACACACACAAACACAAGCACACGCACACACTACATACATATGGTAAACTGCACATATGCAATGTATGTATGTATGAGCATATGCATATAAGGCGTTTGTTGGTGCCAAACTAAAACAACAACTAAAAACATAAACTAATCAATGCCAGCGAGCTTTACGTTACTAATTACACAGACGCACACACACACACACACTTAAGTCAACGAATTCGCACACACACATATGCATACGTAAATATGTTCGTTACGCTTTTGTATAGGCCACAGCAGCAGCTTTACGTCATGCAATGGCTGACGACGCCAACGACAACTGCGGCTCCCACATAGAAACACACACACACGGTCACACACAGACGCATGCAGGCAGTTAAAGACAAGGCTCTCGAGTACACACAGATGTGCATATAACACGCGGAAGGAAAAGTAATTGGAAATTTTGCAAACTTCTTAAATGCTCTTATAGCGCCGCTGCCGCTGTTGCCACCGCTGCCACTGCTAGTGCTTGGCGTTGTTGCAGCCGCCCGACGACATATACAACTTTATTGTTACACGCTCACCTCGACACACTGGGTAATTTAAGCACGCACGCCGATTGCTTTGCAACTATTTAATAGCACAATCCATAAAATAACTAAAAGGGTTCTTTAATATTTTCGGATTTAATCACAACTAGATATCACAAGAGTGTGTTTGAAATAAAATGTACAAAGCGACCAGATGTCGAAACAGAGTTTTAGTTCACAGTTTGCTTCGCCATTGTTTTTTGGGGCCAGCCAGTCATGCGTTGCGTTACACAGCACTGGCACGCAACGGTGTTATCCGTTAGAATTCAATTGCAAAGAAAAACATATTTCTAAATTAATGTTCCTATTATTTATGCACAAACCTATGCCTTTTTCTAAACTCAAAATTAATTACGTACTTTCTAAATTGAAATTTATCCAGCAGTTCGACGACAAGTAATCGAATTCATAACAGCTGCTTGCTTGGATCTAGTATGTTTTGGTATTTTTTTGTGTGTTCTGCAATTGCATTTGAAGAGAGCGCAATGAAGAGAAGCGGGAGCGAAAAAAAAAACAAATGAAATATCGATACACCGATATCACAAACACTAACCCTGTGTACGTGTTTGTTTGTGGTGGTTGCAATAGATTTGTTTGTGCGTAGAAAGCGTAAATTATTGCAACGAAAAAAGTTTAATTCAACACACAACCAAAGCACTTGCAACTTGCAAACACAATTTGGTAAGTACACACTCTATTGTGCAGCGCGTATGTCAATGCTAATTGATATTTTAACTCTTTGGCATGCCGTGTATGCAGTAGCAGCAGCAGCAGCAGCAGAATGGACATCATGGACATACAAGCTGTCGAATCAAAGCTTAGTGACGTCACAGTGACACCAATACCACGCTCCCAAGTACAAAACTTTTACAACTACCAACAGCAGCGCGAACAGCGCGAGCAGCAGCCCCAAATCCAAATATCCGCGATACATCATTCGCGTGGCGGCTCCCTTGGCGGCAGCAGTAGCAGCTCCAACAATAGCAACAACAACAACAACAGCAGCGGCAGCAGCAACATGGTCGCCACAGACTATGCGACTGGAGGCAGCAGCAGCAAACGCGAACGAAACAATGCAGCACAAAGTAGCGCAGCAGCAACAGCTGCTGCCGCCGCTGCCGTTGCCGCCCTACAATATTCACCGCAATTTCTGCAGGCACAGCTGGCGCTGCTGCAGCAACAATCGAACACAACTGCCACACCGTCAGCCACATCGTCGGCGGCAGCAGCTGCGGCCGCTGCAGCCCTATCGCTGGCCAACATTGCAGCCGCCACGTCGTCAGCGTCCTCCTCGTCCAATGGCCGCAACAGCAACATGCTCAGCGGCCTGGGTAATGGCAACAGTGGCAGCAACGGCAACAATAGCGCCATTAATGTCAGCAATCTTGGCCTAAATCTCACACAATCGCAGCTCAAGTACCCGCCTCCATCCACCTCACCGGCAGTGGTGACCACACAGACATCGGCAAACATAACGACGCCGCTCACCTCCACAGCCAATCTGCCCACGGTGGGCAGCAATGCGACCGGCGGCAATGGCCTTAGCAAATATGCACAGCTTCTGGCTGTCATCGAGGAGATGGGACGCGACATACGGCCAACGTACACAGGATCGCGCAGCTCGACGGAGCGACTCAAGCGTGGCATTGTCCATGCACGCATTCTGGTGCGCGAGTGCCTCATGGAAACGGAGCGTGCGGCACGACAATGAGAGGAGGAGTGCGGCATGCCGCATTTAAAGACGTCCGACCAGGCAACCTAAGTCGTCGTAGTCGAGAGAGTTTTTCCAAGCGATGGAGCCAAGTGTAGAAGAGGAAAAAAGTTATATGATTTGTACTCAAATCCTACGATACTCTTCGATCCCTATGCTCGAGTTCGAAGAGTTATTAACTATATTAATTAACAACTTTGACAACCACAACAACAACAACAACAGCAGCAGCAGCAGCAGCAGAAGAAGTGAACAAGATGAAAGCAAAGGAACCGTCATTTTATATGTTTCTATGTTAAGACGATATGTTTAATTTTTACCATTTAAAACACGCATAATACGTACTATGTATTTGATTATTAAACAATAGCAAAATTGTATGCATTTTCCTCAGTTTTTCTTCAGTTTTCTCTCATTTACATACACGTACGTATTATTATTATTATTTCGCTGCTATCGCTACTCTACAAAACTGGCAAATCAGATTGCCGCCGGACCATAGATAAAGAATGTTTAGACTAGCTCAGGTTATACAAGTTCTATATAGCATTGTACAACACAATATATATATATATATATGTATACCATAGTATACGATTACGTGCGATTTTTTTACATATATATATCATAAATATATATATATTTATGTGCACATATACGCGCATATATATATGTGCGTTTGTATACTTTTAAGTCTAGGCTAAGTTGCACCTGCTCCATGACGCAGCCAGCCCCAGCGTCTATTTATAGATCTGTCTGCGTGTGCGTGTGTACGTGTGCTTCGATGTTGTGCCGCAGCTTCTCGATCCGTATCTGTATATAAGCTCTGAGACAGCACACAACTAGTACACCATATAGTGGATATAGTGCCGTAGCCCGTAAGCATGCAACATGTATACCGAACCAGAATCGAATAAAGACAACATTTTTTGTTTTTTGTAAAGCAAAATTCTATTCGAATCTCTGTTCAGCATGTGGGGCAACATTGTGGATAGGGCAAGCTCAGATCCTGCACCTCTTGGCAGCGTCTCACCACAGAGGGGCAACTGCAGGGAATTGGATTGGATTAACGTATGCTGGCAGCCGTCTAAGACTTACGCTTTGCTTTCGATGACATCATCGGCCAAACAGGTGGTCAGAATGCACTTGTCGGTGGTCTTGCTCTCGCCCACGCTCATCGTGCCCTGGTACTCGCAGCCAACTGCAAAGATTGCAGTTGAGTTGAGAGTTGAGGGGAATGGGTGGAGGGTGGGGGTGGGGGGTTTCCTCTACTTACCGCCCGCCACCAGCAGCGTGTGGGCGCCCAGGACCAGCAGGCATAGCACAAATGTCACAGGCTGCATCTTAGTCGAGTACTAGAACTCTAGGGAAACTTTAGGGGCTACGCTTTGGGCGAATCTAATGCAAGCAATGCGAACTGAACTGAGGCAGCCGCTCGATGGCGATGCCAACTTATAGTCAGAGGATTATCAGTGCGAACGCTTCAATCTGCTGACCTTGTACGTTTCAACAATTTCACGCTGAGTGTATCAGTGGGCGGGGTGGCAGTTAGGGGGCGGCAGGGGAGTGGTACGTAGACCCATCAAGTCGTGGCTGAACTATAACTAGGGCGAAAAAGTATTTACGTATGCTGTATACTATCAGGCTTGATCTGTCCTCTCTCTCTCCCTATCTGACTATCTCTCTCTTTCCCTGTCTCTCTCCCCCCTCTTCACTATCTCTTTCGCTCTCTCTTGAGCGCCCTCTCTCCCTCCTTCTTCCTCTCTTCAATTCCGATTTACGATTGAGTTTGATTTATAGCAAAGGGCTCAGGTTTATTTATGGCAAAACTGGCAAATTGTTAGCGGTTTTTAGCGGTTTTTTTATGCAGTAATCTATAGATCTGTGTTCCACTCAGTTGGGGCAAATACGTTCGGCACAGCAGTCCGGATGGGGCAGCGAATAATCGTTGGGCGTAAAGTAGCAACCGTTGGCCAACTGCATGCGATCGCAGCTGAAAAGAACAGATTGATCAGTTAAATAACGCAGCTATAACTGAACACTTACTGCCTGATCATAAGCACATAATCCTCCCGGCAATAGATCTGCGCACAAAAGTCCAACTGATTCACCGGAAAGATCGTCTCATTGCGCGGCACCGCCAGCTGCAGCTCCTCGTAGTAACAATGATGGGGCAGAGCTAAGAAGAGAGAGAGAGTTAGAAGTTATAGTCCTTATGCTAGATATAGCTTCCTACTGGCATGTTGTGTATTTCCACGATACTGTATGCTAAAGCCTAGCACCATCGTAGACATCGAAAGTAGTAGCAGCGCCAGCAGAATCTTCATTGTGAGTTTCGTGTTCCGTTTTGCATCGATGGGAGGGAACTGTTCTGGCTTATAAGGCACACTACCGAATTATCAGCGAAATTGCGACGCTCTACTACATACTATATGTGTGTGTGTGTGTACCATATACAAAAATAAATATAGTCATTAAATATTGGGTTTTTTTTATTGTCAGTTCTGTCTTCGTTTCGGGCGCAACTTGACGCTTTATCTCATCGTATTGCTCTGACAATTTGTAGTACTTGTATAGCATACAAGCTGCTAGTTCCCATGAGACCCTTAACGATAATAGTATAGCATAATTTATATAGATCATAATAACAATTTGTCTAGCCTAATAGTTCCTTAGTTAGCTGACAAGATTTGATCTGCATCGAAGTTAAAAACAAGAAAGAAAAGCTACCTTCGACACGCCGAAGGTCTTAGAACTTTGCAGTTAACCACATATTAAATCGGCCGATAGGTTCTATGGTAGCTTAATGATATATTTGTCCGATTTTAACAAAACTTGCTTAGCACTTAATGGACATATGTAATTAGGCATATATCAGGAAAGTTTCACAGCGATATCTTAAAAAATGACTAAAGTCTGCCGATAGGTTCTATGGCAGCTATACGATATATCGGTCTAATTTCGTTCAGATTTCGACAGCCTTTTAAGGGCATACTAAGACATATATCGGACAAGTTTCATAGCGATATCTTAAAAACTAACAAAATTCAACCGATAGGTTCTATGGCAGCTATACGATATATCGGTCTAATTTCGTTCAGATTTCAACAGCCTTTTAAGGGTATACTAAGACATATATCGGACAAGTTTCATAGCAATATCTTAAAAAATAACAAAATTCAACCGATAGGTTCTATGGCAGCTATACGATATATCGTTCTAATTTCGTTCAGATTTCAACAGCCTTTTTAGGGCATACTAAGACATATATCGGAAAAGTTTCATAGCGATATCTTCGAAAATTACAAAATTCGGCCGATAGATTCTATGGTAGCTATACGATATATCGGTTCGAACCGACTCGTTCTGACTTATTTACAGCGTGCAGCAATAAGAAACATGTATACCAAGTTTCATCAAGATAGCTCTAAAACTGAGTGACTAATTTGCGTTGCAACAGACGAACGGACAGGCGGACAGACGGACATGGCTAGTTCGACTTCCCGGAGATGTCTCCCAAGCTGCGTTGCAAACTTCTGGCCAAAATTAACATACCATCTGTATTGGCGTAAACCAAACTAGATTTGATAGTATCCTAACTATATAAGCAGCTCAAACTATCTGCTATAAACGGTATAAGCTCCACTTCGTCATCACGTTGCCTTCACAGCCATTGTTCATTGCGCTATGCACTTCCGTTTGCTTTGCTGATCCCTTCAAGATCTGCCAAGTTTGCACTTGTTAATTCCCGACAATTTGGTTTCTTGAGATTCGCAAAGGTCTTGTTGGCTTTTTTTTTCTGTTGAAGCTCGTTGATTATTGTCGTTGCGGGGCAACCTTGCCACCGTTTTGTGAACCGGCTCGATGGCAGTGTTGTCAGTTTAGCGGTTTTCAAGCTAAAATTTGAAAAATGTTTTAAATTGCTTTAGCTAAGCTTAGTTGAGTTTTTCTAGGAAAATTTGAGCATTTTTGTAATTAGCCTTTTTCTAGCTAAAACTGGTACTCCGAACTGACAACGCCCCCGCGTCCTTGCACTCTCGCTTTCGGGCTCAGCTGGTGGTTAAGGCAGGGAGGGGGCTAGGCAAGGGGGGAGCGGGGGAGGGGGTGGCAATTGTAGATGGGGTTTAATTAAGTCAAGCCAGAGCTAAGTCAAACAAAAGTCGCGACGCACATGCCCCATTTACAGATACAGATACAGATACACGAACTTGTGGATACAGTGACAGAGACAGAGACAGCGAGACAATGTTTATTATTAATTTTATATAAAAGCAACAACAATTAATTGTAATCAAGTCAGTCGCACGTTCGACGCTCGCGCTAAAAGTTGCAAAATTAACATAAAGTTTCAATCGATTTAGCCCAAGTCATACTAGACTATATATTTAGATACATATCTACTAGATACAATGATAATTCCACTGCGTGCTGCTGCGGGCTACGGATACGGAGTGCCAATGTTGTTGCTGCTGGCGCTTTGCTGCGTCGGCGCCTATGCGGATCTTGGCTATCGGGCCAATGCAGTGCATCCAGGTGCGGAGGGAGACCGAAGTACATACATATATATCGTGTATATTAACCCTTTTGCAGACTATCCCGGCCAGTGCTACTACGAGGAACTGCGTCAGGCCATACCCAAGTTGCAGTCGTACAAGCCCATCAATCGCGAGGGACACTGCAAGTCCATCTATTGCCGCCCCGATTTTGTGCTGGAGATTGGCTAGTAGGCACACAAGACTTGCTATAAACATCGCAAATATACTATATATATATCTATTCTTGCTTCTCTCAGCTGTGGTCGCCATAATCTGGTGCCCACCAAGAATTGTCGCATCGATTCCGATATGCGTCGCACCTTTCCGCAATGCTGCCCCAAGCTAGTTTGCCAGGAGCCCGAGACGAACGATATCTAGCCTTAAGTTTTATAGCAACTCATAATTATGGCATATATGTATATTTATTCCTATAAAATGAAATATTTCCTTAATAAACAACTTACCTTTATAATATACAAACCTTTATGCTATAAACAGCTGTCACATGTGCTATAAATCGGTGGAAAAAGCACAATATCTCCACTTGCTATACAATTGACAATGGAATACTTTTAGAGTACCTGTATTCGGAAACGTTTTTATAATTCGACTAAAGATACTCTTTAAGTTTTCCAAATTAGTTTGCTATAAAACTATTCCGATATTTTTTAGAAAACACAATTGCGACTGAGTGCCCGAACTCAAGTCGAAGTTGGGAATTGTAATTATATGATGGCCAAAAAAGAAAAAAAGTACAGCGAGCTACTATTCCTTATATAGCCGCTATAAACTGTCATATACCCTGCCGATTATTCTATTTCTTCATTATTTCAGCTATAATTTTGTTAATTCGGCATCTATACAATATATTTGTCCGATTTTAAGAAAACTTGCATAGCATTTAATGGACGTACTTAGACATATATTAGAAAAGTTTCACAGCGATATCTTGAGAAATGATTAAAGTCGGCCGATAGGTTCTATGGCACCTATACGATATATGGGCCTAATTTCGTTCAAATCTCGACAGCCTTTTAAGGGCATACTAAGACATATATCGGAAAAGTTTCATAGCGATATCTTAAAAAATAACAAAATTCGACCGATAGATTCTATGGCAGCTATACGATATATCGGTCTAATTTCGTTCAGATTTCGACAGCCTTTTAAGGGCATACTAAGACATATATCGAAAAAGTTTCATAGCGTTATCTTAAAAAATAACTAAATTCAACCGATAGGTTCTATGGTAGCTATACGATATATCGGTCTAATTTCGTTCAGATTTCGACAGCCTTTTAAGGGCATACTAAGACATATATCGGAAAAGTTTCATAGCGATATCTTAAAAAATAACAAAATTCGCCCGATAGATTCTATGGCAGCTATACGATATATCGGTCCGATCCGACTCGTTCCGACTTATTTACAGCGTGCAGCATTAAGAAACATATATACCAAGTTTCATCAAGATATCACTAAAACTGAGAGACTAGTTAGCATTGCAACAGACGAACGGACAGGCGGACAGACGGACATGGCTAGTTCGACTTCCCGGAGATATCTCCCAAGCTGCGTTGCAAACTTCTGGCCAAAATGAATTTACCAACTGCAATTTTATAGCATTGCCAATGCCAATTTTCATACAAATTTTAACCGCTATAACTTTGCTATAACAAAAGTTTTTATAGCAGCATCTCATGCTCAACATTATCTCTAGCTATATGTCTTAATTTCTAGTGTCGCTTTCAGTTTGAGTGGAATTGAAGTCAAGAGCCGATTATATATAACAAATACTACAGTAAGTCTACACTTCGACTCGTCTGCACTGCTATATAGCTATACTATATAGTACAACCCGCAAAGGGGACTACTAGTAGTATAAGGTTTCTGGAGCAACAACTTGACAATGACGCCGGCAATTGATGTGCCTTGATGCAATTAAGTTAATCAGAGTTGCCCATCCTCCCCTCCTCGCACAATAGAACAATTTGTAAGTGTACGATGTATAACAGTTAGGGCGGCTACCGAGCTAAATGCCTCGGGCAATTATGCAATTAAAAACGAGAATTATGCCACAAACTGAGCGAAATGGCAAGAGGGAAATTCTACACAAAGAGAGAGACTAAGCGAACAAGTGAGCGAAAGAGAGAGAGAGACAGCGAGGCGGCTAATGATTTGAATTGCAAATTCGCTTGGAGAACTGATAAATCTGAGGCTATAAATGGCAAACTGGTCGAGTCCAACGATTTCAGTCGCACTGTCCACAAATTCCCGCAAAGATGATGCGCAACTTGTCAACGCTGCTGCCGCTGCTGCTGCCGGTGCTAATGATGACAATGACGCTGCTACCGTCCAGCGAGGCTGGTAAGAGTTGCCGGAAGATACGCCGCGAGTAACTTCAACTTCAACTTGAACTTGAACTGCAATTGCAGCTAGCGAGCCTGTCTGCACATATCGCAATGCGGAGGATGAGACAATATTCCTTAAGTATTTGCCGCTGCTAAAGAAGGGTCAGGATTATGTGGACTTTGGCCAGGATGGCAAGTGCCTGAAGCGTGCCATCTGCACCGATACGTTCAAGACCATAGTCGAGGAGTAAGTGACATCCAATATATGTATATATATTCTCCAACTCTCTCTCTCTCTCGTCTGCTGCAGTTGCTCGCAGCACAAGGTGAACTGCGCAAACAAACAGCGCTACACGGGCGTCTTTCCCGCCTGCTGCATCAAGTGTTCCTAGAGGCGCCACGCAGTATCGTATCACTCATAATATGCAATATCTAATATACTATCTGTATATGTATATTTCTATAGTGTTTAGCCACAGTGTGAAATGAATAACAAGCGATATATCTTCGTATTCCACATTCATAATTTTTCATTCTCTTTACGTTTCTTTCGTGTATTTTTCTCTTTCTTTCTTTCATTTTAATAGCTTAGTATATTTATTTTGTGTGTGTAATTTCTCTCTTTACATTGTTTCGTGCCTGAATCGTGTTGTTGTTGTTGTTGTTGTCCATACTCCATAATTTCTTTATAGCTGCTTCTCTCTATATATCGCATTTTCCAAATTTCAACTCAACGCTACAAAACAAAAGGGGCTGGTAAAAAATATATGTAGGAATTACGTTAACATAACTAAATAATATGGGGATGGGGGAGGGGGATTGGGGGGTTTGGATCCGGCTGCTTAACGTGTATGTTTCATGTTGCTTGAATTTGAGTGTGTGTGTGTTATTTTGTTTCCTTTTTCTTTTTCATTTCTTTTATTTAACTGTAGCTTCTCTCTTTTCTTGTGTTATTTTATGCTGTCGTTAACTAATGCTTAAAGATCCTCATCCTCATCGGGCAAGGCGGTCGCCTGCGCCTCCTGCAAATCGCGCTCGATTTGAATCTGCCAGTCTTTGTCCATTTTGACTTCCGGTGGCAGAAGCGCTGGCATTGCCACAAACTCTAGATTCGGATCGCCAACCAGTTTGCGGGCCAGCCAGAGGAATGGTTTCTCGAAGTTGTAGTTCGACTTGGCAGAGATGTCATAGTACTGCGGCGGAGGGAAATACGAGGGAAAATGATTAGAAAATTGTAAACGAAAATTGCAATGCAGCAGAAAGTGAAACAAACTTAGAGAGAGTAGAGAAGCGAGGAAGACAAAATCGATCAATCTATCTATATTTATCGCATATCGATTTTCTCTCGCTCCTTGTCTAATTCGTTCTGCTCTCTCTCTCTCTCGTTTTCACGCTTTCATCGCGCTCCTTTGCTCACCTGCAAGTTCTTCTTTCGGTGGAACACAATGCTTTTGGCCTTGACCTTACGATCCTTAATGTCCACTTTATTGCCGCACAGCACAATGGGTATATTCTCGCAGACACGGACCAAATCACGATGCCAATTGGGCACATTCTTGTAGGTGACACGCGACGTCACATCGAACATGATGACAGCGCATTGACCCTGAATATAATAACCATCACGCAAACCACCGAATTTCTCCTGTCCAGCTGTATCCCAGACATTGAAACGGATTGCGCCACGATTGGTGTGAAAGATCAACGGATGCACCTCGACACCCAGTGTGGCAACGTATTTCTTCTCAAATTCACCGGTCATGTGACGTTTGACGAAAGTTGTCTTGCCAGTGCCACCATCGCCGACCAGCACGCACTTGAATGTGGGCATATCCTGTCCTTCCTGAGCCATGATAATATTGCTGCCTGATTGCCTTCTACGTGCCTCTCGAGCAGATACGTTTCAATTAAACAAAAAAAAAAATAAACAAACAAACGCCGGACTCTGTGCGCCTCAAAGAGTTCTTGTTGCTTGCTTTGCGCGTTGTTCCTGTGTTCCTTCTTCTTTTTTGTTTTGTTGTTGCTGAGCTGCTGCTGCTGTTGTTCTTTCCGCTGCTGCTGTTGTTGTTGCTGCTGTCGCAAAGAGAATAGCACACTGAGTTTCAGTTTAACTTTAAAAAAATTATATATATATATATCTTCTGCATGCGTGTTGCGCGTGCGACAGTCACGTTGCGTATGCGAGTGCGACAGGCGAGCGCATCGAGCTCAAAGACAATTTCAATGCGCGCGAAAGGACACCAACAGCTGTTTCTATTTTTGCCCCGCTGTCACCAAGCCGCGACGGCCTACCCTCTCTCTAATGCTCAAAGAGAGCGAGAGCGAAAGGGGGGGTTGTGAACTGCAAGAGCGTCCCGCAGAGCGCAATCAAACTGCAGCAGCTGCTGTGCTGCGTGCGTATGTTGTGTGTGTGCGTGTGTGTGTGTCACTCTCTCTCTCCCTGGCTGCACGTGTATGTGCGAGTGAGCAGGCAGGTAGCATGCAATGATGCCGTGAGAGAAGGCTGTCGCAATTGTTGTTGTTATTGTTGTTCTTGTCGCCGTCTTTATGTAAGTAATAGAATGATACTGGCAAATGTAAAAAAAAAACAATAGCAACAATTGCAGGCACATATGTAAACACACATATTTTGCAACTAGAATTCATATTTGTTTTTAATTACAATGCAAGCCATGCAATTTACTGCGCTTGTCTGCCGATATATGTAATTTGAAAATTGCCCGCCAAATTAACAATAAAATCAGCTGAGAGAATGCACGGAAAACACATACTTAAACAAATGTTAATGCCGATTTCAATAAAATATTTATTCTCTCAGCTCAGCTCGAGTTATCCCAACTTATTCATCTTTCTGCGAAAACAAAGTGATCATTTCAGCAGAAAAACCAAAACATAGCAAACACCAACAAATGTTTTGCACAAGTTATTGAAATGCGATGGCTTTTTCAACCACACTGAATCAGCCATGCTTAAGAGCAGCACGATATTATGAGAAAGCAGCAGCAACCCTACGAGTGCGAGCGAGCTGGCGAACAATGAAACGCGGCTGCTGCTGCATCAGACGCGGCCAAAGCGCGCCAAAACGTAAGCCGGCTCAACAAACAAGACTGTATTGAGCCCAAGTGCAATTGCAGCGTTGATATTCTCGTGAATAGCAGAGAAAACCACTTTGCAAGTTAAATATTATTAAACAAAATCGACTGGCAAATTCTAACGCATTGCATGGCACAGACAAACACACACGCACACACACACACGCGTAGGCAAATACATATGTATGCATACGTATAAACGCAAAAATTGCCAAAGAAACACACATACGTACGCATACCAAACACACACACACACACACATACATACACACTGAAATGCCAATACACGCGCCAGCCAGTGCTGAAACATGACGCAAAATCTTTTTTTCCTCAACTGCAGCAAACCATGTCATGTATAACCTCACATATTTAATTGCAAGTTTGTGGGCGCAGTTTATAATATTCCCTAATGCAAATTGCGCAAAATACTAACAATTTTCATTGGCTTGAAGTTAACAATAGTCTATGCAGCTATTTTAGTTGGCATGAGCCGAAAATCAGCAAATGTTTGCGCTAACACGCGGCATCGGCAGCACAAATAGTGCGACGCCGGCCTTTGGCCGTCTGTTAAAAACGCTCATGGAAACAACAGTTGCTTCGGTTTGTTGGCGAAGAGAATGCAGCGCAGATGGCCTCGAAATTGTACGCATTTCAGAACCTCAACTGGGACAGAGACAAGACCACAAGGTACCCAAATCAGACCACCCACCATTAGCCATAGCCGAAAAGCGACGCCGTCGCCATCGCCGTCGCCGCCTCAGATGTCGTCGTTGTCGTCACAGTCACTGTCACCGTCACCGTCATCGCAAATTTCACAACTTACAGACTGTTGTGGGCAAGCAAATTTTTGTGTATACAAAACTTTGGTTTTTACTTACATGCTGGCTTTGTTTTTGTTTGAACAATTAGCGAGAGCACACAGACTAAATGTTTCTTTCAACAGCACGGACACAGAAATGACCACAGTATTGGGTATCGCTCAGTAAGTATTGCGAGGCACAGCAACTTCACGAGGGCTGTATTTTCACTTCACAAGTAATAGGGCTATCGATATTATTCCGATATGCCGTCAATCTGATGGGATGCTTTCGATAGCTGAAGCAATGTTTTGGTATTTTATTTTTTTTTTTTTTTGTAAATCGATTTGCCACCGCTCTGGTATGCTCTATGATGATAAATCGAAATATCGATAGTGCTGCTAGTGTTTCACATCGTTGAACAATATCGATACGTTTGCTTCGTTTTCATGTTTTGTTAACATCACTAAATTGTACGGTTCCTCCATAATAATCAATTGGACTGTTATCAATTAAAACCAACATTAAATTGTTAAATAAAATATACTCAGCTGCAAAGATGTCGACACGTCGCCAGGCCATCACATTGTATCGCAATTTGTTGCGTGAATCCGAAAAGTTGCCCTCCTATAATTTCAGGTAAATGCCCTCAGCCATTGTGAAATAACAGCAGATAATTGCTGAAAGTTAACACATGCCTCTTCGAATGTTCTATTGTGCAGAATGTATGCAGCACGTAAGATACGCGACACATTTCGGGCCAATAAGATGATAAATGATTTTAAGGAAATTGACCGTCAAGTTGCCAGTGCCAAAGAGAGTTTGGAATTGATACGCCGACAGGTGAGTGAACGGTTAATCAGCTGTACGCGCGTTGCATACAAATGTGCATGCCCATACATATGTATATGTAACTGTAAATATGCACATGTATGCATGTGCGTTTGTCTGTGTACCGCGTGCTTGTTTTGACAGGTCGGGCCATTGCCTAATTGTTATCGCATCGACCTAGTCGCTTCGACGTCAACTCTGGCGATTGCGATAATATCAACAACAACAACAATAACAGCGTCTCATTTTCTCACTCTCTTTAACCCAGGTAATTATCGGACATCTTTACACGACGGACAAGCTGGTTATCGAGCAGAAAAAGACACTGCGGCCATCCGATGACTGAGGGGCCTGGCCTTGTTCAGCACAAGACACACAAGACACAACATACACCAACAATACCACCACAGCACACCAAACACATACCAAGGCAGGCACTTATGGCACCTGGACAATAGCCGGCGCGGGCGGCCTAAAACTCGAAAGACTCGTTATAATTGAATGTTGCTTTTTTTTTGTCGCCGTTAGTTGCGTCGTTTCATTTGCAAGTCGAGAACACAAGGAAGAAGAATCGATCTGTAGTTTGTAGTAGCGCATAACACCAATTTAATAATGAATATATACTATATATGCTATATATAACATACATATATGTATAGAGTTACGTGGTATAGATTGCAATGAAACGATAAACACTCGTATTTATAAAGTTTAATTTACATATTGTATAGTTAAGTACTGCTACCCTAAAGTAAAGTACTCGGAACGAAAGAAGACACAACGAATCTATGACATGGAGGAGTATACAAATGTGTGTATGTATGTATGTGGAATGCATGTTGTGAGGCACTCTCCGATTCTGGCTGCCGGTTCAAGTCCGTCCTAGGCCTGATAGGTGCTGGCCGATACATTGCCGCCCGTTCCCGTCCAGTTGGTGTGCTGGAATTTGCCCTCCTCGCCGAGCAGTTCGTATGTGTGGGCGCCAAAGTAATCGCGTTGTGCCTGCAGCAGATTCGCCGGCAGCTTGGCCGTGCGATAGCCATCGTAGAAGCTAAGCGCTGTCGACAGTGCCGGCACTGGAATGCCCCAGCAGAAGGCATTGGCCACCACATTGCGCCACGACTCTTGGCCAGCACCGATGGCCTGCTTGAAGAAGTTGTCGAGCAACAGATTCGATAGCGTTGGCTGGCGGGTGTAGGCCTCCTTGATGTTGCCCAGAAAGACGCTGCGAATGATGCAACCGCCACGCCACATTAAAGCAATTCCACCGTAGTTCAAACTCCACTTGTTCTCCTTAGCCGCCTCGCGCATCAGCATGAATCCCTGGGCATAGCTGACAATCTTGGCGCAGTAGAGCGCATTCTTAATATCGACCAAAAACTTGTTAATGTCTGTGATGCGTGGCTTGCAGCTGGGTCCCTTGAGCACGCTGCTCGCCTGCACACGCTCATCCTTGAGCGCCGACAGGCAGCGGGAGAAGACCGCCTCGCCGATTAGCGTCACAGGCACGCCGTATTGCAGTGCAGCGATGGCGGTCCACTTGCCGGTGCCCTTCTGGCCGGCGGTATCACGTATACGCTCCAGCAGGTAACCCTTCTGATCCTTGTACTTGAGTATATCACGGGTGATTTCAATAAGGAATGAGTCCAGCTCGCCGTTGTTCCACTCGCCAAACACATCGGACATTTGTGGTGGCGTTAGGCCCAGCGTTTGCAGGATCTGATAGGCCTCACAGATCAACTGCATGTCGCCGTATTCGATGCCATTGTGCACCATCTTCACAAAGTGTCCTGCACCGCCATCGCCAACCCATTCGCAGCATGGTTCGCCGTCGGCTTTGGCGCAAATTGCCTGGAAAATTGGCTTGATCAGTGGCCAGGCATCGGCATGTCCGCCGGGCATCAGAGAGGGTCCATGGCGTGCACCCTCCTCGCCACCACTCACGCCGGAGCCCACATATAGCAGACCCTTGGCGGCCAGTTCGTCACAGCGACGCGATGTATCCTGATATTCTGAGTTGCCGCCATCGATGATCACATCGCCAGGCGACAGCAGCGGCACCAGCTGTGCAATAAAGTCATCCACTGCGCTGCCGGCTGTGGAGAGAAAGAGAGAGAGAGGGAGAGCGGGAAAAGACAAGGTCAATTGATTAGAAAGTCATTGCTAGAGATAGACGCGTGCCTAATGCGAGGTAATCACAGAACGTGATTTGTTCTAGCTACAAATCTAATACACTCATGCGTGCGTCTGCCTGTGTGCGTCTGCTTGTGTGTGTGTGTGTGTAAAAGCTGCACTTCAGCGTGTTAGCTGAAAGTTAAACTGACCTTCAATTAAGGTCAGCCCAAAGTCGTTACGTTTTTCTGCGGTTTAAAGAGATAACAGCAAACGAACGAAAAAAAAAAAAACACTTTGATAGCATTTGATAGCTGAACAAGGGCATACACCCTTATCGGATGCACAGATCTGCTCGACCCAAGTGCCGGGCACCTGTGCAGACTATTTGACCTACATCAAATGAATGTCAATGATTTGCTGGAACTTGTGCGCAAAATACAAAAGTTGTTTTTGCCCAATAAACGACGCTTTGAGCTGCGTATGCAGCTTAAACGATATACACAATTGGATATCGAGTAATGTCAATGATCGATAGCTAAGCAGAGCTGCCAACTGTCGTTTGAGAAAGTATTTGCATGCAGTATATATTTATGGTATTTTAATGAGCATTTTTATGTCCTGCACTTGGTGTGTGTGAGTGAAGGACAGCTATACTAAAAGCTGGCGCAACTAAGCAACAACAACGTTTAGCAATTCACTTTCATGCTCTCTCTCAGTCGCGCGCTCTCTCACGCTGTAAAGCGTGAGTGCAATTTGAACACACACACACTCACACTCACACATGCTTTGCAATTTCTGTGTGCATGACTTTGCTTTGACTTCCACACACACGCACACACAGACGATCATTCCACTCTACTATACACGCCACTCACTCCACGCCGTTACACGCTCATTCTACGATTTGCAACAACAACGACAACGACTCACCCTTGACAAGCAGCATTACTTTGCGTGGCGCTTTCAGCTTGTCGACCATGTCCTTCAATGACTCAGCGCCAATCACTTTGGTGCCTTTGGCCTCGTTGTTTAGAAAATCGTTGACCTTCGACACGGTGCGATTGTAAGCGCAGACAACAAAGCCCTTCTCGTCCATGTTGAGTATGAGATTTTGGCCCATTACGGCCAACCCAATAAGTGCAATATCAGCTGTTCTGCATGGCCAAGAACCAAAAACAAATGCAAAGAGGGGGAGGGGAAGAAGGAAAAGCGCAAAAAATGCACGCAAAATCACATTAATAATTATCAAAATGAAACACGTCATAAAATAAAAACTTGAATTGCAGGCAATTTTGTCTCTGCCTCTGCCTCTGTCTCGCTCTCCTCTTCATTTTGCTTACCCGCTCATTTTCTGTTTCTTGCTAATGATATGTGTAGGGCAAACGCCAAAAAAAAACAACGAAAATCAACAAAAACTTGTAAAAAATTTACACGAAAAAAAACTCGAAAGCAAATAAAAACGCCGTGTGCCGCTCTCTCTCTGACGCCTTGTGGCTCGTCGCGTTCGCCGACTGAAACTGCCGCTTGTTTTGCACGCCGAAAACGATAAATGGCAGAAACGGAGAAAAAGCGCAAAGCTTTGCAGTTAGTTGTGAGCGTGTTGCGTGCGTGACACGATCACCGAAGCAGGGCTGGGGGTGGCTGGGTCTACACGGTATGCAATTTAGGCGGATAACCATAAAAGGTTTTCAATACGTTTTCAAATTTGAATTTTAAATTTGTTTTTCGAAATTTGACAAAATATTCAAACATAAATTTTGAAATATTTCAATTGCAAGTGACAAAAGGAAATTAGGACAAGAAAGAAGGGCTACCTTCGGCATGCCGCAGTTTTTATACCATTGCAGTTACTCCACGTATTAAATCGGCCGATAGGTTCTATGGCAGCTATACGATGTATCGGTATGATTTTGATCAAATTTGCACAGCTTTGAATGGACATACTAAGGCATAGATTGCGAAAGTTTCTTGGCGATATCTTGAAAAAAGACAAAAATCGGCCGATAGGTTATATGGCAGTTATACGATATATCTGTCCAATTTAAATAAAACTTGCATAGCATTTAATGGACATAATTAGACATATATCAGGAAAGTTTCATAGCGATATCTTCAAAAATTACAAAATTTGGCCGATAGGTTCTATGGCAGCTATACGATACATCGGTCAAATTTCGATCAAACTTTGACAACCTTTTAAGGGCATGCTTAGACATATATCGCAAAAGTTTCATAGCGATATCTTCGAAAATTACAAAATTCGGCCGATAGGTTATATGGCAGCTATACGATACATCGGTCCGATCCGGCTCGTCCCGACTTATTTACAGCCTGCAGCAATGAGAAGCATGTATACCAAGCTTCATCAAGATAGCTCTAAAATTGAAAGACTACTTAGCATTGCAACAGACGGACGGACAGACGGACATGGCTAGTTTGACTCCCCTATTGATGCTGATTAAGAATATATATACTTTATAGGGTCGGAGATGTCTCCTAAGGTGCGTTGCAAACTTCTGGCCAAAATTAATATACCATTTGCAATGGTATAAAAATATTGAAAAGCATTAAAAAAAATCTCTTAAATGTTGAAAAAAGCTTGCGTTGCAAAAAAAACATTATTAGTGTTTTTGAAAAATAAAAATTCTCAGTGTAGCTTAAAGTTTTCAATTAAGCTATTACTTAATGTTGCTGTGTACATATATATTTACTGTATAATTTCAGCGAGCTTTCAATAATTTTTTATCTATCGATTTTTCAATGCAATAACTAAAAAATTACTATCGCAAGTCTATTGAAATAACCAAAGAAATACTATCGCAAGCTAATTAAAGCATTTGATAGTATTTTTTTGCAACATATGTCGTGTCACGCACGCAAGTGTCACCTCTAGCAGCACACGAGCTTTTTGCACGATCAAGACAGACGACAAATAGAAAGCTCTCGACGCCAAGCACCACCTCCACCTTGAGCCGCCCTCTAGTCTGGCAGCGATAAGCCAGCGAACAGCTGATCCAAGCGAAAGCTCACATGAATTTTCAACTTTATTTGCTATGAAAAAAAAAGAATATAAACATACATACACGTACATTGAAAACAATATGCAATAATATAATTAATTAAGCATCTTGTAGGGGTTAAGAATGTTGTTCGGATCGAACATCTTCTTGAGCTCACGCATCCATTCGATGGCCACGAGATTCTTGGAATAATGCAGATAATCCTTCTTGAGGAATCCAATGCCATGCTCGGCACTGATGCTGCCCTTCAACTTGGACGTATGCTCATAGACAAACGGTTCGACGCGATTGTAGATCTCCTTGTTGAATTGCTCGCACGACACATTCAGATGCAGATTGGAATCGCCCAAATGTCCATAGCCACAGACCACTGTGGCCAGTGGGCCGCAACGTTCGCGCATCACATCGACAATGCCGTAAAAGTCACGCAACGGCAACGAGATGTCATACTTGAAGCAGAAACTCTTCTCGATCAGAGCCAGCGGAACCATTTCGCGCACCTTCCAGATCTCCTGCACCTTGCCCGGCTCACCAGTTACGGTGCCATCGATAATTTCACCCCGTTCCATGCCCAGCGTAATGAACTGATTAAGCTTCTCCTCATCGTGGGCGCCATTGCTGCCAGAAGTCTCGATGAGCATGTAGAAGGGATAGCCAGTGATGGGAGCACTATAGGATACACATATAGAGATTAGGAATTGCACTTGCCGCAACTCGAGTCGTTGACTCACTTGAGGAAACTGTACTGCTGCAACGCCACATTCAGGGCATTCTCATCGATGAGCTCGCATGAGCTAAGAATCTCGCCGAGATTGCGCTTGGCACTGACGAAAGTTTTGAGCACATCATCGAATGAGTTCAGGCCCAAAAAGGCCAAATTTACCGCCTTCGATTCGTGCGGACATAGCATCGATAGCTTCGTAATGATGCCCAGTGTGCCCTCAGCGCCAATGAATAGATTCTTCATGTGATAGCCAGTGTTGTCCTTCTTGAAATTGGACATCAGATCAAGCACTTGGCCATTGGCCAGCGCCGCCTCCACGCCCAGCACCGAACCGTGCAGATTGCCATAGCGCACCACACGCAAACCACCGGCATTGGTCGACACATTGCCACCAATGTAACAGCTTGCCTTGGCGCCCAAATCTAGCGGCACTGTCAGGCCCACATCGCGTGCGGCCTGGCTGAAATTCTCTAGAATGCAACCGGCTTCAACTATCGCAATTCCAGTCACTTCATCCACCGACAAGACCTTGTTGAGACGCTGCAGCGATATGACAATCTCATCACAAATGGGCACAGAGCCGCCCACCATGCCAGTGTTGCCACCCTGCGGCACCACGGCCAAACGGCGTTCATTGCAGTGCTTCAAAATGGCGGCCACCTCCTCGGTGTTGCCCGGCTTGAGCACCAGTTTGCTGTTACCTGCAAGCACAAGCGGGGAATCCCGTCAAGCCTTAATTTCTCTCTCTCTCTCTTTCTCTTGCAAGCGTCAACTTACCGCGTATGCGCTTCAGAAAGCATGTGTTATAGCCATCCAGATCTTCGGTGAGCACATAATTCTTGCCCAGCAGCTTCTCAAAGTGTGCAACATCCTTGTCGTTCAGTTCCGCGTAGTTGCCACGCTGCACATTGTCCGAAATCTGCAAGAATTGTACGTGTAATTGAGATTTACTTTGTGAATTTTAAAAAACAAATTTGCAGCTTTTTTAATGCAATTAAATAAAAGTTATTGTTAAATTTTTCATTCTACCAGAAATATCTGGATTTTATGATTTCAAACTTATCTTCCACTTTAAAAAAAAATTGTTCACCCAGATCTAGGAACCTATTGCCTTTTAAAAATTAACATTTACATTTTATAAACAATTTGCTACTAATTTAATTTTTTTTTTTAATTTAATTTAATTTAAAGTCAACTAATAGCAGTCGACGTAAAAGTTACAGAGAAACAGATAAAAAATTTATGTATAAAGAAAAACGACTTAACAAAAGCAGTTTTGATTAAAGCTAAGAAAAGAAATTTTAAAACGGAAAATAAAATATTTTAATTATAAAATTTAATACATTATAATTTAATTTAATTTAATTTAATTTAATTCCGGGAAAAAAAACAAAAATTCTAGCCGATCCAACATTTGTTGCAATGGATTGGGGAAAACCCAGAAAAACCCAATCAGATCAGAAAAGTTAATATTAGTTATTAGTATGAAGTGTTAATGAGTTAAGAATAGAAATTTTTATATTAGAAAGAGAGGACTCTAAGTTGAAAAGTCTAAAAAGTTTATTATACTAAATAACTCAATAATTAATAATTTAATTTACTTGTAATAATTGTAATAATTTTATACAATTTTTGAAAATGTTGACTATTATTGTAAAAAGTAAATTTCTTAATTTTATATACGCTTTGATTTTAGATCAATAGTTAGATAAGAAATATGTGTGAGCTCGATTATTTTTTATGATTTTGGCTTAGAGTTTAAATAGAATATATCCAAAATATTGTTAGGCAATTGTTTTGTTCTTCTAAAAGTTTTCGAATTTTCAGATTCTTAATTATTGTAAATTACTTAAAAATAATCTACAATATAGCCCAAATTAAATAAAATATAAATCAATGGAAATATTTATGAATTAATAATACAAATAAAAACAAGAAAGAAAGGCTACCTTCGACACGCCGAAGGTTTTATACCATTGCAATTACTCCATATACTAAATCGGCCGATAGGTTCTATGGCAGCTTAACGATATATCTGTCCGATTTTAACAAAACTTGCATAGCATTTCATAGATATAATTAGACATATATTAGGAAAGTTTCACAGCGATATCTTGAATAATGATTAAATTCGGCCGATAGGTTCTATGGCAGCTATACGATATATCGGTATAATTTCGTTCAAATTTTGACAGCCTTTCAAGGGTATACTAAGACATATATCGGAAAAGTTTCATAGTGATATCTTCAAAAGTAACAAAATTCGACCGATAGATTCTATGGCAGCTATACGATATATCGGTCTAATTTCGTTCAGATTTCGACAGCCTTTCAAGGGCATACTTATACATATATCAGGAAAGTTTCACAGCGATATCTTGAAAAATGATTAAAGTCGGCCGATAGGTTCTATGGGAGCTATACGATATATCGGTCTAATTTCGTTCAAATTTCGACAGCCTTTTAAGGGCACACTAAGACATATATCGGAAAAGTTTTATAGCAATATCTTCGAAAATTACAAAATTCGGCCGATAGGTTCTATGGCAGCTATACGATATATCGGTCTAATTTCGTTCAGATTTCGACAGCCTTTCAAGGGCATACTAAGACATATATCGAAAAAGTTTCATAGCGATATCTTCAAAAATTACAAAATTCGGCCGATAGGTTCTATGGCAGCTATACGATATATCGGTCCGATCCGGCTCGTTTCGACTTATTTACAGCGTGCAGCATTAAGAAACATGTATACCAAGTTTCATCAAGATAGCTTTAAAACTGAGGGACTAGTTTGCGTTGCAACAGACGGACGGATGGACAGATTGACTGACGGACGGACGGACAGGCGGACATGGCTAGTTCGACTCCCCTATTGATGTTGATTAAGAATATATATACTTAATAGGGTCGTAGATGTCTCTTGCGTTGCAAACTTCTGGCCAAAATTAAAATACCATCTGTATAAAAATGTGAAATTAACTAAATATAGAATATAGCTTTACTCAATCTTTCTAACTTGTTACGTTACATAACACCAATTTGTAGTATTTTTATATCTTAATTAAGTCTCTCCCTCAGATTTCATTGTATAATTTCTCGCCAAATATTTAAAGCAAACTTGTACACTCCACTTTCCACTGTTCGTCTCGCTTGTCATTCACACAATGTCGACATGCACAACTGTACATAGCGGTAAATTTTCGGCCAACCACCATTTGCAATGCGTTGCACAAGTCGACAGCGATTGGACCGGTAATCGCCGCAGCAGCAGCAGCAGCAGAGGCAGAGGCAGAGGCAACCCACCACAGAGAGTATCAAAAAGAGCTCACACCCTCTCCCTCTCCCTCTGCCTATGCCTTGGCTCTCTCTGCTTGTGACAACAACCTCCCTCTCGCTTTCCCACTCTGACTCTCTCATTGAGTCTCGCTGCTCGCTTACCTGCGTTAGTTGCGGCAGCGGCGATGCGCTGCTCGCTAGCGTGCGCAGCGTTGTATGTGTGCGTGCCTGTGAGCGCGTCGCTTGCCGCAGGGTGGCGGCGGTTGCGGCGAATCTGCGCAGTTGCAGAAGACCCTGGAAGCGCATGGTAATTGCAGGTGACGGTGGGCGCGAGGACGGATACGGGATGCAACACTTGGTTGAGGGAAAAGGGGCGGCAAGTTAGAAATGTGTTTCGCTATAAAGATAATAAAGATATCGATTCAATATTTAACGTTTTTCAGTTTTAATTATTTATTTATTTTGCAACCAGAGTGGATAAAAAGAAGGTATATGAATTCTGCGAAAATGTAGATTATAGAACAAGTAAGGAAAGCTACAGTCGAGCGCACCCGACAGACAGATACCTGGCACCTATTGTTTAAATTAGATCTCTCTTTGAATAGCGCCATCTACATATGAAAATGTCATAGCAATCAGCTTTATACACGCTACGGCTGAAACGAAGCAACGCGCCGATGTCAGCAATGTATATCTATGTGTGTGTTAAGGCAAAACAAATAATACATTCGTCACAGAGCAACCTCAAAAATGTATCAATCAATTTTCAGAGGCGGTGGGCGTGGCGCCTCAAATTTGAAATAAACTCCAGGAGCTCGTTATGTTTATACACCTCCATGCCAAATATGGTGTCTCTAGCTTTTATAATAGCTGAGATCTGTGTGTTTACACAGACGCGTGACGGACAGACGGACAGACGGACATACGGACAGTCAGACGAACATGGCTCAATCGACTCGGCTAGTGATCCTGAGCAAAACTATATATAATTTGTGTGGTCTGCCACGCCTTCTTCTGCCTGGTACATACATTTGCACAAACTTAGTATACCATTTTTGACCATTTTCAATGGCCGAAGGGTGTAAAAAGAAAGGCGAGACAGATGTATTGAAACAATCTACTTTCAACTTTCTATCCATATCATAAGTGTATTATATTATTAGGTTCATGACATCTCAAAATTTCTGGATTTGTTTTAAACGATTTTCCTATTCAATCGACGTAAATTTAGAATATTAATAGTTTGCGTAATATTTGCGTAATCTTTTAATCTCTCTTTTTCTTTATCAATAATTCTATGAATCTTTAATGTGAAACTAACCTTACATAATACCAATATTTTCCTTCTCTCCATATCAATCTATATTTCTTTCTATATGTGTGAATGTGAAGTGAACTCTTGTAGTAACAAGTTTATCAACTTTACATCATAGACTTACTATAGAAGATACAAAAATCTCATACTATCAGTATGGAAAAGTTGGCCAACTCTTATCACTACAGTCTACGAGGGTCTTCGGTCTTGGGTGCTCCGAAAATAGTTACAAGATAAACTAGGGGAATTCTTTTTCGTAAAGTCTACCTCGACCGACTGATAAGTACTAAGGAAAGTTCAACTCGACACATACATACATAAATCTTCTAATTCTTTGCAATTACGAGAATAACTATGGGAGGATTTTTCCCGATTTTTAGACTAAATCCTTAAGGCAGACATCCTTACCTTCGTTAATATCTGGCCACACCGCTTGCGGTCTCTTTCGATGCACAGACAATACTGATAATACGACTACAGCAAGGGAAACCAAACTTTTCCACAAATGCTTGTACGTACTTATACATATACATGCATCTATATAGAGCTTTATAGCGGCGTTATCAGTCTAAAAATATTCGTCTAGAGAATTTAGCGAATCACGGATAGATTCTATTTGCTTGGCAAACAATGAGATCGAGTTATCCCACGATCTATGTCGATCTTAATCTCAAAACGGATTCAGTACAAACAGCGGGTGCTGTTAAAGTCAATATCTTTATGACAGCGAGACTAGGTTTACTTTACTTCGGGGCGTCGTGTACACAGTTCCGGGAATAAAGGTAAAAGCCGAAACCCGAGACTCGAGCCTCGAGACTCGAGCCTCGAGACTCGAGCCTCGAGACTCGAAAACTCGAACACCGACAAGAACTGCATAATCATAAAGTCATTTATGACAATCGTTTGCTCATTACCTGCCCCGCATTACCAGGCGCGTGTTTCTGGTGGTCTGGTAAGGTAAACGAAGGTCGAAGGTATGGATCATTTCCATATCATCTGAGCGGTTCAGTGTGTTTTAGTCATTCTGGTCAAACATAGTAAATCCATTAGGAAGTTTCCATGCTCTGTTTGTATGTCTATTTGTTTGCAGTCCCGAAAGCTTTTCAAGAGGTTTAACAGTGTTGTTTCTGTGATATACTCCATAAGTATGCTGTGTATGATCGATAGAGAGATTTAATCGTAACAACTTTATCGAGGTTTACCTGTTATTTCTGAGCAAAGACATTTAAGAATGTAGCATAATTATAGATACCATTGAATATCGTAAGAAATAATAGGTAATTAAAAATCTTGCAAAATTTTTATTTTATACGCTTTTTTCAATGACTTCCCCACTGTACTTTATGCTGCCATTTGATCGTGCGATGAAGCTTTCGCCGCAAACTTGAACGAAACTTGGAAGCGAAAATTTCCAGCCCTGTTTCTCATACCGCTCTTTGTTTACATTCCACACAGGCGAGAGAGAGGAACTACGTGTGTGTGTGTGTGAGCGAGCGTGTACGTGTGCAAGAGCGCGCGCATGTGTGAGTGCGGCGTGTATGTTTATTTGTTTGTTTTTGTTTGGCTTGCGTCAAACTTGTCAGTCATGCGTTTGTATAGGTGCGCGTGCGTTGCGCATGTGTGCGTGTGTGTATGCGAGCAAAAGAGAGCGAGAGAGACACCTGATAAGCGATAAGAGCACCAATAACCAAAGCAAATCGATGAGAATTAGATTTGTTATCGCTTAATTAGTTGATACCGCTTCTGACACACACACACACACACGCGCACACACACACACATGCGCGTCTTAAATGGCGTCATAGAAAGCGTTCGCCCCACACACGCTTTGCCTGCATGCCCACACGCCAAGCGAATACGCACACTGACAGGGAGGCAAGCAGAGGACACACACACACACACACGCACACGCATATCGATACGTCGCACGCGCCAACAATTTGCATAGCCTTCAGCCTTATGTGTGGAAAATTACTAAAGAAAGCGAAAGAGATAGCGAGAGCAAGAGGTGTGCAAAACGCACTCCGCACGCACACACTCAAACGCAGCACGCAAATTGCACTCGAAATTTCAGTCGCATTATCTTTTATCTAAGTCAATCTGTATGTATGTATGTATGTGTGTGTATGTGAATGTATATGTACCTGCAGTAGGCTCTTCTCGATGGCTTTGTTAATACGTAAATATATTTTATTTGTATTTCCTTCTGCTGCTCTCGTGTAAATTGTAAACACAACAAAACAAAACTGAAAGCAAAACTAAAACTAAAGCGTAATCGAAATCGAAACGTTGCGAGCAGAGCGCCAGCAGCATACACGAGGCAGAGCCAGAGCGAAGAGCACGAGAGCGAGCCGCAAGAGAGAGAGCGAGCGAGAGAGAGCAAGAAAACAAAAGCTACTGAGCGCCAAAAAGCTTTGGTCAATTGGATCAGCTGTGGAGCTTTTTCGTTGTTGTTTGGGCGAGACGCGTGTTTCACTTGTGCGCAGAGTATGCGATTAGTTGTTTTCATTTATCTTATTTTATTTTATCTTAGAAATATAAATTCATTAGGGTGGAAAAATTTAAATTGCTTTTACATAAATTATGAAAGAAGTTTACTTTCCATATATAGCTTAAAACTAAAAGCATTTTTTTTTACTTTTTTTTACTTCTTCAAATAAATTGCAATCAACCATAAACAAAAAATTAATTAATATCATTTATCAGTATCGGGTTGGTATAATTTTACATTCATAGATTTTTTAATGTATCTCACTAATCAATTTTATTTAAATTTAAATTTAATTAAAATGATATTTTTACAATTACTTTGAAAGCTTTTTAAGCATTAAAAATAATGTGGAATATTAAAATAAATATAAAACAAGTTAAGAAAGCTATTGTCGATAGCAGACTCTATACTATATTACACATTTAATTTTCAACAACAAAATTCTATCAAGAAAGTTATATCTGAAACATGAACATCGCATCTAAATTGAGCAAAGTAAAGTAAAGGTTTTAAAGGTCGTCTATATGTATTTTTAAGTCATAACATTTTTTATACCATTGTAGATGGTATATTAATTTTGAGCAGAAGTTTGCAACGCACCTAAGGAGACATCTCCGACCCTATTAAGCATATATATTCTTAATCAGCATCAATAGGAGAGTCGAACTAGCCATGTCCGTCTGTCCGCCTGTCCGTTCGTCTGTTGCAACGCAAATTAGTCCCTCAGTTTTAGAGCTATCTTGATAAAACTTGGTATACATGTTTCTTAATGCTGCACACTGTAAATAAATCGAAACGAGCCGGTTCGACCCGATATATCGTATAGCTGCCATAGAATCTATCGGTCGAATTTTGTTATTTTTTAAGATATCGCTATGAAACTTGTCCGATATATGTCTTCGTATGCCTTTAAAAGCCTGTCGAAATCTGAACGAAATTAGACCGATATATCGTATAGCTACCATAGAACCTATCGGCCGACTTTAATCATTTCTCAAGATATCGCTGTGAAACTTTCCTAATATATGTCTAATTATGTCTATGAAATGCTATGCAAGTTTTGTTAAAATCGGACAGATATATCGTTAAGCTGCCATAGAACCTATCGGCCGATTTAATATGTGTAGTAACTGCAATGGTAAAAAATCTTCGGCAAGTCGAAGGTAGCCTTTAATTCTCTTAAAAACTTAAGATAGTTTCGTCATAAAGAAAATAATATGATTGCTATTTAAATGGAAAAAATTAGTTAAATTAGGTTACTTTTATAAGGAATTCCTTTTACAGTATATACTTTGCACTAATACAGGAAAATGGAACTTGAAACGTTTCCTTAACATTTTTGATGATATTTTGTTGTAATTGGATCTAATAATCGTTCGTTATTCTATATTATGCAGGGAATGCGAGGTAAGAAACAATGGTTTATATGTTAAAAATTAAATTATATATATGAAAAATTTAATTCTATGGTATAACAACAAAAGGTAATTACTTATTTGATTCTTAAGTTGTAACTCAAATTTAATAAAAAGTTTCAAGTAAATAATTATAAAAATCATAAATGAGCAATAATTTTTTTATTGACTTTAATTTTTATTTGTTTAATGTTTTACTTAATTATTAATCAACATATAATTGCGTTACTGTGCGCAACTGTTATACGCGCCCCTCACCACGTTGCGGCCACAATTCACCACGGACCGCCCATTGCCAGCCAAACACACCACCAACGAGACGAGTTCTGTTCATATGGCTGTCTCGCTTGCACTGCAATGCGGACACTGTTTCTATCCCTCTTCGGCTTGGCCGGTCGCCTTGGTTGACACCCACCCCGAACTGGCAAGCAACGCGCCCATTTTTCGCCGTCGGCATTTTGTATTGGACGAAGTCGCACGTCGCGGCGACACGAGCTGCCGTCGACTGCAATTAGACAGCGACAGCGACGACGACAGCGACGACGACGACGGCGTTGACGTCGGCCACGAAGGCAACGTGATGAGAGCGCGACGCGCATTGAAAGTAAAATGGCGAACGCTTCTAGCGGTTAACGGATGACGTAATTAGAGTTGATTTTATCGTTTTGGAATACAAAATGACGACAGGTTTTACGACTGACACAAACATGTATGTAAATGCGTTAGATACCAGCTGAAATATACTAGAAATACACAACTAGTATTTTTTTTGTAAAACTGCTGCTTACATTTAGTATGTCTTTAAAGATGCTATTATCATCGTATTTAGTGTTATTAGAAAGGAAAAAAAGGAATTGTTCCTGTTTTAAGAAAATTTAGAACAGTTAGTAAAAGCTCCGCTGTCTGTTATAAAACATGCTTATAGCATTGCAGATGGTATATTATTTTAGGACAGAAGTTTGCAAAGCACCTTAGAAGACTGTCCGTCTGTCTGTCCGTCCGTCCGTCTGTCCGTCTGACCGTTCGTCTGTTGCAACGCAAATTAGTAACTCAGTTTTAGAGATATCTTGATGAAACTTGGTATACATGTTTCTTATTGCTGTACGCTGTAAATAAGTCGGAACGAGCCGGATCGGACCGATATATCGTATAGCTTCCATTGAATCTATCGGTTGAATTTAGTTATTTTTTAAGATTTCGCTATGAAACTTTTCCGATATATGTCTTAGTATGCCCTAAAAAGGCTGTCGGAATTTGAACGAAACTAGACCGATATATCGTATAGCTACCATAGAACCTATCGGCCGACTTAAGTCACTTTTCAAGATATCGCTGTGAAACTTTCCTGATATATGTCTAAGTATGTTCATTAAATGCTATGCAAGTTTTGTTAAAATCGGACAGATATATCGTTAAGCTGCCATATGGGCCGATTTAGTATAAAACCTTCGGCGTGTCGAAAGTAGCCTTTCTTTCTTCTTAACCGAATCCTTAGCATAAATTATTATTATGTCCATATGTAAGCTATGTATCTAAACTTTATATGTACTAACATGATTATTGTTTAAACTAAATAACTTTTTAAATGGCTCTTAATAAAGCTAAAATTTAAAAAATACTTTTAAAACCAGAAATTAAATATGTTCTCCAAAATTGAATTTGTTTAAATAAAACATTGCTGAAATAACAAACTACAATAACATATTGAAACTATAACTATTAAAATATGTTGGCAAGCCAACTAAATTAATAAATAAATAACATACATATTTACATACCAAAATGAATTATAAATTTCAAAAAAAATTTATTTCAATAATTTTTCTAAATTATTATAAAGAACAAAAAATTTGTTAAAAATTAAAAAACATTCTTAGCCGATCTTTTCTGTGGTACGTCCATGCTCTAATGAAAATAATAATCGAAATTATGCACCGGAATTATTCGATTACTCTCTAAAATAAAAGAAAATAATAATTTTGATCGGAATTCAGTACCAAAATAAGTTAAGATAATTACCTGGTACAATGGGAATCACCTGCTTTTGTTCTGTTCAAAAATTTTAGTAAAACCTGAAATGTTTTAGCAAAAATAATATTATTTATAAATGTTGCTTAAAGTTAAACTAGAAATTTAAAAAGCTAAGAAGACTTTTTGAAGTGTCCTCGACTTTGATATAGTAAAAATTCTCAAATATCTTATATATTTATCAGATTGGTGGCAAATTTTAAGAAATAATTTAAATGGTTATTTATATTTATTATTTATTATTAATTATTGGCTTAAAGTCTAAAATACACTTGATCCGTGTAATAAGACATATTCTCACCAAATTTGATAGCCCCAGCTTATAAAATCCCTGAAATTTCGGAGTTTATCATGCGAGTGAACAGACGGACAAAGCTATATCTTTGCGACTCCGATACAACATATAAAGTAGGGTCAGAGATGCTACCTTTTGTCAATCTTTTAGTCTCAAATGGAGCATAGTAACCTTCTTCCAGGCTCGTAAAAAAAAATAATGTACTTTGCAAATAAGTTTATATATCCATTTAAGATCATTTGCATGATCAAATGGTATAAATATTTGCAAAGTACAATAAAGTAAGCAAAATGGAATGGATTCACAATATTGTGAATCGAGAATGAGAAAGGTACTAGTATTACCAGTACTAGCATGTACCAAATATATTATATATTTTAAAGTTTTAGACAATTATTTAAGTAATATTTTTACACTATAGTTCCTGCCTTTTACGCAATCGAGCAGCTGATTTTTATACCCTTTTATATGGTACATAAATTTCTGCCAGAAGTTTGCAACGCACCTTAGGGAACATCTCCAACCCTATAAGGTATATATATCCTTAATCAACATCAATAGGGGAGTCTAACTAGCCATGTCCGTCTGTCTGTCCGTCTGTTGCAACGCAAATTAGTCTCTCAATTTTAAAGCTATCTTGATGAAACTTGGTATACATGTTTCTTAATCCTGCACGCTGTAAATAAGTCGAAACGAGCCGGTTCGAAGCGATATATCGTATAGCTGCCATAGAACCTATCGGCCGATTTTCATCATTTTTCAAGATATCGTTATGAAATTTGTCCAATATATGTCTAATTATGTCCTGTAAAGGCTGTGAAACTTTTATCCAAATCGGATCAATGTATCGTATAGCTGCAGTAAAACTTATTAATCGAATTTTTTATTTTTTTTAAGATATCGCTATAAAACTTTTCCTTTCTTTAGAAATTCAAAGCTGTTTAGTATTTGAAGTAACTGCAAGGGTATGAAGACTTCGGCGTACCGAATGTGGCCTTTCTTTCTTGTTTAAAAAAATTTATTGTAAAATTATGCATTATTTGAGTTACAAAAGTTCAGACAAAAAAAAAGGAATTCAAAATGTTTTAATTAAAGTTTAGAGCCGAATAAATTTAAAACAAGAAGCAAGGACTCTAACTCTAATTTCTGTACTCGTTTAATTTAATCATTAAAGTTTACATTTCCAAACTGTTATTTGTTATTTTATCAAACCTAAAAGAAAACAATTCAAATTTTAATATATGTGATTAAAACAAAACGTACAGGCTGCTACTGTATAACAATACAATACAATGCATTATTTAAAAAAAATTGTTATAATGGAATAAAAAAAAAAACATTAAATAACTTAAAACTTAAAACATTTATGTGGTCAGTTTGTTGACGATATCTACAATATTTAGCCAAAATCGGTTTACCGTAATACACATAAATATAGTTGATGCAAAATTAATCTTAAACAACTGAAGAAAGCTACAGTCGAGCGCACCCGACAGTCAGATACCGTTCGCCCAGTTTCGAAAGAAATGATCACACTTTTATTTCCTCTGCACAAGTTCATATGCTACGTATTGTTTAAATTAGATCTCTCTTTGAATAGCGCCATCTAAATATGAAAACGTCATAGCAATCAGCTTTATACACGCTACGGCTGAATCGAAGCAACGCGACAATGACGTCACGACATGCTGTAAAGGCGCAACCAGCGGAACTACGGAAAACGTTTTATTGAAAAAGTTTTGTGTTTACAAACTGATCGGCTTGAAATTTGGAATATATATGCATATAGTATTTATCTATATTTGTGTTAAAGCAAAACGTTGAAATCTTATTACTTTCGTCACAAAGCTAACTCAAAAATTAATTAATTAATTTTCAGAGGCGGTGGGCGTGGCACCTCAAATTTGAAATAAACTTCAGGAGCTTGTGATGTTTAAACACCTTCATGCCAAATTTGGTGTCTCTAGCTTTTATAATAGCTGAGATCTCGACGTTCATACAGACAGACGGACGGACAGACAGACAGACATGGCTCAATCGACTCGGCTAGTGATTCTGAGCAAGAATATATATGCTTTATGGGGTCTGCCACGCCTTCTTCTGCCTGTTACATACATTTGCACAAACTTAGGATATTGTGAACATATTAGAAGAGTTACCATGTACCCAGACCCATATCATGTTCATTAAACTTTAATATTTAAGAACTATAAATCTTTTCAGCTTTGGTTTGAGATGAGAAAATGTGTTAATATAATGACTATGTAGTAAGTTCGTTTACGTTCCCAATATTTAATACGGCACAATGCAAATCCTTTAGTAAAATGTGGTTAATCATTTGAGTCTTTCTTTTGGGAACAATAAATAAATATGGCTTAAATAGAATAATAATTAAATAAACTCAATAAAACTAACCTAAACTTAACCAATCCAAACGAGAAAATATTTACAATAATTATACAAAAATTCTTGAAATTTATTCTTTTTATATAAATCAATAGGATTTAAAAAGTTAGTCATGATTTCTTTAAAATGTGCTTATGCATTTTTATACCCTTCGACTATATGAAATCTTCGAAAAGGGTATACTAGGTTTGTGAAAATGTTTGAAGGCAGGCGAAGGCGTTGCAGACAAAGTGTACATTTTCTTGCCCCTGATCACTAATCAGATTGACTTAGCTATGTCCGTCAATTCTGCCTGTCGTGTGAACAAATATATTTCAGTTATTATAAGCCAAATACACCAAAATTTACATAAAGGTTTCCATATCAAATTCGTAGATAATGTTTATTTCATATGTTGGGAGCCACGCCCATCATCTCCGCATATCGATAGTTAAACTTTTTACTTCGATAATAATATTAGAGAGCTTATTGATCAAATGTTAAATATCGTCAAAACAAATATAGGCATAGGTTAAATAATTCATTTTAATTTTAACCTGCGCAATTAATCAAATTTAGTAAACGAATTTGAAAATTAAGCCGAAAATTTGTCTGTATTGCATTATTCAAAAATAAAACAAGAAAGAAAGGCTGATTTCGTTCAAGTCTCGACAGCATTTTACTAAGACATATATCGGAAAAGTTTCATATCGATATCTTAAAGCATAACAAAATTCGACCGATAGGTTTTATGGCAGCTATACGATATATCGGTCCGATGCGGCTCGTTCCGACTTATTTACAGCGTGCATCAATAAGAAACATGTATACCAAATTTCATCAAGATAGCTCTAAAACTGAGGGACTAGTTTGCGTTGCAACAGACGAACGGACAGGCGGACAGACGGACATGGCTATATCGACTCGGCTGTTGATCCTGAGCCAGAATATTTATACTTTATGGGGTCGGAGGTGTCTCCTTCTGCCTGTTACATACATTTTCGGTTTGAACAAAGTTATAATACCCTTCTACTCTATGAGTAGCGGGTATAAAAATGTAGGAGTTCGAATGGTATCATGACAGTAACAAAATGTTATTCCGTCCGAAATTAGCTATGATGAGTGGAAAGCAAGATCAATTGGTTCCTTTGCTACCTTATATACCCATGCATAACCTTGTAAGGCATCCAACAAAACATATCCGACTCTATAAAGTCTACATATAATCAGCTTATGAATTTAGGCGATATATCGTATATTTGCTAAAGAAACTATCGGACAATTATAATTGTTATTTTTTAGGAAATTTCTTTAAAACTTTTGTCTTCTAAATAGAAGTATGACCAAAAGGTTGTTTGAAAGTTAACAAAATTGGATCGATATATCGAATAGCTTTCATGGGAACAATCGTTTAATATAACATATCTTATCACTATCAATATAAATTATACAGTTATATATACATACACACATAATATGTAACTCAACTATTTATTTAGAGTGAGATAAATATATTCCCTAGCTATCGTACAAACTTAAAATCAAAAATTTAGGTTTACATGGAAAATTTTTACATATGTCAAGACCAATTTAATTTATACCATTTTCAAAACTTTTGACAAATCGAAGGAAGCTTTTCTTTCTTGTCAAATGCAGAAGTACTAAAGGTGTCTATATTTAAGCAAAATGTCATTCTGCATTAAGACATCTTGACTGATTAACAAAGTTAAGCTGGGTGCAAAGCACAAATGTTGATCGAAGGGTATCTTGCTATCGGGCGGGTTTGATTGCAACTTTCATTACTTATCTCTTCGATTTTTATACCATTCGACCATTGAAAATGGTCAAAAATGGTATACTATCGATTGAGCCATGTCCGTCTGTCCGTCTGTCCGTCTGTCTGTATGAACGTCGAGATCTCAGCTATTACAAAAGCTAGAGATACCAAAATTGACAAGACGGTTCTTGTATACCATACGTAGATTAAGTTTATTTCAAATTTGAGATGCCACGCCCACCGCCCACGCAAATCGAATAGTTACTGACACCAAATTTGTCATGATGGTTCTTTAAACACCATACGCAGATTAACATCATTTCCAATTTGATGCTGACAATATGCACCAAATTCTTAAATTACAATCCGATCGGTCAATAAACACAGAAGTTATTCAAGAAAACGTTTTCCATAGTTAGAGCAACTACGAAGTTGGTCGCATGGTATCTTACGGTCGGGCGCGCTCGACTGTAGCTTTCCTTACTTGTTATTCCTTTGGGTATTTTCATTTTGGCCAGCATCGGTGACATCTCCGACCCTTTAAAGTATATTTTTTCTCAATCAGCATCAATAGCGGAGTCGAGAGTCCGAGTCCGTCTGTCCGTCTGCTCATCTATCTGTCCGTCTGTCTGTTGCAACGCAAACTGGCCTCTCAGTTTAAGAGATATCTTAATGAAACTTGGTATACATGCTTCTTTTTGCTATACGCTGTAAATAGGTCGGAACGAGTCGGATTCGACCGATATATCGTATAGCCGCCATAGAACATATTGGACAAATTTGTGTTATTTTTTTTAAATAGCGCTATAAATCTTTTGCTGTATTTAGCAATCCAAAACCCTTTTTATATTAAACGTTTACTGCAACTTTCGGTGGAAAATTACTGATTAACGGGGGCGGTAGGCGTGGCATTCGAAAATCTTATAGTATCTTAGATCGCCCCAGCCAGACTAACATGTCTAAATCTTTGAATTAAATTTATGAAAAAACAAGAATATATTTATATAATCTGTCGGTCCTAGCACAACCCCTTCTGCTAGTAAGTATACAGTGGGTATACCCTCTTTGAATACTTAGAATGGGAAAAGTTTAAAATAAAGACATACAGTTTGGAAGCTATATCTATATAAGATAGGCAAACTAAAAAAATTGTATCAAATTTATTTCGACATCCCAAAAGATAATACAAATTAACCGATAAGGTCTATGGAGCTAATCTGATCAAAAATATTCACTCATCTTAAGGGGTATTCTTGCTTAAGGTTACAATATCTGCATAAAAGTTCACCTAGTCAAGAAAGGATTCTTCATATAATAAGAAAATAATCAATTAATCCGCTGGAACTCTTCTAAAATATTGATAAACCCTTATCAAATTCAACCTGAAAACTTTTCCCTTGACTTTTTGATCCAGAGATCTTTGCGGTTAAATGCATTTGCCAATGTTATTTGAGCTCCCTCAGAAATCAAACTCAATCACTGACCCAACCACCCTCAATATGCAATATGCACATTCTTAACGAATTCTCCAGCATAACTGCATACACATACATACATACATATGCAGATCGTACGTCCGGTTCGGGTTCGAGTTTGGGTTTGGGTTGGGAAAGTGAAAACAGCCCTTAACGAGCTGAGGGGTTGCACATTTGCACAACAAACTTAATAGTTCCGCTTTTGGGGGTAATTGTTAAATATTTTTGCCTTAGAAATGCTTTCAATGCATTGCGTAAAATGGAGAAAAGAAGGGTGCGTGTGTGTCTGTTAAGGTCGTCGGTGTCAAGTTCAACCCTTTTCGAACCATGTCCGCAGCTGGGACCTCATCAACAACGGGTACAGTTCGTGCGCTCTGCTCAATGGGACAGTTGCGGAACTCACTCGAGGGTCGCGAATTATGAAAGGGCAGGCGCACAGAGATATATATATTTTTTGATCCATTTCTATAAGATTTTTTTCATACTCCATATAGTATGTATCAGAGACTGACTCGAGTTATACAAATATAGATACTTGCGGTTAACTTCGCATATTTTGCGGTACACCGCAACGGTTACATCGCAATTCACTGGCACCACCTGCAATTCTTCGATATGTTTATCGTTATCGACTGCAGCTGTTAAAGCTGTCACACTGATTGGGTTGCCAAGTACAAATTGAGCTGTGACAAAAATAGCGTCTAAGCCCCTCATAAGCTTACACTAAATACTTTGCTTATCAGCATCGATTGCAACGCATTCGAAGTTCACCCAGAGCCGACTGAGAAACCCTGCCAGTAAAGGTCACGTGCGGTATCTCAGCTTTTCGAGCACTATAACAGAACAGATTGCATATGCTCTTATCGCATGCGATTGTAGCGCATACAAAGGTCGCCTAAGTGTGCGATGTATGCGCTACATCAGAGTTACCTGCAACTTGACTCGAGGGTCGACAGCAGTTGGGAATTACAAGAGCAGGCAAGAATAGTTTCGGCGATAATTGAAGGAAAGGCGAATTGTCACAGGGGATGTTCGATGAAGACGGATGGATCGCGAGGGGTCGCACAAAGGTGAAACACACGGTGGCAGGGGCTGTTCAGATGACCACGCCTCAGCGGCACGGCTTCATTACAGTGGAAGGAAGGAAGAAGCAAAGGCAGAAACAAAGCAGCGGCAGCGGCAGCGGCAGCAGAGGTAACTACAACAACAACAACAACGCAATCAGCCCATTTTGATAGTTGAATAAACACACACACACACACACACACGCACACATACAGGCTAAACGCAATCTCATACGCCCCGAACGACACCCCAGCAGTCCATGGCATCAGTGTGTGTGTGTGTGTGTGTGAGCGAGCGCGTGTGTTGTATGTATGTATGTATGTGAGTGTATGCAGATGTTGATAATTCCAAGGTTTCTTTTTCAAAAATGGTGTAGGAAATTCTAACAATTACAAAAGCAACAACAACAGCGCAACGATAACGAAACCAGCGCAGCAGCGCGCGCACACACACACACACACGCGCGCGCTTGCTTGCTAATGAGAGCAAGCGAGCCAACGCGAGAGAGAGAGAGCGCGCTTGCACTAAGCAAATTGATGCCAGTGAAAAAAGCACGCGCAAAGCAATTTACGCTGATTATACATTTGTCATTTTTCGAAACATACGAAACAAAACACATACATACATACACACACGAGCACATGCTCGCTCATACACACACACACAGGCGCGCGCGCATGGACATGCACACTCGTGCGCTCGCTCACACTGCCAACGACCCCCCAACCAGAGCCAACAATACCAGCGACAACAACAACAGGAACAGCAACAATAACGACGCCAACTAATGTAAGCTCCAACGAGTTTGAGGCAATAATTGAAAACGAAAAGAAAAAAAGAGCGCATGCTCCGCTCGACTCTTTGTACAGTTGAACGTGGCACCATCAGCGGCGTCGGCGGCGACGGCAGCCGTCCCGCAACTAATAAGAAAAAACTACATACAATGTATGAGCAACAAAAAAAAAAGCCATAAAAAATCCAATACATGCATAAAGTCCAGTCAAAGATGAAGCCGGATCAGCACTCGCATACAATCATACAAACACACACGCACACGCAGAGAGTCACTCACACAGCGGTCGCAATCAAAAAGCAAATAAAAGGCACAATAGAGAAGAGAGAAGCAGCAGGCAGAAACACTTAACAAGCGTAAAAATAATATGGCGACGGCAGCGAACAGCAACAAAGAAAAAAAATACACCGAAAAAGAAACAGAAAGAAACGAACGAACGAAACGCCAAAATGTTTCGTGCCTGCGTTCGTTCGAGCTTCGCAGTCGCACATCGCATCAACATCGCCTGTCATTGCCAGCAGTGCCAGCCCAACAACAACAACAACAGCAGCAACAGCAGCAGCGAGAGACGAAATACAAACAGACAAACGACATACATACATACACACAGTAATCATGAACGCTTATGAACGTCGGACACAAGAACAGCCCAAAGCGATGCACGCACACAGAGACACTCTCGCGCCATGCACATGTAAGAGAGCACACGCACACATACTTAGCCAGCACTCACGGCGCAGGCAACAACAAAATGAAAAATGGAATACCAGAACGTCTGACAAGGCACAGTGGTGCAAGTGCAATTGTTTTGTGCACATTTTGAGTGAGAAAAAAAAACGCCTGCATTGCAAAGGTTTCTTTGTGGCTGAGCACACTGAGTTGCAACAGAATAAATGTAGTTTCAATAAGGTTTACAAAATTTGAATTGATTCCTATTCTATATATATTGTATGTATAGACTAAACTAGTCTAAAGTCAAGTTTTCTTAGGGATAGTTATATTAAAATAAGTAGAACATTTTAATAAGATTAAACTAGTCTAAAGTCAAGTTTTCTTAGGGATAGTTATATTAAAATAAGTAGAACATTTTAATAAGAAAATGAGCATATGCAAAAATGAGAATATTTTGTAAATATTTATTCCTTTAGATAATTATATTTATTATTTGTTAAGCTACAGTTTCCATTAGAAATTTATTTATAAATTTAACGCATGTAGTTATTTATATATATATTATTTATTTTTATTTAATTGTAGGGTTTTGTCAACCTTTTTATTTTCATGGTTGCTGGCTCGAGGTCAAATTGTTATTTAATAAATTTATCTTTATTTTTATTATACCATCGATAACAATAAGAATGCACATTTAATCTAACTGAATCTGAATTTCTTAAGTAAAATTGCAAAATTCTTATGGGTGCAAATTTGCTACTGGGACGATGACACGACGCCACTGTGCGCACGCCGTCTGCATACCAACAACAAAATAAGATCTTGAGTACAAAAAAAACTGCAACATTGCGCAGTAAATCAATGTGTCTGAAACAGTCAACCACGCAAAACGCCTAAAATAACGATGAATTACAAAAAAATGAAACACCAATGATGGAACAACAACAGCAACAATGCGTACAAAAATTCAAATTCAAATGGAAATAATCATGCGATGGTCACTGTACGAACGAGCGAGCTAGCGAAAGCAACCGAAAAAAGCATTTTGTTGCTGTTGCCGCTGCTGTTGTTGTTGTTGCCTTTACGCTACGCATACTCTATACGCGAAGGCCCCCTCCCCTTTGACACGGCGCAGGCAACAAGAGCCGACGGAGGCCGAGAAGCAAAACTAATAATAAAATAAAGCCGCTGTCGATTGCCAGTCAGCTCAGGTATGTATGTATGTATAGATGTATGTAGCTTAGTGTGTGCGATGGTGGTGTTGGTGGTGGCAAATGCGAAATCGAAAAAAGAAGATGAAGTATAGCAAGCAACCCAGCAGAACGGCAGCAACAACAACCACGATGAGACGACATTCAAGTATACAGACACAGAAAACTGGTCTGCTTGCCTTGTCGACTGCGGCGAAGGCAGTGGTTGGGGCAGAGGCAGCGGCAGCAGCAGCAGCAGCAGCGGGCAGGGTGGTTGACAGCGCGCACAGGCAAACATACATACATACATACGCACAGATAAGTATGTATGCATGACTGTGTGTCCTACAACGGGCGCGAAAGCAAAAGCAAATACAATACACATGCCCGCCAGCTGTGTAGCCTCGTTTTTCTTTTTTTTTTTTTGTTGCATCGTGTACATTTTTTCTTTCGTTCGCACACACCCCCAAAGCGCACAGAACAAAACATAGCGAACAGCGTGTGGTGGTGCATGTTGCCATCGCATTCGCGCACACTTGCATTAGCATGAGATTAGCTATTGGCATCGCAGTCGCACGCCCGCATTTGTTATAGAGAAATATTGTGTGTGTGTATGAGAAACTGGTTTTTCTCATTCAGCTGCCCTACCAACCCTCCTCGCAAGCAACCACACACACTCACACACACGCGCGCGCATGCACACACACTCACACCCATGCACACTAATACTCATGCGCGCTGCCGCTTCATTTTGTTTCGACAGAGTTGTCGCCGTCTTGCGTACGGTTTAGTCTGAAATTCAACTTGGCAGCGTACGGTATTAAAATCGCTCGCTCGTTCGCGCCGATCTGCCCAAACGCCAGTCGAGACGCGCTGCACACATACAAGTACACATGCACGCATACATGCATACATAGAGACAAATCGAAAACGCACGCTGTAAAGAGCCGCCGCGCCGCAAAGTTGATTAGCATCTGGATTTTTTATCTATACATTTTTTTTTACGTTACATTGTTGTTTATAAGAAAATTTAACAACAAATTAAAAGCAAAGGAATTATAAACCCAATTGAATGAAAAGAAACAACAAACAAACATAATACAAGATACATGCTGCAAAGTGAAAAGATATGCTGCCGGCGTCGCAGTCGCAGTCGCTGCCGACGCGCGCAGTGAATTTGTGCCGCCTAACAAAAAATATGTTGCTAGAGTTGTCGCCGCGTTTTATATAAGCTGAGGAAGAGTCAAAGCCGTCTTCGTCGTCGCAGCGCAAAAAGACAACTCACCCCGCCCTCAAGCTACACACCCCCTCGTCCCGCCATCGGCCGCCCACGCATATCGCGTGTACAGGTGCTTGGCCTATGCAGCATAGTGAATACAGTTGAAAATAAATGAATTAAAGCAGCGCAGCGCTACTGCATTAATTGTGAATCGCCGCCGTCGTCACCGTCGCCGTCACCGTCGCCGTCGACGCAGCTGCTGCATCGAGTGGAGTATGTACTAATTATTGCTCTCGTGCACGAAACGTTCATTTACACGCCTCAGTCGCAGTCGCAGTCTCAGACAACCACACACTCACACAGACATACATGCAACTACAGCTACAACTACAACACACGACACTGACACTGTGGCTGACGCTCGGCGAGACATTTTTTGTGTACATTCTTATATGTTTTCATGTTGTTGTTGTTGTTTGCAACAAAAAAAAAATTTTGAGTTTACGTTTTTGCCTGTTTCCTATATGTGTATATCTGTATATGTATATGTTTACTGCCTGTACTTGTAAACGTTAGTGTGTGTGTGATTATTTTGTATTTGTTAATTTAACAAACAAACTAAATAAAAGATCCAGCGAATAACAAAAAACACAAAAGCCTAACTAAAATAAAAAAAAAAAAAAAATTACAATAACGCAGCAGCAGCAGCAATATGCTGCCAACAACAATAAAAACAATCAGCAGCAGCCGCAACAGCAGAGCAGCCGCAGTCGCCGTCGCCGTAGCCGCAGTTAAGCCAAACAACAAAACGCCGCTGCCGTCGTTGTCGTCTTCGTCGTGGCCGTCGCTGCTGCCGTCGCCGCTGACGTCGCCGCATGCATATTATTAATTTATTATACAAATTGTTTTTATTTTAAATAATGGATCGTCGTGCATTGAAGTTTATGCAAAAAAGGTATTTTTCGTTTCGTTATGTTTTAGTTTATAATTCACAATTTCAGTTGCAAACTGCTTGCAGGCACTGTTACATACAAACAACGCACCTATGTATATGTGAATATGCATACATGTGCGTGCGTGCGTGCGTGTGTGTGTGTATATGTGTGTCAATGCACTCGCGTTTATTATTGCTTATTACTAACGTTGTTTCTTCTCTTCTTCTTCTTCTTCGTTATTTTTCTGTCTCCTCTGTCACAACACACGCACAAACGAACTACTCTTCGCTTTTCTTCCTCTTCCTCTTTCACTTCTGTATTTGTTATTATTACAACGAAAGTCGCGTCTCAGGTTCGCGTCGAGTGTGACCCTCTCAGAAAAAAATAATAATATGTTGTGCACACACTGATTTTGCAATCATGTTTTGTCTCTTCTCCCCTTAGCTGTTGTTAATGTTGTGCCAGCCGCTGCTGCTGCCGCTGCCGCTGGTTTTCTCTTGCAATTCATAATTATTTATTGCTTGTTTTGTTTTTAGTGTGGCGCACACATGTACATACAGACACTCACACATACATGTATATTAAATGAGTGCAGTGCTGCCTTTGGCGCGCAGCTCATTTGTGCGACGTTTATCAACACTGCTGCCGCATATGACAAATGTGCACAAAATATTAAAACATGCAAATGTGTGTTTGTGTGTGTGTGTGTGTTCCATCATAAACGTACTTGTATTTAAAATACTTTTTTTCTTATTTCAAAGCACGTAAAAATCACAAGTCCCAAAACGAGTTTCCTTCCCCATTTGCTTTGCTACCGTTGCCTGCCTGCATTGTTGATAATACACGATGGCAGCAGCAGCGCTGCAGTTGCCGAGACTTGAGCGCGCACACACACACACACGTATACATATACGCGCGCGCTCAGCAAATTTCGCAATGCATACCATGTGCATGTGTGTGTGTGTGTGTTGTTTGCAACTTTGACGGTGGTTGATTTTTCCTTTACATTTTTTGCAGCATTGAAAAGCAAAAGTTCTAAACCAAAAGTAACATTTTTTTTTGCCGAAACCGAAACTGCAGGCGGCATTAAAAAGCAACAACACGGCCAGCCATTAGTGGAGCGCGCCGCTCTTGCTCTCTCATTCTCTCTCCCTCTCTCTTTGGTTGGGTCGCTCTCAGTTGCCCGCGCCTGGGCTCCCATGGTCCGAAGTAAACAAAGTTGAAGGCACACTGAAAGTGTTGCCATCATTCCAGCAAAAAAAAAAAAAAAAAAAATTTTCGTTTTATTCATTAATTTTTAATAGTAAATATTTCATAATCATCACTCATATTCTAATGAATAAACAATGATTTTTAACAAAAATCTGTAAACAATAGTCGCATCAAATATAAAGGGATTTTTTTTTTGCATGTGTTGAACAAGTTTAGTTTGCAAATTAGTTTTGATCAATTATTTTGATGCATTCATTTTGCTGTCACCTGGCAACTCTACCGGCTCAACTCATATTCGCGCTCTCCTCATGCAGCAAGCGTGTCTGTATGTGTGTGTGAGTTTGAGCTGTGCTCGTCATTTGGCCAAGCAACTACTGTTGCTGTTTCACTCACACTACAGAGCATGCAGAGGCAAAAGCGACAAGGGCGATAGCAATAGTGTGTGCATACTCGATTGTATTTGAGAATTCGCATGCGTGTGTGTGTGTGTGTGCGTGTTTGTTGTGTGTAGCGTGTGCTACTGTGTGTTGGTGGCTGCTGCTGGCATGCAGAAATGAAACCCGTTCGGTATAATCAATATGTAGTCATCTATTTTTGTTGCGTCCCCCGTCATTTCCCCCGTTCATCGGGTGAAATTCTCTGCAGGTTTAATGCCCGACGAGCGAAATTTGCACGCATTGAGAATTTTCATGTTTCCATTTGTATTGCTTTTCCTCTCTCTTTGCTGTGCCCAAACAACTCCAGCGGCCTAGCCTAATAGCTGCGCGCGCGCTATTCTCTCTCTCTCGCTCGTTCTGTTCCACACATTACAATTCTCGAAATTTGAATCTAGCTCGCTCGCTCTTGCTTTGACGTCGGCGCATGCTCTCGTCGTTGTTGGTGTCGTTGTCGTTGCGTCGGCATTGTTATCAATCTTCTTTGGGCCGAAATGAAAATAAAATTGATGATGGTTGTGTGGCATTGTTGTTAGACGCGACGCCGCGTAGAGAAGGACCCCCTTCCCTTCCCATGCGCCTGCCCTCTCAGCAGCGGTGGTTTAGCGAAACCACTCAACGAACGGGGCTCACTCACACGCTCACGCTTTGTCACTGTCTCCTTCACCCTCACACACACACACACACACACACACACACTAGCAAACATGAAAACCAGTCTTGAGTTGCAAGTTTTTTTTTACGTTCGTCGTGAAGGATGCTTCGACTGCGGTTGCTGCTGCCGCTGCCGCTGCCACTGCCGCTGCCGCTGCCACTGCCACTGCCGCTGCCACTGCGCTGAGTCTGGCATCACGTCTAGTCGCCAGTTTGATATTTGATGTAGTATATTTTTTTTTTCTGCTTCTTCTTATTCACTCATTCCCTTTTTGGTTTGGCAGGCAGCTTTCGCTTACTCTTTGCTCTTTGCCCGTTACGGTGGTTTTGGTGGGGGCGTGCGACCTTAAAGCGTATGGCAGCAACCCTGGTGCATGCATGAAAAAAGCAACACCCCTGCAACAATTTTTCACCACCCACTGCTACGCTTTGTGCACTCCACCTCCACCTTCACCTCCACCTCTATTCATCATCCCCGCAATATCAGGGTTTCCCACCTCTTCGAGCCGTTCGTTCGCTGTGTGTCCTGTTGCCATGGGTAACCCTAATGCTGTGCCGGCTCTAATAGCTTGCTTCGTTTTTATTTTCCCATTTTTTTGTTTTTTCATTTTCCTTAGTTGCCTTTTTGTATGTTGTTCTTTTCTCTGTTATTTCCTTTTAGCTTTTTTTTTTTTTTTTTTATGTGCCTCGCGGGCATTGCGACCACGTCTCGGTGTGTTGTTGGATTAGCTGCGCTGTGTAGTATAGGCAACATGCCTCGCAGGGATCGCGCGCACTCTGCTCAGTCTGTCTAAATTATGAAACCTTGTAGTTTTTTGGGTTTTTAATGTTTTTTTTCTTTTCTTTTTCGTGGGTCTTTGAACTTTCGACCTGCACGACGTCGACGTCGACGGCGTCTAAAAACATTACATTAGTTGCCATGTTGCCGAATTTCGTACGTTAGTTGTACTTGCAAAGTGTGTTAAAGCATTAAATTGCAGGATACACACTTGCGCTGCATTGTTGCCAAACTTCACGCATTGCTCCAGTTCAATTGATACACATTCACCAATACATATCGACGCATGCTGTGCATGCACATTTGCATTTTCCCATGCCGCAGCAGCAGCAGCAGGACGCATCTTCTTCATTTCCCTCCCACATTTGCCTGACAACTGTGCAACTGCAACTGTGCAACTGTGCATCTATGTAGCTCCATCTCTGTTGCGCTGCCTGTCGGCTCGGCTCGGCTCGGCTCGTTTTCGACTCCTTTTTCTTGTTTACAATTTTACATTGACGTCACGCAAAATGTACATAAATAGAGTCTACAGCTCGTTGCCCGGTGCATGGCAACTCTCCCACGCAGATGACCTGCTTACATACATACATCTGCCTGTGTGTGTGTAAGCCACATTTACCGCTATGTATGTAGGTCAATGATGACGGCTGCCATGGCCTAATATCACATTGTTGCAAATACATATGCAAAAAGTAAATGAATCATTAAATACTTTTATTAGCTTAGCACTTACTTTGATGCATTATTTATACACGTTCATGAATACTTAAGCATTTTAATATTCATTTATTCATTTATTTGGTTGCACGAAGAAAAAGCATGCAAAAATGGTAGAAACTTATATCAATTAACTGGCTTAGCTAATAAAGTAAAATATGTAAAAGAAATAATTTCGAAATATATTTTGCATGTGAATGATCTTGGCAAGTGACGCTCGCCTCGTTTTGCGCCGCTCTCTGCGCTCAGAGAGTGAGAGCGCATAAATGAGAGCGCGCTACGGAGCGGAGAGTGACAGTGAGAGTAAGAGAGAGTGAGTGCGCTGGCACGATTGTGTGCGCCCAC